>CM057006.1:68336097-68957660 GCA_029891345.1 Dryococelus australis | reverse complement strand
AATATTTTTTAAAAATTTGTCTTAGTGACGTGGATAACCTTAACTACTGCAGAAACTCGTTTTCTAATTGCAAACAGTGGCGGCGAAAGTTTCATGTAGACTCGGCATTGTTCGTCCCCGAAACCCGGATATATAAGAAATACGGAAACTTTCCGTATTTTGTATTTACGCACTTCAGTCCATTTTTCGTCATTACGGATTGAGTTTCCGCATACGTACTGTAGTTTTCCGTAAAGATTTTCATAAATGTGCTGAAAATTTTAACATTGTAATTGTGTATGGTCGCGGTTGATACTCACTCGCTTCTCGGTAATGTATCGTGCCACTGTCCACCGTATCGCCACGATGAAAATTAGATTGTCTTAACGAGTAACACGGGATGTGATGACAGTACCACTCGCACTCGAGTGCCAGGAGAGTCGCCTAACGGCGTCCTGCCTAATGGCGGTTTTCTTTACGATGTTTTGCCTAAAATGTCACTTTTATATTAAAAACAGCGATTCCATAAATATATTCTGCCTAACTACAATCTGCCTAACGGCGGTGTGCCTAAAGGCGTTTTGCCTAACTGCATATACCCTAGAGGCATTTTGCCTAACGGCCTTTCGCCCAACTACGTTTCTCCTCGACTATATGATTTGTCATAAAATGCATTTAATTTTCTCTTTAATAAAGCGTGTTAAATCCTAGATAAAGCATATTCTTGCAACGAAAATAGCATTTCGACTTATAAAAATTCTGATATATGAAAGTTTTATTTCTGACAGGGGGTATTGTGAAGAATAAAATTTACAAAATTAAATATTGTATGTCGTAGAAGCGGATTTGAACAGTCTTTCTGATGTTCCCGCAGATGCTTACAAAATATTCCATGTGAGGTCATAAGCATCTTGTTTTCTAACTTTTACACCGTCTACAATGGTAATATTTATATCTAGATTTTTTCAGTAAATTCTAGATATCTCTATATTTTAGTTATATATTTCATTATTTATAAATTGACTCCGTTTTGATAATTTTTGCTGTAATGACTAATTGAACTTTTACAAGGGAAAAGGGATTTGAAACACTGATTGCGTGTATTTGAAACAATTTCGGAAATCCATTGTATGCAAACAATTTGTTATGAAAAATAATTTATGTCTTCTAACGAGTTTGCAAGTAAACTACATAACACGGGTTGCGCTCGTTCGTAAAAATGAATTCCTTAAACCAGATTTCGGAGTTAGTTATGCTATGAGATTTTCAAACATTAAGTAGAAGGCAGGGATGCTTATTGTAGATACTAAATATTATATTAAACTAATCTTCGTTTTTTTTTTTTCCTAAAAAAATTCTTTTTGATATTGCAGTTCTTTGAGATGTCATTGTTTTATTTTCTAAATAACTTAAAACGCACATATCTAGACGGAGCAACACGCAAATGCTCCGTATACCCTAATTAATTGATATTCGTTTGCGGGAATTCCAAACAAAGTATTGCATGTTCCTTGATATTCCTGCTGGATTTTGCAGTTCCCGTTCAACAGTACAACAAATATTTGGAATATCATAGCAAGTCTATTTCCACATGAAGATGCGTGTATGGAAACAAGTCCTTGGAAGAGCCAGATCTTCTTTGCCAGATCTCTGACGTCAAGGCCAATTGTTTGATGTGTCCTTGATTGGTATTATGGTGTGTCATGTAGGCCATACATGTATTGGTGTGTCATGTAGGCCATACATGTATTGAGAGTGGAAGACTTCGTTTTAAAAACACTTGCCAAACAGTTAACGTTCATAAGTAACGTCAGCTTTTTTGGTTACATTTTTTGAATATGTTACCGGAAAGTTAGTGGCGGAAAGTACCTGTGCTTTCATTCCAGTAAATATTCTAGTATGACATTATTAATATTTTTGACATTTTGAATTTATGCGTGTCTGCGTAGTGCTCAATTCCCAAATCGTTCTGCCAGTTTATCGTTCTTCCGAACCTAACGTCGAATAATTTTGGATTTGGGTGTCTGTCTTTTCCATATGAATGGTCACCATACTTCGCCTTCAAGATTGTTATTGGTTAATATTAAGTGCAAGGAAACACAAATTGCATTTGTAACCAAACACCAGCTGCCATTCGAGTACGCACACCTTATCAATTTCAGAAATAAGATTATTAATTATTTATGGAAGCAAATGTACGCGTAATTTTAAATTAACGTTGTTGGCAGACATGCGTACTAGGTACCTAACGAGATCACAATTAGCACAAACTGCTAATACACGCATTCTTTTGTATTATTCAATCACACAACTTCTTCAATGAGCATGCATTTATAAATCTAGACGTACTACAGTTTAGGGCTAATGAATTTAACAACGTAGCGTATTTGTCTGGTTTAGAAAGCTGATTATTCTTAGTACATTGATATTAGTTACGTAATACTGACATCATCTCTTTCATATTTAGCACCACGCACGAAGGGGCGGGGAAAACGGGAAATCCCAGAGAAGACCCGCCGATCAACGGCATCGTCCGGCACGACTGCCTCTTGCGAAAATCCGGTGGCCCGGCCGGGTATTGAACCCGGTTCGCCTTGGTGGGAGACAAGCATGCTGAACGCTCAGCCACCGTGGCCCCTACACAGGCGAGTTCTTATTATGTGAACGTAACGCATATATATATATATATATATATATATATCCGTTCTCGCATCAGTTCTCCCTATCGCAATTTGCTGCCCTCTAGGGCCAAAATTGTTAATTAGCTGGGGAAAAAATAATTAAAATATCAATCGTTCTAACATGAATCGTGTACATTATTTTAAAAAAATCTGTCAGTTTAATTTATCACCATTGGTATTGAAAATTCCTGTATCTGACAATAGTTTTATATTCATCCATAATTAACATTTTTCCGACGGCGTTCTGCCAAAAGGTGCTTCGTCTAACGACGTTTTGCCTAATGGCGTCTTGCCTTGTTATGCCTTGCCTAATTGAGTCTTGCCTAAAGTGTTGCGGTCCGGAACTGGTCACCTGCGATATTATCTGAATGCTCTTTCGCGCTGATTGAGTGTATCTCGATCTATATGTGTAGTCTATTTGCGGTTTATTCGCATATTTTTAATCAAACCTTAGGAAAGTATCCCCATCTATAAAGTGTTTGGGTGTTTTTTTTAATAAGCAATGTACACAAGCATTTTATACTTGTCTTAGCATAAAAATACCTCATTTTTGGAAAAAAAAAAAAAAAAAAAAAAACTAAGATTTGCCTATATTTTATCTGTAAATTATAGTACTCCATTAGTAATCTATGAGTAAAAACAGGGACAAAATAGGTATGTAGATAAAGCCTAGTAAGAAATAAACTACTCAAAATTAAAAAGTTCTCATGAAATTGCATTGATATAGTTTATCAATTCGGTACCACTCAGCGGAAACTAAAGAAATACAAACTGTAAAGGAACACATCTTGTGCGTCGCATCGATACATTACCGTAATGATGTGTCAACCAGAAATGATTCTTGAACAAACTGACAACAGAATGTGGTGATTGGGCACTCGTGTGGACTGTGTTGCCACTTCTTGACTGCATCACTGTAACACAGCGTGAAAATTACCTGACAAGTGTAAGGTAAAACTTGTGGGCAAACATATTTTCCCTTACAAGTAAGGTAAAATTACCACACTCTGGAGTAAAATTCACTTACATGGTAGAGGAAAATCCCATACATGGATGGGAAAATTACCTAACGTCGCGTGGATCTCTTCAGCATTCTCAACAGCTAAGTGGAGGGACTGCTGGAAGAAGCAATCATTTAACACACTAATGTTCACTGATGCTGTCAAGCTGTCGTCGTGGTGTAATGGAGACCGCATCGACCCATCGTGATAGAGGACCATAGTTCGCGCCCACCCACCATCAAGTTTCGTGGATTGTAGCGTTGAGATTTCGGTCACTATTCGTCAGCATATATAAGAAGTAAAAAATAAAAAGTTTATAATACTCCAGGGTATTTTTTAATATAATTTTATTATACAATATAGTTAATTTTCCCTCACTTGTATGGGATTTTCCCCCCTCTTTTGTCAGATACTTTTCCCGTACGATTAGGGAATAGAGCATTACTTGTTATGTTAATTTACTCCACATTTAAGAGGTGATTTTACCTTACATGAAGAGTTAATTAGCTTCCCTTAGATGTAACGGAATTTCCTCTCGAAAATTATTTTGCAGTTTATTCCTAACCAGCGTTCGGATACGCGTTTGTGAAATTTGTTGCGACTCGTCTCGTAGGACTTTCTTTAGCTAGTCAAGTGTTTTGGGAGGGTCTGGATATCCTCTAACCTGCCTTTTCAGGTGATTCCTAACCTTAACCGGTAGTGCAGCTATGGGATCACCTGAAAAGGCACGTCAGGGGACGTACAGACCCTCCCTAAACACTTACCCAGCTAGAGGTAACTCTACGAGAGTAGCGGCAGCACATATCCGAAGACAAGTTAGGAAGAGCTACGACGCCGTGCTGCAGAGATGCAGGTAAGATGTGGCAACACCGTTTACTGACAGTCCACAGGAGTGCACAATTACCTCATTCGGTTTTCAATTTTTTCAAGAACCATTTCTGTTTTACACTTCTTTGCGTTAATTTATAGATGGAAGACACATTAACCGTTCCTTTACAAATGCTTTACTGTCTCCAGTTTTCGGAAACCTTGAGAAGTTTGTATATCTTGAGTTTCATCAGTGTGATATATCAATGCAAAGTCATTACACCTTTTGTATTTTGAGAAGGGTATTTCTCATGAAAAAAAAATGTAATTACACTTGAGCGCGAACGAACGCGATGAGTTGTCCCTCTGTTGTAATTTTATAGGCTCGGCCAAGCTTTGTTTGCATAAGGTAGAGCAATATCCGGGAAGCCGAACTTGTGCAGGGCTTCAGAAAAGTTTCACGTAGCCGCGAATGGACGATAAACTCCCATTAGCGCAGTACTGTTATACTCCAGAAGTAGGTTGGGCCTGGCCGTCTGGTTGGTTTCCTTGTGGCGAATCGCAAACAACTTATGCTCAGTGCCAATAACTTGTATCCTTTATCCGTATGGGATTAACTGTTGTGGACTCGGTTACTTTATTTATGCTCCGATTAAGTGTTGCATTGGATTTGTTCGCAAAGTAAAAAAAAAGTTACCTAATACAGTATTTCTATTTTTATGTGCATAAAATAGTTACCAAATTAAATAAATAGAGTTTTAATAAATAGTAATACATTCATTAAATTTCAAACTAAATAAATTTAGTCAATTAATTAATAATACAAAATCAATATTTAAAAAAGTAAAAAATTAATACAAATTTAATAAACAAACACATATTTAAATATTACTCTTTAAAAAGCATTTATAAACTGAACTGTCTAACTACTTTCATAGAAAGCTGCCATTTTTGTTTTGAGTATTAGTTAGTTTTAGGGCTGCCAGATATTCGGAGAGTAAAAAAAACAAACAAGTTTCGGAGGCATTGCATTTCCAACCCACCCTAACCTAATAAAGGTCGTACACCTTTAAATAATCGAACATATAATCTAATAACTTCAGTTATAGAGGCAAAATATTATACAAATGTTTATAATTATTTATAATTTGAGCAAGCTGTAAGAAGCATTTTTGTCTGCAAGTATATTTTTATAAAATTCCTGCATGATTCATTATAACTGATAAATGTACAACTCATATTTCAATACTTTAACTAAATTTCTAATTCATTCCTCAAATTCACGTTCACGTCACATTTTTGTGCTTGGAAAATAAATGCCCAAAGTAATTTATTATTTTGACATTGTCAATAAAACATGAAATCAAATCACTAGAACTCGAAATGTGCGCTTCGAAAATAATGCACATTTATTAAAAATATTCAACGATCACTAACAAATGTTTTAATTGGATCAATTATTTTTACGTTGTGTAGTTTATCAGTGTACTATTACATAAAAGATCATTACGAGGGACGAAATGAGCAAAAAGAGAATTGTTCTGGGTATAAAATGTTCGCGGTTGAGGGAGCACTGCTGAAATAAACTTTCGAATAACGTAATAAATCTCTATAGGCTGTTCACGGTAAAATGAGCACTTTTGAAAGCCTGCTTAAGATCTACTTGTATACCCGATGTGTAGTCTTCCGAATTATGTAACATCAACATTGCCATAAACCTCGCCACTTTATTCATGCGTCGGTAAAGTGAAACCGTGAAATTATTATAAAAGTAAGTAATTTATTAATCCGCTCATTTTTACACTTCGATGCATTAAAGTATTATAAATCGATGGAAATAATTGAATTTTTCACAAATGGTTACCGAACACATTATATTCGGCATTGAGATATGGAACTACTTTCCATCCATCGTTACCAACTTTACTGGATGCATGTCCACACGGTGTGCCCGTTAAAATATATGCATGTAGGAGCAGTGACGTTTTCCTAAGGTTAATTTCAAAAGTGCTCACTGCATCGTGGACAACCTATTTTGTATATTTTAACGCGATGTCATGCTCTCAGTCGGATTGTTAACAAAGGAGGAAATGTAGTTAAATGCAGAGTTAAAAAGGTTTGGTGAACATTTGTGGATACTGGAATGATTTCTTTTGCTTTCTGTTTTTTGTATGAATTTAAGTGTGAGAACCAACAAATTTGTGAAATATTTCCTTTGCCAACCATGCCATAGTTCTGCTCGTCTGGCGAATGAATAAAGCGATCACACCCGTGGAAATAATAATTTTGCACATGGAGAAAGTATATTATAGGCTGTTCACGGTAAAGTGAGCACTTTTTAAGGCCCTTATCAATTTTTCCTTTCGTCGAATTACCATCTTCCTGGTGCTTTTTAATATAAACATTGCAGTTTAACTAATAAACACAGTGTATACATTTCACCACCAGCAAAATTTAATGCCTGAGGCTGCAATAAGATATAGTTAATAATAGTTAATACCTGCTGGGAGGGCCTTAAAAAGTTCTCAATTTATCCTGAACAACCTATACACAGTGTATACGTTTCACCACCAGCAAAATTTAATGCCTACGGTTGCGATAAGATATAGTTAATAATGGTTAGTGCCTTTTGGGAGGGCCTTAAAAAGTTCTCACTTTATCCTGTACAGCCTAGACATAATGTTCATACAAGTGGACCTTAAACAGGGCTTTCGAATTTGCTCAGTTTACCGTGAACAGCCTATAAACAGCTAATGTGACAACCCTAAGTTGAAATGAATTCATTCAGGATCATAGTAAGTGTGTTAAGAGATTTGGGTGGCTCTTAACATCGCAGTCTTGAGAGGCGATGGGGATGAAGCGAGTTGAGTATGGCGCAGCGCCGTAATGAGAGGGTGGGGTAAACGTGAGATCTCCGAGAAAACTCGTTGACCAGTGGCACGTTTCTAGGCTGTGAACGGTAAAATGAGCACATTTGAAAGCCTTGCTTAAGATCTACCTATAGACGCGTTGTGTATTGTTCTGCCTCATGTAAAATTAACATTGCCATGGACGTCATATCTTTATTCATGCGTCAGTAAATTAAAACTGTGAAGTTTTTAGAAAAGTAGATATTTTACAAATCTGATTATTTTCACACTTCGATGGATTAAAAAAATAAACAGAAAGAGAATGAAAAAATAAATTTATCACAAATGGCCACCTAACACTTTTTGCTCGACGTTAAGACGTGGAACTGCTTCCTCCTCCATCGTTACCAACTTTACTGGGCGCATGTCACTCAGTGCGCCCGTTAAAATATATACAGGCGGGGCCAGTGACATTTTTCTTATGTTGATATCAAAAGTGCTCACTTTATTGTGAACAGTCTTTACCACAGGGAATGAAATCCAGTTCGCCTAGGTAAGAGGCGAGTAGTCTAATCACCACACCACCGTAGCCTCAGAATCGTCGTACATAAAATTTATATTTTAATACTAGTTTTTACCCGCTGCTTTGCGCGCATGTCACATAGTTCTACCCTCTGAGCTACTGCGGCCCCACTAAAGGGTTCTATAGCCCCTGAGTTTCTGTGGCACCGTTATTGGGTTCTCTAGCCACTGAGCTAATGCGGCCCCACTAACGGGTTCTCTAGCCCCTGAGTTTTCTGTGGCACCCTTACTGGGTTCTCTAGCCACTGAGCTTCAGCGGCCCCCTTATCGGGTGCTCTAGCCACGGAGCTACTGCGACCCCACTTGATATATATATATATATATATATATATATATATATATATATATATATATATATATATATATATATCCACTGGGTCACGGCTGCCCCACTTGGAATAACTCTAACCACTGGCCCACTACGGCTTTTTGGAAAGAAATGTTTACAGCCCCTAGACAAACAAGAAAGGAGAAATGACGAATTTTTTTAACAATTCTTTTTTATGTAGTTATCAATCCTAGGAAAAGCTTAATCCAGTACCTTTTTACATTAAGAATTTTCTTGAAGGAATGATTTATTTTCCTGGAATAAAAAGGAGCCTATGTCACTCTCCGACCTTTCAACTGTATCTGTGCCAAAGATCACATCGATCCTTAGCTCCGTTTTGACGTGAAAGAAGGACAAACAAGCACACTTTCGCATGTATGTAGTAAGTAAGAGGGTTGGTGTAACGGCGAGTCAGCTGTAACGTCGTGCTGTGTTGTGTTGTGTGTTGCAGTGAGCGTGTACGAAGGCGAGAGCCTCAACATGACGAGGATCAGTCGGACGGAGATGGGCGCTTACCTGTGCATCGCGACCAATGGCGTCCCTCCCTCGGTCAGCAAGAGGATCATCGTCGACGTCGAATGTGAGTTTGACACCTTTCAACTTATTTTACTCTCGACTGCAGAGCGTGAGATTGAGGGGCTCCACAGAGAGAAGACGTACTATGGCCGTGTCCGAATTATGGTCTATACTAGTGTACTTGCACCCTTGCATATTTCTCTTGATGTGTTGGATTGTTTTATACATATGCCAAATACCACAAGCGTTTCATACCTGCATTAACATACAAATATATATTTTTTTTAATTTGAACTTAATTTAATTTAAAATTTATTTTTGATTTACAATTAATACGAATTAAAAAATATGCCTTTTTGTAATACGTGGTAATAAATAATTCTCATGCAATATAATATTAATTTAAGTGCTCACGAACTCTGTGCGGTGTCCCTTTGATGCAATTTTCTAGAATTGGTTAAGCTTTGTTTGTACGAAGCGGTAAAATACCCTAAAAGTAGAGATTTGGCAGGGCTTCGGAAAATCTGGAATTAACCGTTAATGGTCTATATCCTTTTGTCACCATGCTTGATGAATTCGGACATGCAATCCTGTTTGCTTCGACGACGGCTATCAGTCAGCTAATCAATCATTTTTATTGAATGAGTATTTATATGCAGAACTAGATAATTGGCAATATTAATAGGGTTGTATAAAGATTTAAACATTATTTCATTTTGACTACATGGCATTTATTTTCATTCTGATTGTGAGTTGACAATATTGATTGATTTTTTTTTTTTTGTTTTGTAGTTTATGGATATACACACCTAATACGAATTTATTGCTTAGAGCTTTCTTATGGTGCAGCTTCCAATAACTATCAACTCGTTTCAAAAGTCTGTGCTGAAGTCCGCTCCGCTTGTCTCGGCGCGTCAGTATTCTACACGGAAATAATAACGAGCAGGAAATAAGCTAAGATGGAGCATCAACAGCCAGGTACTAGTAGCACCCTCGCCTAGCTGCACATTTAAACATTAGTTACAGAAATAAGGAACTCTCGTACGGCCACGTTCTGCATAAAGCATTATAATTAGCACGTCCGTCCTTCAATGTAAATGTCATCAAATATTTGTCATTGATTTTATTCAATAGTCAGAAGTGTACTGGTCCTCTGCAACTATTTCGAAAAATTCATAAAACAATTATTCCCAATAATACAGTGAGACAAATTCCATACCTGCTAATTATACAACATTCTTCTTGATAAAAGTTAGATGGTTACAGTCATCTATATTCTGCCTCTAACTGGAAACACTACAATAATCGATGGTCATTCAAACAGCCGTGATGCGCGGCAATATATTTCCTATATATATTTACACAAATCGTGAGGTACAGAGCCTAGAAGCTGACGACGTTTAGTTTTGTCTATTTCATTATTTCACTTTATAGGCCTTAAAAGGTAGTTTTTTTAAATTTTCAAATACGCAAATAATACGTATCTGAGCACGAGAAGCACTGTTTTTTCTCTGCTGATCACGCCTTAGTCCACGAGCTCAAGCTAAACAGCAAATGCTGCCTTACTCCTGGAACGGCTCCAATCAGCTCTTTGTAAAGATATTAGACTACGGTAAGCTCCTACATTGTTTTGGATGCGCACATATTGGGAACGACGCACGAAACGAAAATATCACGACACACCACAAAGATGAATTTAAAATGTTTCGGGAGCACACGCTGCTCCAACGGCGCATAAATTCGGCAACACAGCCTTGGTTTGTGACGTCATGGTGGTAGCAGCGTCGTGCTCCAGCAGGCGCGCGCGCGCGCAGGCAGTAGAGCTCGACCCTTCGTCGGGTTCGGAGGGCAGGACAGCTGCTGATGTGCTGACGGGTGGTGGACCCATTCCACCTCCTCCATGTATAGTTTATTCGGGGTTTCTTCGCACGTTTTGAATCAAACCTTTGAAAAATCACCGACGTGTTTTGTTATTTCGTAAGTATTCCATGTATCACAAGTGTTTTTAACCTCTGGTAACATGAAAGTATCATATTTTTCGTTGAATTGAGGTTTTGCCGTTATTCTTTTTATAAATTGTATTCCATTTATAATATTTATGAATACAAACTGTGAAAAAACGTGTGCGTTGTTAGCGCACTGTAAGAAATAGTTCCCATGCAAAATAGCATTACAACTGAGTGCGTACGTATTAAGTGCGGCCCCCTTTGGTGCAATTTTCTAGATTTAGTTAAGCTTAGTTTGCATGAGGCGGAGGAATATATTGGAAGTACAAATTCAGCAGGGCTTCGAAAAGTGTGAAGCAACAGTGAATGGATTGTAGCTGCTGCTGCTTCCTGGGTCAATGCTGATGGTTTCCGTTGCAAAGTCAAAAGGCATGAGCTATAATTTCCGAAGTGAAAAACTCCGCGGCAGGCCGACATAGGAATCCACGTCGTGGCTTGAGCGAAAAACGGAAAACCGGGGTGTTCAAAAGACGCAGGGGGTCTCAATCCCTACGAAGTAGTGGTGGTGGCCTATTAGCCTTTATATGAATGGTCGTGGCGAAAATCAATAAATAACATACAAATTGCTTCCCAGAATGGCAACGCATGTACTCCACAAGCGTGTGAGAAGTATACATGTTCGTTTACTTGTTTACTTGAATACTTCACTTTTTTTTTTTTTTTTTTCGGAAAAGGGCAGGTACACATGAGTATGTACTTCAGGCCGATTCAGCACGGCCTAACAAGTTTTATGTCAGCTCTAAAACTTCATCAGTTCGACAAACTCTGTTAACTTCCCACTTCGTCTGGAGTTGTAAAATAAAATTGCCATCAATTTTTTTTTCTTCAACTGAATGAATGAAAAACGAAATGTATTATTTTTTTCCTGCAAAGCTTTGAAATCACACATTCAAGATGATCATAGATAATATGTAATTTGTACGATACCTCGCTGCTGTAGCTAACATCTCTAAGTGTTTAAATATTTGCATGATTGGGGCGTCGACAAGGCAATATAGGTCTTAGACACTTTATTTGATTACTGGAAAACTGTTATATTTGAAGAAGGCATGCGAGAGTATTGCGAACAACGGACAAAGTGATACTTCAATACCTAGTAGTGTTTTGATTAATATATTTTCATTTCTCCGTCATTCACATTATCCTAGCTACCTGCAAAGTAGCTTGATAATATTGGTGTTAGAGACAATATCAGCTGAAAGAGTTTGCGGTGGATGAAGATACGTCGTCACAGGCTGCTAAAAACTTTAACTTATAAACTGTTGGAAAAGTTCCTTTTATGTATTCTTGAAAAATGGTTTAATTTGGACCGAAATGATTAAAAACATACATGAAGCAAGTAAGTGCAGTGTAAAAATATTAAATATTCTCCATTTCATGTAATTGGGGTAAACATTTCTACGAAAGAAGCGTGGCCACAATGTATCCTTCCACCACAGTTGTTTTGTCAGTAAAGAAAAAGACGCTTGTAAACTGAGTACGGCGCACACTTGCATTTTCCTCTTCACTGAAAAAAATATTTGGTGGTGTCCACAAAATTATTTTGTTGGCATTTACCCGGCCAAATTTTTTGTGGCGTACACACGTTAGCTAACTTCCGTCCAGTATTCAATGTAGGATATGGTAGCTAGGTTGGCAATCCAACCTGTATTATTTTGTTAGTTGCCAAGATAAATTTGTCGAGGTTCTGTTTATTTTATTTCGAGGAAAAAGAAGGAAACAAGTGAGGGTAGCTTTAGTTTAACGTCTTTCGTGAGACGGCATTGTTTTGAGGTTCTTACGAGTATGCGGCATTTTCAGTTGCATATTGTTTTGAGGGAGCAGTGTAAAGTTTTGCTCGTATGGAAACAACATTCAAATTATTATAACTTCGAAAGTTTTAATTTCAATGAAAAACAAGACACGGTACATACGTCGCTGTTTGAATTCGTACAGATGGAACAATATACACACATTCACACAGAATTTGACCAAAGTTAATCTTACCCTCTTTGAATTTACGTTAAAGGAAAATAAACAAATTTTTATTTACACACTACAAAAGTGTTGAAAGTGTGGCTTTTTCAGGCCACGTGCATTTCAGTAATTATAGTAACGGTTTTTACCCCACTTATATGAAATGGGCAATAATTATAATACATATATGTGAAATATTTATGCGCTGTATACAAGAGACTGTTACGTAAAGACAATATTTCGTGGAGACTGACTTCTACTAGCATATTTTGCTTGTAATGTTGCCAAATAAGTAAAATTATAATTTGGCAACCCCGGTATGGGTTGCTCTTGGAGGCGTTTAGTTGCGAGGGAGAATTCAAACGAGGAGTCAGTTTGTGTGTTTGAACCCAAGAGATCAGCATTTACATTCAAATGCATGTGAGCACGGGCAAGGATTTTTATTCGTACATTGTTGTTAAACAGGTGCCCAATCAGCGAGAACTACTCATGAGGGATATCCGATTTTCTCGAAATAATTTCCTACCGAGACGTATTTCAAAACACTTTAGTTTAGATCTACTTCCGCATGCAGCTGTTAAATTTCTTATGTGCCCGCCCGAATTACAATCTTTCACTACCGGAGCAGCCCGATCCTGATAATACCTGTCAAACGCCTTAAAGTTTTATCGCAGAAATTCGCAGAAGATGCCCAGTGGAAAACTACAAGTGTGACCGCATATGGTGTTTAAATCTGGCATGCGTGAATTTTTTCTTTTCTCTCGCGAAATTCAGGTGTCAGTACAAATCGCAATTACGACTTGGTTCTCGTGTGACATAAACCACGCCAGAAGATTGAGCGGACTCGTCCTTGGGGCCGCGGAAGGGAGTGGCTAGACCACTCACCTCCCAACCACGTACAGAAATCGGTTCGATTGCCGTCGGGGTTGCTCCCGATTTCCGCATGCGAGAAACGTGGGCGGACGTTGCCATTGGCCTGCCGGGGGTTTTCCCGGAGTGTTCCCACTTCCCCCGCCATTGTGCTTCGTCACTTCTCCGCCGGCACATCGCTTCACCTTACATCGCCACCCAAGACCACGGACGACAAGGGTTACGGGAAAGTTTCACTCTGCGTTAATTTTCCAAATATAAAATAAAGAAAAGTATTCGATTATAAATTACGTATGATGGGGGTTAGTTTTATTGACGATATATTTGAATTTAAAACATCACACAGAGCAATAGTTGAAAAATATAATGTATAGATTTCGAGAAAATATGCTTGACCGTTTTTAGAATAATGTTGTATAGAAACTAAAAAATCAGTACTCGTGCAAAAATATCTGCTTTAAACGTATTAAATTGTACGATGTAAAACTTTAAATAGGAAAACAACATTTAAAAATCCTTCTAAATTTTAACCTAGATTCATTTTTCTCAATATTTTCAGCTTAGAAAACACGGACAAAACTATTTTATACCTAAATTTAAAATCTTTAATGTTAAAGAGATGAAGATAATAATATTATGTTAAATATTAGCCAATTATTTGGGGTATTTATTGGTTTTGTGATTTATAGTATTATTTTCTTCACAAAAATGTATGCCCTTTTTGAATCATAACCTTTAGACTACATCATCTATAGCATTATGTCATAGATACCAGCATTAAGATATATTACCAATAATATAACCCCATCAAAATGTACGAATTAGTTAAAATTCTGCTCTTGAAGTTACTATTGGGAATTCGTGCACTATGAGGACTACCTATAGCTCTTAGGAAGCGCCTAAATGTCACATATTCATTAAGTTTCAATCTTACCTGTTTCCGGTGGAATTTTTAAAGGTGATTTTGCCTTACACTTCAAGCAAACGCTGGTACATTTCATTACTATAAACGATTTAATTTATCGCCCGCTAGAGTAACATCGTAATTAGACTCGTTAGGAAATAGACTATATTGTTATAGCTGTTCAACGTAAAGTGAGCACTTTTTAGGCCCTAGTTACTTTTTTCTTTTATCCATTTTTTATCATTTAACCATCTGTTTAGATAGATATTTCTAAGCAAATAGTAATCTCTGTCTATATATTTTCCACCGCACACGGAAGTAAACGTCTAATGCTGAAATTATATATATATATATATATATATGTATATATAAAATATATCGGTCCATAACAACATTGCACTTTTTAAACATTTGGTTTGACAGTATTATCGAAACATTCACTGACGCAGGCTACAAAAATTTGGTACAGGGACTGTTAATAAGCCATATTAGTGCAACACGAAATGTTGTGTTTATTCCTAAAAACAAAATCACACAAAAATCGAATTTACATGAATACCATACTAGGAAAGTAAGATACGCATTGTTTGCTTTCATTCCTCAGTTCGTGAAGAGTGTAAAATAAATGACTGAAATGGTTATATGAGATAGTACACAGTTTATTTACTTTGTAATAGTTATATACTGCTGTAAAGCGATGGCACCCGTAAGAATTTTTTTTGGGATATCCTACCTGCAAACACATGGTTATATAGTCCTATGTTTACTAGAGTGCCTGGCTCACATTCAGAAGACAGCAGGATTTCTTTCGGCTGGCTACGCCAGAGGTGATTTTGTAGCCCGAATGCAGGAGAATGATACCCATCGCAGCTCCTTAGTACGTATGTTTCAATTCCGCATTCTGGAGTAGAGCTTCAAGAAAACCCTCTTCCCCAACGGCAACTCGGCGCAGCGAGAGAAAAGACACTTCCTGTTATCTCCCTGCGTGGTCGGTAGAGGTCAGAGCATATTTACTGTGTACGAATGGGTAGGGACAGATGCAGTCAGTTCCTCTCTCTTCTCTTCGCACTTTGGTTGACAGATCGTGATCGGTCATTACTTTAGTTTGTAATAAGCAGTTATATCTATACTGTAAAAAAATTGAGGTAAAATTCCCTTAGATGTAAGGGAAGCTAATTACCTATACATGAAAGGTAATATTACCTCTTAATGTAGAGTAAATGTACATAACATTTAAAATACTATTCTGTAATCGTACGAAAAAAGTACCAGAAAATTACTAGTATTGTTAATTTTCTAATACCTATATCCTCTGACGAATGTTAACCGAAACCTCAATGCTGAAATCCTTGACACTTGTTATTTTGATGGGGGGGGGGGGGGGCGAACTACGATCCTCTATCACGACAGGCTGATGCACTATCCATTACACCACGACGGCAACGTGACAGCATTAGGGAATATTAGCGTGTTAAAGGATCGTTTCTTCCGCCCGTCCCTCCACTTATCGGTTGAGACAATGCTGAAGAGATGCACGTGTCGTAAGGTAAGGTTTCTTTTCCCATCCATGAATGAGATTTTCCAATACAATGTACGTGGATTTTACTCCAGAGTGCGATAATTTTACCTTACTGTTAAGGAAAACTGTGTTTCCCCCCACAAGTTTGCGAATACTACCTTACAGTCGTCAGGTAATTTTCCCGTTATTTTTTACAGTGTAGGGACCTGCAAAACTTATTATTTCCTAGTAGCAATTTAAACTGTAAAACGCCGTAGACTCGCTTGATTTCTACCTTTGGCTGACTATTTGCGTGGCATACCCATTGGACTCTTTAAGCCAATAACAAACATTCAACAGTGCAGTTATCAGTGTTCTGTAACACAGGTTACTGAGTCTGAATGATGGTCAGCAGCTAATGGAATCGTGAACTTTTTTGAAGTGTGTAGCCTACAGGCAGGGTATTGAATTCTTCCATGGCACTGAATTATAATAGTCTATTCAAGGATTTATCCCACTTGTTGAATCAGAAGTTTGAAAAAACACACCATGTGTGAAATGTTCGGTTCTTTCCTAGTCACGTTATGTACGACAAGATTTAACACTTGTGTTATAATAGACCTACCTTATATTTTTGGTGAAATTTTTTTTTTGTTAAAGTGAAATTTAATTTATATTTAATCTATAAATTATAAATTTAATTTATAAATAGTGTGACTAAAAACAGTGAGAAGTAATTTTTACGCAAAATATCATTACACTGAGTGCATAGGAATACGGTCCCTTTGTTTTCTAGAATCGAATAAGCTAGCTTTGTTTGCATGAGGCGGAGGAATATCCTGAGAGTAGGACTTCAGCAGGTTTTTTATAAAAAATGGAAGTAACCGTATATGGGCATATAATAACTCAAATTATGTAGGTATTTTTTTTATAACTTATGGTGAACTGCTTGCCTCTTATTTGTAAGATATATTTTATTTGTAGTTGTTTACGTAACCAAAAACTTTTTAATTTTATATAAACGAACAAAAAACAATTTCTATGTTCTTTTGGACAAAATATCGTCTTGGTGTGTGAACCACTGTGGTAATTGACTGAAGGGGTATATTTGATATCCTTCGACTTTGTGCGTACTTGGGAACTGTTGAAATCTTTATTGTAAAATATGTAATATTTAATTCTTAAAAAATATACTGTGATGCAATTTTTATAAACTTCATTGACATAGAAAGGAAATTTTAAATATTATGTTTTCCTCAATATTTTTAGCTCATATGTTTAAAAACGTTCGCCTACGTGAAATAGTATTAACACAGATGCATCACACAGTACGCTAAAGCATACAACACACAGCAAGAGAGGAATAGTGAAAAAAAAGATTAATAAGATTCAAATTAACTTTGTGGACACAGATATGTCGATAAACCACACCCTCCCCCCAATACCCCACCCAACCCCCGGCTTATCTTCCATTTATTCCCGCCACGGGAAACAATAACTCGGTGAAATGTGTGAGAACATAGCCCTTGTCGAAACAGGGTTATTCTCGAAGAGCATAGTTTCTAAACACGATTAGGCAGGACAGCGCAAAGGTATCAGATTAGCGACTAAGCAATGTTTACATTATGGCATACGCGCAGTTTTCCTTTGGTAACTGGCCACGCGTATCTATGGCGGAAGAAACTTCCTTACCTGACTAGGCCAATCAAAATGAGGTAACTCAGACACTGAGTGTCCGTGATTCGCGGGCAGAAACGTGACTGTTAAAATCTTCCAGTTACGAAAGTGGATCTAAGCTATAGTGTTTTAGAATACAAGTAGTCCTGGAATATTTTCGCTATGAACAGGTTGGCTCTATATGGAAGTGATAAAATACAAAATGGACAGACAAGTAGATTCTGAACACGACTTTCAAAAGTGCCAAGTTAATTGTTCTCCGAAGTCGTCTTCCGTGGGTCTCAATGTAAGCGGTCGTGTTTATTCTAATTCTAAAAAAACAACTTATGGAATAGTTAAATGAAATTTTATTTTTTCACGTCTCTAATAAAAGTATATATTTTTCTGCCCTTTCATACACGTATTTGGTTGTTGAAACATAGGTGTGTTGATTGACAAGTGTCAAAAGTCAGAATACATCGGTTTGGGTGACCTTCTGTTTATGATAATTGTTTTTCTGTGAAACAATTTTCTAAACCATAGCGACAATGCTGTGCCGTTTCTGAACCGATATCTGTATCAAAACTCTATAATCGCCGATTAAAATGTTGAGAAAGCAACACACGGGGAGCCTTTTTTCGTGCCGGATATTTCCCATCGCAATCACAACGCTTCCTTATAGGGAAGAAACATGCAAAATCTGCATTATTATATCGATACTCGCTAGAATTCACCATTCTATATACATTAGAGTCGGTGTGATTTGTTTATTGGCTTCTGCAAAAGTGAGGAGCAATGGTCCCTTTTTGACCCTGGTTATACTGGTAATCTTTTTGTTACTTTTTTCCGATTGGTCCAAGGCCGCCCAGGGCGTGTCAAATCAACTGCAGTCCAGTGACAAGGGCAATACAAATACATGTGGGTTTCAAGTCTATTACGTCTCCAAATGATAACGCTAAGTTTTCAGGTCTCTACTTAAGGGCAGAAGTTATCTTGATGTGTTTACTATTGTTTACTAGAGACCGTCTTGACTGAAAACTGCGATAAATAATTCCGTGATATTACGGAAAATGAATAGTAAAAATATTATCCTCAAACATCCCTAAAATTTAGAACCTCTCGTTTTTCTTGGTAACGAACTCGCCGTAAATATCAGACTTTTCGTTAATTCACGGGGACTCTCCGTAAATATGTAATTTTGTGTTTATGCACTTCCTGTTCATAAAAACCGTTTTAAAAAATATTAGTTTTACGTTCTTTATGCAAATATATAAATATAAATAGTTGCTTAAATAATTTGTTCTGGAGCGGGATTTAACACACTTAAGAAGTATTAAACTACTGTTATAAATTATTATCTCCCAAGCTTACCGACAAAATTCGGTATATCACATTAGTTTCACCAGCAAATTGCGGTATAATCAGAACTACTATATTTACATAAGTCAGGTATGAGGCGTTTGCAATTTCTGGTATGTTAATACTAAAGTTTTTGAATTGTTGCCGCATTTTAGAGGTTTTTTAATCCTAATTTTCGGCACGTGAATGCATGTGTGTAAATTGTGTGAGTATGGTAACTACCGTGGGAACGATATTATTTTCGGCCGCAGCGGTGCAAACGCCCCATGATACGTCGACACACTAGGAAATAACGAAACTTTTCGTATTTTATTTGCGTTTGTCAGTTTTATTTATCGTCGTCGTCGTGGAGCGCGACTTCCGTTCGCACACGGCGAATTTCCGCAAAAATTTCGACTGCACCGAAATTTTCAACGGTGCTCAGCTTCGTTATTTGTTTGCTAGCGTGTTGGCTGTGCTTTCACCGGGATCATTCGATGTACGTAACACCTCGTCACCAGAGCCAAGAGTATTTCGCGGATCGAGCTGGCAGCAAGTTAGGTTGGATAATCCTCTGTACACTCGAGGCATTAACGTCTGCTTATTGGTTTCTGCGATCAAGTGAAGCCTCTGTGAAGGACTGTCAAACACTCGCTCACGCTACCCCTCCCTCCTTATTACTGTCTCACAGTTAGACGGGGGCGTGTCTAAACAACTGTCGTCCAATCACAACAGTAGGAGGAAATAACGAGTGTTTGGAGTCTTACCTTGCCTCCGAATGAATTCGCGAAATACTCGTGGCTCTACTAATCACTGGAAGCCGTGCCGAGTTTTAGCCCGAACAGGGAATATTTGCCATTCAACGTATTCGCGTAGCATAGCCTACTGTGGGGGATTGGCAAATAAATACTAGTCTTAATTTAGCACTTATGAAATGCGGTTTTATTACTTCGTATTAACAATTGTGTATGCCGATCGTGTGAAGATGTGGAAATTCTAATTTCCGTGTAAAAATAACAAGGAACACACATTATGATCACTGTTTTAAACATTTATCTTATGACAAAGCGTAAAAACTTAGAATTACAAATATATTTTTTTTAAATTTTGCTATAGAATTAACTTTTTATGAGACTCAGTGCGTTTGCTCTAAATCGTATGTATTAAAACGGAGAAATTAATTTTAAAGTCGACTTTAAAGTGTCCAGTGAACCGAGTGTTGGAGAACCAAACACGCAGATACTACCCAACTAAACCGGAGTGAATTGTCGGATAGTGCGCATGCGCAGGTGTGTCACATGTATCACGCAAACTCGCGAACACAGCTGCTGGAAGCCGATCCACTACTAGCCGCCGACATGTGTCGCCTCGGCAGATTTGCAGCGAGGCATTGACCAGCAGCCCGTCGTGTATCATACGTAGAGAGCTGAGAACGGGTCGCTACAGTACTCAGGATATGTAGGCTATGCACGTGTCCAATATCTGTGTTGAGATTCCTTCTCCGTCACTAACATAGGAGAATAACATTCTGTCTTTTTTTAACTTAATGATTGCAGCCTCTTGTTTCGCGTTATAAAAGATATTGTGTTTGACATCGCAATTCTCTATATGCTGTTCACGGTAAAATGAGAACTTTTGAAAGCCCTGCTTAAGATCTACTTGTATGCTCATTGTGTACTCTTTCGCTATATGTACAATTAACGTTACGATGGGTCTGATAATTTTATTCGTGCATTGGTCAAGGGCAACTACAGATTTTTTTTTTTTTTAGGAAAACAAATATTTTACAAGTGTTTTTATTGTTACACTTATAAGCATTAAAAATGACAAAAAGTAAAATTAAAAATTTAGTATTCATAAATAATTATTTAACACTTGTTCTTTAACGATAATTATTGGAACTACTTTCTTTATGTCATACCAACTCTACTGGACGCGTAACATGCAGTGTGCCGGTTGAATTATACACAGGTATAGGAGCAGTGAAATTTCTCGAAGGGTGGCTTCAAACGTGCTCACTTTATCATGAGCAGCCTTTACATATTCGAGTAGATGTCATTCGTTTATTGGTAGCTGCCAGTGTCAGGACTCACTTTTCTTGCATGCTCGGTTATTCAGAATCAAATCACACCACAGGCTGTATATTTTCTTTTGGCTCGGGTCCTGCTGGGCGAATTGGTACAGCGGAGGCCCGACAATACACGTGAAACTAACGTATACTTATACGGCGCCTAAACATGTCACCTAATTTAAGCGAAATGATAGGATAACTACTATATAGTCCATTCACGGTTACTTGTAAGTTTTCTGAAACCCTGCTGAAGTTTTGCTTTCAGGATATTCCTCCGCCTCATTCCAACAAAGCATAATCTAGTCTAGAAAATTATACCAAACGGACAGCGCACCGAATCCGTGCGCACTCAGTGTAATTTTTTGCATCAGAACTATTTCTTACTAAGTATTACCAACACACCTACTTTCTCCCTGTTTTTTTCATATTAATTAAATATTACATATTAAAGTTTGAGGACCAATTATACTGTAAGTAAAAGTTCAGTTTATCCAAAAATTAGTTTTAATACTTTTATGTTAACTGTCGTATAAATCGCTTTTGATCCACGAGATATTTATGATACATCTAATAATGTCCTGCATAGAGTGATTATTCAAAGGTTTGATTTAAAAAGTATGATGAAACCTCGACCAGACTATAACAAACCAACGTTTAACTGGAGATTCCTTTCCCCGAATTTAAGTCATAACCAATGTTTTATGTTAATTGCTTCAGTAACTGTAGAATTTTTACTATAAGTAATATAATAATTCGTTCCTGTGAACAAAAATATGCTTTACGCTCACAGAAATTTACACACATAGGAAGCCACATTTATATGCAAATACACAAAAAAAATTAACTGCTTATTACAAAAATTTAAGCTAAATATAATTCAGCCTCGGAAACTGTTTCCAAAACGTCGTGTTTATTCAACTAATCTTTGCTGCTTTGCATCTGTGTTCCCATGTATTAAGATAGTTTGGGACCTACACACACACAAAAACATAATTAATTACGATAATGAAATTCTAATTTAAAATCTTCCTCCCCATTCTGCCCCACAGAAATAAGCTAAAATTAAATTAACAGGCGCTCTCATACAAATGTCGATTTTTAAACAAAAAATTTTAACAAAATCACCCATAAATTTATGCAAGTGAATTAAGTGTGTGGCCTATATCACCAGAGATGGGTCGTGATTGACTGTGATAGTTTCCCAATTTACTGAGTGACTAGCTATAGCTTTGATGTTGACTGCTATCGTTAAGCATGACTGCAGCAAGCATCAACGTATGAAATGTTACATTAATTTATTATTGTTATTGATAATGGCGATGTTTATCTCTATTATAACAGAGATTTGGTTTGATTTACCATACATACTACACTTGGTATGATATTGTTTAATGCCTATAAGAATTAGGTTAAGGGGGCTAGTGGAGAAGAGACGTATGCCACAAAATTATTTTACAAGAAAGAGGAGTTTGAGACTCTCGAGTGAAAATGAGGCATGTAGCCTAACTGAAATGAGTCTCCCTCGAGGGAAAATAGGGCATGTAGTCTAACTGAAATGAGTCTCTCTCGAGTGAAAATAAGGCATGTAGCCTAACTGAAATGAGTCTCCCTCGAGGGAAAATGGGGCATGTAGTCTAACTGAAATGAGTCTCTCTTGAGTGAAAATGAGGCATATAGCCTTATTAAAATGAGTTCTTAAAAGTGACAGCACTACACAAAAATTTCCAGCCGTGTGACATGTACTTCTTTCCCACTAGGCTCAACAAAAATTACTAAATTAATTCTAAGTTTTAAAACCCCTAAATGTAAATAAAAGTGCGCATGTAGGCCTACCAGCAGTTATTCTAGGTTAAACTAAAAAAATCCGCGTAGGATGTAGCCCTTAACAATTGGCCTACAGTCCAAGTTTATAACGTATTTTGTCTAAAATTTAGAAGGTCAATGGGGTATTTAAAGCATTTTTGGAATTGCTTATTTTAAAGCTAAAAAAAAATTTAAAAAAAAAACCAGATAATTTTACAAACTTGAATAAAATCTTTCAAAATGGCTTTTTTGCTGAGTCACAAATCATGCTTCTGCTTACATTAAAACAGAATCCATCAAGTATTTGAAACTACAGGATTGAAATTACTGCCAAACTTAATTCTTGCTTCAAAAAATGTTTTCAACAAAATCAGGCTGATTATATAAGCCAAATTTTCAATAAGTGTATCGATTAAAATTTTTATTATTTATTTTCTTTATACTACACCACAGCCCGATACGGGAAGGTTAGGTGCTAATGCAAATTTTCTACAAAATTCCAATACCGTTTTTTGGAGCTTTATTTGTAGGCATAGGCTATTCACGGTAAAGCGAGCACTTTTTAACGCCCTGCTTAATTTTTCCTTTTAATAAATTTCTTCCTTTACAACACTTTTCAATGTAAACAATGCAATGTGAGTAATAACCACAGTAATAACCACAGTAATAACCACATTTAATCACTTTCGAAACTTAACGTCTGAGACTGCAATAAAATATATTTATTAGGGGTAATGCTTTTTGGGAGGGCCTTAAAAAGTGCTAACTTTACCGTCAACAGCATATAATAGTGCTACTATTGCACGATGGCACGATTGCTACAAAATATCGACAAATATTCTCCTTCAAAACCACGTGTTGTCCAGGCCTATGTAAACACAGCTCATCGCAAAATAAATAAGGGAAATTATAAAATAATTTAGCCAACCTCTGCCTGAAAACTTTCGCACAACACACGAACAACGCAGCAGGTTTCAGATGTCTCCAGGATACCAACATAAACAAATTAACCAATTAAATTTCCTATGACACCTGCAATACGAAAATGTATGTTTGGAAGACTCATAAACAAGTTTAAATGTTAAAACATTGACTAGAGAATAAAATAATAATCTTTTCAAAAACGTCGAAGTTCATAATAAGTGAATAAATGTTTTAAATTACGATTTCAAAATTAAAACCAAACATGACCTTGATTAAAACCCTTGAAAATTATTTTAGCAACGTGTCTAACTTCAAATACCAAATTATAAACATTTGGCATGACCTTCTTAAAACGATATTTATATAATGAAAAAATACACATTCTTATGAATGTTTCGGTAAACTGCTTTGTGGAATAGTTATTGCAAGTACAATACACATTCGTTTATCCCAGCAACCTCGCCCGTATGTGTAATCAATAGCAAAATTGGCAAAAGCTATGTTGAGGTTATTTGGAATTTGGTATTTGGTAGTTTGTCATCTTCGAGTTGGCGAAATGCGAAACGCAAAATTAGTAAAAATACTTACCGGTAATCGATTTTGCAGACAAAATCAGGTTACTTACACATTTTGTTAACAAAATTTGTCAATCATTAGTCTTGCGAAAAAAATTGGCACATACTCTTTACAAAAACACGAAACCAAAACAAATCACTCCTGCCCTCGCCGGGATTCGGACCCTGAACCCCTCGCGCCACGGACGAGCACGCCACCCACTGACTACGGGTGTCGACTATCGACGGCATCGAAACATTAAACGAATAGATTTCCGAAAGCCTTATTAATCTGAATTAACGAATATAAGCATTTATTGAACCCAAACTATATACACGGATTCTAATTCAGAAAATATTAACTGTGAAATAAATGCTGTAGATGTGGTACAAACGACATTGCAACTAGTAAACATTTAATGAAACTCAAAAAACAAGTTCAACAACACCAATAGAATGCAAAAGGAAAATTTCAAATTTACTTACCACATGTGAACGTTTACCAGAAGATGCAGCAGCCATTATGTCTTTCCTGCATTATCATAGGAGTAGTGTGAGCGCAAGAATACTGGACCTAGTGTGCAATAGTGGACTAAGTAGCATTTCACAAATTTGATATTATGTTGTTTCCCCCTCTCCCTAACCCCTCCTCTGCGTGTATGTGCCCCCACCACCCCTCTCTCCGCCCCTACCCAACACAGAGATTTATTCTGTTAGGCCACATGCTTCCTCCTCCCCCTGAGGTGTTCTGTGAATGGCTGTTGGTGTTACTCCTTTCTGCTGGTGGTTGTGGGTGGAACTACCCCTATTTCCTTGGTGGTGTGCTGTGATTGGTCGGTTAGTTCTTGGAGCAAGAAAGGCACAAGGGGCATTTGAGGAGAGTAGATGTTGACTGTTTGGAGTCTGGTGAACGATGAGCTTAGGTAATGGCGGAGAGGAAGGGGGAGGGTTTCGGGAGTGGCATATGCGTTGCATCATTGGAGTCTGACGAGGGACTGAGAGCTGATGGTGGGCGAGGGGAAGGGAAGGGTTTCGGGAGTGGTATAGACGTTGCTTCTTCGGAGTCTTGTGAGGGACTGAGCTGTGATGATGGGTAAGGGGAAGGAGGTAGAGTGTCGAGAGCGGCATATCTTGCTTTTTTGAACTTTGCACACTACTGAGTTTTGGGATGAGAGACTAAGGTCGTAATTGTGCGATTAGAGAAATGACCATTACAAATCTAGCACTTGAATAATAATTATAAAAATTATAATACTAACAAATTGAATAATTAGAACATGTATAAAGATTGTTACAAATGGAGCACTGAGTAAATACTAAGTATTGAATAATTACCACCACAAATTAAAATTACCAGTTAAACATATTATGCGTATCGAGATAGTCTTGGTTCGAACCCCGTCGGAGGTAAATCCATCTTTATTCCCTAATAAATAATCGATTAATTAACAACTACAAATGAAGTATAAATACCGAGAGTATTTATCGATACTAATAACACACTAAACAAGTGCAACGAGACATAAATGTATACAATTGTACACTCAATAAGTACTAAGATTATAATTATAATTACTAAATACAATTACCAATTGCACAAATAACTAGACCCTAATTGCACGTCCACTTCGTATCACATCTGACTGCAGACTGAACTCAGGTTTTGGATTACCTGTTCGGTGTCTGATGTGCGACTCAGCTCTAGGAGTCGGGAGCAGCATAGGTATTGCCTATTCGAAGGTTACCGAGCGAATGAGGTTGGGTGTGCAATGACCATTACAAATATAGTGTTTGGAAAATAACGAATTTAATTTTGGCCATTACAAATTATTCAACTCATTACAAATTATTCAACTGACCATTACAATTGAAGTACCGAGCATTTTGGAGCAGCATGTGGTCATTTTATGATGTTATTCAAAATAGCAGACACATAAGAATCCGATTCCCACCATTGCCCCTGGAGTCTTTCTCTCTCTCTCTCTCTCTCTCTCTCTCTCTCTCTCTCTCTCTCTCTCTCTCTCTCTCTCTCTCTCTCTCTCTCTCTCTCTCTCCTCTCTCTCTCTCTCTCTTTCTTTCTTTCTTTCTTTTCTTTCTTTCTTTCTTTATATATATGCACTTGTGTGGAATTTACGAACATTCACTATATCGGAATATGGCAGTCCACATTATGCTTTAAATGCCCTGATCTACTCTCTGACCCCACCAAGAATCGCAGCATGAAAATAATGGTGTCGAAAAATAGGTAACGTAAATTTGTCAATTAATAGTTTTTCGAATTATAGATATTGTACGTAATGTTGAGTGGTGTATTTGACATTTCATGCTGCACAAATTACATGGGTACCGCTTGAATGCGACATTTTATATAAAAGGGAAGTATTCGAATGCAATACATGAACGTTCGCTGGATTTAGACGAGTCTGTATGTGCTACGGCATATACAGTATGCAAGCCTCGTTATTATTTATAGGAGTGGTCGTAATTAAGAGCTGTATTTGTTCCAGGGACAGCGTTTGCGGGTAGTTCACGAGCTGACTGTGAGATTTATTGCGGTATGTTATAATTTTCAGTGAGTTAATTTTGTTCATTAGCGATCATATTGCTTGTTTATTTCGCCCTGTTTTGCCACACACGATTGTTAATTTAAATAACAAATTACTGCGGAAACACTAGATAATTCACGTGAGCGTGTTCTCTTTCTCAGCCACCTACATGCCTTCCATTTTTCTCTCACTAACAGATGTATATTCGACAGGAGCATGTAGAGCGAATATGTGATATTATATACAGATACTGGGAACTGCGGTAACTAGATGTTATATACTTTTACCCTTTATTATGTACGTAAATTCGACCGACAAAGGGGCCACGGTAGTTGAGCGGTTAGGCTGCTCGCCTGCCACCAAGGCGAACCATGTTAGAGCTCTGGCCGGGTCACTCCCAGATTTTCGCATGTGTGAATCGTTCCTGACGATGCCGTTGGTCGGCGGGTTTTCTCGGGGATCTCCCGTTTCCCCCGCCCCCTCATTACGGTACTGCTCCATACTCCCCTCAATTTTCCTCATCGGCTATCGAGTCTTCGTTGTTAAGAACCGCCCAAATCTCTTCCCACTCACTCGACTACTGACAAACTTAGGCTGCAGGCTAACACGAAAAAAATTGGCGAAAACACATACGAATCCTAAAAGCGGTACACATAATTGAAGTTGGACCGGAAATTCTGGTTAGTTTCAAATAACGAGGAAAATATTTAAGCTAGAGGAGAGAGACTTGGGCAGCTCTTAACATAGAGGCGATGAGGGTGAAGTGAGCGGAGTATGGAGCAGGGCCAGGATGTAAGGGTGGGGGAAACGGGAGATCACCGAGAAAACCCGCCAACCAGAGCATCGCCCTGCAAGATTCTCACATGTAAAAACCTGAGAGTGTGCCAGCCGGGAATTTAACCCAGTTAGCCTAGGTGAGAGGCGAGTAGAATACTCAGTGTCTGGACAATGTGTAATATGAATTATGACATACGGAAAAATTTTAAATTTTTAAAACTCAGTTATGCCATCGCGTTATGGAGGTTAAGTCGAAATTAGAGTACTGCTCATGATTATTTCCATGCAATGATGTGATAATCTAGACACTCGGTTTTCTATAGTAAATATTTTCTCTGGTACTTGTTATAAACTAGTGCCTCATGTCCAGCTTCAAAGATGTAGAACGTCTTTTTGATTCACTTTAGAACATAAGTCTTCGCGTTTTATTTTCCATGATTAACCTGCAGCCGAAGTTTGTTGGTCGAATCCAGATACAGATCGTACAGCGTGATATTACTTATCGTTTGATCTTGCGAATGAAATGCGAATCTGGGAATAGTGATTTTTGCATCGAACGCTTCGCCGTTCACAAAGAAGATGAACCGAAGTAAGTGCAAGACGACCTCGGATCTCTTGGTGCGTTCCCCAGAGGAGAAAGCAATTTTAAAACAGTTCACGGGAAATTGCAGTCCTAAGTCGTTTTATGCGTGATGTGAAAAGAAACTAATTTACTTTTATATTCAACATCCGAATCCAGTTGCTATTCATGGTGGCTATTTACTCAACAGAGAATATCAGAAGAGGAAATGGTGAGTCGTATATACAATAAATGGCGGGTTTTCTAAGCTCGCTTCAGTTGGTGGATGTCAAGTGTGAAGGTTGTGAGGCGAGTTGAAGAAAGCAGTATATGAAAATAGGAAGTATGAATTATTAATATAGTAAATACAGTATATTTAAATGTGTTGCTTTCAAAAAACTAATTTAAATAATAGTTTTGAATTATTTTGAAAATAAATTCTGTTTATAATTAACTTCACATGCTTACCCATTGCAGTTGTGAAAATATCCTAACTCAATTTCTGCTTGTCGCAATACAGCACTTGTAATCCACAATGGCAGTGGCAATGTGCAGGGGTAGGGTATGCAACCATAATAATTAGACAATAGGTAGTACCTCGAAATGAGAATTTATTCACGAATTTGAGCAGAAGGCATGGGGGTCACCGTTTCTATTCCAAGTGTCGGTCACCATCGGCCACACAGACAATACAGCGCTAAGGCATGTTGCGATGCACATTGCAAAGGTTTCCAGCGTGGCATTGATGGTGTCAAACTTCCCTCCGTATCCACGCCATAAGCTCATCCGTCGTGTCAAGTGGTGTGGCATACGCCATCGAATTTATGTGGCCTCATAGCCTGAAGTTAGGTGGTTTGACGTCAGGTGAGCGTGGTGGCCATGCTGTAAGACCTTCCCTTCCTACGTGTCTACCGGGTCAGGGAATGCTCGTCGAGGAGCCGGCGAACACCAATGGCGACATGAGGTGCTGTCCCATCCTGCTACAACCGCATCACCTCGGGAGAACCTCAAGGAACATCCTCCAAGTATTCCAGTAACAAGTTCTCTGGTATTGGAGATACGTATAACCGCAGAGATTGAGACTGAGCGGTGTTACCAAGCGCGCAGACCCGTGCGCAGGCTAGTTACAACAACAAGAACACAACGTTGCCTACCTGCCCCTGCATAATGCCACTGATATTAGCGGGTTAACTATGGACGTTAGACCATTTGATCCTTGATGAAATATGCCCCATTCTTACTCATATACTCTTGCGTTTATGATCATTTGTTCGAGTACACCTGGTGTGGACAGAACTTAGCTACCCAGATTGATTCAGTTAAAATTTCGTGTGTTGTTATCTAAATTCTGTTGACGGTAAAGTGAGCATTTTTAATGTCAGTATGTGGAAAATAACCACCGTCCATAACCTCACGTTATGCAATAGTACACACTGGTATAGTCCATTCACGGCAAGTTCACACTTTTCTGAAGACATGCTGAAGATCTACTTCAAGGATATTCCTGCGCCTCGTGCAAATGAAGCTTAATCCAAGTCTAGAAAATTACACCAAAGGATCTGCGCACCGCATTCGTCCACTCTCAGTGTAATAATATTTTGCATAAGAACTATTTTTTACCAGGCATTGCCGAAACACCTGTTTCCTCACTATTACTATAAATATTAATAATAAATGAAATATTATATTTTATATATAAAATACAATTTTACTATTTTATTTGAAACAAAAATAAGGTACTTTAACTTTAAGAAGTGTATAAAACGCTTTTGATACATGGCATATACGAAATAACCAGACATGTCAAACACGAGGTGATTTTTCAGAAAGTGTAATGAAACCGTGAATAGACTATATGCAGGCTACAATTTAAAGTTAGCAACAATACAAATAGCCCAAAGACTTGGCATCGCATTGAGAATGTAATTGTAAATATATTTCTACAGACGTCGGTGTTTCTTGTTTTGTACACGTTAGAGCACGAAATTAGACATTTTCATCACCATTAATTTTCTAATAATGTCAAGGTTTAACTGGAATGTCGTGTGAATAAAGTTGGACGGTTCACGCACTGAGACATCAGCCGGAAAAATATTGGTTTGCATAGAGGCAAAACTACATTTAGTTATCCTAACAAAATACTTCGTCTAGTAAACAAGACTTGGAGAGCAAGAAAATTAATCTTGTTCATTTAACAAAATACACTCTAAAATTAAAAATACCTCGCTGTTTGGCCAAAATAAATTACGCAGTCAGCAAAATATTTAGTTTAATCAACTAAATATATCCATACGGCCACTCGTTTGAAAGTGTTCGTTCGAAAATAAATTTGAGAGTTTATTTGAACTTTTGTGACATTTAGGTTAGTAACGCTGTTCGTTAGTGCATTCATTGACGGTTTAATAATAGTATAAACATCCTAATAAACTACGTTCCGCGGGAAACATCAAAGTAATTCGGTAGAACTCGAAATATTTATTTGCGCACGATGTGAAGTATTAGAAATGTGTCTATTTAAAAACACATTCTTATTTCACCGGTAGCCAGCGTTGGTGAGGTTGCTCGTGCGTAAAGCTTCGACGCAGAGGAACTAGGTTCGAGCCTTGGTTACTTTTACAGCTGTCTTTATATTGACCAAAACACATTCATTTGCGTAGAAGCCAAGCAAATCTTTAATGGGTCCAACCAAATAATAACAGAAAACTAATTTGGTTTCAACAACGAAATATTTCGTTGTCCCTATAAAACGATTCTATTGGTTGCGACAAACAAAATTTGTTTGATTCAATTAAAACGTTTTCTAGGTGTGGAAAAGCTAATGTGACATAGCGGAAGGATAGCAAATGAGAATAAAAGTATATTCCAAGCCTGTCTTTCAAAAGCGCTCGATTGTATCTTGAACAGCATATAAGTATGCATATATGCATGCGAAGATAAGCGGATGCCGAGCGGCACCGCGGCGGCGCAGAGGCAAAAGTTCAGAGCAGTAGAAGCTCGCAGATGCATAAGAGCATACGTGCACACGTATTAAATTGCATGGAAGCGCAGTTTCTCTGTTGTGAACTAATGCAAATAACTCGTGCGAAATAGCCATATCTGTAGACCTATTATAATATGGTGGTTCGTAGAGGAATGTCAGGGACGACTGCTTTGCCTGTAATAGGTATATTTCTTTCAGATGGATGCTCTTTACGACGTACGTTTATAAATTTTTTTCCCTTGAGAAACAAATATAAACAGTTTCCAGTATCGGAATCTGTGATCACTGTGGTAAAACATTGTTTTTGCAAATCTTGTCCAAATTATAAAAAATCTATCTATAATGACATTTTTAAAGTAAATGCGTACCATAATTTAGACTAAACCCGATATGGCCATTTGTCCGTAAATGTCAACGTTGTCATTATTTTTCTGAAACCAAAAGCTAAAAACAATACCGAATAAAATATATATGTATATGTGTATATATTTTATTCGGTATTGTTTTTAGCATGTGGTTGTGGTGTGTGTATATATATATAATGTTCAGTTACTAGTAATTGTAGCACCTTGGTCAGGAGCATCAGAGGTAATGTAAGGAGAGCTGAATGGTTCTGGAAATAATATATATGCCTTTATTAGTTGTGTTGATTGTCATTTTATAACGAATTTACTCACATATATTTCTCTCTCTCTCTCTATTATATATATATATACATACACACACACACACACACTAGTGTCAAAAGCTCATCCCGCGCGAGCGAGTGCAAGTGAAGGACAGCAGTTATATGATAGCGAGCGGCCTATCATAAAGGACGCCGCCGCACACACCGATAAACGTATAGCAGCTCGCGCCCCGCTGACTATTAGAAACTCATATTTCTCCATTCACCAAGCAAGAACGTCATCGTTGTCACCATTACTTTTCCCAGAACATCTTGGATTTCCGAGACCATTCTAGAGAGCACCTACCTCATATATATAAATACCACACGCGGGCCGCCGAAGAGGGAGTAATTAAAAGCCGAAAGTTTGGCGTCTCGAGAGACCTCAAGCGACAGTTGGTCGGTTCCGAAGCAGTGCGGGACGACTGCAGCGATCTGCGAGAGTGCGTCAGCGAGCTTGTGTGAAGTGAAGAGTGGGACTGATCTGCGGGGCTGTGGACTGGATGTCTGAGTGAAAAGACATTCGGGACGATGGGAATAGGCAGTTTTGACTAAACGTGCGGAAATAATTGGAGCAGTTAAATGGGTATTAGCAACAGTAAAGACTGTGATAAAGACTTTAATTTAAATGGTGATTGTAATAAAATAATTGCGCTGAATAAGAATAATAAGATTTAATAAGACGCTCAGACAGTCAAAAAAAAGATGTTTAATTATAGAAGAATCAACTGTAATGGCTATGTGCAAAATTGTCTCCTGATTATTAATATGTGTTCTCTTGTCATAAAAGGGTTTGAACGAATTAATATATTAAATTTCATATTTAGTTAAGTGTTTCATAAATATGCATTAAAAGTTCATATGTTATGCCCACAATGATGGGTAAGTTAATTAGCTAAGCTTCTACTATCACATTTTTCAATAACTCGTCCTAAATTTGAAGGAGAAGAAAATAAATAAATGAAAAAACTCAATATGCTGGATGACGTGGCCTCATAAGGGCTATTTTCTCAATGAAGCAGTGCTGTTTGATGACTTACCCCAACTCGTGGTGGTTTTTACCTTCATTTATATGCCTTATAGCAAGCAGAAAGCCTCTATAATTAATATACTAGCTGTTAATCGCGTTTTCACCTATTTCCCGATATTTACAATTTTTTTTTTTCGGCTGTGCTTGTGCCGCGATTCCCACTTCAGGGATTTGATACTTTACGAAAGCCGTAAATACACAAACACAAAGTGGTCCATGACTTGAGGTTATACTCGCACACACCTAAGCTATACCATTTATTAGAACTCAACTGTGTGTTCTGTTTTTGGTTGACACCATTTGCAATACAGCACGTGTATGCACGTTTGTATGCGAATAAGTATCAATGTACGAAGTCGAAAATCCGCAAAACTTTAGAAAATTATATTTTTTTTTTGTTTTTCACTTTATACTTTTGTAATCATAAAACCTATCAACGATGAGAAATCTCAACGTACAGCTCGTTAAGGATTTAAAAAAAAACCGACAGAGTTAATCTTAAGAAAGTTACGGATGAGATTCTTAAATGGCGCATTCAGGACTGAAAGAACTCTAAGTGTATTCTGAACTAATATTTATGTGACGTTTTTTCGTTGCCTCGTCTGAAATATGGTGTAAGTTTTATAACTAGAATTACTGAAGCAGTCTGGTACGTAAATATAGGCTTGAAAAATATAGTAAGATAGAAATTCAAACGTCGTGTTTATCACTTAATCAGAAATTTTACTAATTATTTCAGGTACAATGTATACGGGAAACACATAATAGCTAAAGTTAATTAATAACGTTTTTATGAGTTTGGGCGCAATAAGCAACGTATTATGTTCGTACAGTCAACCAATACTTAGCGCAACAAAATGAACCAAAGGAAAATAAAATTTACGTTAATTACAGATTTAACATTCATTTTTGTAAATCAAGAGGCAAATATATTATTTATTACGTTGTCGCGCGTACATTTCTGCCGTTTCCTTCGATTCACTTTAATTCTTAAACGCAGCTTGTTGATTCAAGTACAACAACCCACTTACGATTACAATATTGTTCTCCCTTCAGCGAATATGTATTCAAGCACCTCCTGCAGTTCGCAAGGGTGTGACTTGGGGCACTTGCACAGTTTACAAGGCCTGTGTTGCAAGTTGGCGGTTATCAACTTTGCTGCTTCGTTACCTTCTATGAGCGTGTTTGCGGAGGCGAGTTCGATGTGGTCTTACTGCCCAGCAGTTCCATCAACCAAACTTCGGACCTCGCTCCAGAAGGTGGGCTGCTATCTGACATAACGAAGCGTGGGGTCGGACGGCTCGCAGCTAACGCAACGTAACTGGCTCTTCAGGTCGGCTCTCAAGTTTCTGGAACCCCCCCTCTTCCCCTTCGCTCCACGCGAACGCGTAATCTCGTTGGCCGGAGGAGGTAATAGCCAGCGGCCCGTCGCAGCGTCTGCAACTCGCCTCGCAGATCTCTTCACGGCACTCTATCGCCCAAGTCTTCAGACCCCGCGGAGGAAGACGCTAACTCCCAAGGCCATTCGCCCAGCGTGCTTCACCCGCCAGTAAACACCACTTGTGCACACGCGCGTGCGCAGGATTTTATATCCTTGGGAAGGGGGGGGGGGGCGAACCTTGTGCTTATCAACTTAAAGAATGTTTATTGTAGAATATCTAGTAATACATATGTTGCATAGAGAAGAAATAATTTATACGAAAAAACCCCATTAAATTGTACAAATAAATTTAAAAATAATAATTGTAATTATTTCTAATTAAAAATTCAATTAAGTTGTCTATGACAGACAGCAACGAAACCAGTATATGCGGCCTATTGGGGATGATGGCAATAATCACAAAAGTGCTACTACTTAGGCGGCTCAGTAAGAAACATGGCGCTAAGTTGAAACACTTTGTGATCGCTTTTGTGAGCACTTTTCATATATAACATCTTAAGCTTTAAAAAAAAAATCGCCGATTTGGGGGGGGGGCTGCAGCCCCTTCAGCCCCCCCCCCCCCCCCCCCCCCCCCCCCCCCCCCCCCCGCCTTAGGCGCCCCTGGCTTCTGTAGCTAGCATTTAAGGCTTTTGGGTTTCGTAACATATGGCAACACTGAATATTGAGGCAGGAACTCATTCTCGTCAGTCTACCTTAGTTCCGAAGAAGAAAGTTTGATGTCATACATGATGCTATGTGCAATTGCCAGGAAGAGGTTACCAGAGATCATTACAGATGATGTGAGAGGGATGATACACATGACATTCAGCAAAAAAATTTTTCGACGTACGAAATAAATATTTTAAGAACTTAGGTATACCCATAGACTATGACACGCTGCATTCTGTACTAAACTTTACATATAAATTATATAAGTCTGACTTAAAAAAATTATAATTTTCTAAAAATATAACACAAAAAATATTTCACGCTTTTGGTAACACTAAATTATTCATCTGATTGCTTTATCAAATTTCCTAAGTATTCGTATAATTCAGATAATTCTCACGTTTCATTAAATTATGTTCACGATAAAGTGAGCACTTTAGAAATTAACCTAAAAAAAATTCACTGCCCGTGCATGCATATATTTTTATGGGCGCACTCAGTGATATTCACCCAATAAAGTTGGTAACGATGGATGAAAAGTAGTCCCATGTCTTAACGTCGAATAAAAAATGTTAGGTAAACATTTGTGATAGATTTAAATTATTTCTGTCGCTTTCTGGGTTTTTTTTATGCACAGAAGTGTAAAAATTAGCAGATTTGTGAAGTATTTCTTTTTCTAATAATTTCACAGTTTCCCTTAACCGACGCACGAATGAAGTGATGAGGCCCATGGCAATGTTAAGTTTACATAAGACGGAGGAATACACGAAATGCATACAAGTAGATATAAAGCAGGGCTTTCGAAACTGGCCATTTTACCGCGAACAGCCTATAGATTCAATGATATTATGTAATTTTAATCAACTGAAGCAACATAATTTTAACTATCTACTATTACGGAATTAATGTTTTTTTTTTATACAAATACAGTCTGAAATCAAAAGTTATGGAGCTCTCTGCCTATATTTAAGTTATTGATACTAATATTTGACATCCACAATTTAATTGGACAAATTCCATTGCCTTTAGACTATTCAACAAGACAAGATACTCTGGAATAGCGTGGGACCCATTGGCATTAAAATTGGTGGTGTTTGAAGGGTCCGGAACCCACCGAGGTTATAAGGAACATCGCTGGAAATACGATGGTCCCCATACACCTCCCGAGTCATGTTTAGGCTAATGTAGTTCCTTGTTTACTGCAACTTTCGCAATCATCTTTTAGTATAGTTGTTGAGTCCAGTTCTATTTTCAATCCTGCTACAGTATTGAACATGTTGTAAGGTATGCGGTAAGGTGGAAGCGAGTATCACAGAATAATGCAGGCTATAAGGAGCACCTTAAGATAGGAAGCCAGTCAACACAATCGCAAGAGTAAATTGATAGCTACACAATGCATGGGGTATTATTTTGTAAATAACGATAATTTCTCTTAAATTCAATTTGAATTTGATCACGTTTGTACGTTCAATTCATATATATATAATATTAATTACTATCAATTATGGAAACAAATTTATAAACATAATTCGGCTGTAACGGAGTGTTTTTAACAGTTCATTAAGTAAGATCAGTGGCGGTAAAATTATTAATTACCGTCTGATTCTCGCCCGTTGGTGTAATGAAAATACCAGCAGGGAAACATTAATAATATTTGTGTAACAATAAAATTATATTTTACTTCCTAAGAAGATTTTTTTTTTTTTATGAGTCGGAAATAAATTTTTGGCCAACAAGGCTTCGGTCATTCGGCAATGGATGTTGGTGTAGTAGCATTACAGTACAATCTGCCTCTTTTAGAGAAGAGTCCCCACTGGAATATTATGTTTTCTAAATTCTTGGTGACACTTGAAACAGGTAACAGAACACGTACAAATTTAAAATGAACTAAAATGATCCCATTTCTTTACAACAAAAATGTCATCGCACAAAACTGTGTCAAAGTTACAAAAACTCTGGTTACATTTTGGGGGAAAAGTAGGCATGCTTCGAATGAAAGGAAATTATTGCGTGTTTTATCCACCCTTTTGCAAGACGTTAGCGGCAACCAGACAGAAACTAGCTTCCAGGTGGTGGACTCGCAGGGCTAATCAAAGATAACTTTAGACACTCCAACAATAAATAAGTCGACATCTCATTGGTGGGCACAGCTATGGTCATACACTATACATACTTCATGTTTCGTCCCGGCCACGTCATATTACCAATTGAGAGTGGGGAAAATATCTCATTTTCCGAAAAGTCGTGACTTTCTTGTTTATTCTGTGCGATTGCAAAATCGTATTATTTTTTTGTCTCGTTTTTGACTTGCCGTTTTTTTGTCTGGTTTGTAATTTTGCTGTTCTTCGATATTTTTGTGTCGTTCCTAGTGCAAATAGATAATTTTTCTATAATCCACATATGCGTATATTCTTTTAGTTTTGTTCCATACTTCATAAAAAGCTCTTCTTTTAACATTTTCTGATGCACAATTGCCATATGTTCCGTATCGAAAACCAAAACAGTTGAAATTTGAATTACTGTGATATATTTTTTTTTCTTTCACTTCTTTCTTATCAGTCTGTAATTTTTATGCTCGTCATAATTTGGTTTTCAACAACTGTATTTATTATTCATTTACACATTTATCTTTGTAAATAAAATAATTTGTTCAGCCTTTCTTCTGTTTGTTTTGTACGGTTATATTGACTCTTAATAGTTTCTTCTCGAACAGTTAATTTTTCTTCATTTTATCATAATTTTAGCAATAAGCGCAAAGGAAAAGGCATAACTAAATTTAAATATTTTTAATGCCAGGACCTTTACCAAAATTTAAAAAAAAAATAACTTTTAAGGATTTTGTGTAAGTTATTTTTAAAATGTCTTTGTTTACGTACAAGAATGATATCTCAGCTTTCCTACATGTTGACATTCAGATAACATTTTGCTGTTCATCATGAGTCGCGCCTGGCTCAAAGAGATGCGTTGACAAAACTTCGAAGTACTTCGAAACAAGAATTGTTGATCGGAATGAAGTTACACATCCAAGTACGCCAAGCAGGAATGTGCGACCGAATACCGTTTCTCGGCTCAACCGAAACCTTTCCCACTAGCTATCATATATATCTCATTAATATCACTAAAATTGGCTGTTTCCGACAGTGATTATGTTGAACTCATGTTTGTTAGGTACGTTATGCTCCTTCTAGTGTACAGTACCTTTGTAAATAAGTATTTTTTTCTACACAATCATGTGTTTTCTGAAAATGGATTGAAGGCACAGAGCACATGCAGATTTCCTCATCGTTTTTGACGCAAACTTCCATGTCCGAACAAAAGGGATGTGTAATTTCCACGTACGCTCATGGTATCGCCATGCATGCAGACATGTAAGGTTTAGCTGTTGACGACAAAGTAAATACTTTTGAGACAAAATAAAATTAAAATTAATTCAATACTCATTACTGCATAAATAAAACTGTTACTCGCGGTCCCAGCGCTTTGCGGAGTGCCTAACCTCGACCCTCCCCTCCCTGTGGCAGACCCGCTCACCGATAAGTCGCCCGGCGGCCAAGGGAATGATCGGCAGCCGACCTGGCTGGCGTTATAGCCCCTCCTCCCCCCCTTCCACCCATTGCTGGGCAAGTCAAGGACTTCAGAGGACGAGCAAGAATTTTCTTGTGAACATTTTCCTCGTGGAAACGCAGCATTTGAAGAATGTTCTGGAATGTGGCCGGGGCCGTCCGTAAATACCGCCACAGCATCGGCAGTTCTCGTGGTAGCCATCTGGCAGAAGTGCGGTAGTCTGGCTAAAATCTTTCACAGCGCGGGACATCAGCGGACAGGACGAACGACGACAGAGTGTTCTAGACGATGTCAAACAAGTGTGTGTGCTTGTGTGATGTTGAGGAAAGAGAGCGCGTGATATCCGGCGAGTAAACGGCCACTTTGTATGGATAGTGATAGAGCACTCTAGAACATTCCGGACTGGTGCAATGTGGACTGAATTATGGTCGGGCTATATGAACAAGGGATACCGACTATATTTTAAATATTGGAGCTGTCAATTACAGATATATAATTTATAAAATTATCCGAGAGTATTTGATTGCACTGTCTTTGGGGCATATTTTAGTTATTTGATTATACTAGTTTCTTTGTAGTGATGGACGATTATTTAAGTGTTAATTGTGAATAGGAAGTGATATAAATTTTCTGTGAGACATTAAGTCGAGAGAATGTCCTTTATCGGGTCTGTAAATAAATTTGGGTATTTTTATTTTATATTTTAGTTAATTTAGACCTCCATCGCTTAAAGAACTTGCCTGTGCCCACTTACATAAAAAATGGTAACAATACAATGTACTGACTCGCAAGTTCCCTTTTAAGTTCGCAGTGCATTAGCTATAAATTTTCTAATTTCAGGTGCTGTTTTGTAAGCGTAATGTTTAATTTCATGGAAAATCAAGTTGGTGATTTTTTTTCCTTTGTACACTTGTACGACTTGACAAAATAACACATTATCGCACCTACCAATTTCTAGTTTCCACTTGACTGAATCATGAATAAAGTAATCAGGCCTATAACAATGTAAATTTTACATGCAACGACAGGATACAAAATGAAGAATAAAGCCCTCGGTAATGGAGATGCTGCATTGCCTCTGTTTGCTGCTGTAGTCTGCTGTGACGTCCTTCCCAACCCTCCCCGGAAGAAAATCGTGCTGCGTGGACTTGGTCGCCTTGCTCCTCATTTGCGACACCTTACTGGTGCCATTAACATAGTTTCCTGATAACCTCTGCGCTGCACCCGGTGATATTAAACACCGATGGATCCAAATCGCCAGGTAATACCACTCTCTGTCTTTGTCCTACACCTCGCCGTTCTTGTTTAACACACACCCAGATTTGCGAACAATTGTCTTCGATTGCTGTTTGTACGTGAATTGTCAACTAACCTCCACTGTTTTTGCCGTGTTGAGCAATATGGAGAAACGCTATGTTAATCCTAACGGTACTCGGGACAGTGCCGTAGTTTACTGTATTTGGAATTACGCAAGGCGAGAATTTCTGTAATCAGAGATTGGGTTTCCGGCTACTAAATCTAGATGCTTCATAAAGGATTTCTACTTATTATGACATGATCAGGCCTTAGCTGAATGGCCTGCCTTATCACACCTTCAGTTATTGAACCAGGTAACGAGCGTGATTACTATAACACCCCGCGATGAACAGTTGCAGAGACCCTCTCCACCGGTCAGTAAACGGGAACGAAAATATTAAACAACGCGCCCAACATATACCAATGTAACACTGAGAGATGCGTCTTTTATCATCTGGACAGCGGACCAAGAATAAATGGAGATGGGTATGTCCGACCGTCGTTGACCGCCCCCTAGGATCAGCATCAGGTAACATGAACAAGGTGACTTCTTTCCAATCAGCTTGTTATAGTAGTGTCGTGCGGTAATAAAAAAAAGTATAACTAATAAGCATCTTGGAATTCCATTTAAGCTCCCCGATCAATAGTCACATAAATAGTTTCTGTATAATCCTTAAATTCAATAAACCCTATCCTATACTGTTGTGCTCTACCTTACCATTTTGTTTCAGGTATGAATTGACTTAAAAGCTACTTCATAACATACTGTTTACGGAGCACATTACAAAGCCTTGCCAAGAGTCTTGTTTCCGTCTGTAGCGTGTCACTACGCCACAAGTAATAGTTAACAATATCATTAAATCCATGTATCAGTATAAATATGCTGTAAAAGTGTTGCAAAGGAAAAAAATAATTTTAGATATAATTTAATCTAATGTTTATTATGGCATAATAATTATTTAATCTAATGTTTATTATGGCATAATAATTATTTAATCTAATGTTTATTATGGCATAATAATTATTTTGTATGTGCGTGACTTGCGGCCCCTCCTGTGTAAATTTCCCTCCGCTTTTTCAAGGTTCTCTACGACGATGGTAGGCGCCGCGCGTTATGGTGTAGTGGTTAGACTACTCGCCTCCCACCTCGGCGAATCGGGTTCATTTTCCGGCGGTATCAAGCGAATTTTCGTAGTGCCGGACGATGCCGCGGGTCAGCGGGTTTTCTCGAGGATCTCCCGTTCTCCTGCCCTTTTATTCCAGCGCTGATCTATACTCAACCTCAATCACCCCCATCGGTTCTCGTGACCTCGCTGCTAAGAGCAGTCCAAATCTCTTCACTCTCTCATATTTAGTCTATGGGAAGTTCGCTGGTTATTTTTTACATTTCTTTGGCACACGATGATTGGCTACTTACGCACATCGGGTGCGCACTCTACCTCGTTTTCTCTCTCTAGGGGCGCGCGTGCATTAGGGGCGTCATCTCACATCTCGGCGCTGCGCGTCAGACGTCCTGTGACGCCTGGACGTATCGGCGTTGATTCAGGCAGCGCGTCCTGAATAACATCCACGAGGAAGGGGGAAGGGAGGGGGGGTGAAATCTGGCCACGGGATTACCTCCCGGACAATGCGAAACTACCTCCCCCCCCCCCTTCGCCCTTCACCATGCAACGGGCATCGGCAAACACGTCGGCCAAACCATTGTGGCTACACGATCACCGCACGCCACCATCGTGGCATGGCGAAGGATGGGAAGGGCATTTAAGAGGATTCAACACTGATACTGAAATTTTGCGCCGTACGCCGTGGCAACCAGCACTATCGCCTGCGTTAGCTCATATGCACGAGAATTCTGTAGTAGCCATTCACTTAGCGAATACAGCGAAAACAAAATAAATAAAGTAAGGGAACCTCTGGAGTTCGAGGCTGCTAATATGCTTAGAATCACGCAGTCTTTGTTTACAATATTGCGTTTGGCGTGGGCACATATCTCTTGTGCATGTAACTTCAGAGTGTCTCGTCAGTAGATATGCATAGCCGATTCGGGGACACAGGATTCCAGGAGTCGGAGGTCGGAGTTGTCTGCCATGACGTCACAGGTGCGTCCGGCGGCCTTTTTTGTCTCCCCCTTTGTCAGTCCCAACCCACGGATGGCAATTCCAGCAGCCCGTAAACCTAGAAATGATTTAAATAAAAATTATTTTATTGGAATCGAATTTAATAAAATTTCTTAAAAACATTGATCTCTGATAAAAATTATGCGAATTTCCTAGAAAAAAATATCCGTTTGCTTAGAAACCTCCACTCGCTCGACTACGACTACGATAGCCAGTGTGTAATTTTTTTTTTTTTTTTTTTCACGAATTTTAAGATGTAATTTACCATACACGCGAAGAATTATAAAAGTAATTTGAAAAAATATATTGAATTCTTACTATCTAAATAATTTTTAGTAAAGTCATTGGTACAGCTTTTGAAATAACCTTTGAGAAAACTATTGTTCATAACTATCTATTACTACATTACACACAAGAATGCCTTTGGGATTATAACGGGATATTGCGACGGTCATGAAGTCACAAAATGGCCGCCGACCGAGGTCGTTGACCTGTTCCTCAGCTCGTCACCCAATATCCCATGGCCAAGAAGGAAAATTCCCATCCTACTTTGGTTTGGCACCTTTTTAACTTGGTGGAAAATGAATAAAAATTTGTCCCGGGCTTTTTACGTTGTGTATCGAGCGCTATTTTAAAATTCGTGGTTTTTGAAGTTGGATTTACTCTTTTATACAAAGTAGAGTATGTATTTACACATTAATAAATAAATTCACATTTATAACAATTCCGCAGTTTCACTTAATTGGCGCATGAATAAAGCAATCAGGCCCACGGCAAGATTAATTTGAGAAACGGAAGAAGGGTATCAAAATAAGATGTAAAAGTAGATCATAAGCAGGGCTCTCTAAAGTGCTCGCCTAGTGATTAACAGCATATGCAAAACAAACGCTCTGTTTGCATTAGTAAAGCACACATCAGGAAGCCTTATTTTCATCACCTAAACCCACAAAGTAAGTCTGAAAGGGTTTAACCTCTTGCTAATGCGATTTTAGGACGGCATCAATCGGAATAAATGTTAAAAGTAAAGATCATCCACTTCAACGAAAAGCCAAGAAACTCGACTTCATGTAGCAAAAAGAAACTTAAGATACTGGCATATATGCGGACTTAACTCCTTCTCTGTAACGTTTATTCAGCACATATTTCATCTTCATTCATCGTTTTGACGAGGTACCGCAATTATTTTTTACAAGCTTTTATTTAACTTGACTTGTTTGTATGTACGGTCTCTACCCGACTTCTGTGCATTAGGTGTGTTCGTGTGGTTTACTATTCTGCTAGTTTATTGCTATTTCTGCTAGTTGCCGTTCGGTTTGGCGGTAGCAATTGCTATTTGTACTATAAAAAGCAGCTATTTCTGCCGTTGCTCGCCAAGGTACAGCAGAAATATCGAAACGAGCAAGGTGGAAAAAAGTTGGCTCCAAAATAAAATCACAATCGTCGAAGCGTGTCGAGAGAGATGATTGCAAATAGTAATTTGCTTTTACGCAGATTGATGAAGAGAATGTGTTTGTGTGTCCTGTAAGAAGTGCAGAGGGGAAATAAAAATAACTAATACACATTTTTCTCGAAAGTTAGTTACCTTGAGTGGTCAAAGTTTTTAATATACGTCAATTTCACAAAGGCCAAAATGGTTTAAAACATTTTTTAAATTTAATTTAATTGATTTATTTTTGACGTTAATTTACTTATGCTAGTCGTTCGTATCGCCCTGCCGAGAGTAACTACTGCCTGTGCTACTTTTCGGCTAGTGAAAAGTATCACTTGCTCTCAGATAGTAGAAAAAGCATACCACGCGAACAAACTTAATAGTGCAATGAACTGACATGCAGTCTGCCTGCAACTCATTACTGTTTATCAAGTTGCAGCGCAATGTTTGGAAGGGGCCATGAGTGTTTAAATTCACTTTTTCAGTCTTTTCAGTCTCGCCTATTATTTTTGCATCACTGTTCGTCATGTTACAGCCCAAAGTTTGGAAGGAGCCACCAGTTTTTTACTGCACGTTTTTCATCTTTTTAGTCTCATGAATGTTTAAATTAATGTATGAATAGTCCATCTATATGATAATAACAAAAAACATTTGTTGAGACTAAAAATTAAAAAAAATAACTGTAAAAAACCTTTTAAAAACAACCTTTTTATAAATGTAGTAAAAAGAGAAAAATAATCATAGCAGTTACAGAATTTTTAGAACTTGTAAGATGTGGTCGAAAAGCCATAATAAACTTATCTACAAATTAATATTATTGAATCAATTTATATTTATTTCATAAAAGCTTGGCACTCATTGTTAAGAGCCTTACGCTGTTGCAGATGAGTTATATGTTTTATATTGTGAATACTTAACAGCCTTACGCACGATATTTGCTTCCCACGATTAAGCAAATGAGGTATAAATTCTATATTGTGAAAAGTTAAGATTCTCACTCAGGATATATTCTTACTAAGCTTACGCAGATGAGGTATACGTTCTACATTATATTGCGCCAATATTTCATATACTAAATATAAATTTATATATGCTGTTAACGGTAAGTTGAGCAATTTTTAAGGCCCTTCCAAAAGGCAGTATGTATTTTATTGCAGCATCAAATATTAACTTTGAGAGTGATGAAACGTGTTTATTAGTCATATTGCAGTGTTCGTATTAAAAAGTGACGGAAAGGTAGAAATTAATTAAAATTAATAATTTTACAGGGCCTTAAAAAGTGATCACTTTACCGTGAACAGCCCATACAAACATATTAATTTGTATTAAAGTTTATTACGGCTTTTTGACCACATCTCACAAGTTCTATAATTTCTGTAACTACTATAAATATTTTTCTCTTTTAAGTGCATTTATAAATAAAACTATGTTTTAAATTGTTTTTATAGTTAAATTCTTATCATAATTTCTCACTGGCTTTAGCGTTTCGAGTGATCTACTGGGGTTTTTGGAAAAAATTCAATCCACACGCTTTAAATCTCAGACAGTGATTTCAGTACATATAATTATTTATCTTTGATTAATGAGGTGTTATCTGGTGGCGAATTAGTAGAATGCATCGAGGTTTTACTCACACGTCAATACAATTCACTAGGCATCTGTAGAAATCGCCGTTTAATCAGTGTATGCTAGCAACTAAAATAATCAGTAGAATATTACTGATTCCAGTGCAGCAATTTTAACAGATCTGCATTCAAATTCGCTCATTTGGGCAGTTCTGACCGTTTCGATTTCAGAGTGCAGAAACCTCTTAAGCACGATAGGCACGCAAATGTTTCACGCGCGCCTTGGAAAAAATGTCACACAGTTGTGGTAAATAAACAAACGTGACCTTTAAATATTTCGCGCCGTTAGAAAAAACGTTCAGGGTTTAAAAAATACGTCTCGTACGCCCGACACTCGCCATCACACTCTGCGCCAGCGAAAAGGGCTGCGGAACACAGTCGACGCGATAACGGCCATTTGATAGACGTTACTCATCCAACCGGCGCGACACACTTTGAAGTATGTTTGCCCCTGCGTGGAAACACGCGTTTATCACAACTCTGTATCTTGCAAATGTCTGCTAAAAAAAGCAATACGGGCGTGAATTTCATTTCGTACTTTTAGCTACTTTTTTCCCACAGGAATATAAATAAACACTCAGTTATGCAACATGCCATGTCGCTGATTTTACCCATTTATAAGTTGTAACGTTTCCACCATTTCACACACGCACACACACACACACACACGCACATATACATATAGGTTATAATAATTATCCAGAAACATTAAAGTAACATTTTTTTTTTTCGTTCTGGATCACTACATATTGGATTATTATTATTATTTCTGCTGTAAGTTTGAAACATGCTAAGATTGAAAACGTGTTAAGCATATTTGGCCAGCTACTAGCGATCGGAAACTTGTAAATTTTAATAAAAGTAAAAGAAGAAAAAAGTGGCATGCTCCGCCTATTCATTTATTCCTCTGTGGTAAAAAAAATTAAACATTAGGATATTATGCCATAAACCAGGTTATTTATCTAATCGCCGTTTTAAAAATATTAACTCTTTCAATTAGTACGGTATCAATGAAACACGTTTCCACCATGGATACACGAAATTAGTAAATATTCCAATAGGAAACGTCTACTTTACAAAAGCGTACCATAAAACAGTTAAATAACAATTAATTTGTTAACGGGTTTTACGAGTTGTTGCCAACGCAGTACTGCACTGTTCTATATCCCGTTTCATTTTTACTGAGAAAGAAAACTTTTTATTTAGGCGAAGTTAATGTTCGTAGTATATAATTTATTTAAAAAAAAAATATTGGCAAGCTTGTTACACATGGAGTTATTTTTTAACGTTCGTTTTCAGAAATCTCAAGATACAGTAAATGGATTGTGCTGTAAATTAAGAGTTTCATATAGTGCCGGCAGATGAGAAGAATGAGTTGGGGGGGGGGGGGGGGCAGGTTTATGTTGACACTCTTTTCAAGATGGTGCCTGTATTTGCCCGCCATTCCTGTTACGGTAATACTGAATGACACGCTACGTTGTTGTGGCGAAGGAATGCTAGAGAGGAATCGGAGTACCCCGGTAAAACCCACCAGCCAATTGAAGCGATTCCAGCGCAGTTATATTCCATTCACGGTTGCTTACAACATTTCTGAAGCTCTTCTTAAGGTCTACTTCCAAGATATTCCTACGCCCCATGCTTAGCTTAACGAAGTCTTTAAAGTCACACCAAAGGGACAATGCACCCCATTCTTGCGCGCTTAGTATAATATAATTCTTGGTAAGGGGGAGTGCTAGACACCATCCACGGGAAGGGTTGGTTGTACATATACTGCGTTTACTTATGTTTGAGGTTAACATTTGAAAATGTAACTTGATCAGGGGATAGTGTATTATTTCAAAATATTACAGAGACTATCACCGCCCCCTTTTTTTTATAGTCTACTTTCTAAATAAAAGAAAGACTGATGAGGATGTTTTCCTGTCTGTGTTTCTATGCGTATGTATGTGTAGGTGTGTTTGTTAGGTGGGTGTGTGGGCATGTGTTTCCACCTTTCGATTTTTGAACGCGTCAGCCGAATTTCACCACGCTTATCACACATATAGTACTTAGTAAGGGCTCATAACTTTTAATGTTTTCGACCACATCGAGCACTTACATTCAAAATGGCGGCCATTTTAAACTTTTGGTTATGATGTTATACATCGCAAACCATTCAACCGATTTAAAACAAATGTTGTATGCTGGCAGAGTATCGTGTAAGTAATAATTTTTTTATAAGTATTGTGTGCCCACCATTTTGAAAAATAGCACAAAATGAATAAATAGTTTTTTTCATTTTATTTCGCAAATTATTAAACCAATTCTCACACAATTTGGCAGGTAAGTAATACTACGACAGGCAAAGTAAACCTAGTGATTAAATTTTATTGAGTATTTACTTTTAAAATTGAAGCCATACAAATTTTTTAAGTTTATTTATTATATTTGCGATACCATTTAAACAGTTTTCACGAAATTTAGTATAATGAAATATCTGTTAGGAGCATCATATACCAAACCGTAACCACTTTTGTCGGCCGTTTTTGAAGATAGCGCCATACGAATATATAAAGTTAATATGTCATCTCGGTAAAAAATATAGAGATTTCTACCAAATTTGGTAAACCAATAGTACTGATTAAGATGATATTAAGTGAAAAGGTTTAAACATGCCATAGACTTATTTTCAAAGTCGCGGACATTTAATTATCTTAGTGAGTTGTCCAATTCCAAAAGCCACTATGTCCATCCACCCAGATTATACAGGAAACAAGAAAAACTTCTCACATTTCTCTTACTAGTGTCAGAGTAATGAAGTTTTCTCTGCTGATGTACGAGAGTATCTAGATGTACTGGCGTAACTTCGGATAATCGCATAACTGTGTATTATTTATAATTAATTATCATATGTTGGACCCAACAGTTTTTGGAAGTGAAACGTGAACGTGTTCGGAACCTTTTTTGATCCAATATGGCGGATTATGAAAGAAATATTATGCAAAGGTCTGTCATATGTTGTGAATATATTAACTTATTAATACACAGACATTTTTGAAAAATAAATATCTTTTCATATACAACTGGCTCTTGCCCGCGGCTTCGCTCGCATGAACAAATCAAACCTTAATAATAATGACCAAGTGCTCTATCTTAAAGGTTCGGTGGCATATTTTGTATAGTCACTAAGAAACTGTTTGTTTTTCCGGAATGGAAAGTACCCTAAGTGTTATTCCAGAATATAATCTACCGTTGTACCAAATCCCGTCCAAATACTTCGACCCATTACTACGCGATTGAGTAACAAACAAACGTACAAACTTTCGTATTTATAATATTGTTAGTATAGGAGTTACTAAGCACGTATCTAATTAATGTCCTAGTCTCCATTGATTTTCAGACTGTGGAAATGACATGTTCTTAAGGCACGACCTGTCGTATTGACATTGTTTCTTGAGTTTCAAATAGTTTTTTTATAAAACTGTAGCTGCTCCAACACATCCCAGTTCTCGCCATAATGGTTCCGAAGCAGGGCCTTGATATCTTGAGTTTTTTAGGCTTCTACAGTAACACCTTTAGCCATAGCAGTAGGAGGGGTTTGAAACCACGAATTTTCTCGTTTAAAAATACTTATAGCAACACCTACATCAACATTGTAGCTGATTTCTCCTTGAACTTTGGTGACTCCCTTGCCAGTCTTACTTATCAAAATTCGCTTACTTGTTGGGAACCTGAAGTGCCAGTTGCCTGGATTCTTACCTGTGTCTGACACGGGAGACCTCCAGTCGTACACAGGTACGTGCATTCCTTACTCTCTAACTGCCCCATATCTCAATGAAGATATCTGCATACTCCTGAGGATCCAAGATTGTTTACTTAACTTTCACTTTCTTCTCAATTCGTCCGAAAATTCGGTCCGGTGTGGGATGTAGGAGTGGCCGACTATAGGGAACTGCAGAAAGACTGATTGTACTGAAGGCAGTGCGTCATTTTGTAGCCATGTGCAAGCCATCCCTACCATCATGCGGTTCTTATTCTGGCCTCCACAGCCGTCGGTGACTAATCCGAGAGCGTGGATGACTGTAAGGTCACTATTACACAACCGGTGGTATACTGCAGATGAAATCTGGCATGAACCTTTGGCATACTCATTTTGTAGCCATATATAGCAAAACGTGCTGTATGTGCTCTGTCGATCAGTTGCCAGACTCTCGCAAACTTCCAAATTATAATACCTAATACAGTTGTCGTGAGTAGTATGAAGACTGATCAGGAATATTTGGTAATGTAAGGTTATTCTGAAAGTCGAAACTTAACACTTTCGCCCCTTGAACAACGGTTTGAAGATTTGTATAAAAGGACTTAGCTTTCAGTTTGTCAACTGAAAGTACTGTCTCAAGCCTACTTTTAATCTCGCCCTCAGGATTCAATTTCAGATTTTCTTTGTGCAGTAAGGATAATGAGCAAACATCACTAGCTGGTGAGCCGAAGCCGATGTTGTACTCGTTATCAAAGAACTCATAATTACGAAAGAACTCATAATTTACTTGTATGTTTTGAGCAACTTTTTTGTAAATCTCACGAAGTTTGGCCCTAGAGAGATCACTAGCCAGATACTGTCTGTGAACATTTTTTTCCCCTGAAGTAATGTTTCTCTACGGAACGACGAGATTCAATACAGGCCTTAACTGCAGCTCTCTTGTCTACACAATAACTGGACCTTGTATCACCTCCTCTTTTCTCTTCAGGTGTGCAGTCATTCTCAAAAAATACTTTACATAAATTGTTGACCTTGTCTGTAGAATCTCCAAGTGTTTCAGTGAAGGTCAATTTGCAGAATTGCGCCCTCGAAACTACACCATTACGCTGCTTGTTTAAGAAACATTTTACAGTTATCTGTCTCTGATTGTGTGTGTTACGAGGCCTGTGGCGATTCGGCGTTTCAATTGTCACATGTTTCAGGATAAAATAATTTCGAACCTGCTTATTTGGATTGCTGTAAAACTTTCGATTCATCCCAGGCAAGTCTTGCATACCCAGTTCGTCACACTTTAAGGAGCCTCCCTTGTGTTTGCAAGTCAGCATCTTAGACTAGGCCTTACAGGAACACCTGGAACAAAATCCACCTGGGTTAAAATCGCAAAATGGGAAGATTTCACAGTTTAAAAATACAAAAATAAAAGTATGGCTAAATTGTATTGTTACATTTTTTTCAAGATTTTTTTCTCCGATTTCCAACTAGGCCTACTGCTTACCTAGAATGACAACCAAGTTACACTTTACAAGAAGCATTTAATTAAAAATTATAAATTTCTAAAACATGAAGTAATTGTACTTAGATGTTTTACTAACTGATAGTTTGTTTAAACTATAGGTAATTGTTTACATTGCAACCCATATATGTGTTCAATATTGAATTTGCATTAATTTGTGGTTTAAAATTATTCTCTCGGTATAGGCTTTCCCCAAAATTCAGCATTCATTCTTATTTTCCTGGCCATTGCATATATTGCACGTGTTTTTAGATCACATTCTTCAACTCATTCTTCAGTCTCCATAATGAAGTAACTAATAAACTAATCAATATTATTAGTAAATATAAAAAACTACTGTAAAAAATGTGAAACTTGACTGTAAACATAGGCAATAAAAACCATAAATTAATTTTTAGAAAACCAAATTACATGTGTGCCAACATAGCACCTAAATTCTAATACCTTCTGCCAATACACAAATTATAAAAACACTATAACAAAATAAAAACACACCAGAGAAATATTCCCTACTCTGTTCAAGATTTGTTGGTGTTTGTTACTGCAGTCGTAGAACTGTACTAAAGGACCATTGGGCTCAACGAATTTTATTTCTGTCTTCTTAACGGAGTTTGTAACTATACCTACAGTAGACTTAATGGATTCTAGAACTGTATAGTGCTTCAATGATGATTTTTTCTTGGAAATAACGAGTTGTGGGACTGTTTCAAGTGTTAAATATGTGCATATAGTTATCCTATACAAGACAGCGTTCCCAGCTCATTTTCGAAAAATGATGGACTTAACGGGTTTTGGAACTGGGCCACTTCTGATACTATCGTGGAAACAATGTTATTACTTCCAACTTATCGTTATATGCTGGCAGTATATATTACAGTTATCAACTGTATCTACACCGAGCAACTTTGGTCCGCAATTGTGTAAGATAACTTCATGCCAATAAGTACAGTTATTATATCATATCACAGGAAACAACTGACCAATTACTATCAAATTTGGCCAACAAGTATTACTGAGGCAGATGTTGTTAAGCGGCTTGTTTTAAGTAAGTCAGACATATATTTTCAATATGGTGGTTATGTAGCCATTTTTAGCTTAGAATTTTATATCGTCGAAACAATGAGATCAATTCCAACTTAATTTTGTATACTGGCAATAGGTATAACACCTATCAACTATATCTACAGGGATCATATTTAGTCATCAATTTTGAAAGATTGCGAAATGGGAATAAAGTTTTTATGTTATATCTCGGGAAACAATTGACAGATTCCTACCAAAATTGGCAATCAAATAATAATGCAATAGGTGATGTAAACTGGTATGCTTTAAGTAGGACAGGCACTTACTTTCAAGATGCTAGCTGTACAAATATTTCAGCTCATTATATTTTACTAACGAAACAAATTCAAACTTAAGGTAGAAGTTAAGCAACTGACTATGAAGCACTCTACCTGACTGTGCAATGTGAAGAACCCACAAAAAGTAGTACATACACAATGAAAATTGTCAGAAAATTGCGATTTATGATATGCATGAAATAAGAATGGATATATTTTGCAACATTATAAAATATTCTACAAAAATATAATTTTTAAATGTAAAAAAATATAATTGATTATAATAGTCTGTATTTTTAACTAAATTTAAGCTTATTTCCGTCTTGGATGCTTCGGAAAGCAGAATTCACCCGGAAATCTTCTTCGTGGAAGATAGTCATAATATTTACTATGATAATGTGTAATAACATCGTAGTAATAATGTGTTATATTCATTTTATAATTAATTTTAACTACATAATTTTCAGCCATAAGTATTTGCTACAAATTTATGCCCATTAAATAAATTAAAAAATTGTTTCCTACATTAATATTACGATTTCGTTAGAAACATAGTAAACATTATGACGATATTCCATGGCGAAGATTTTCTTATAAACTCTGCTTTCTGAAGCATCCTGAACGGAAATATGATTAAATTTTTAAAAATACACACCAATTTATTAGATTCTATTTCACATTTAAAAAGTGTAATTTAATAAAATATTTTATAATTTTACAAAATATAAACATTCTTCTTTCATATAAAGCATTGATCGCACTTTCTGACAACTTTTAGGGTGTCTGCGCTACTTATTTATGAGTTCTTCACGTTGTATAGTCGGGTGCAGTGCTCTATAGGTAGTTGCTTCACTCCAAACTTAAGTTTGTATTCTATCAGTGTCTATTACAACCATAAAATATGTTTATTCACAGACCCGTTTCTCTTCCATTTTTTGCGATAATCCCACCAATAAAAAATTAAGTTTTTATCTCATGTTTCAGGAAACAATCTACTCAATCTTACACAACTGGGCGAAGATGTTGTACTGTGGTAGTTCATATTAATAAACGTATTTTTATAACTATGACACATTTATTTTAACAATTACGTCTATAAAATCATTAGATTTTTGTGTGCTATATCTAAGAATATATGTAATCTATTTTAACCTAACTTTGTATATTGGCCGTATTAAAACCATCTAATGTGCTACTAGGAAAATAATTTTTGTTCTCCATTTATAAAGATCGCCCTATGGAAAATATGGAGGTTTTATGCTATATTTCGAGGACCAATCATCCGATTTGCTGCCCCTCCCCCTCCCTTCAACACCGCTCCATCCTTCCCCACCACAAAATGTTACATAGGAACATTCCAACTAATTTGCACCAAATTGTGCATGCCATAAATGCTGCAGAAACCAATGTAAGCTTCCATAATTTAAATATATCTAACAACTATGTTCAAGATGGCAGCGTCATAAATTATTTAGGTAAGTTTGCCACATATGTTAAACAATTTAACATAATTCAACCATATTTTGTGAAGCATTGTGTGCAGAGCCTTTTCTTTTGGCAATTTTATAAGATATCATCAAATAAGAAAATAAAAATTTTTATTCCGTATCTCAAAGACCAATCATTCGAGTTCCACCTAATTATTCAGAACAGTAGGTTTACGTTAGGTCTTGCAAACTTACGTATTTTAAGTGGCTCACTCATTTATTTTCAAAATTAATGCCCTGTAAATATTTTATGTTAATAGACCCTATCATTCGAAACATTAGAGTGATCAAATTCGAAGTAGGTGCTCCGAATCCGGGCTCCGTAATGCAGTGGATTGCACGCTAGCCTATAGTACGACGTTTTCTGGGTTCAAGTCGCGGGCAAGGCATGTGCGTATTTGTAATTGCCTCACTACAGTTGCATAAGTTTCTGGTTTCATTTCAAGTTATTTCTTTCAAAGAGATATCAAGTCCTTCCTACCAACTCAGCTTCTAAGAAATTATTTAAAAATTATTGGACCTATCTTGATGAAAGTAGACTCATTATTTAAGCCTATGTCAGAAACATCTTGTACTGTTGTGACTTATGTAGTCATTCGCAGTAAGTGATCGACAGTTCTCTTCGAATTAACCGAAATGGTAAACAAATGAAGCCAATGCATTGTTATTGCAAATAAGAAATCAAATGAAGATTTTTTAATACAGGAAGTTTTAAACATTTTATGGTTCAGAAACTATAACACCATGATTATTTCCATATCTCCCTCATAAGAACTATTTCTTACTAAGCATTACCAACGTACCTATGTGTTCCGTGTTTTTATTCATATTAATAAAAAATAAATATTATGATTTAAAAATAAAATGCAATTAAATGGCCACTTTAGTCAAAAACAAGGTATTTTTATGTTAACAGAATTACAGAACGCCTATGATACGTAGTATATATTTAGGAAACAACCAAACACGACATACATAGGGTGACTTTTCAAAAGTTTGATTTGAAAAGTGTGAAGAAACAGCAGCAGTTAGAAGTGTATTCAGGTTAGTCACTTCTACAATCCCTGTCACACTGTCAGGTTTTCACCTTCAAATATATTTGGAAATAAAATTTAAAGACGAAATACAACCATAACATTTGTCTTGCGACAAATTGTATCAAATAATCTTAGGCGTGTTTGAAAATGTGTCACACTGCCAATTTTTTTTACTGCGAGGATCTAATCTGGATTTTTTTTTCCCCACAATGATTTCCAAAGTGAGATACTACATACTATCGTATTTCCATACAGTCCATTAACGGGAAGACACGTAACGAATGATGTGATTAATGTTCACTTCTTTACTAAATTCAAATTATATTTATCAGATATATATTACCTACACAATTAAATTTGGTGCCTCTGATTTCGTAATACTATGTGCAATTTTCACTTGAAATAGCTTTCGTACTCGGATAACTTCTAAATAAATTAAATAGCTTCACGGTTCTGATTGGATGAGCCCGTCAACCATCAAAGAAATTCAAGAACCGGTGAAACCTTCAATTGTTTTATCGAAACTGAAGCCATCCACCTTTTTGAGGCAAATATGACAGCATTTATAACGTTTTGGTAACGTTACAGCTGTCCAACGTTACGGGACTAAACTTATTGGAAGAAATTTGACGGAAAAATTTTACAGTTTATAAGTTTACAATTTAAATATCTGTCAATATATAATTAGAAGTTGCACAGACGAAGTTCGCTGTAAAACTGAAAACCCATGCCCTAGGTTTTGTGAAGTAGGTGGTTATTATACTCAACGAGAAGAATTGTGGGAGAGATTATACCCAGTACAGTATTGCCAACTCTGTGGATTTTCCGCCAGATTTGGTAGGTTTTAATTCCCAACGTACTTTGCATAATGGGCTCTTTTGTTTTCTATTTGACAATGGGTAATCTAGTGGATTTATTTTGATTTCTTTGTATTGTGATTGGGCATTTTTACGAAAGTGTTGAAGTCGCTATTTAAAATCCGTATAAAAAAAAGAATGGTAAATATTTCTAGCGTGCCTCTGTAATTGCTATTCATAAATTTGTGACATTATATTAATATTCTTATTTTTTACATTGACTTTGCTGTTTTAATTTTGTGTTGGTGTTATTGCAACTATGGGCTATTCATGATAAACTGGCCACTTTTTAAGGTTCTACTAAATTTCTCCTTTTAACCAATGTACACCATTCCGCCAAGTTTTAATTCAAACATTTCCATTTTTCTAACAATCACGGTGTATAAATTTGATCACTCTCAAAATAATATCCAATGCTGCAATAATACATATTTATTAATGATAAGTACCGTTTTGGAGGGCATTAAATCTTTTTCACTTTACCATGAATAGCCTACACAATTACATTACAAGTACATTTCTGAAAATATTATTTGCGTAAAAAATTAGATTTGATAAAAATTTTAATTTTTTGTCTTTTGGTGGAATTGAAAGAAATAAGAATTATATTGTTGTAGAAATTCAAAGAATGATTATATGCGGTTAACGGTAAACAGAGCATTCTCGAAAGTCCTGCTGAAGATCTACGTGTATGAGCACTGTATACTTTTCCCATATGTAAAATTAACATTGCCACGGGACTGATCGCTTTGTCCATGCGTTGGCCAAGTAAAACTGTGAAATTGTTATAAAAGTAAATATTTTACCAATATACTAATTCTTACACTTAGATGCATTAAAAAAACAGAAAGCAAGAGAAATGATTCATTTCTCACATTATTTTTTCCATTCAATTTTAATTCAACTTCAAAACTTGGAACTATTAGAGTGCATGCAAATCATTGTGCCCGTTGAATTACATGCAGGTAGGGGCAGCGACATTCTTAAAAGGTTTATTTCAAAAGTGCTCAGTTAATCGCGAACAGCCTCTACAATTATCTTTTTTTTTTTTTTTTTTTTTTTTATTTACTTGATGCCTACGCCTGTGTTAACATAAAACTATCATATCTTTATGTTTGGTGAAATTAAACTTAACCTACATTATATCTGTCAATTACTACATTTAATTTGTAATAATATGAATAAATACCGAGAGAAAATGTGTGTGTGTTTGTAATGCCTAGTAATAAATAGTTCTTACGCAATATATTACTATGCTGAGTGCGGACAAATGTGGTGCGTTGTACATCTGGTTTAATTTTCTATACTTGTTGAAGCTATGCTCGCATGAGGTGGAAGAATATCCTAGAAGAAGAACTTAGATGGGTTACGGGAAAGCAGGAAGTAACCGTAAGTGGAGCACAGCTATTATCGTCTCTAAACAATAATGTTCTCAACGAGACGTTAATCCATACACAAATTAAACAGAAGATATGCTACCCAGCTTCTAATACCACGGGGAGAAGTAAACTTACAGTATTATTTCAAAGCAATGTTCAAATTATTTAAATTTAAATAACATGGCCACAGTATTTTTTATAAATTTTGGATTCTTATACTCCATATACGCAGACATTTCACTTTTAGTAACAGCATTTCAGTAAACATTTTAGAATTTAATGCTCTATTCTCGAAGGCACTTTTATTTTATGCTGTCTATATTTTTCAATCTCGATTATATTTTACTGTAATCTGTTTGCTTTTCAATATTATTTCCTCTGAACGGAACGCTTGAAGCTACGAATAATAATAAAAAAAAGCTACGCACTTTTCCGGCATTCGCAGTTCAATAACGCAAGCTCTGTCAACACTTGTTGCGAAATAATTAGGACTTTAATACGTAGCGAGTGCTGGTTTTGTCGGTTTTCGAAATAGCCAGATGTACCAAATGTTTTTACACGAAGAATATGTCAAGTTTGGCCAAATATGGCGCTGCTTGAAACAACAGCATTTTCATTGTGTTGTCCTCAAATTCGTCACCAGTATTTGCCTTGTTGGCCTAAATATCTCAATTGTTTTACACCATAGTAACTTGTATTATAATTTTCGTTAATTGGTGGTATTCACATTATCGTATATTCATTTGTTGGAAGTTATTCGTATTCGTAGGGATTAAACTAGAAACAAAATAAATAATATAGTCTATTCACAATTTATTCACACTTTTTGAAAGAAACTTTTGAAAAATCACCACACTTATGATGTGTTTGAATGTTTCCTATATAAGTTGTGTTTCACAAGCGTTTTATACTTGTGTTAACATAAAGTACCTCTTTCCTGGATAAATCAAAATTTCCCCTATATTTTATTTATAAATTGTAATATTTAATTTATGATTAATATGAGTAAAACAAGGAGAAAATAGACAGGTTGGTAATGCCTAGTAATAAATAGTTATTGTGGAAAATGTTATTACAATTAGTTAGCACTTCTGGATAGCGTGCTCCCTATGGTGTAATTTTGTAGACTCGATTAAGCTTTATTTGCATGTGGTGGAAGAATATACTGGAAGTAGAATTTTAGCGGGTATTCAGTAATGTGTGAAGTAATCGTGAATGCATCATGAAATAAAATCAGTCTATCTCAGGAACTAAAAAAAAATAATAATAAAAAAAATAAAAATATTATGACCTGTTAGGAGGATTCCGGCCTATTGTACAATCTATTGCTGGTTATGATAGAGAAAGTTTTATTTTTCCATATTATTTTTACTGGTGGATATTGTTGACAAAGTCTGTTCACAGTAAAATGAGTACTTCTGAAAGTCCTTCTTAAGATCTACTTGTATGTACGTTGTGTATTCTTCCGCTTTATGTAAAATTGATATTGTTATGGAGTATCATCACTTTATTCGTGCGTCAGTCATGTGAAACTATGAAATTATTAGAAAAGTATATATTTCACAAATCTGCTATGTTTTACGCTTTGATACATAAAAAAAAACATAAAACGAAAGAAATAATTTAGGTGATCACAAATGGTTACCTAACACTTTTAATTCGACGTTAAGGTATGGAACCTTTTCCCATCCATCGTTATCAACTTTATTCGGCATATGTCATTCAGTGCGCCCATCATAATATATGCAAGCAAGGACAGTGACATTTTTCTAAGGTTGATTTCAAAAGTGCTCACTTTACGGTGAACAGCCTTTACGAATAACTACATTAACGCACATAACTAATAAAGTTAAGATATTTAAAAAAAAAATGCTTTGTTTTACATTTTATTTCAGACAAATGAAAGTTTTTATTAAATGTAATGTTGGCGATAAAAATTATTTCACACAGTCACTGCCCAATGCAATTTAGTAAATGTGTGAAGTTAACAGGATTATGTAATGTATGTTGCGTAATGAAGTTCACACATTGCCATGAATTATCACCCCCGTTCCTCAGCATTTGAGGATATTTTTTGCAACAGACATACTGATCATAATCTGATACGAGGTGTTCGCTGAGAAGTTAAAATATCCAGCTAACCGAATATTTAGTGCCTACGATTTGGTTCTTGCAAAGAGCGTTGGGATTTTAATATCGTTCCAAAGTAACACGAAATTTAAAGTTTACCTTCAGTTGAAACTAGATTCCGTTGTTTTGGAACGTCGATTTGTCAGTGGCGTCAGCCCAAACCTTAAATATTATAACTATACATGTAGGCAAACTTGCCCACCAAATCACGGCACGCCTAAAAACTCCCGATTCTTAAAGAAACCTGTTTCTTAAAATGACGCTAATTGATAGCATGTTTCACATATAATTTGCCAGTAAAATTATATCTGATTTTCTTGAACATAACCATACTATTGATGTCCGGCTAGTACCTTAGCCCACTGGTCAAACATAATCCACTGGAACAATTACCAAGATTTGTCATTGTTCTGTCCTAATTTAATAGATGCTCTTAAGTAAAGTCTTGGATAGACTCTCATAAAACTCGAAAGAAAGGTATTTAAATGAAATTAATACTGTCAATACCAATTAATAATGTATTGAAAAGGAATGAAAATTTGGAGGCTATTGATATTTATGTGCACGCAAAATTATTAATAAATAAACATTTTACGTCAAGTTTTTTAACGTCAGTGTCTTTAAATTATAACACATTTGCCACTCGCTTGGTGACAAGTGATGGGAAACTGTCGACTTTAAGTGTGCAATTAATGAAATACTAATTGTCCGAACGTAACTCAGTCGAGAGATTCACCCAGGGCATTAGTATTTAGTACACAGAGCAGCTTGTGCTCGTATAAGTAATTATCACTAAGCATTCGTCATAACAATCATGATTCATGCCATTCCCGATCAAGTGAACTGTTTACAGAACGCTGCATAGTTTATATTTTCAATCAATTGTATATTTCCACTACGTGTATGTATAAACATTGATATGTCCTTTTCTTTTCGAATAATATGTTTACATTACACAGTCTGGAAAAATTATACTCTGCAGAATTTAATCAATCTATAAATGAGTGATAAATATTTATCAATAGTATTAAGTATACCAGAAAATTAATGTATATTAATATCGGTTTGGCAAATTTGGTGTATTTGTTTTTATACAAAGCAGTATGTGGATTTTTTGTTCTCTTAAGCCCCTAAATACAGAATCTTTTATAATAATGTTGTAATCTAAAAAAAATTTGACCTGCATACTTATCGTAAGCAAACGTCACGGGAATGTCCGAGCTGAGCTTAGACTGATTTTTTTTTTCCGGTTGTCACACAAGACACTAGTAAATAAAATATTTAATAGTTTTAAATGCTTACGAAGGGACTTTAAATAATACGATATTTCCTTTCTAATTCACTTCTGCGTATCAGCTAATTACAGTAAACTATTTAACAAACGTTCATATTAACTAATCACGATTTCTTAACACTTTTAGAAACCAATCTTTGAAAAATAACCCCATATATGACGTTATTTGTTGTTTCCTAAATACGTTGTGTATCACAAGTGTTTTATACTTCTGTTAACATAAAAATTCCGTATTTTGATTTAATGAATCTTTTACTTATATACCATACATTAATTATAATAATTCATTTATAATTAATATGAATTAAAACAGGGAGAAAATAGGTGTGTTGGTTATGCCTAGTACGAAACAGTTATAATGACTAAATATCATTTCACTGAGTGCGCACGAATGCGGTACGTTGTCCCTTTGGTATAATTTTCGAGACGCGGTTAAGCTTTGTTTGCAGAAAAGTTGGAAGTAACCGCGAATGGATTTGAGAGCATTTCGTGTTAAGCATGTCACATTTAACACTTTCGTGTAATTTTCCAAAATTAGTGGCATACGAGGTTCGTTGTTTGCGGTAGGCTATTGCCCACTGGTTTGATGTACGTAAATATGTGCGTGCAAATGAACACCTTAGAACACTTAACCGTAATTTCTTAAAGTTCTACAGAGGTTTTATTAGCATCGTTCTCTTGGCTCGAATATAGACATGAGACTAAAGGTAAGATGTTGATATGGTAAGTAATATACGATCTTGATCGTGGTCGGAAAGCAATTTAAAATGAAAATACAAGACGTTATAAACATACAAGTTGACTGAGAAACAGTGAAATATAATAGCATTTTGTGGCTATTTTCATAAACGATACGTTTTATTAGATTTATATGTTTTATTATATTATATATTATGTTATATAATTAATGCTTGCTCTGGAGTGGGTGGAACATGTCATCTATTCATGGAGAGTTGAACGTCAGGCAAAACGAAGGATAGCAGAGCCCGACCATACTTACGCCAACTTAAAATGCGAAGTTCTTAAAATCCTGATTACGTTAACTTTGTCATTATATCACAGATTTATCGTGCTTGTAATTGAAGAAGTATTTCCTTTAAATTAGCAAACAAGAAAACCTGCTTATAATAACAGGTGGAACTACTTTTCAGCTGTACAGCATGAGGAAACCAATGTTAGTGTTTAATTATAAGTACTGTAGGTTCTACATAGTAACAGGTAGAAATTAATTTCCAATGTAGATTTTTAAAAAGTGCTCACTTTAATGTTAACAACATAGTAAAGTTTGTGCTCTATACTTTACAACAAACCAACGTTAGATCTAGGGTTTTTTTAGGTGTACACTCGTTTTTCCCACCACTACATTCCGTTGCCACTCCATATTTACCTCATTCACACCACTGTTGAGCGCCGTCCATCCTCTGTCAAAGGCGAACCATACGTACCCCATTCTTCCGTCGAATGTTCCAGCTTCAGTTCGCGTGACCAGTAGAAAGAATGGTGCGTAAATACACCAACTAATTTTGGGAGGTGGGAAATGCAATACGTGTATGCGACTTGCGGTTTTATTTAATACAGCGGTGTTACTACCTCATAAAAGTGGAGCTGTCAAATTCGTTCTCTAACAATGTGTAAATCTGTAGCACTGGCTGCAAAGTCACTAAACGAAATGTTCAAAATGGGAAACATTTCATTAATTACGGAAAACTACACGGTCTACCATCTTGCGTTTGAGGTAATTATGTTGCAATACCATTGCATAATAATAAACTTGGACTTTGGTACGTTGGAGCATTAGGACGGATCCGTGGTAGTTTCTCAAAGTCCGAAAATCCTATTAAGGAGTTGCCTTGGATTTCCGAAATTTCGCTATGCGAAAGTCGAGATGATTCCTTCCTGTAGGACATGGCCACTCCTTTCACATATTTCCGAATCTGCCAGCACCTGGTTCCCACTCAAATGACCCCGCTTGTTAGCAAGACGGTAAGCCACGAATTGATGCATCACGTGATCGAAAGTATCCGGACACCCACCTGAAAATGAAGTACAGGTTTGGGCCTCCCTCCATCGCGAACACTGGCAGTCACTAATGTATAGGTTCACCCTACATCGATGACAGCCTGCACCCTCGCAGGCACACTTGCAATCAGGTGGAGGAATTTTTCCGGAGGAATGTTTCCGGAGGAATGTTTCCGGAGGAATGCCAGCCCATTCCTCGTGGAGTGCCAAAATGAGAAGAGTACTTGATGTCGGTCAGTGTTGTCTAGTGCGAAGTCTGTGTTCCAAAACATCCGAGAGATATTCTATCGGATTCAAATCAGGACTCTGTGCAGACCAGTCCATTAGTGGGATGTTGTCGTCGAACCGCGTCCTCACACGCCCTGCAGTATGGACGAGTGCTCGTTCCTGTTGAAAGAGACTACGGTTATCCCGAAATGGTCTTCGACGGTAGGCGACATGAAAACGGTTGAAAAGTCGACGTAAACTTGTACCATGGCAGTGCTACGTAAAGCAACAAGGTAGCCAAGCCCCGTCCAGAAGAAACATGACCGTACTCTAACCCCACCACACCAAACATCACAGTCGGCGCTAGACAGGCTGATAGATGTCGTTCACTAGGCATTTGCCACACCCACACTCTACCAACGGATCGTCACATTCTATACGATGGATCATCACTACACACAATGGTTTTCCACTGTTACATTGTCCAGTTCCTATGCTCCTTACACCATTTGAAATGACATTCGAAATGTGGCTGTGTGATGTATGGCTTATGGGCAGCAGCTCGGCCATGGAAACCAAGTTTCCGCACCTCGCGTCGAACAGTCATGATGCTTTGAGTATATCCTGGTGCAGTTTAGAATTCCTGTGTGATGGTGGCGATGGATGTTTGACCATAGCACTGCACGACCCTCAACACTCGATGGTCTCTGCCGGTCAAAATGGGAGATCAGCCTGCACTCTTTTGGGTTGTACACATTGGTGAAGCTTCCATGGAAGCTATGGAAGCGGTGCTTCCCTTCAATAACACCTGGTGCAGCGCGGCTGGACATGTGCATGAGAGCAGATTACGACTGCACGTGTCTCTCGTTTACTTCTGCAATGCGACTCGTATCCACTTATTTCAGTATGCTTTTGTCTTAATAGTTTTTTATGTGTCTGTCAGTCTCGCCCACAAGTTGGGATTTCTCGGGCGCTTTATGTGTGCGTGTTTGTGTGTGTGTTTGGCGTATGAACAAGTGGCGAATACGCCATTTATTTTATCTCTTAATTTTTCAAAGCATCACAAAGTATCTTTGAATGAATAGTGCAAGGGGGGTGAATAACTGGATGGAGATTTTTATATACAAAACAAAGGTGCAGTTAGAGAAAATATTTATTTACAAAAAAATTGTACATAGAATTAATTGTTCAGCATTCGAAATGAATTTAGATAACTCTAAAATCTCATGGCCTCCGTAATTCACTGGCTGCAAATGCACCAATTTTTGCGCAACTTGTGAAGTCTTTCACTATATGTCTCGACGAGGTTGAAGAGCGGTGAATGAAAGCTGTATGCACGTGTCTTTGCTGAAATTCGTATTGTGGAATATATTTGCATGGTGGACTAGCAACTCGGAATAAAAGTTTGTTTTAATCAGCGTAATTCATAAAGTCTGAATACTATTGACACATGCTGTACTAGAGGCCGCACATATAACTACACATGTTCACATGTCACTTTTCATTCGGTTAATGCCACGTAGCGGTGTTGTGGGACTCTGGGGTGGGGATGGGCAGGGGAGTTTTACCATGGATCAAAGATATCTCTTAATGGAGCGAGTGCATGCAAATGTATGAAAATACAGTAATTTTGTTTGCAGAAGGTAACAGGTTTTTATGGTAATGTACTTGCGGTGGCTGTACATTTACACTAGCGTCTTCTCACGGCATATAATTTTTACCCCCCGCAAAACTTACTATACGAACATTATTTGAGTGTATAAAGAGTTTTATATCCGGTCGGCGGGCGCTAGAAATATCGCTACACGTGGAGCAAACATACGGATATTTTTTTTCCCGCTGCCTACATTTCCTAACGTACTGATTTTAAACTTGGGAGGAAATTTTTTCTAATGATGAGCGTCTATGCCTTAATGAGGTGAATGCACGGAGTCCTTATCCTTCACTGTGCATATCGCATACTGCGGCGGTAGCGAAGTGGTTTTAACTCAGTCTTTGGGTTTTCCGAGCCATGATTACTTTATAGAAAGCTGCATAACGCATTCGTACACGGCACATGATTTTTTTCAACATAAATTTTAAACAAATACTTTGCTGAAAGGGGACGTGCATGTTTTTTTTAGAGGGGAAGGGGCACTCGGTGATTAATTTTTGGTTAATATTTACCCCGAAACACCCTCTTTGTATGTTTCTTTCTCCTGGCGTATATTTCCAGTACGAGGTTTTATAGTTTTTTCGTTATCTTGCCTTTCGATTCTAACACTTTCATTTCGTTGAATGACGTTAGTTTGGCAAAGCTACGTTCGAGCCATAAATTAAATTATTTTGGTGGTGTGTTTATGTGGAGAAGCAATGCCCATTCGAGCTAAACATGTGCAAATATCCTTTCAAAACCCGCTCTCGTTGTCGTGAAATGCAGTTTGAGCTTCCACGAATACAATTTTTTTTTTTTTAACCATTCCAGACCTTGCACGATTATTGGGCGCGATTGTTGCTGGTACAAGGGTAGATGTTCGTCCTGAAGCCTTGATTTTGAGGGAAGTACACTCGTACGCTGCTGTGAAGTGAAGCGAAGAGATTTGGACGGTTCTTAACATCGATGCCTTGAGAGTCGATGGTGGTGATTGAGGTGAGTATGGAGCAGCGTTGGAATGAAAAGGCGGGGGAAACGGGAGATTCCCGAGAAAGCCCGCCGACCAACGGCATTGTCCGGCACGATTCCCACATGCGAGAATCCGCAGTGACCCGGCCGGGGATTGAACCCGGATCGCCTTGGCGGATGGGGAGTGGGCTAGCCGCTCAGCCACCGCGGCCCCTGCTGTGAAGGGGACTGTACGCGACGGATTTTGGCAGGCGAAAGTCCTACAGATACGCAGGTTTTCGTATGCCTGTGCAAGTTATCGCGCCTGGCAAATGCCATGCCTCATTTTACACACTTATATGTCACTCGATCTGACTCGATCTGCATTATTCGAACATTCATACTTTCTCCGTTTTTTCGAACACATTTGGTGAATGCGAAATAAGTGTTACAGTACCGTCAGGGGTACTGAGTTAACACCTTTGCAAATTAGATAGGGTGTATTATAAATTAGATAGGGTGTATTATAAATTAGATAGCGTGTATTATAAATTAGATAGGGTGTATTATAAATTAGATAGGGCGTATTATAAATTAGATAGGGTGTATTATAAATTATATAGGGTGTATTATAAATTAGATAGGGTGTATTATAAATCTAAAACATCGAAGTTCAAATGCCGTTTTTTAATGAGGTTGCATATTCCTTCAGAGACTAGCTGGCCCGGACCGATACTCCAAATTCCATCATATTTGTAACTTCGCGGGAAAATATAAGCGTATTACGTGCACGCTTGATAATATCCTGCGACCTGGTGGAATTAAATATTTAAACTTACCAGCCAGAATGCTGAAAGACGAGGGGTGAGAGAGCGACCTGTCACCTCTGGCATTCGACGAGAAACTGTGCCGAGGTTCGACCTTGTTTTAGTTAAATACTTTACCCACACCAGCTTGCTCCGGCGGACAATGCTAAACATAAGAACGGTAGTGGCATGTGATTAAAGTGAAGTGAATATTTGTTCCGACTAAAGTGATGGGCTAAGTGGTAACAGAACGAATACTCAATTTCAATGGTGATTTAATTAACATTGAAACGAAAAATGTTTTTGATCGGTCTTAATTGAAGTTTTTAATCCAAAAATGAACCGATTTAATAAATTATGTACGTAGGTATACAGCTTATTCTAAAAAATTTTAATACATTGAAAAATTGCGGGTTATTTTAATGTATATGAACAAATGTGATTGCGACAGACCATTGCGGGTATCGCGACAGAATGAGCTAGTACCAACTTCTCGCCTGGCAGTGAAATCGACACATTAAAGTGAATGCTACGGATGGTTTCAAAATTCGTTTTAAGAATTTTATTTTTGTAAATTTACCACATCAGTGTATATGTATAGTAGGAAAGCTGATATGGTAAAGCGATTTCACCTACATCCATGTTAGCGTTTACAGATTTGCTCAGAAAGCAGTCAAATGCGCAGGGAAGTTCCCAACTTTTTAAATACAGGATGTCAATGAATAAGTGTTACAAATTAATAGGGGTGGTACATGAGATGAAATGGAACATATTTTGTCAAGGTAGCCATGTCTGGAAATCCGATACCAAAACACGGTGATGCAAGCAAGCGGGGTTAGTGGATAACCCGGGGGCAACCGAGCAGTATAATAGCACGTGCCGGGCATTACATGTGTTAGTTGAAGGTTGTTTTGCACGGCCCCGTTTGATTTGACGCACAGTAAGATGTCTCAACGTGTGGCCAGCGCGCTCCCCAGACCCACCGACTTTGGAATTCCGCTTTTGCAGCGACGTAAAACACTTTTATACGTACACTCCTGTGAATACCAGAGAAGAGAAGAACTTGAGGCTAGGTTTCGTTCAGCATTCGAAACCATCAAGAACACGCGGCAACATGCTGCAGCGCTACAGAACATGCATCGAATGCTGAGGAAACAATTCTGAGCAGCTGCTGTACTCTCTCGGTGTGTAATAAACCTGTTAACAAAACTGATCCACATGCATATTTCTTAATACCTCACGCCACCCTTGCACGCTATATAATCACCATTTGCGGTATAAGGAGGCATTTCCGGACTCGGGTAACTAAATCAAATATGTTCCATTTCATCTCATGTACCATCCCTATTAGTCTGTAACACATATTCATTGACAACCTGTATAGTCTATTCACAGCTTCTTCACACTTTTCGAATCAAGTATTTGGAAAATCACCCCACGTATGAAGTGTTTACTAATTTCCTACATATGCCATAAATCGTAAGCGTTTTATACCTTCGTTGACACGAAAGTATCTCATTTTCGTTAAATGGAGTTTTACCTGTAATTTATTTATACATTCTAATATTTCATTTATAAGACATATGAATAAATACAGTGAGAAAACATGTTTGTTGGTAGCGCCTACTAAGAAATAGTTCTAATGCAAAATATCATTACAACTGAGTGCGCACGAATGCGGTGCGTTGTCCTTTTGTGTAATTTTCTAGTCTTAGTTGAGCTTTGTTTGCACGAGGTGGAGGAATATCCTGGAAGTAGAACTTTAGCAGGGCTTCAGAAAAGTGTGAAATAACCGTGAAGGGATTATATCCTCCATTTGCAGTTTGACATGTGGTAATATTTCCATAAAATGCATAAGTCAAAAACTCTCAGTACAGTTTAGGATGTTTACGAGAATTTTTCTTACATTAAATTTCTCCACTCCATACCGTCTTCAAGCTGATGGGCCATGGGCGTAAGCAGGAGGAGGCAAGGGGAGGCACTTGCCCTTCCCTGGAAGCTCGATTTTCCTATGAAATCGTTCATAAAATATTGGTGGTCATAATTACTTTCGTACATGATTGAAATAGCATATAAATCACTTACTAGATTCCTTATTTAGAATATTCAAGTCCTTCTGGGAGGAATAACTGAGTATTTTCTATTTTTTCCATTACAATTTTAGTGGGTAACTGCTCATGTTTTTGTATTTAATATTATATTTTATTTTGTTAAACTAATTCCTATGCCTCCCTTAGGAAATAATCTTGGTGACGCCCATGGCTCTGCTGATGACTGTGACGGGCTGTGAGAACTTGGAACGCATTCACACGGCAGCCAGTTTTGCAGGCGACTGTACCCCCCGTCACCAATGGCGTGGCAGAGTTGTGGCGGGAGCTCGCACAATGGGAACCGCGCGATGACCTGCATTATTTTGTTTTCGCCAGGCGCCGCGAACGGCGAAAAGGGGGGGATGGGACAGGGTGTACACCAAAAAAAAAAAAATATTTTACAGGATATATGAATGTGTAATGAACAATGCGTGGCATGTTGGCGCCCGCCCGCGCGCGCGTCTATCTCTATATCTGCGCGCCGCGCTATCTATGTATCTGCGAGCGTCGGTCGCTCTTCCTCCCGCGAGCCGGGGAGGACAAAGAGAAATAATGCCGCGGCAGAATCCTGCGCCCACTCCACCAACCCCCCAAAGGCTGGTACTGCTTAATTGAGCAGCGAGAGCTTCCCCTGCTTGGCGGGCAACCCGCTTCACGGTGGCGGAATTATGGCGCTGAAACATTACCCGTCCTTCCCCCAAACAGGCCCCGGGATACCAGCACCTCGGCCGCCCAATAAATTGCGCGCGGTTATATATATATATATATATATATATATATATATATATATATATATATATACATATACACACACCTCTCCGGCACTGACGTCCTGGTCGGTATTGTGCTAACTACCCACCGAACGGCTCTGGCACAAGTATATTCTTCTTGACAGTCAGGTAACGTGTTACACCACAGTAGTTAAGTACACGTACAGTCCATCCACCGTCACTTCAGGCTTTTCCGAAGCCCTCGCTGTAAAAAAATAAGTGTAAATTTACGCATACGAATTTTTCTTAATTTTACATTTTGTATGTGTTATTTGTAAAAAAAAACAACTACAGCACGTGTCCTTTTGCACAGATATTCTTAATTATCCATAGAATAATATATGTCTTTGGTGAAAATACATGAATATATGTCTTAATAAACACAATTTTGGTGTTTATTTACACAGTTTGAAGTATGTGTAAAAATACGCCCGCTCGCTGTATTAACACTTTGAAGTTCGCAAACTTTACCAGCGTTAAAGACAACCTTGAAGTGAGTAGTTTATTTACACCACTGTAATACCGCCATACTCTATTGGTCTCTTTTCTCTCTTAACGTCGTCCTATTGGTCAAAACTGCATCAGACATTAGTTATTGGTCGTATGTCAGCCAACAAAGTGCGGAGTTGGCAGTCTACCAACCAAGCGGTCTTTCGTAATGAGCAGTATTTACAGTTCATCGTGTTCATTTTAGAAACTGTACGAAAAAAATTCTTTCCGTTTGAGAAAATAGTCTTTACTACTAAGTTTTATCATATTTAAATGGTGATAAAAATAAGGGAATCAAGTGACTACATCCATCTCAGTTTTGTGTTTTATGGGCAAACAAATATTCTTATACTAGTTTTGCACGAGCTACACGCGGGAATAGTCTTCAGAGTGTTAAAACCGTAAGTTATGTATTTTTACTGCTACATAGTCGTTGTATGAACACCCAACGTCAGTATAGATGTACATCATCAATTGTGTAATTTTACAATGACCGTGTGTGTGTGTGTGTGCGCGCGTGTGTGCGTGTGCGCGTGTGTGCGTGTGCGCGTGGGCGCGTGCGTGCGCGTGTGCGCGTGCGTGCGTGCGTGTGTGTGTAAACTCTTGCATTACATTCTGGAGTATCTGTAAGCGTATATTTACAAATACAAATGTTCGGTAATTTTACATTTTTATGTGTAATTTGTTAAAACGAGTACAGAATTTGTAATTCTACACTAATGTTCCTGTGAATTCAAATATCATTACAAATGTTTTTTTATACAACTTGTGATCTAGCGGTAGATATTAGAACTACTTCGAACTCCTTTTGTATATAACTACATTTTCTGTGCACAATTGCCCTGATATCAGTGGACATGGGAAGCGGTCATATTAAAAAGCCTTACGTGACACTTATTTATTAGTCTGACTAATGCACTTGAAATTATCGTAGCTCTCTCAAAAATAAAATGTCCTGAAATTAGTTCAGCAAAAAAAAATTTTGCTGTCTCAATTGGTAAAACACTTGACTTCTCTCTCATGAAAAATTGGGGTTAAAGTTTGCTGAAGCTAATTTAGGCGCCTTGCCAACATGGCGCCCGTAGAATGTTCTACGCCAACGGCGTAATGTAGCAAAATTTAAGGTGCAATGAAATTTAAAACTCGATGAAAAACATTTCTGTAGTTAAATACCAGGATGTAGGTGAAGGCAGGACGGTGTAATTAGTAGAAGGAACTGAGGTAGGAAATTGAATATCTGAGTGCAGTGCTGCGCTACGTGACTCAACAGCTCATAGACGTAACAGGTCTAGCTAGCTACCTATTCTCCTAAACAGCTGCTTAAAATAATAATCTGCGGAGTGCTTATTCTATCAAACTCGACGCAAAACACAAATCAAAAACCATTGCAAGCTGTTAGAAACTAGAACACCCTAACTCTAATTAAAATTCCTCCATTGCGTCCAACTTAGGACGAGCGTCCTAGCCTTACGTCTAGCGTAATTGGAGGTTGGTGGCAGAGAGAACGAACTTTCAAACGGCCCGCGCGGCCTAACCCTATGCCAATCGCAAGGCTTCCTGACTAACGACCCAAAATGACACACTCGAAACGGCCTAAATCATTATTCCATATAGTTACGGGTCTGGTAGAAGTTAATCCGAAAATTCAAAAGAAATTCCCTTAATAATTCACAATAAAGATGAGACCAAAAATAATGCAAAATATTAGTTATTAATTAAAATATACAAACAAAAGAAAATCTAGCTAAATATTCCAATTAAACATTAACTATTGCCATTCCTACATCTTGATTTAAATATCCTAACAATATGAAACATGAAAAATAAAACGCAGTAAAAATTACGAAAAACAAATCATATGTGAAACATACGTAAAATTACAAGTATTATACATGATTGTACGCACGTTGTGTATTCTTCCGCCTTATGTAAAATTAACATTGCCATGGGCCTCATCACACTGGTCATGAGTCGGCCAAGTGAAACTGTGAAGTTACAGAAAGCAAAAGAGATAATTTAACTTATAACAGATGGTTACCCAACACTTTTTATTCGACGTTAAGATATTGAACTACTTTCCATCCATCGTTACCAACTTAGCTGGACGCATATCCCTCAATGCGCCTGTTAAAATATATGCAGGCAGGGGCAGTGATTTTATCTAAGGTTGATTTTAAAAGTGCTCACTTTTTCGTAAACAGCCTTTAGAGAACTTACGTTGTAATGACAGTCTGTAGAAATAGAGTAAAACTCTCGTGTAAAAGCTACCATGTGTGTATGTGGTGTGGATTACATAGAAAGCAGTGATGACATTTAGTAGGGCTTCGTTCAAAATTTCCAATACCATCGATACTCATTTACTTAGTTTTCCAATTTTAATATAGTCAAAGCGTATAGGCATGAAATATTAAATATAATTATATACCCTACCAGGTGTGCTGACCATCTCTCGGAAATATTATGCCCGTTCTGAGATGACTCGACTTTGTAGGACTTACCCCATGACGTTCGTGTTGGGCAGGAACACAAAATAGTACACAATTTGTGCACTTTAACACTCCGCGAGAAATTCTAAAGCTGTGCAAAATGATAAGTCAATAGCAAGTAGACGACTATGTAAATAGCACAGGAACCAGCCTCAGAAATAATGTAGACGGCACCAGCGGGCTATATGTTTTATTACAGTTACTTTATTGAGGCGGTTATTATTTTCAGATTAATTTTTGTTATTCAAATTTTTGTATTATCTGGACTATCTCTAGACAAAATATCCCCGTGGCAATGTGCGGAGCTAAAAGGAATCAACACACCCCTAATTACCATGTAACTTGCTGTACCTAGCCTCAATTTCCGAGCCACGTAAAATTATGTTCAGACACTGAAGTTTAAAAAACATGAAATATTGTTTAGGGAAAAAAAAAAGAATCTGTTCGCTGGAAAATATATCTCCAGTGTGCCTAGCTCGCGGTGATTAACAAACTACACTCAGGTTTTCAGTAGGCAAAGTCTTACATGGCCGGTTCACATTATGTAGAAAATTAAGATGGCATGTCAATGACAAATTTAACCGATATAGGGCAAGTCTGGGCGGACGCTAAAAGGGGGGGGGGGGATGTACTTCTGTATTGTTTACTACACTTATCTCAGCATATAAATGGTGCTCCCGATGTTCAGAGGCGCTCGGAAGTGTTGCTAATTTAAATTGGGCCGGTAGATGTCGTAGATGTAGGGCTTCCAATTCAAATCTGGGTTGGGTCGACGTGGAGAAAATGCCGTCTTTCTTGCACGTACGAACCTAGCTATCTCCTGTCATTCTACCTAGCAATGGGGCTCATACGGCACTCGCTGATTGGTGGTCACAAACTATATTTAAAATATCTGAGAAGAAGCTAGAACACGCTAACAAAACTAGATAAAATCCCTACTCTTCTCCCACCCCCGGGTGCGAGACCTGTGTTAAACGTGCGGCAGTGATAAAGGTCAGTTTGTGAGAGCGAACGCTCCGCTCTTATGGCTGGATTGGAAATTCAGCCAATGGGAGGCCAGGATTCAAACCTGGGGTCCAATACGGATTAAGTAAATACCTAACACCCCCCCCCCCATGTACGTACTAATTTGCATGTCCTAACTATCCATAAAGAAAAATAGCATAGACTAAGGTGGTCTTAGCAATGTATACAAAAATGAAATAAAATAAACAGAACATAAATGTTTCACAAAAACGAGACCTGAAAATTAAAAGGATATTATTAATTTAAATAACAATAAAATACGAGAAATAGCTAAATACCTGTCCTCAAACAATAATAAATTGCCAAGTTACCTCTAGGAAAATATCCAAAGCAGAGTAAAATAAGGAAAATTAATAAAACTTGAAATCACGTTGGAATGGAGATTACATTAAAATAACATATGTGACAAGTGTTGAAAACATGTACAACAATGAAGTGACATAAGATCGCAGTATGCAAATACAGAGAATTAACGTTAAAATATTCATGAACGATAATGAGTATATATTCATTTTACGAGGGTTACAGCTTCCCTTTTGTAAACCATCACAAAACGATCAGATATATAGGCATTTGTGTATTCATTAATAATTAAAATTATTGTATTTTAAATTATTTTACATAATTTATGAAAAATGCCGAAATATTAACATGTATCGAAAATATGTTTTAACGCAAAATCGGTTTATAAAATTTGAAGTATGCAAATTTCACACTTCCCCATAACAGCTGGTGACATATAATAAAAGAAAAGTTTCTCTTGGAGGATTGGTATTTGAAGCCATAGCCTTTCGAACAGGAATCGGCTGCTCTAACACTGAGTTACTTAAGCAACGATATGAAGGCTTTCTTATTTATGCTACAACAGACACCAAAAGAAGAGGCTACTTTCTCGTATATAATTACAATAGTGGATTAGACATTTTGTTATATTATTTTTATATTTATTTTCAAGCAATGCATATATGGCTCATGACCTCATTTATTGGAGAGTTTTTTTTTTTTTTTTTTTTAGTTTATATTAATCGTATTTACCATTTTGGAAACTTTAAAAAACCAAATGATGAATTAAAACATTTCGTCATTTTCAGTCAGGGTCTGAATCATATGTGCCTATGCTCACATTGATTGTTTTTTTTATATATTATTTTTAGGTAACTATGTAGCAAACCACATTTTGTCGCAAGTCGGCTCATAAGCAAGAGAATATGTACAGGCATTTAGGTAGGCGAATATATTTTGCGAACTCTTAGGAGGCAGGCTCATGAACTTCAGCTGGCTAGTATCATTTATAGCTCCAGGAATTTATGTTTAACCACTTTATAATTATAATGATTAACCAATATTTGCTTCATAGCGATGTTTTTAACGAAAACAGTTTATAGCATACTGGTTACGATATCGGGGTAGTAAGAAAGAAAAATTGCATTTTGTGTTTTTAATTTATTACAATATATTACTACAAAACACTAAAAAATAAAAAAATAAAATAAAATAAAAAATCAATGTTCGTCCATGTAAAGTGTGCGTCCTTATATAAATCTCAGTCCTTCGTTAGAAATGAAACCAACTATTCTGGCCATTATAAACTTCGTGTCATCGTGCAGTAAGTTTGAAAGCAAACCCCTTGCAGCAAAGGTGGCACCGAATAGCCACTGAAAGTTCTGTAGATAATACACCAGTAGACCAGTGTAGGTATATGTGTAAATTTCTGATGTCAGGCCTACAAAATTTGTCAAGCTGACATACTTGCATTGAGCTCACATTGAGGTTAGTTATGATAAACTTAAACACACAGAACTTAACCTTGCTTTCAGGGGGATGTTGGAATTGAATATAAATTGTAGGTACCTTTGTGGAGAAAAATAGTTATGATTCCGATCAGTCAGTATGTTAATTGGAACCATAGGACACAACTCAAACTAAGTTGTATCATCACAGATATAATTATTCATAAACCTTACCACGTAATTAACAAAAGAAAGATACTTATTAAGTAAAAATCATAGATGTGCACTAAACATAGCAGGTTTACTTTGAGAAAATATTATTTATTAGTATCACTGAAACGATGAAATTAAGTATGTAAATAAATATACTTGATGGATGAACACAATAAATATCCATTGAGCATTTGGCAAAATTTATAACTAACATTAATGATTCACTTGAAAACACATTTTCAACTCTAGGAATCGATCAACTACTTCAATACATGTGCATACTAAGAAGCTATTATTTCAACTATCATATTGATACAAATAGTCGAGATCATAGCAATATGTACTGATTGCAGATAATTACTGAGAGATTTTATCCATCTATCACTGAGCACAGTGGTTTTCTCTCAGTCTCTTACCACTGGGTGTAAATTAACATAACTTGAAAGTTATGAATATTGACAAGAATACTTCTAGTAAGCAAATATATCCTCATATCTTTCATGACTAGATATGGCAAAAACTTAGGAAATTGAAGCACTTGATGGCTTACAACACAGGCGTCTGCTTTAGCGTCAGTGCCGGTCCCTGGAGCATCTTGAAGTTCACTCAAAATATTAGTTCCTAGCGCATATACAGGCCTCTTCTTTAATACTATCACTCTCTCCTCCATCCTTATCATTAGGATGGTGCTAGAATATACAATAAAAATAAAAATTAAGAAAGCGATAAAATTCCTATCTAGCTATATTAACTTCTGGAAGGAGAGTGTAGCCCCTTTGTTACAATCGAATTCCTTCTACATATTCGAAAATCGTTCTGGACATCTAAGAAATATATAGTATGTAGGATGTGAATTTCATGAGAAGAAAGTACAAAATGTGACAGAATTTCTCTTACAAAAAAAAATTGTACCTGAGAATGCATTGCAATAATAATAATTAAATACAGATGCATAGAGGAAGGTAGCGGTATTATATCTCTGAAATTACATTTAGGCACACAAAAAAACTACTAATTGTTGAAAAATAAACATAATATGTAAACTAAACAAAGATAATAAATACCTGTTCGGATAGTTATAACGTTAATAAATATATTTGAAAATGAAACATTATTACCTGGAAATGCTTTTGAAAAAATAAATAAACCTAATGAACATAACGAGTAAGCAAAGGAAATAAACAGTGTGAAAATGTAGATATCAGTAGTCCTGCTACAGGTAGTAGTAGTTCATTTTTAACATCACGAGATAGCAGCACTGACCTGTGACCGAATCCGTCACTTCGAGGTTACGTCAAAACGGAGAATATGCTCTAATAGTGATTTATAAAATATACTCCTAAAATGTATTCCAGACACCGCTCATTTGTGCACAAATATAACAGAATAAGTATAATATTTCTCATGTTTAGGGCATTTCAAAACGTTTTATTTTTTGTAAAACGTATGTGTAGAACAAATCTCAGTACGTCGGCCATTTTATTTCCACTTTCATTCTGAAAGACATCTTGTTGACCATTAGTCACAAGGCATTCGAAAGACCATCATAGAGAAGCATTGAATTAAAGAATACCATTTCGCCTCGTAAAGATAGCTGAGCGGTAAATTTCTTTCTATAACGGCAGTAAAATGTTAGATAATGAACAGAATTAATACTCGTAATAGGCATCCAAGTTTTATAAACCTGCTCCTGATTTGTTTCAAAATGGAAAATTTGTTCAGAGCAGGATTTCTGAAGCTGATGAAGCTTACAGTGTAGTTAATATGAGAGTAGACTTTGGGATTGTCCAGGAAGCTGCTGTGTCTGGCACAACTTTCGTGGAAGTTGCTATTATTTTCCAATCACAATATTCGAACTAACATAATACGTTACAGTTTATTGCGTTTAGAGATACAAGAAAAACTACATGAGCAAATTATTGTGGACATTAAACAATCTGGTAAGAGATACCCCATGCCCTCACAGTCCTCTAAATCAAATGTTTGATGTGATAACTAAGCTACGGTTAAACAAATATAAATCCAAGGTGTAAGGGACACTACCCCCATGCAGGCGAGTGTGTGATTCTGGCTGTTTCGTAATCATCTGGTATATTTATAAAAAATTGAACCAAAGCGACGGTGTTTCAGATAAGGATTCATTGATAACCTACCTTCATTACTGCTAGTTTGTGTGTCGTTTCTGATATAGTTTTGATTAACGTGGCGGTATCGCGATAACATTATGTACGTGAACATTATACCTAACGGACTTCCAAAGCAGTGATTTAAATATGTAATGCCGTATCATTTTAGTTTAATGATTTAAACAGTCGACTATCTGGAATACGATCAAAGATAAAAAATGCTTTTGTATTATTCTTTACTTCCAATTATTACAAAATGAATGGTATATTGTATATAAAAATATCACAAGTAGGCCTATTTCAGTTTACATAAGGACTGGCTAAATATGCAACAATATTCTCCTATAAAATAGAAATTAAGTTGCTTACAGAGCATAACGGAAGGAAGGCAGTGCACGTTAATTAAATTGTGAAAAAAAAAAGAGAACGGCGTGTCTAAGAATAACCGACTGGCTCTCTACTTGTGCAAATATGTGAAATAAAAAGAGCAATTTAATCGGGAATAATGGGACCAAACGTTAGCCTTATTTGCAACAATCCAGATAATCTGGAAACAAAGGGGATGAAATACAAACAAAGTCCATACTATGTACTGTACACGTAACAACATAGCATTTATATTCACGTTTGTGAATAATGAAAAGCACTTCGTAAAAATAAAAATTTTACTTCATTTTACAATGCTGAAACAGATGTTAAGCCAGGGTTTTCTGCATCTAATTTGTATAACGTTTACTTGTAATAAGGTAACGCACGAGCTTCATTAATTACAGCGAGTTTAGCTGATGTCGTAGGAGGTATATTATAGTGCGAATTTAATTAAAAAACATAATAAAATATTACAACACAGACTGTACTGTAATGGTCGATACTGATGAACCGGAAAGTTTAATAATCAATGGAGCGGATAAGCGAGGTTATACTGTAAGTTTTTTTCACCTGCCACTGCAAGTACCTTCGATATGAAATTTTTCAGACAGGGACTATTTTTCAGTTTCTCGTCTTTCTGTTGGACCTAACGTGCTCCCGTCTGTTGTAGGAGTTTTGTGATAACTGTTTAGTTGTATGTTGAATGTGCAAGTAGCGCACATTTTCTAAATGTCGCAGGAACAATCATTTTATTATTGTAGCGAAGACTAATGCTTCGTTACAATTTTTGCGGAGATCAATTTTGCGTTCCGTTTGGTCGGAATCTGTTTCGCATGTTGATCACACAAAATTCCACACTCCCCCCCCCCCCTCAAAAAACAATTATTCACATAAAATTTTAACAGTAGACTTTTAAAAAAAATCCTTACAACGTTTTCTGTATAGAAAAGGAAACCATTTCTTTGAAGTTGTTATGTTTACAGTGACACAATATTGATTTAAATCAAAGATAAGTTAACATAAATGAAGGTTTACTGTTAAGATGTGATTTCTTTAGACGTTATTGTTTAATTGCAACATCACTTTCCTTCATAGATCAGAAATATATATTCTTTGAACTCTGCTTTTGTTCACAGCTAAGGAATATTATTTAGTACCAAAAGTAATGTTTGAGCTATAGAACTATTAAATATTTTCTGTCGTTCATTGCAGTTCTCAGTACGTAACTGCTGCCCCAACGCAAACATTCATAAAGCAATATATTCTGCAGTTACAAAAATGCAACTAAGCAAATGTACAGCCCTCTTGCAGACGTTCATTATCATTCCGAAGTTCAGTGATACTTCATATCACTAACCTCAATTCCTACCAAGTGCTCACGTTATATTCTGGTCCATGCATGAAACTACCTATCGAACGTTGCCGGAAAACAAATAGACAAAGTGGCCGTATGGTCAAGAGCGTTTAACTTGTTACATTAGGGGGTGTGGGTCTGAGTCACAAAGACACTATAGTATATCTTTTTAATTAATGTGACATCGAAAGATATTACTTCCCTCATATTTACTAAACACGGTTTCTTTTTAGAGAACACATTTTCTTCACAGGTTAACTGCTATTGTTACAATGATATCTGTTGAACTAATGTTAACGACAATGCGAGGTTATAGTCATCACTATATTGAGTAAACAAATGGTATGTTTGTGGCAAGCCTACTTTGCAGTGGTTCATATCTGAACAAAATTTTTCTTTACGGCAATAAATCATGTGTTGAATCAAAGAAAGCTTTTATACAGTATGTTAAGCATAACTCACACACGTTAATCTATTACAACGACAAAGAGAAACTCATGTTATTTCTGATATGTGGCCCGCGCGTTTTCCCACTTGCTTGTCTACAGCGCTTCTTAAAAATCTGCAGGAATGAAAACTTTGGATACCGAAAAGTTTGTCATTCCACAAATCTGTTCAATCTGTACATAGCTATCGTTTTTGACATGTAGAAATGACGCTTTAGTTATTTCGAGACACAAATAAAATAATTTATATAAATTGCGTAGCTGTAAAGCAACAAACTTTGTAATGATTTCGTTTATTTAAATTTGAGATTTGCTTATCATATGTGAATTTTTACAGAAATTCAGAGACAAACATGCCGCTAAAATATGTAAATAACTATGTCTCCGTAAAAATAACCTCTGGGTAAAAGCATTCAATCCTTTTCCCTTGGAATTATTTCGCCTATGCGTCATGATATCGTAACCGCAAACTGCACAGTAACTGCTCTAACATGTTTTTTACCACATGTACAGATAAATTTCTATTCTGCCATACACAACGTCAGAACCAAAGTCAAGTGAAAACTCATTTTAGTACACATTACTGCAGTAGCCGTCATTTAAAATATTGTCGTGTAGTTTAGGGAAATATGATACAGAGTACCATAGTCTACGTGCGGGAGCCGAGAATTCAATTAATGTCGTAGTTTACAGGTCGCAAAGCTCCTAGTCTTTGTACAGCAAAATGTAAATATTTCGAGCAGGATATTAAAATGCTGTGGCTGGTACTATCGCTCCGGAAGGACGAGTGGCTCTGAAAATGAAGCGGATTATGGAAGAGCGCGGCAGTATTAAAATACAGGCTGTAGCTTTTGACGTCATAGTTAGTGTGTAAAAAAAAAATACGATGGCCGGCTCCCCTGGGGTGATGAGTACTGCCTCTTTTACAGCTTTTTCAAGCCGTGTTAAAAAAAAATTGCTCTTCCATTCCGTGCCCATCACCGCGTTGTACTCTCCAATTTTTGTTCAGTAAGTGAGGAAATTTAGTAGGCCTACATGAAATGTGATATATTCAGCCCTTTTTAAAACATATAATATTATCTAATGTACCCCGCCGCTACATATATGGGGCCAGTGACGTGTAGTGAGTTTTTTTACATGGTAAGCTATTTCCACTAACAAACGCAACTCTCAACTTTACTTACCCTCCACGTGTATTTACCATGTTATGATACCTAACATTAGTTATTAAAACGGAAACGAAATGAATGTAATAATAATTAAACTGAATATTATTTAGAGAGCATATTACAAATTGTAAGAAAACTCCCGTTTTCCCGAACACCTTCATCCACTTTCCAAGGAAATATGTAGGACTGGAGGACGCAAACAGAACGACTGCTTGCCCTGCCGAAGGAACGTGGTGGAGCATGTGGCATGTTGTTGCTTGCGAGTTCGATTCATTTCTAGTCGCTCCCGTTTGTGGAAATAAAATACTAGATAGCAGCAGTATGCGTGAACAGTACGGTGTAATAAAGTAACTTAGAGGAATTCTTGTAGTTAACTTAGAAGTTACTAAAGCACCATGCATGGGCGCCACTTTCTGTAATAGTGTCTCTGTAGAGCACCACTCAGAAATGTATAAGCCACTATGTTAGGTGCCTGTTATAGTGTATATGTAAATCTATTTGGTGTGAATTGGGAATTTGGGCGCCTTATTATCTTGGTGTGACCTTGACCTTACCGCATTGGAACCAGAAGCTCTCCGGTGACGCTGTATACCTCATGCAATAGAAAATACATTCCACTATTCACAGTACTTCATTTAAATAAAAGGTGTGTAACCTTGATGATTAATTTATTAATGAAAAGGGAAATAAGTAAACTCAGACTCAAATATGTGAATAATTCAAGAAGGTGCAAAATCAAATGTGTGTGTATGACAAAAATCTCTTTACACATAAGAAATTATACTTTATGATAATTAACATTAACTGACTTACCACCATCCAAGTAAGAATAGGGATAAAGCAGAACGAAAAATTAAATTAAAATAAAAGATTGAAAAATGCTGTAAAATTTTAGAGCTGCTATTAAAAATAAATAAAAATTTTACTTGAAAGCTTAGTTCAGAATAATTAGATAGATTCCACCGGAAGTAGCCTCCTCTGTATTTGACTTTCCAGAAAGTTTTGGTAAGCTCTTACTTAATTTTTTAGGTTTCTTAGATCACATTCACTAATAGTTTACTAAGAAATAAAAAGTACGTTCATCAATTAATTGTATCAAATCCGATATTTCACCAAATAAAGTTACTCTGTATTTAAATTGAAAGTTCAAAACAAATCTTTAGCTCCTCATTGCATATTTCTCCGACTATGCTAACTCATGTACGATCGTTCGGGACTATTGGTTTAACATACATATGGAACTCAGAGCCAAGTCGTTGAAAAAAATATCTTTCTGAAAATAAGTTCAGGTACCTTAGAATTTAATACTTTCAAAACAGTTCGTGTCATTAGACTTTCCATACATTAATTTGCCTTGGCATCACCTGAGGTCCTCTGGCGCTATCTCCTTGCATGGCGCCTGAGTCGTAGTCTCGCTATCCTTTTCGCCTCATCGATTTAACACTAAAAAGATATAACTTTAACTCAGCCTACAGCCTCTTCTTAAATATAGCTGCGGCGTTGACCTAAATCTTAACCTCTGGAAGCTTAATTTCTAAACTTAATATATGATGGCGTTGGAATTTCAAAAATTAAATTTCAACGGAAATTTTGACGCCATACATACTCAATGTCTCTCCCAGAAGCCCCGTATTCCGGCTTCCGCACTAACCAATAGCCAATCACGGCTCGCTTCCGGCTTTACCTTCACAAAACCAAATTAAGACCTAAAATATCACAAAACAAATAAATAATCCATATTAAAAAATTATTAAGCAATTACTGAAGATTAAATCAAACATATTAACACGATATTAAAAACAGTGACATACCCATGTGTAGAAACTCAGAACAACGCCTATAAAATATTATAGAGTAGTGGATTGGTGGTTCTCATACGTCGAAAAATTATAGAAATGAAAGTGTTAACATAAAATATAATAAACATGTGAAAAAAATGTATATTAACATCCAAATAATGGGTGAAATCAATTAAATATTACTGTCCAAAATATATGTGTAGCTCAAATGCATACAATAATCATAACCATGTGGTTCTGTGTCCAGTCGATCTGCGACAAAGGGCCGAAAACTCTGTTTCTCGAATCGGAAAAGGGAAACCCAGAATTAAATGTGTTTAAAGTTGCGGCGAGAACTATAAAAGGATCAAACATTTCCAACATGTGTAGGGTAAGCATTGCTTACCTTACGTCTATGGAATAAACTCCACTGGATGGGGTTGCTAAAATGTTGAGCTTACGTAACAGGCTTAGAATGAAATTAAGAACGAATTGATATATCGTAGATTAATGCGGCACTGGTTACGTTGAGGACTCCAGAATTATAAAAATTTAAATTATTTGAAAATATATATTTTTTTATTGTCTCTCCCAATAAATGTAAGAAATACTTTTGAGTTTCCAAAAAAAAAAAAAAATCTAGAAATGTTTTATTATGTACGATGTAGGAGAGAGTTTCCTATATCGTACGACTTTTTACATTTGCAATTGTATCTGTCTCAAATGAAAAATTACAAGGTGTTACGAATTTGTATCAAAAGTATGACTATTTATGGGTACATTTATGTGGGTTACATTTCAAAATGTAGCATCGGGGAAGAAATAAAGAACTTTTAGTAACAGGCTGCAACTGGTACGATGTAAGAAACTGGTTTCCTAAATCGTACCACCTATGTCCTAAATCGTACCACAGCACTATAAATTAAAATAAATGAGAGAACAAACAAGACAGCGTATAATAACACACAGGATTACTGTAGTATTTAATTACTAATAAAGTTTGATTATTTTTCTACGGTAAATGCAAGAAATGTTCAATTATTTACAGGCTACGCAAACAAAAGTTTCAGTTCTGACTTAACACCCGCACGACTCTCATGAACCCAGGATGCGCACACTAAACACTAAACTATATCTTCCACACATGTTTCTTCACATACACAACAATACAATGTCTAATGTGGTTGTGCTCTGCTATATGATTAGCCTGCTTGCGTACATCGTTAATCGTGACTCCAAAAAGTAGTTCTTCCAGTTTTAAAATATGTTATACAAGTTTATTTTCTATTTCAAGAGGCAAGGTAGTAGTCCATCCAAGCGCCTTCGTACCATCGTTAGCAAATACCCTTTTACAGGCCAAGTGACTCTTTAGTGTTGGTTTTTGCAGTGTCGTACTGGCGGCAACACTCGTTGAACCCCATGTTCCTATTTATGTACGCTGCCAGAGCCCTTTCCATGTCTGATTCACTCCAGGCACCATATTTCCTTTCCGCCATTCTGCAACACACAATTAACACGTGTGTTACTCGTGTCTATTAAAAAAAAATTTTAATTTATGCAAATGAAGTGCAAATATAGAACTTCAAATAATCTGATATCCCAATTCGTATCGGTACGAATTAGGAATCCCACCCGTGGTACGATTTAGGCAACTGCGCACAACTTCACTCTTTATGTCATTTTTAACGTAAAACAGCTGCCTCGCTACAAAGTGACCAGCCGTTACGTTCAATATTACTTCCACCACAATGATAACTGCATGAAATCCAGTAACACTTACCTTGAAGTGCCGTATTATCTTACATATGGAGTAGATAAACTACATCAGCAAACACTCAAACAATGTAACTGTAATAAAAACGCAACACGTGCTTACACCGACTAGCTATTTTCACGGACTGCTCAACACATCTAGTAGTTCAAGTATGCACCGCGAGAGCGCTCCACTAGTCCCGATTTACAGAAAACCAGCGGTGGTACGATTTCGTCGACTTTCACCTATGTACAAGTCTCTGGTTAGAAGTCTATCAGGCGAAAATCGTCACACTCGCTGGATAAATGAACAGCACCCGGAGTTTAAACCATTACTGTTTGAATAATGAAAATTTTGTATTTCTAAGGCTGTTAGGCTTAGGACCTTAAAGAGGACAGGTCTGGGCTTCTGTCTGTTATCCGAGCATGGAAAACCAACGCTATTATCGATTACTTAGTTAATAAGACAGCCGTGACCACTTGTCTTAAGCAGTTTGACTTTTAAATAGAGAAAGTCTTTTATCGCTCCGTAAAGGTTAATTTACTATTTTGTATAAACGTTAGTATCCATCATCAAAATTAAAGTTATATAAAGGCTATTCGCGCTAAAATGAGCTTTTTTGTAATCCCTGCTCACGATCTACTTGTATGCACGTTGTGTATGCTTCCGCCTTATGTAAAATTATATTTCAACGGGCGTTATCAATTTAATCATGCATCGGCAAAGTGAAATTGTGAAATTATTAGAAAAGTAAACATTTTATAAATCTGCTCATTTTTACACCTCGATGCATTTAAAAAAAAAAACAAAGTGAAAGAAATAATGTAAGTTATCACAAATGGTTACCTAACACTTTTTTATTCTACGTTAATATATGGAACTACTTTCCATCAATCGTTACCAACTTTACTTTGCGCATGTCACTTAGTTCGTCCGTCAAAATATATGCAGGCAGGCAAAGTGACATTTTTCAAAGGTTGATTTCAAAAGTGCCCACTTTATCGTGAACAGCCTTTATAGGCTATTCACGATAAAGTGAGCACTTTTTAAGGCCCTTAAAAGGCATTAACCTCTAGTAAATATATATTATTGCAGACTCAGGCATTAAATTTTGGTTGTGGTGAAAAGTATACACTGTGTTTATTGGTCAAATTGCAATGTTTATATTAAAAAGCAGCAGGAAGATGGAAATTGGATGAAAGGAAAAATTTATAAGGGCCTTAAAAAGTGCTCACTTTACCGTGAACAGCCTATACCTATGAGAATTTTCATGTTTCTGACCAGTATATTATGAGATACAGCAGTGAGAAAAATCCGCTCTAAGCCATGATGGAGGTATTGAGAATAGTATTTGTAATTTGCGTGATGCACCGAGAGAAATGTTTGTTTAGGCGAACGAAACATTTGTTTTTATAGGCCCAAACATATGTTCAATTACCCCAACAAAATATTTTGATGAGAAAACAACACTTGTCCACCTAACAAAATTCCGTTGAATAAACAAAACCTGTTGGGACTGACTTAAGTTACATATTCGACCAAAGATTTAGTTGAATTAATTGCATATATTTGTTTGGCCACTTCGTGCGAGAACACAACTCGAGAGGTTCATCGTATTTTTGTGACAGTTAATATGTGCCTGTTAGTTCATTTATTGGTGGTTTATAATAGTATTAACGTCCTACTGAAACAAGTTCAACACGAAACTAAAAAGTAAAACTGTAGTACTTGAAATATTTATCCACGCGTTTTGTCCTGTATTGAAGCATTCCACGTTCTTCAGTAGTCAGATTGGCTGAGGTTGCTGGGACGTAGCAAAAATGATTTAGATTCGATTCTCGCTAGGGCTTTAAGTGTTTTTTATAATAACCAAAACAGTTTTATTTACGCAAAGTCAAAAAAAAAAAATCTTTAGTTGCACTAACCAATTCTTAGTTTGCCGCAACCAAATCAAAACAGCAAAATAATTTGGTTTCAAAAACAAAATATTTCATCGCTCCTATACAAATTACTTATTACACGTGTTTACCCTCGTCGGGTGTCGAACCAAGCACCTCCCCCCCTCTTCCCACCTCTTCAAACCTCGTGAGTTGTGGTTCGGCAGCCGAAGTGAGGGCATGTGTAGTCAGTACATGCAAGGACTGATCCACTCCAGCACCGGTCGCTAGTAATACCAATCTGGCGGCACTTCGTCCGACGACATGCTGCCAAAAGAGGTCCTCAAACCTCCTGTGCTAAACCGGTATCTCCCTCAACTAACAACCAATCACAGCACACTTCCCAGGATGGAGCGGTAACCCGTCAGTCAATCACAACACACCTCAGAGGAGGGGGCTAAGGAAAAACATCGCACGGCTTTCCCAAAACTAATTTGCCTGCTTCAATAAAAAACTGTTTCTCACATCGAGAAAAATGTTTTGTTTAATCAAACAAGATTTGTTTGGCGCAACCAAATTATTTTGTTGCTGAAACCAAATTATTTTGTTGTTCTCATTTGGTTGCCTCAAACTATAAGAGTTGGTTGGTGCAACTAAATATCTCTTTGGCCACATATACATTGAACAGTTTGGGCCGATATAAAAATTCTACAAGTTCGACTGGGTACGAGCGCTACGCCTCAGCGACCTCGATTAATGTGACAACTGATGACGACGGAACGCTTTTAAATAACTACATATATTGCAAATATTGGGCAACGTGTGCAAACAAATATTTAAAATTTTACAGCTTCACTTGTCAATTTCTTGTGGCTTTGTTTTATTAATGTGTATATACGATTGTTAAGTATCAAGAGATGCACTAAGAATCACGGTTACTATCCTAATTATCACAAAAAATACAAGCAAACTCTCGAGCTGTATTTTCGAACGAAGGCAGTCAAATGAGTGGCTAAACAAATTCATAGAGTTTATTCAACAAAATATTTAGTTGACACTCTATTTATTTTTAGCCCAACACAGAGATTTTGTTTATTCAAACATATATTTTGCTAGACGAACAAAAGTGATTTTGTTGCTTTTCGAATTTTGTTTGCTCAGCAATATATTTTGTTAGGGCAGCTAAATATATATTTGGCCTTATTCAAACAAACATTTTGTTCGACTTTCTCTCAGTGCAGTGTGTCTTGGAGTTTTATTCGTCCTTTATGAGAAGTGTGTTTTCTTGCCGTATATCAGTACAGTAGGAACACGTTAAGATGTTTCATGACAATACACGAATTTCAAACACTGCAGCGCAATTCAAGTGGTATGTAGGCGACGCCTATAACTCACTTGTTCTACCCAGTGACTTCACAAGGTCACCCATTTCCGTGCTGCTTTTAGGCAATATCCCCACAGCTTCTCCCTGACAGCCATTCAAAATTTCCACTCTTAAACATGGAAAAAAAAAAAAATTTCAATCATATTTCGTAATATTTAAAACGATTACATTTTGAAAATTCAGTTAAACATACGCGATAGAAAGAAAAATTCTTTTAACACGGAGCTTTTAACACATTTAGTCAGTAATAAATATGCCGTTTTTTTTTTTTTAACTGCAACTAATAAAATTTTTGTTCATTACTGTACTAATATCGACAAAAAGCTCCGTCACATTTCGGGACCAATACAGTTTTACTCGCGAGCCATTTTATCGGCAGCAGTCGTTTATAAGTGTCAATAACGAAAGATATCTCCCACATGACAGGGAGGGTCGCTCATTGGACGATGATTTCTGCAGCGTGCAGTACAGACCGTTAAAACCATGTCCAGTGTAACGTCCCAAATATAGGACACTGCGAGATAAAATGTTGTAGGCGATTATCCCTGCCTTCTTTGATTTACTTGCCATTCACGGTTGCCCACAACTTTTCTGTGGCCCTGCTAAGGTTCCACTTCCTGGATATTCCTGCGCCTCGTCCAAACAAAGCTTAACCGAATATGGAAAAATTACACGAATTGAATAGCGCACCGAATTAATACGCAATCAGTGTAAACACTAATTATTATTAGGTATTACCAACACACGTATTTTCTCACTGTTTTATTCATATTGATAAATTATATATAATATATTTTATGAGTACAATACAAATAAATGGTCAATTTTTTTAATGTAACTTTTAAGTTAACAGAAGTAAGAAACGCATTTGAAAAATGACATATTTAAGAAACAAACAAATGGGGTCACAACAGAGGTGATTTCAAAGGCTTTATTCGAAAAGTGTGACAAAGCCACGAAACTACAACATCCATTTTTGCCATAAGTTCCAGTTATACATGTTTAAGAAAATTTTTCGCACGACATGCTGTTAAAAAATAGCTTCTCAAGCCTTGTCATATTATTATATCTGCATTGTCTTTATTAATTTTTTACTATTGTCCGCCGAAAAGAAATTAGCAATTTTTTTTCGTGGGCAATTACAGAAATTACAATAGAAACAGTAGACAAGAAACAGCGATTTTTTTCATATACAAAGATATGTCTAATGCCCTGCCGAATGCTAAAATTAAATACAGATTCTGTTATAAATATGGCCACCTGTTTTTCGGGAAAAATATTTCACGCGGAGGCGAGACTCCAACTAGGGACAGATGTTTTTCGCAAAAATATTTATGGGCATGCTAGACTTCAATATCCTACCTCCACAACCACAACTTCCTTTGGTTATTGGCCGCGTGTCTACGTGAGAAAACATGATTCAATTCGACTGCGCCAATCGTAGTAAAGTACTCCGATACTAAACGTCAGTGATTCGCGGACCGACGCTTAAGGCACCCGACATTTAAAATCGTCCAACAACGAGAGTGCGTATGAACAAAAGTGTTGGTCTTGAAATATTTTCTCGATAAAACACCTGTCGCTACCTATGACACGCGTGCAGTTTTACTTTGGTTGTCACTGTAAGAAATTATTCGGTAATTTACACATACCAGTGTTTACGCATAGTGAGAAAGCATACATACATACATATATATGTATTCCTATATATATATATATATATATATATATATATATATATATATATATATATATATACATTCATTGTAGCGTCCCTACATTTGCTCAGGAAAGAGTAGAATGCATAGGGAAGTTCACAAATTTGTATAGTAGCGCTGCTAAACATTACTATATCTGCAGCTTGATGTGTGTCATTATTTCCATACAGTGTATAGGTAAAAAAACTTCCATTACTGTTTAGGAAGTTTCCCACAAAAATGTTTACAGTGATTGGCTACGTGTCTTTGTCGAGAGACAGTTCCTCATCTGACTCGGCCAATGATAATTAGGTTACTGAGACACCTGCAAAAGGTGACACTTCAACTCATCCAATCACGAAAGTGGTTCTGAAAACTTTTCCCGGAAAACAGGTGTCCCTAGATATGAAGCAATAAATCCATATATATATATATATATAAGATGGCGTGGTCTGGTCACCCTTAACATAATCAAATATGTGACAACTTGGCTCTAACAGAGGCAGGAAGGAAAATCTGCATTTCCTTACGGCATCCTAGCAGAATCGACAAGAATGAGAGGAGACTGGCGCTGGTATACAGTGAAACCCAGTTAAGACGTTTCAGAAAAATAATGACAATTATGTGCTTATTAAGCAGGAAAACTTCTTAAAAGGTTAAAACTGTGTATTTTGAATAGACAAAAAGCATATTTTTTAAAGCTTATTAAGCAGGAAACTTCTGAATAGAAAACTTCTTAAGAGGGCTTTACTGTATATATAAAGCGAGCGGGAAAAAGGGAGAGAGAGAGAGAGAAATAATATTTTGTACCTCTAAAACGAGGTAGGTAGGTAGTTGGGTTTAACGTCCCGTCGACAGCGAGGTCATTCAAGACGAACGGTAAAGCGAGCACTTTTCATGCCCTTACTTTTTTCTTCTAGCCATATTTTATCCCGTAACTACCTTTTAAAATAAATATTGCCATGTAAGTAATAAACACAGTGTGTAAATTCACCGCACTCGGAAGTTTACGTCTAAGTTTAAATAAATTATATTTATTGACTATTATTCCAAACGAGATGACTTTCAAACGTGCTTACTTTACCGTGAACAGCCTATAGCAGGTTTTATGAGTATAATTAATAATTTCATATTTTCTATTCATGATCTACTATGTCTTTTCAATTGCACAGCCTACTCAATATAATTCCGTAGTTCGGCAGAGAATAGTGGTGATAAACACACCTGAGTGAACCACTTTCGCAAAGTATTTATTTCACGAGTCTATTACTAATTGGCAATATTGTTCTCCATATGGAAACGATGTCCAATGATTCACTGCGTGCTTTGGTAAAAACCAATCTGCTTAAAACCCCGAGTGCACGGATGTTACAGCACTCACTGTTAATTAATTAACACGGGCTGTTAGTTGATTAAGGATATCCCTATTATTCCGCGTGCATTTTGTTTTGTTCCCACCTCTACTAAACAACCACACGACGAACTATACACAACACACCGAATGGCAGCATGTCGGGGTTTGTACGGGAGGATTTGGGTTCGACTTCCGTTTTGGTCAACCTTATTACGAATTTCCACCATTTTCGGAAGTAACTCCAGGCATATGTCGCTATGGTGATTGATAGTTCATGGCCGATTCCTTTCCGGTTCCTAATTTACTAAATATGGAGAACTTGTTCCGTCTTTAATTTCCACGCTGACGAAGACATGGACTAAAGCAGAGTTTGTCGATGTATTTCAACCTCTAGTTACATCAAGTTAAGATCTAACAGCCAGATCGAGCAAAACAGTGCATTACGACTTATTCTTAACGCTAACTATACCTAGTAGTTAAACTATCTACACATCCAAGTGTTAGACAAACATTATTCCTTTAGATTAACTTTAAAAATGGCGTCCCAAACACCAGCTATTGTTGTTTTGATCCATGCAAAATGGTTTACATGCTATAAAATATGATTTTTTTTTTAAATTTTTTAGTGTTGTAGATGTGGTAATTCTGTATAAATTAAATCCTAGCAAACTCGGAAAATGCCATCAGAAAAACAAAAATATAATCAGAAATTGTAATTTTAAATGGAAAAAAATCAGGGAAACTATCCTGGTCGTAATATTTCGAAGAATCAGACGCCTAGAAATTGACAGACACCATATTCCTGCTTCCCTCCTTGAAAATCTGTTTAAAAACAATCAAGCAACACTGGTTTAACCTCAATGTCGAATAGTATGAAACTAGCATTGTGATAAATTGTTATCAAGTTAAGGAAGCTGTGTTACTAAGACAATAAAAGTTATGAAGAAATTCGATTTAGGCCTATGCCTGACTTGTACAGCCCAGCTTTTCCCAGTATTATATAGATTCGTCTACATGAAAATCATCTCAATTCACAGTGTTCTATGGTTAGATTTAAAAATTTTGTAACTGTACAGAAACAGTCAGAGGATATATTATGGCACTTTTAAATACGATAAACTTTAAAACATTAAAATGAGAATATTCAGCTACAAGATTTTCCTTAGCATGCTTTATTTATATTCACTCCCTAGTTTGTAATCCACTGTTAAAGTACGAGAACAATTTCTAATGTACTTAAATGAATTTCTTTGAAAAATGTTACATAAATTTGGGGACTCACTATAACATTTCCTATAGCAGGAAATAATTTACTGATTCTAACTAAATTCAGTTGACAAGAAGTTATACTTTTGTAGTCCAAGTAATTCTATACGACTTAATTGGTAGTCACATATTTTCAAAGTAACAGCCACGCAAATATTTAGGGAACCATTTGTGATTATAGGAGTAAATGACAAAATAAGTCTTTCATGCCATATTTCGGTGACGAATCAACCAATTTCCACCAAATTCTGCACACTAGTAGTGTTACAGTAGGCCATATGAACTAACGCACCTTAAGTGCCCGCCCACTTTTTTTTGACGTCAATACGTCTTTAAATTTGCAACCATCGTGGGAGGCAATCTGATGATATCAAAATTGGGAAATACAGTTCGGCATCGCAGCACCAAATCCGTCGTCTACATTCAAAATTCAATTACACCCCTCGATTGCCAAAAAAAAATCAAAGAATACGTACCGTTGAGTGAGGACTCAGAAGCATCCGGGGGGGGGGGGGGCGCAATTTTTAGTTCGTTTCACCGCGTCTCATAACTTCCGCGCAGTACAACTTTTGACTAGGAGAAGCAACAACGCTCGTTTATGTTTTAATCGACAACTGTCGTTAAGATCATTCGATTGCGTGTCTAAAACTATTTGTGTGGCGTGGTTATGGTGAAATGGTATGCGTTTAGTGCAAAAAAAAATTAAAAATACTTAAAATGTCGGCCTATACTCATCAAAAAACCAAGTCGAAATACAGGAAATGTATAAGGTTGGAAAGAGCATCTGAAAATCAATCCAGTGATACCCACAAAACTCCATATGATGGAGTGAAGCGGTTCCGGGAACTTAAAATAAACTTCAAGGCTTCCGAGCGCGTTAACGTAGACGTATTCACGCAAAACAATGGCCGTGTCCCCAACACAGCCAAACCCAATTTTTTTTTCGAAGTATTTTAGGTTAGCAAATCCTTTGTAACAAAACATTCGATTTATTACAACCGACGTTGATGCTACAAATCGTACTCCGGAAATTTACTCGGTTGCACGACAGCTTACTGCATGAGCGATCTTGGGTTCAAGTCCCGTGTAAGGTACATCGGTATTGGCGATTGTCCTACGTACTAGTGTTGGATATGTTATAGTTCCAAATCTAATAATACCACTGTTAACTAGACGTCAAGGCCCATTTAACGTGTACGTATTTGACAACATAATAATTATTCGCATACATGTAGAAGAAAGTAGGCTCATTATCCTTGAATTCTCGTTATTTGCTCCGTATGTCAACTCAATTTACTCGGCCATCTACAGCACAACTGCCAAAGTCACATACGCAACAGTCATGAACGTGTTTGCTTAATCTGTATTTTAAAAAAATCCCTTTTCTCATACTGTTTAATAGGAATAAAATAGTTGGACTAACGTTAGAGTAAGTGTACAAACATCTTAAAAAACACTGACTTGCATGAATAGTTTTCTAACCTCAACTGCTATCCACGTTGTTTCTGATAATGATGTTGGCAGCAAAGTAGTCCAATGATTGGAAACTCAGAGTGGCTTCAACGCAACCTGCTTATGCACTCTACCCATTTTAACTTTACGGTCAAAGTTCTGCGTAGCTATAACTAGAGACCTGATAAATTCGCGAGTTCAATGACTTGTAGGCTAGACTTCACAGCCTTATATACTCCCATACAAATATCAACTGTTTATTGGTTGATTGTTGTGGTAGTAAAAGGCGGTGGTTGGGTGCGCAATTCCTTGCATTTTTGTTATTGGTTCATTTATCTCCAGAAGATGGCAACAACACGTCGACCACTTACAAAAGTAACATGATCGTTCATGTGTGTGCATTCCAGCTTGTCTAGAAATGAACCCACGAAATTCTGGGGACTCTAACTATAACTTATCGGATTTTAACTGTTGTGAACAACCTATAAAAACAATTTCCTATTTAAAACTAAATGGTGCTTTAAACGGTCATCTTAACTTTCATTAATGTTGCAGCAATGCAGCAAAATTAGTTCCGAGTTTAAAAGTTACATAATAAGCGTCACGTTCAGATTTCTGGAAACGAAGTTTTTTTAATGTTAAGCCTTAAATTAAAAATCTTTAAAACTATTCTAAATCATTTAATTTGACTCCAAATGTGTTTAAAACAAATCCATTATAATCAGGGAAATTATACTAATTATTTTAATTCCTTCTTCTCACTGTTCGATCAGAGATTTCTACTATAGGATGTTCACGGTAAAGTGAGCACTTTTGATGACCTAATTACTTTTTTCTTTCAGTCATATTTTATCGCTAAACAACATATCTAAATAAATATTGCCTTGCAAGTAATAAACAGCGTGTGTATATTCCACTGCACTCGGAAGTTTACGTCTAATGCTAAAATAAAATACATTTGTTGACCATTATTCCAAATGAGAGGGCTTTCAAAAGTGCTCACTTTACCGTGAACAGGCTATAATAACTAGTGAATTGCACTGGCCTGCCACCCAGACGTCAGTTCATTCTACTGACTCGCCGGTAAGGACGCATTAAGACGACCGCCTACCTACCCGCCACTTGAACTGCCTTCAAATACGCGCTTGTCGACTACATTTTAAGGCGGATCAGGCACCGCCATATTGGATTTTCTCTACGTTTGCCATAGGTTGCACTTAATGTTTAACGGAATTTTTTCGCACGACTTGACACAAATAATAGTTACTAAAAAAGCTTTATCGAACTATTAACACTCTACCGCGTTTATTACTTTTTGACCAGTAACTGCAGACAAGAAATTTTCGCTGTAACTTGTATAAGAGATAACCTCTGGTATTAAAAGTCTACCAATACATGTTTTATAACATGTGCAAAGCAATGCCCTATGCTTTTTCGACGCGGCCGAAATAAAATATAAAATCTCTTATGCAAGTTACGGCGAAAATTTCGTAAATCTAAGATGGCGGGGAATGATACCTGTTAAAAGTGTGCTTACGAAAAGAAAACATATCCCAGACAAGGATTTGTGGTACTCTTAAAATATCACACATGGAGACATCCAGCATCGTTAAAACCGGGTAATAGACTGCTCGATATTAAAACTTACTAAATGATGTTCACGACAATGTGAGTACTTTCGAAATAAACCTTAAACAAAGTAAGTGCTCCAACCTGCATATATTTTAACGGACGTCCTAAGTGACATGCGCCCTGTTAAGTTGGTAACTATAGATGTGAAAGTAGTTCCGTATCTCATTGTTGAAAAAAAAAGTGTTAGGTATTCGTTGCTATTAATTTAAAAAATTTATTTCTCTTTATGTTTTTTTTTACTCGTCTAAGTGTAGAAATGATCAGATTTGTGAAATATTTACATTTATAATAATTTTACAGTTTCGCTTGACTGACAAATTAATAAAGTGATGAGGCGCATGACGTTGTTGATCTTACATACAGCGGAAGAATACACAACGTGCATAAAAGTATATATTAAGCAGGGCTTCTAAAGGGGTTATTTTATAGTGAATAGCATATACCGGAATACGAGCAAAACTACAATGGGAGCATCTATTGAATTTTGTTGAAGTTCACGGCAGACTTCCCGTCAATGAAATCATTAGGTCGCCAGTTAAAGTCCCTCGAGTACACTCAACACAACGAAACAACTGCACGCCAGTTCGTCTTGCGCGTAGCATTAATCGAGTATTTGAGGGAGTCGCGGGGGCCGAGAGGCTAGCCTTCTCGCCTCCCGCCAAGGCGAACCTATCTTCGATCCCCAACATTAAATTTTATTTTCTTTCTTGAATACGTAACAGGATTTCCAAATGAACTTATAACAGCAGCACTCCTAGTAGTGCCTTCATCAACTGGGAATGATTTCCAACAAATTATATCCCGAGAAGCTATTTCACTAATGTCATTTGGTTTAGGTTCTTTAAAAATATTTGCTCGTCTGAAGGAAAAGAACTGAGCCAGCTTTTGCAGTAATACCACGTAGTGCAAATCTAAATAACAATGACAGTGATATAAAACTTTCTTCAATGTCCGCAAATCGTACAGTCCACTCAGTATCATCTTTGGCGACGTCCTTTTAAATGGCACGTATATTGCGAAACGCCTTCCTTGGAAAGTCTGAACTTCCGCCTCTACGAAACCAGTTAACGTGCATCTCGACCAGGAATGACGAAACTGTCGAATTCTCTGAAAACACGAAACATTCTCAATTACAACCACAATACACCGCAAGAGTGTATTGTCCCTAGAATCCGCCTGAAGGTGGATAAATGTTCACTGCCAACGATCCCGGATTTCGCGCGCGTGGGAATCATGCCGGGCGATGCCGCTGGTCTGTGGTTTTCTCGCCGATCTCCCGTTTCCCCCCCCCCCTCCCTTTCATTCCGGCACTGCCCCATGCTCACCTCAGTATCCTCGTCGGCTTTAGAGACCCCGCTGTTAAGACACGCCCAAACTTCTTCACCCAATTACGCGTTTGACGCACGTGACTGAGTATACCTTATCTTTCCCGTTCTTATCGGCATCAAGTGCAAATGTAGCACCAGGTAGACGACCTACTTAAGGTCCAGTAAGAATTATTCAACTAGCATAAATCACTGGTTCATATTTAGAGTGTATAATAGCAGTGGAGTGTGGTGACCTGTTCCAAGCTACACTGTAAGAAGATTTCTGGTACACTTCCTAAACTGTATTAGAAGTGTTTAACCTATACAATCTATGTAAATAATACTACCCATCAAGCTGTAAATATATAGGCTATTCAGGGTAAAATGAGCACTTTTGAAAGCCCTGCTTGTGATATAGGACTTGTATGTACGTTGTGTATTCTTCCGCCTTATTTAAGATTAAAATTTTGATGGGCCTCATCACTTTATTCATGCGTAGGGCACGTGAAACTGTAATATTATTAGAAAAGTAAACATGTAACAAATCTTCTCATTTTTACACTTCAATGCATTAAAAAAAAAATAGGAAGCCAAATAAATAATTTAAATTATCACAAATGGTTACCGAACACCTTTCATTCGACTTCAGATACGGAACTACTTCCCGTCCATCGTTACCAACTTTACTGTGCGCATGTCACTTAGAGCGCTCGTTATAATACATGCAGGTAGGAGCAGTGACTTTTTTCTAAGGTTGATTTCAAAATTTATCACTTTATTTTGAACAGCCTTTAGAAACGCGCAGCGTCGCTACAGTACAAAGTTGCAACTTCCCTACGCATTTGACTCCATCCTGATCAAATGCAGGAGCGCTACATTGGATGTAAGGGGGAGAAAAATTTTACATTCCCGCTTTCTCACAAAGCGTATACACTGGTATTGTAAATACACTAATTGTTTCTGAGAGTGTGAGCTGGCGCTAGGCCTGTGCTATACCTTGTTGCTTACTAGTTCACGCTTCCGCCACCAAAACGCAGCTCGGGAGCTGACGCCACAGGACGTGTGATGGGTCCCTTGCTGCTCGTTTGTGAAGTGGTCGGAATAAATTCTGTTCCCCTAGGCAGCACTGTGGTTGCTGGCTCCTGTGCTGCGTGCGCCGAGAATGTACAGCAGTGAGCAAGCTCACCAGCTTACCTTGCGACAGTTCACCACACTCGGCTGTATAATAGATGGAATCAGCATATTAAAAATATTTGCGTTCTTAGTATTGCAAACTTTTACTCGATCCACGCTTTAAGTGATCAGTTCTACGGCGATGTAAATTTTACACTGTAAAAAATTTTCTGGTAAATTTCCTAAACTGTAATGGAAATTTTTTTAACCTATACACTGTGTGAAAATAATACCACACATCGAGTTGCACATATATATATATATATATATATATATATATATATATATATATATATGAATGTTTAGCAGCGCTACCATACAAAGTTGGGAACTTCAATATGCATTTGACTGTTTCCTGGTTGAATGCGGGAAAGCTACAATAAATGTAGGGGAAAACATTACCACTCCGTCTTTCTCACTAAACTTATACACTGGTATGGTAAATTTCCGAGTAATTTTTTAGAGTGTACGTATGGTGTAAGGATACAATATGATCATGATCACATAAGTAGATCATAAGCGTGGCTTTCAAATAACAGCGAACATCATTACGGCGTCAAGCTTACATGATGTTGTCGAACAAAGTGATCAGTGTTCGCTCGAGTCAAGCCCCTCGGCATGACTAGAAATGTATGAGAAACGAGTTCGTTTGGAAGAAGCTTAGCGTACTTTACCGAGGCCTGCAGCTTCCCCGTGCATTATCGAATATATAAGAATATGAACTTTTTTTTTTTTTTTTCAAAGCATCTGTTTATAACATACTTATGTTGGTTTACAGGCAAGACGCAGTCAGATCAACGGTTTTCCACCACACAGAAAGAATCTTCTCTGCTACGGGAAATTTTTTCTGTCAAGGTTCCCCAGATTTTATTGAAAATAAAAACATATCGCAAATTGAGATACTTATAGTATGTAGAGCTCTTTTCAGGTAAAATAACGTACTTATACTATATGTACAAAATAGTGTCAATGAGGTAACATTTTTTTACCTATATTTTCAAAAAGCCAATATTTTAATATGTGTTACCGGATTTGATTGATTTCTTGAGACCTTTTACTGATAATCTGTGAATCCCAATTGGTTTGTATATCTCTACACATATTGACGTAGACCTACACTGCAAGGAAAACAGTTCCGATAATTTGCGGTAAAGTTATTTTAAGTAATTATTAAGAAACTTCCGTAAAGTTATATGTGATTTGTAGTATTTTTCATAAAATTTGTACGTGAATTACACAACAATGTTTTTGTAAATTTAAGGAACTTTCCGTGAAACTGTAAAGTGAGCTTCCTAATGTTTCTTCTTTGTGTGCATTATGGGAGTGTTGCATTATTTATGCAATTTTACTATGTAGCAGATTGATGCACAAATAAACAATAAGTTGCTGATGTAACTAATTAACCTACGTTCCTCAACATGAGTGCAATTAATATTTAATTATGTTCTGACAAGCTGAGTTGGTAGGTAGGACTTGCCTTCTCTTTGAAAGCAATAACATTATAAATTAAACAAGAAACTTATGCGTCAATAATGAGACAGTTACAAATATACACGTGCCTTACCCGGGACTTGAATCCAGATAACCTCGTTCAATAAGCTAACGTGCAATTCATCTCATTACGGAGGTTAGCAACGGAGAATAAACTTCGGATTTAATCAGTCTAATGTTTGGGATTATGGGTTTTAATAAACCTGAAATATTTATAAGGCTGTCATTTCTAAAATAATTGACTGTGCCACTTAAATAATATAATTAACATGGCCTACCACAGCACTAATTGTGTGAATAATTTGATGGAAATCGAATTTTGATCCCTGAGATATGGCATAAAATACTTTATTTTCTTGTACAAAATTGACAAAGAAAAGAATCCCTAAATACGATGCTTGTAGTGTATACTGTCTACATACAAATTTCGGCTGAATGTGATTAAATTATTTAATATATGTCACAAACATACCAAAATTATTTACGAATCCGCCATTTTGAACATTGTTGTCTGGCCCATTTCAATCATGAAAGTTGGCATGGGCTTCTGTATCATTTACAATTTCGTACAAATTGGTTGAAATATTCCAGTGTAACATTTGGTGGGAATCGACTGAATGGTCCTCGAGATATGTCACAAAACCTCCATAATTTTCAGGTGGCGATATTCATAAATGGAGGACAAAACTGTAAATAAGTAGCACATTCGATGATTGTAAACTGGCAATCCACAAAGTAAAGTTAAAGTAAATTACACAGTTTCGTAGATTTTGCCCATAAAACTATAATTATTTTATAGCCGCCATCCTGGAAATAAAAGATACATACTTACTACCACAATATAGCAACTTCGCCAAATTTTGTAATTATGGGTAGATTGTTTCCCGAGATATGAGATAAAACATTTCGTTTGGTGGAGCTATCTTACAAAATGGTAGAGAAATGAAGTTCTGCGGAAACAAACTTGATTTTTGTATTATGTACTACCAGCATACAAAGTTAAGTTGGAATTTGTTTCATCAAAAAAATAAACTAATATAAAATATTTTCGTAGTTATTATTTTGAAAATAATTGCTTGAAATATACAAAATAGTTACTACTTGTTTATCTAATTTGGTAGGAATCTATTTTTTTTTTCTCGGGATGTGACATAAATCTTTATTTATTCGCATGGCACTGGGTTACAAAATGGAGGACAAAAGATGATCCGGGTAGATACAGTTGGTACTTGTAATATCTACTTCCAGTATTGAAAGATAAATTGGGAATGTTTACATGATTTCGATAATATTGTGTTTAAAACTAAAATATCTAAATGTCCGCTATTTTGAGAATAAGAGTCGGACATACTTAAAACATGCAATATAACAGCATCTGCCGCAGTACTGATTGATACCAAATTTGACAGGAATTGGTCAGTTTTTTCCTGAGATATGATATTAAAACTTTATTTATTCCCATGGTGCTATCTTACAAAATGACGGATAAAAGATGCTCCACATACAAGACTCCAGCATACAAAGTTATGTTGGAATTGAGTGCATAGTTTCGACAATATAGCTTTCTAAGATAAAAAGGCTCTATTGCCGCCGTTTTTTAAATAATTGTGTCATACATTCTTAAATCATGTCACTGAACATAATCTGCATCAGTACTTCTCGTTTGTCAAATTTTGTAGTCATTGGTGAGATCCTTTTGCCGAGATATGAGATAGTAACTTTATTTATTAGTATGAAGCTATCTTCCAAAATTGCCGACAAAAATTGTTATGTGTTGGTGGTAATGATGCTTGTAATATATACATTAAGTACGAAAGATTTGAACAAAATTGGCTAGATGGTATAGTAGATATAAAAATAAACCAATAATATTTGTTTGGCCGCCATTTTTAAAATACGCACCAAATAAAATTTCCATCACTTACGTTTACTTGGCCTATTGAAGTAGTGCTTACCTCCCAAATTGGGTTGTAATTTGTTCAATAGTTTTCGAGATATAATGTAAAATCTTTATTTCTTAATTGCATGCTATTTTACAAAATGGCGGACTAACATTTATATCCGTCTAAAATTTTAATGCTTACTTTATGCTCTGCCAGCATATGAAATTTGGTTTAAGGCGCTTGTATTGTTCCCGAAATATTATGTATCACCCGAAATTCTCAAATGGCCGCCATTTTGAAAGTAAGTTCCTGACATGTTTGTTAACTATAAAAGTCATGTGTCCTTACTAAGTATCATATGTGTACCAAGTTGTGTGAAATTCGGTTTACGCATTCAAAAATTTAAAAAGGAGGACTGTCACACTCGTTCAAACACACACCTGTAACACAGAATTTAATATTTGGGGTGATATGTCATATCTCGGAAACAGTTCAACTGATTTAAACAAACTGTGTATGGTGTGAGAGCATCAAGTAATCATTAAATTTGAAGATGGATACTGATGATGGTCCGCCATTTTGGAAGATAGCACCAAATTAAACAATATATCTTTTCCATTATATCTCGGAAAATTTTTAACCAATTCACACCCAATTTGGGAGGTAAGTAGTACACTGACAGGCCAAGTAAACCAGGTGATTGAACTTTGTTAGGTACTACTTCTCAAAATGACGGCCATTCAAATGTTTTAGGTTTATTTGGTATGTAAGCCATACCATTTTAACAATTTCGACAAAATTTTGTACACTGAAAGTATTTGCTTCAAGCATCATATATACTTACATAAAACAACTTTTACAGGCCATTTTGGAAGATAGCTCTAATATAAATAAATACCTTTTAATGTCATATCTCGTAAATCAATTAACCGATTCGTACCAAATTTGTCAGACGAATATTACTGACGCAAATCTTGCCAAGTGGTTCATTTTAAGAATGTTAAATACCAATTTTCAAAATGGCGTCCATGTAGCCATTTAAGTGTAGAATGCTATGTCATCGAAACCATGCAATTAATTACCACTAGACTTTGAATGCTGGCAGTTTATATTAAACCTATAAATTTTATCTTCACGGAACATCTTTTGTCCGCCATTTTGTAAGAGAGAGACATACGAATAAACAAAACTTTAATGTCATATCTCGGGAAAGAATTTACCAATTCCTATCGAATTTGACAAACAATTAGTACTGCAAAGATTACGTAAAATTGCATGTTTTATGTACGCCAGACACATATTTACAAAATAGCGGACATTTAGTTATTTTAGCTTTAAACGCTATACTTTCGAAACCATGTAATGATTTCCAACTTATGATCATAAGATATTACAACTACCAGCTGTATCTACACGAGCATATTTTATCCACCATTTTACAACATATCGCCATGCGAATAATTTAAGTTTTTATGGCATATCTCAGGAAACAATTGACCGATTCCTATCAAATGTGGCAAATATGTATTACTGAGGCAGATGATGTTAAGTGGTATGCTTTAAGCATGTCAGACACTTATATTCAAAATGATGTCCATATATCTATTTTTAGATTAGAATTCCATATTGTCGAAACAATGTAAATCAATTCCAACTTAACTTTGTATGCTGCTAGTAGATATTACAACCATCAACTGTATCTGCACGGAGTATCTTTTCTCCTCCCTGTTGTAAGACAGCAACACACAAATAAATGAAGTTTTTATGTCAAATCTCCAGAACAATTGGCATATTCCTACCAAATTTGGCAAACAAATAGCACTGCATTAGGTGATGAAATCTGGTATGTTTTAAGTAGGTCAGGCACTTATTTTCAATATGGTGACTTAAAAAATATTTTAGCCTTATTTCACTGTCAATAAAAAATTAAATTTTTATCTCATTTCTCGGGAAACACTCGACCCATCCTTACAGAATTTAGCGAAAGGTGTTGTACTGTGGTAGGCTATATTATCTTACCTGTTTTTTTAAGTATGGCACACTTATATTTTTAATGGTGGTTATACAATAAATTCTGTATGGTATTTCTACGAAACTATGTAATCTGTTTTAACTTTACTTTATATATTGGCAGTACGCAATCATAGAAAGTGCTACTACATATATTTTTATCGTCTAATTAAGAAGTTCGCCATATGAAAATTGTGGAGATTTTAGGGGATCATATCTAGGGGATCAATCAACCGATTTCCAATAATGTTATACTGGAACATTTCAACTAATTTGTACCAAATTGTGCAAACCATAAATGCTACAGAAGTCTACGTTGAATTTCATGATTTAAATGGGTCACTCAACGATGTTCAAAATGGTGTGTTCATAAATAACTTAGGTAAGATTGCTACATATATTTAGCAATTTAACCAGATTGATCAAAATTTGTGTGTGTGCAGCATACATTACAACCATCGTATATACCGTTTCTTCTTTTTTTTTCTTTCGATTTTGTACGATAGCATCAAATGAGAAACGGAAGTTTTTTGTCACATCTCAGGGACCGAGCAATTGATTTCCTCCAAAATCTTCACACAAATAGCGCTTCGGTAGGTCATGTAAGCTTACATGTTTTAAGTGGTTCAGTCACTTATTTTCAAAATAACAGCCCTCTAAATATTTAAGATTAGTAAATCATATCATTCGAAGCGTTATTCTGATTAAATCCGAAGTTTATTCTCCGAATTCGACCTCCATAATGCATTGCATTGCACGCCATCTTATTGTAAGAAGTTTTCTGGGTTCAAGTCCCGGGTAAGGTGCGTGTATATTTGTAATTGTCTCACTACTGTTGCACAAGTTTCTGGTTTCATTTATAGTACTATTGCTTTCAAAGAGAAGTGAAGTCCTGCCTATAAATTCAGCTATTAATAAATAACTCATTAAAAAATTAACTACGCCCTTGTTTACGGAGGTAGGCTTATTAGATATATCAATAACTTCTTGTTTCCTTGTCACGGGATAAGTTTCCGTGCATTAACCGCTTTCAAACTGTGTTAAGTATTACGATGTGATACTTTATTGCGTGTCGTCTTGAAATATCTATATACAGTAGTTCTTATACCACGGTGATGATGGAAAGTTAAGGCGTCCTCCTATCTGAAGCGAATTACACTTGTGAAGCACAGAGGCAAGAGAATGATAAAGACTCTGTTGCCACGTGCATCGAGTACGCCTTCGCCTCTACGCACAACGCTGGGAACTGGTGCCTAGTGTTCTCGTCGTTTTGCGTTAAGTAGTGACTCTGGTGCAAGATTCAGTACAGGATTATATACTAACTTCGCTCATATCCGGGTAGCAAATTTTAAGATACAGAAGTACGAAAATAGAATATTCTGAACGATGTTGCAGCCCTCCGATATAACATTTATAGTTTACGTGGTATATTGAGGGTGCAGTTCCGTTTTCGTCTGGGGTATGTTTGCTTGGTTACACGTTTAATGGTTGACCAAATAAGAGGCATTTAAAATATGCCGGAACGCAATTCAAGCGACAGGTACGCGACCAGCGTAATGCCCGATCGTAGGTTTGATATTGACGTAATTTGTTATTCCACTGTTATGCGAAGCCTTTTTGAAGCTTTGCAAAGATTCTTATTTCATCCCCTCCGGTTCTATTTAACCTCAAGGCGAAAAATAAAAAAAAGGAAAATAAGCTGTATTACCAAGAAACCAGTTTGGGTGCCGAAAATTAGGATTTTGGAACGTAAGAACTACTTTTCATATTTCGCTACCAACGTTACATTGCAATACATACGGTTAAAGGCTGTTCATGATAAAGTAAACACGATTGAAATCAACCTAAGAAAAAAAGTTACTGCTACTAATGTCATATAATTTAACGGGCCCACTGAGTGACATTCACCCTGTAAAGTCGGTAACGATTGATGGAAAGTAGTTCCGTATCTTAATGTCGAATGAAAAGTGTTAGTTAACCCATTTGTGATTACTTACATTATTTCTTTCGCTTTCTGTTTTTCTATGCGTCAAAGTACAAACATGGCCAGATTTGTAAAACATTTTATTTTCCAATAAATTCACAGATTCACGTGACTGACGCATGCATAAACTGTTGAAGCCCATGGCAATGTTAATGTTACATAAGGCACAAAATAATACACAACGGACGTACAAGTAGATCTTAAGCAGGACTTTCAGAAGTGTTCATTTTACCGCGTACAGCCTATGCAGCATGATATTTTTTTTTTTTTTTTTTTTTTTTTTTTTACAAGTATACCGATAAAAATAATACAGTAAACTTTCAAACCCTACTGTGTATAAAATCAATTTATGAAATTGTTGGCAACTGCTGGGTTACTGTTGCGAAATTACACCTTCACAGAAATTGTTCTGAGATTTCCCCCGTTCAGACGAGAAATGAGAACCATAGCTCCAGCCACCACAGAAAGTCTAGTAGTGTCCGTGCTCTGCGGAACAACATGCCGTAACCCCGTGGGCGATGCATATCTGAACTCGTGGGTCACGTCGCAACCCCCCCCCCCCCCCCCCCCCCCCCCCGCCTTAGGTTTGAATAATTTGCAGCGACTCTCTGACGCGAGAACACATGGGCAAGAAGTGCGCTGCGAGCAAAAGTCATTACACCGGCGGTTATCATTCCCGTGGAGCCACAATAAAGTAATCACACCGACCGCCTCGCGTAGGGTTCCGAATTCGAACATATTCATGCGTTACCCTTAAGCACAAAAAAAAAACAGGGTATAGGCTGTTCACGGTGAAATGAGCACTTTTGAAAGCCCTGCTTGAGATCTACTCGTATGCACGTTGTGTATTCTTCCGCCTTATGTAAGATTAACATTGTCATGGGCCTCGTCACTTTAATCACGCGTCGGTCAAATGAAAGGGTGAAATTATTAGAAAATGAAATATTTTACAAATCTGCTCATTTTTACACTTTGATGCATTAGAAAAAAAAAACAGAATGTGAAAGAAATTATTTAAATTATCATAAATGGTTACCTGACACATTTATTTGACGTTAAGATACGGAACTGCTTCCCATCCGTCGTTACCAACTTTACTGGGCGCATATGACTCCGGGCGCCCGTTAAAATATATGCAGGTAGTGGCAGTGACTTTTTCCTAAGGTTGATTTCAAAAGTGCTCACTTTGTCGTGAACCGCCTTTATACGGGTTTATACATATTACCTGAGACCCAGAAATTTCGCGGATTCATCTGAGGATACGTAAAAATGTATTCACGTGTACATATGTGTTTCTGCTACCATTGCACCATAAGTTTGCAAGACACGCCCCGAACGACTTTCAACCAATAACGAACCGAAAATAAGAACAAAATCCCGTGCTACCTGGTCCGTGGTTAAACTGGAGCAACAGCCAATGAACTACTAACTGATGTTCGAATGCACACAGGATTGTGGAGTCCAGCTTGTTGCCGACTGAATCCGTAAAATTTCCGGATCTCTACACGTAAGGAACAATTGCAAAAGGTAAAGTGAAACAAACATTTTAAGTCTGAAATCTAGCTTTATGGATGGTGCAGACATTCTGTGTAGTAAAAAAATTAACTTTGTTGGTCAATCAATTATTCTACCCTAGCTTATGTTTTTCGGAACGTAGCAGTGGATGAAGCATTGCCTAAATCAAATGAATCTTTTATAGACTGGCGAAAAATGTTTACCCTATAACAAATCAGTTTTAATAAGCATTCGTTGCATTATTTCGGTAAACTCGTCTGCTGATGATAAACTGGGTTTCTTGTCCGTAGAAACAGCCTTATTCGGTAATCAAAATGATGAGGAATGAGAAACAAGCAAACAAATTACCAGCCACCAAGGTTTAAAATTGCCATTTAAATAGCAACGACTACTAATGATATTCATTGTTCCTTCAAACACCATAAAATAGTGTTAGGCACAGGTAACAGTTAGTAACACTTGCTAGAAACCGGGAAAGTTCTGCATGTCACATTCGTAGGAGACCCACTCTTGCGTGATATTTTGTCTCACCACAGCAATGTGAATTTCCAAGCGAAGTAGATTACTGTTTGTGCCGTATGTTCAGATACAAAATTTGATAATGCATACTTAATTTATAACCTGGTAGCGGACAAAAAAGAGAGAAAGGGAGAGCGAGATCGTTTTGAAGATGTCACTCGACAACGAGTAAAGACTCCACCGATGCTCAACAATCTGCAGAACACGCATCTTATCAGAGTGTATGCGGAAGATTGTCATGTTAAACTATGATGCTTAGAGGAAATACGGCCTAGGACAAAGCGGCGAGCAGCTATAGAATCATAGGATATATTTTCGAAAAACTGAACACAACATGCTTCACTCCGCTGGGAGAATAAGAGGTTCTAGCGTGTCCATTATGGTGGCCGCCTGGTTGAAGGAATTCTGCACGTCTGAAGCCTAAAAGCGTGGAGAGCGGTAGGGGCGACCGAGACATGTGCATCAACTGTCTCATCGCCTCTATGCCCAGAGCACTGAACTGGCGTGCAGTCTTGCCATCGATAACCCACTTCTATGAGACTTTCAGTGGAGTCCGTACCATTCTATGGCGTAATAATAAAAATTAATGTTTCGTGCAAGTCCCTATTCACTTTTTTTTTATGTTTTGTACCGCAATGTTGATATATGCTGTTCACGATAAATTGAGCACTTTTGAAAGCCCTGCTAAAGATCTACTTGTATGCGCTTTGTGTATTCTTCCGCCATATGTAAAACGTGCATTGTCATGGGTCTCATCACTTTATTAATCCGTCGGTCAAATGAAACTGTCAAATTGTTGGGAAAGAAAATATTTTATCAATCTGCTAGTTTTTACATTTCGGTGTATTAAAAAACAAAAAGCGAAATAAATAAATTTAAGTTATCAAAAATGGTTACCTAACACTTTTTATTCGAAGTTTAAAATATGGAATTACTTTACATCCATCGTTACCAACTTTGCTGGGCAAATGTAACTAGGTGCGCTCATTAAAATATATGCAGGCAGGGGAAGTGGGTTTTCCTAAGGTTAGTTTCAGAAGTGCTCACTTTATCGTGAACAGCCTACACCTAAAAAAAGACCCTGAAAACACCCGAGCCATTTTTCTATATCACAAAAACGTGCTTTAGAGATAAATAGAGGAATTGAAAAACTTCTACAGACGCGTATCGTTTCTTAAATGCTATTCGTGAGCATACCTTACTCAGGCCCGTTGGAAGGTATTTTTGATAAAAACTTTTTCTGCTGGAGCTGTGCACACCGTTCGGCGGCCTACCCAGGCAGCCAACTTAAAGTAAGTAAGTAAGTAAGCACTAAGGATGCCAATCACTAAGGATGCCAATGTTAGGATGTTACGTCACACGATTGTGCCAGTGAATTTAAAACCGTTCGACCGGAGAACTTGGAACAAATCCGCTACAGAATTGTTGCCCACAAACTTTCGTATCATCCCGGGGTCCTCAAGAATATTTAACTTTTTCTTTTATCGACAAATCGTTTCTAATGGAAGTTAATTATGTATGTTAAGTAATGATGTTTAAATCAAACAACCAATGCTCCAACAATACTCTACAGGATTGCTTCTTTCAACTTTAGCCACATCAGGAAAGAAAAGGCTTATGAGATCACATTCCTGTCTGTGTGTTTATGCGTGAGTAGGTGTGTGTGTGGTGTGTGTGTGAGTGTGTGTGTGTGTGCGTGTATGTCCCTATACCCCTGCACCTTTCTTTTTTTTCCATTTTTGTACGTGAGAACCTAATTTCACCAAACTCGGTACATACATAGTAATAAGTAAGGACACTTGACTTTTATAGTTTTCTACCACGCCGGGAACTTACTTTCAAAATGGTGGTTATTTTAATATTTTTTGGAGTGGTATGTTATATCTCGGGAACCCTTAAACTGATTTAAACCAGATTTCGTACGCCTGCAAAGCATCGTGTAAACATTAAATTATGAAATGGATATTGTTGTTTGTCCCACATTTTGAAAGATAGCACCAAATGAAAAAAAAATAAAATAAAGATTTTCACATTATATCTCGAAAACTCTCAAAGCAATTCTCGCCCAATTTGTTAAGAATCACCATTCAGGTATATGCAAGTGATTTAACTTAACAATGCATGTACTTATTCTTAAAATGGGGGCCATAGAAATAATTTAGTTTTATATGGTATACCTACTATGCCATTTTACCAATTTCGACCAAATTTCGTATGCTGAAGTTATCTTTTATGAGCATCATTTATGCCAACACATAGCCATATTTGTCAACCATTTTGTAAGATAGTGCCACATGAATAAATAAAGTTTTTATATTGTACCTTGGTGAACAATGAACCAATTTCACCAAATTTGGTAAACAAGTATTACTGCAGTAGATTAGGTTAAATTATATTTTTTTGATATGTCAGACACTTATTTTCAAAATGGTTGACTTAGAGTCCTTTAAGCTTAGAATGTTATATCGTTGAAATCATGTAATCGATTCCAACTTAAATTTTTGCGCTGGCAGTATATATTACAACTATTAATTCATCTACGCGGAGCATTTTTTTGTCCGTCTTGTTGTAAGATAGCACCACATGAAAAATTAATTTTTTATGTCATATCTTCAGAAACAAATGACAGGTTCCTACCAAATGTGGCAACCAAGTAGTACTGTGGCAGATGATTTAAAATTGCATATACTAGGCATGTCAGACACTTATTTTCAAAACGGCGGCCACATAGGCGTTTGAATTTAGTATACTTTATCGTCGAAACCATGTAATCAATTCCAAACTTATTTTGTTGGCAGTATATATTACAACTATTAAACTTATCTACACGGAGGATAATTTTCCGCCATTTTGTAAGACGTGCAACCTGAAAAAAAAAAAGTTTTTATACAATACCTCTGGAAACAATTCACAAATTCCTACCAAATTTGGCAAAAAATTTGCACTTCCGCAGCTTGTGTAGACTGCAAATGTTATGAAGTAGGCCATGCACTCATTTTCAAAATGGTTCCTAGATAAATATCTTAGTTCAGTAACTTTTGGAACGAAACATATTCGAAATTTACTTTGTATGCTGGCAATATCAATTATAACCATCAAAATTTTCTATACAGTGCATCATTTTTCTGCCATTTTGTAAGTTTGTCCCAAAATAAAAATTCAGTTTCTATGACGTATCTCAGAAGACACTCTACACATTCTTACGAAATTTGGCGAAGGAGTTGTATTGTGGTAGTCCATATAACTATTTATGGTATAAATAAGACTTCTAACGCTTGAACGAATGTTAAGAGTTAATTTTGCCTATTGATGCAAGTACTACCTATAGTATGACACTTACTTACCAAGAGGACAAAGCACCGCATTCGAGCGCACTCTGTTTAATAATATTCTGCATAAGAACTACTTTTTACTAGGCATTACCAACTTATATTTCCTGAGAGTTCTTATTCGTATTAATTTTAAATGAAATTATATAATTTATAAGTTAAATATGCTATATTCCAGAGTTCAATTTAACCAGAAATTATGTACATTTGTGTTAGTAGAAGTGTAAAACGTTTATAGCACATGACAAATTTAGGAGACAATTTAATACGTAATACTTAGAGTGATTTCTCGAATGTTTGTTTTAAAAAGTGTGAAGAAGCCGCGAATAGACTATACCCACAACCACTCGTGCACGGGCGAAAGAATTCCAGTAATCGGGAGAAGAGACGCCTAATTTTTAATTGTACTTCTATTGGTTTCCTTCGTTGTACCCTTTCGATTGGACGGTCGTAGCGACGGAATGGCATTCGTTGTACTCTTTCGATTGGACGGTCGTAGCGACCGAGTAGCATTCGTTGTACTCTTTTGATTGGGCGGTCGTAGCGACGGAATGGCATTCGTTATACTCTTTCGATTGGACGGTCGTAGCCAGGAATGGCATTCGCCGTACTCTTTCGATTGGACGGTCGTAGCGATGGAGTGGCATTCGTTGTACTCTTTCGATTGGACGGTCGTAGCGAGGAATGGTATTCGTTATATTTTTTCGATTGGACGGTCGTAGCGACGGAATGGCATTCGTTGTACTCTTTCGATTGGACGGTCGTAGCCAGGAATGGCATTCGCCGTACTCTTTCGATTGGGCGGTCGTAGCGATGGAGTGGCATTCGTTGTACTCTTTCGATTGGACGGTCGTAGCGATGGAGTGGCATTCGTTGTACTCTTTCGATTGGACGGTCGTAGCGAGGAATGGTATTCGTTATACTCTTTCGATTGGACGGTCGTAGCGACGGAATGGCATTCGTTATACTCTTTCGATTGGACGGTCGTAGCCAGGAATGGCATTCGCCGTACTCTTTCGATTGGGCGGTCGTAGCGACGGAATGGCATTCGTTATACTCTTTCGATTAGACGGTCGTAGCGAGGAATGGTATTCGTTATATTTTTTCGATTGGACGGTCGTAGCGACGGAATGGCATTCGTTGTACTCTTTCGATTGGACGGTCGTAGCGACGGAATGGCATTCGTTATACTCTTTCGATTGGACGGTCGTAGCCAGGAATAGCATTCGCCGTACTCTTTCGATTGGACGGTCGTAGCGACAGAATGGCATTCGTTGCTTAGAGCGCTACGTAAAAATTCTGAAATACAAAAGCTGAGAAGCCTCAATTGTGTTCCTCGCTGTTATCTTCGCTGTACTGCCCATTATTTTTGCATTCGTCTTACATCTCAGCATAATTTTTATATTTCGTCCTCATTGTTTGTCCATTTGATTGACATGTTTTTTCCTCTGTTAATATTTTTCTCTTTCTAACTAAATTTATTTTGCCGAATTCTCTTTGTGCTGCGCACATACATCTCTTCACAGTTTGTTATTAGTGCTAAAGGCTGTTCACGATAAAGTGAGCACTTTTGAAATCAACCTTAGAAAAAAGTCACTGCTCCTGCATGCATATATTTAAACGGGCGCACTGAGTGACATGCGCCTGGTAAAGTTGGTAACGATGTGTGGAAAGTAGTTCCTTATGGCAACGTCGAATAAAAAGTATTAGGTAACCATATATGACAAGTTAAATGATTCCTTTCGCTTTCTGTTTTTTAAATGCATCGAAGCGTACAAATTAGCAGATTGATAAAATATTTTCTTTTCTAAAAATTACACTTTTCACTTTGACCAACGTATAAATAAAGTGATGAAGCCTATGGCAATGTTAATTTTACACAAGGCGGAAGAATACATAGCGTACATACAAGTACATTACAAGCAGGGCTTTAAAAATTGCTAATTTTACAGTGAACATCCTATACCAACTTGAAACTTGCGTTGCCTGAGACGTAAAACTAAAATTTCGCATGTGGCCGTAAAATTTCTTGGCTTCATTGCAAGAATTATTCAACGAGCGAGATCATCTCAAAAAAAATTGCATGATAGATATCCGGTGGTAAGATGGCATCAAGTCTCTTCTTCTTTGCTATTGACTTCATTTTTTCCCCGCGCACGGGTGTTCCAAACACGTATTCAAATCTCGCCTTGAGAACAGTGCTGGTAGCTTCTAAAAGAATCCTGCCCCCTCCGGAGATCAGCCAATAGCGGGAGCGGTCCAGAGAGCTGTGAAGAGAAAGGAGAAGAGGCTGGGTGCGTAGATGGCCTGACGCTTCGGTGAACAGCGACGATGGAGGTAATGATGGACGAGCGACTGTGGCCTGACCGCGGACAAACGCGAGCTCGTCGCGGCGCCGGCGTCTCCCCCGAGATTAATGAGCCGGCCGGGAAGTGGCTGAGGGAAAACCAGCGAAGGCGTTACAACTTGTTTGTCAACAAGCAGGGCGCGAAGAACCCCGAGGTGCTTCCACCGAGACGTGGGGGTAAACACTGGGCACACGCTCCCCCAACCTCGACGGCGCCCCAGTTTAGCCAGCTGTACGGGAATTCCCTTACGCGCGAGGGAAATTTTATAGTCCGTGGAGAGATGCCCGGAAGATTTGCGGTTGTACGGTCTGTACCATAAAAGTAGGCACATTATTACGTGAAGGTAACTTTGCTTGAGCGCTTGGAAATATTAAGTACGCAAGGTTTTTTTAATCGAAGTTTACACTACTGATGCTGTGAAATAACGTTTTGTAAATTATTCTCACATTCGATATTTAATGTCAAATTTATCAAACAATTGCTGTTTGTTGTAATACGGTGGTATCAAGAGCAATAAAAGGCTGTTCACGATAAAGTGAGCACTTTAGAAATGAACGTTAGAAAAAAGTCAGTGCCTCTGCATGCATGTAGTTTAATGGGCGCACTGAATGACATTCGTCCAGTAAAGTTAGTAACGATGGTTGGAAAGTAGTTCCATAGCTTAACGCAGAATAAAAAGTGTAAGGTAACCATTTGCGATATCTTATTATTATGTCCTTCACTTTCTGTTTTTTTTTTTTTTATGCACAGAAGTGTAAAAATTTGCAGATTTGTAAATTACGTCCTATTACAGTTATACTTGATCGACACACGAACAAATTGATGAGGTCCGTGAAAATGTTAATTTTACATAAGACGGAAGAACACATGACGTGCGTACAAGTAGATCTTAAGCAGGGGTTTCAAAAGTGCTCATTTTACCGTGAACAGTACATAACGTGTATCACGTCTTCAGTAACTGGCAAGAAATACTACGTTCTAAATTTACTATTTCTAGCCCCTTTCTATATGTCTGGGAATTTTCTGATCAGTACGAAGTGAGTGAGTGAAGAGGTTCGGGTGGCTTCTAACAGGGAGGTCTTCAGAGCCGATGTGGGTCAACTGAGGTGAGTATGAAGCAGCGCCGAATTGAAGGGGCGTGGGAAACGGGAGATCCTCGAGAAAATCCCCCGACCAGCGGCATCGTTCGGCACGATTTTCACTTGCAAAAATCAGGAGTGAACCGGCCGGGGATTTAGCCCACTTCATCATGGTGGGAGGCGAGCAGTGTAACCTCTCAGCCGCCGTGGCCCTTGATGGGTACGGAAACTTTGCGGTCTAAATACGGAAAATTTCAGGTACAGTTATTGACAACCCTGACGGCACCACACCTATACGCTACTTAAAGTCGGGAAGGGGAGGGGGAAGTTTGACTGGCTCTTGACTTCAGGGTCTTGAGGGTCGATGAGGCTGACGTGAGTTGAGTATGGAGCAGCACCCGATTACAAGAGGAAGAGGAAACGGGCGATCACCGAGAAAACCCGCCGACCAGCGGCATCGTCCTGCACGATTACCTCGTGCGGAAATCCGAGAGCAACCCTGCCGGGAATCGAACGCCGCTCCTTAAATGATATAGTTCGTAATCAACTGAGCGCTCATTGAATCAAATATTAAAATGTATTACTGCTCATAATTGTATGATTTAATAGACGTAGCGACTAGCGTGCTGCCAGTTAAGGTGTGTCCTTGACTAGACAACCGAAGGTTAATAGAGTTTCAGGAAGGGGACTAAGGCAAAAAATGTTCCCCGTGCATAAAAAATGTTCATCTATGAACCGCATTTATAAAATCCACATTCGCGAGACCTTTCAGTTTTATATCTCCGTTCCTAAGTGAATTGTTTTAAAGTGAAAATGTCTTAAATGGACGTTTCCACGATCATTTTTAAGTGCAAAACACCTTTGTGGGGTATTTAATACCCCACAAATACCCCACATACAGCAACATTTTTCTTATATACCACGCCAAAATATGGGAAGATCAGAGCAGAATCTCAAGCAGCGATTTGCCGAACGTGAAAACAGCACGCCAGTACAGTGCCTTGCGCATAGAGGTGATGGAACATGAGATGACCGTACCTGGGTCGCCCTTAGACACCCCGCGACTTTAGTCCTCGGGACTCGCAAAACACATCCAGCCAGACGGAACCCTTAGGCTGGCAGCGACGCATGAAAACTACCTAGTTCCGCCTATTAACGTCGTATGTTAGTGTGATTTTTAAAATTGTAAACACTCAATACTTGATAGAAGCTTCAGTAAAGTAATAGGGTTTGCAATAATGTTAATTTTACTTCTGGTAGAAGTGTACGTAATGGGCAGAAAAATAGATCCTGAGTAGGTTTTTCAAAAGTATTCAGCTAACATCGAGGGAGCTGCAATGGCTTGGGTTCATGGGTCCTACATGTGTTAATAAGAAATTGTTCGATTTGTAAATAGTACACTACTTTTATACCAATTTTACTTAAACTTTTTTTTTTAACAAAATACCGAATTTCTGTGAGCGCCAACTCAAAATGAGTATTTCTGATCAAACATTTACGACATGGAAATATTTCCTTTTAATCAAACGAAATATTTTTACGTGCGCCACTGCAGCGTTATAACACAGAGTATTATATAAAAATAAAAATAAAAATGTACAAAAACAACACCGAATACGTAAATAACACAGAGATAATCCTGCATATGTAATCACGTCAGAATTACAAACTCAAAGAGACAAAACCAATTGAACGAGCATTCAGAAAAACGAAAACAGCAACTACGAATATATACAGATATATCTCAGAAATGGAACCAATATAGGCTCACACAGTGGCAGAACAGTAGCAATTAAGGGACTGTAATGACTGGGAATAATCGTCCGACATCTTTGGTCAAAGGTATGGTAGGCAGAGTGCTAAAAGACGACGATAAAATATTAAATACCGCACAGAAAGTTTGTAACATACATACCGAACGCACAAAAGTATGGCGTATACATAAACTAGACGTAAGCGACAGTACTGGAACAAAACTTAAAATCCTCAGTCTTTCTAACAAAACGTTTTTTCCCGATATCACAGACAACTAAGCAATAGGGTTTGTATCTTCCCACTGCAACTTAGTACCATGCATGGCCTACGTGTGCATTGTACACGTCCCTAACATACCGTAGATTGCTTTTAATCAATGTGTTAATGTCGTCTGCCAGACGAATAACCTGTTCCATATGGGCAGCTCTTGTGAGATCTGGAAGTGTTCCTGGAGTTTGTAGAAGATATTATAACCTGCTGTTTTGGCCTTGTCCCAGGCATGTTCGATACCTCAGTGAGCTCTGTTTTGATCGCAAAAGAACTACACATATCGTACTACCCAAACGCCATATCTCACAATATTACAAACTTTATGCGAGGTCTTTAGTTTCTCGTTTCCCCGGCTGTGTCGCATGTAACATTAGGAGATGTATTGATAGCTTAACAATAATGGTGGGCCGTTCTACACCAAAATTTTTCGAACAGCACAGTTATTGATCATAGCTATTGAAATTTTCTTGTTATGAAACACGGAATCCATTTTGAAAATCTGCTGACGAAATAAATTGAAGCCACGATATAATTAAAATAATTTTTGAGGTTATTCAATTATTATATCTGAACCTTAGTAATTATTTTAGTCTTCCATATGTAAGTTACACTAAGAAATAAACTCAGATTCGTTATGGTCACATTAATTTAATATTCTTATAAAGAAAGCAAAACCAAATTTTATCGAAATTTAAATATTTTTAATGTAAAGATTTATATAGACAAATTTTAAATTCGTATGATTTTTCATATATTATAGAGGAATAAATGTCCGTAATTATTATCCAATATTTTGTTCCTCAAAATTACTACAAACTAAATATTTTAAAAATATTTGGTCATAAATTAAATACGGATATTTAAAGTAGGAGAATACCTTTATAATGTAAACATTTATGTAAGCCAGATGGCTCAAATAATAGTGGAGGAGACATTTATTGCAAAATATAATGTGTGTAGTTCAAAACATGGTAGTGCCAAATTGACATAGAGATTAATATTTTTGTATTGTTAATAATTAGTAACTTTTAGTACGAAATTAGAGGAATATGAGTAAGTGAAGAGATTTGGGCGGCTCTTAACAGCGAGGTCTTTAGAGCCAATGAGGGTGACCGATGTGAATATGGAGCGGCGCCAGAACGAAGGGGCAGGGGAAACAGGAGATCCCCGAGAAAATCCGCCGACCAGCGGCATCGTTCGGCACGATTCCCACTTGCAAAAATCCGGTGACCCGGCCGGGGATTGAGCCCGGTTCGCCTTGGTGGGAGACGAGCGTGCCATCCGCTCAGCCACCGTGGCCCCAAAGTTAGTGGAATGTACGCCTGATTGTATATAAAGTAAATTAATAATGATACCTATAAAATAATTTATGCGGACACGCCAAACAACTGTAAATCAGGGCCCTAAACAAAACCTACAATAATGACGGTTTTTGTTGGGCATTAAGAAGAATGTCTTGTTATATGCGTAATCTATAAAGGAAGGATGGTAGGATGACATAAAATGCACTAGACTCTCCAGTGTATTTGTTTGAGTGTCAAGGTCGAATGTTGATATCCTTGTTTAATTTTCGACGAGCCTTTAAAAGTGGCAAATTTTCCTCGCTAAATGATATTTTTGTGAATTAATATGGAAGCAGATTGTTAATAAATATTAGTTTCAGACTAAAACAAAAGTTCTAAACTCTTAATTTTAAAGTGGATTAATTTTTGGTTGGTTGTTTATGGAGGATTGAAATCTGTGCTTCTTTTTTAGGACTAACAGCTTGCGTTATAGGCTGTTCACGGTAAAATGAGCACTTTTAAAAACCCTGTTCAAGATCTACTTGAATGCACATTATGTCTTCTTCCGCCTTATGTAAAATTAACATTGCCACGGGCCTCAGAATTTTAATCATGCGTCGGTTAAGTAAAGATTTTAAAACTCTGCTCATTTTTACACTTTTATGAATTAAAATAGCAGAAAGGGAAAGAAATAATTTGTTACTACAAGTGGTCACATAACACTTTTTATTCAACGTTATGATGTGGAACTACTTTCCACCATTCCTTACCAACTTTACTGGGTGCATGTAACTCAGTGCACCCGTTCAAATATATGCAGGCAGGGCCAGTGTTTTTTTTCTAAGGTTGATTTCAAAACTGCTCGCTTTATCGTGAATAGCGTTTTCCAGAAATAGCGGACGATCGTACCAAGCCTTTATAGCTTTGTTTATACTATATACTAGGGCAGTAGCGGTTTTTTGGGAACTGGTAATCTCCAGTCTTCCGAAAGAATGAATGCGAAAATATAATTTTGTAACGGCAAACGTTAATGAAAATAATTTTTATAATCATAAAAATATTTATTTATTGCCATTCAAACCAAGTCAGTAAAAAACATTTAAATATCTTTTTTTATTATTTAAGCCTCCTGAAAACATTGCAAGATGTATTCCACTGATTCTTGATGTTAAAATATGTGCTGTCACGGATAACTTTTCTTTTATTGCAAATATGGTCAATTAGCCGTGAACGAGTATGAAAGCGAATTCCTTCCAGGCACGCACATTTTTTCTTAGAAAAGCCCCAAAATCTTAGAGTAAATTTTATCTTTTGTAAAATTTTATTCTTCGATGATTTCTAACCGTTTATGTTGCCTCTCTGCTAAGGTGTCTTCATAGCTGTCGGCGGATGGCTGCAGGAAGATTCTTCGTGAGAACGCGTAAAAAATTGCTCGTGTAGAATTTAAAAACTGTATTATCACGGCAGATTTACGACTTCATATTCCTTCCACATTTATGAATTATGACCAGTGTTTTACTACAAAAATATCACATTTTTCTATCTCAGTAGAAAAATTTCCGCACGAGTGTCTTCCGGAACCCTTATACCTCTTCTATCAAATATCCTCGCGTGTGGAATAGACATATCATGAACATACGAGGTAGAAACTGCCTTAAAAAAAACTTATTTGTATATTTGGGGCTATTTATTTGCAGTTGGCAATTTTCTACAAATATTCTAGCAATACCGATGTTAAATACGTAGTCGAATTGTCAAGTATATGCTTTCTGAGTAAACAGAAAAAGCGTTGGTCACCTGAGAGCTTTGGTGGAAACTTGGATATGGGCTGTGAAATCGCAACCTGTGAAAATTTCCCACGTACGTACAAATCGCAATCACAACTTGTGAAATGAAATCTATAGTAGCTGTGAATGTGAAATGTCACAATCAGAACTCTCGGCATCTTTCCATTATAACGCTGCACATGAACTGTATTTGTAAATATCACGACTCTTCTTAATAATGGTGGTTTTATCATTCATCACAGTTTCGCACAAGTGAAATTGCCGACATTTAAGTCGTCATATCCCAAACAGCATATTTGCGTTATCCTGTGATTAGAAAAGGAAACGCTAACAGATGGTTATGCGTGTTGTAGGCAGCTGAAGGAACAGCTAACTGAAACCCTGCGATTCCGTCATACGCCTTTTCACAGATACAATAGCAGCGTTACAGGTTAGTTACTTTAATTCTACTCAGGTTATGAACAAAACGAGTTTTTTTATGGGAGAGTTCGGCATCGGGAAAATGTCCGCTGCTAGGTGCGCAGTATTCCAAGGTCACTTAAAATTAAAATTTTAAACAACGTGAATAATAAAAAATAAAAGTTTCACGCAGTAAAGAAGATATTTTAGTTTTGATATATGTTGATTGCAATTATTTTCCTTTTTGACGTAAAAAAAAATTGAGAAATTCCGGTACACATGCGTCACTAGCGCTTACCAAATGACGAAAATGTTTAGTTGTCAAACTAAAAGCTTTGATCTTCCCAACCTGCAGTATAATAAAACCTTAACGAATGCACACATACTGTGAAAAGTAGTAGGTTTATTTTACATGTATAAAATAAAAGTATAATTCACATTCACACCCTGCTATACGCTATTAGCAGTAAAATAAGCGCATTTGAAAGCCCTGCGCAAGTTCTACTTGTATGCATGTAGTGCGTCGGTCAAGTGAAACTATGAAATGATTAGAAAAGTATATATATTTTACAAATCTACTCATCTTTACACTTGGATGAATTTAGAGAAGAAACAGAAAGCGGAAGTAATAATTTAAGTTATTACAAATGGTTACCTGACAATTTTTATTTGATGCTAAGAGTGTGGAACTACTTTCCCTCTATCGTTACCAATCTAACTGGGCGCATGTCACTCAGTAAGTTCGTTAAAATATTTGCAGGTAGAATCAGTGACTTTTTCCTAAGGTTGAGTTAAAAAGTGCTCAATTTTTACGTGAACAGTCTTTACCTGTAATTCACAGTTTGGCTGGCCCATGTATAGTGGATACTATTGTCTTCAAAGGCACAGCATTTTTCCCCCTTATTTTTATTTATTCGAGGCTGCTTGCACATCTGAGTAGATACGTTACCGCTCTGAATTTCATCTGAGAACCGTGCTGTCACAGTTACGGCATGTTTATTGGTGCTGTCACAGTTACGGCATGTTTATTCGTGCTGTCACAGTTACGGCATGTTTATTCGTGCTGTCACAGTTACGGCATGTTTATTCGTGCTGTCACAGTTACGGCATGTTTATTCGTGCTGTCACAGTTACGGCATGTTTATTCCGCGAACTATTCTGGTCCAAATAACTTGTACCCCACCTGGTTTGAAGTCTCGGCTCACGACTTTTTTCGCAGACCTATTATGGTTCTACAGTTCTGTAGTACCTTAATTTGGCGTCTATCTTTTTAAAAATAGGGATTCATTTACGAGCACACTTTTTTAACAGCGCGGTATTAATCGAATGTTAGTTACCTCAAGTTACCTTACTGTATATACTTGCTGTAAACCTAAACGACGCCGTATTTGTAAATCGTACCAGAGCGAGGCCGGAGCTGGTCGTTTGTATTACATAAATACGAGTAAACTACTTCAATATAGATTCTCTTTCGATTGGTATATTTTTTAAGTTGCAGTGTTTTTTGAGAAGCTTCCGCTCAACGTGACAGTTTTACTATTTCTGGCCACATAAATCTACTAAACGTCCTCCTGCATGACAAAATATGATATTACCTTTTGAACGTACTGTAGTGACTTTACCAAAAGGTGTATAAACAATTTTAAGGGGAAAAATATTAAGAATAAAAAATTTTCATATCGTAATTTTATTACATTCTGTATTACCTTACTGGACTTCTTAACACTTCTCCGATAAACGTGTTTAATGTATGCGATTGTAACATTGATAAATAATTACTTGTGTATTGTATTAAATTATTATTATTATTACTGCATTTTACTATATAGGTTGCTTTGAATCACACTTCTAATATGTACGTACTGTGGTGTAAATAAATAGGAAAAATATATCTTATGGTAAAAAACAAAGCAAGAAACAAAATGTCTTGTAGTAAAAAATATTGTCTGTGCGAGATCAAATTTTTTATGAAGTACTGAACTCTAAAATTCGTACTACTTCCAAGATAGCAGTTACTTTCTTATTATTTTGGAGGAATGCAGCAATGTAGTTCCAAAACCTTTATACTGAGTGGATTGTTTTGTGCAATTCTGTTTTTCGCAAAGTATAAAACTATTTTTAAACTGTTATACATCTTTTAACATAAATACAACAATCAACCTTTTTCTATAAATTGTAATAATACAATATTTATATAATTTGAAACACTTCGCCTTATATTAAAGGCAAGGTTAAACCGTGACAGCAAAATTCAGCTGTTATCTATCCTATAATTAAGATGGTTCTGTTTAATTAGGATATTACGTTTATAAATTAAATAGAAAATGGTTTTATTCCATGATATTAATGGACGGATTGTTACAAACTCAGGAATTCAAATTCCAGATAAGCGTAATCTTCGAACTAACACAAGAATGAAATATTTTTTAATATTTTCTCATCCTAAAAGTAGTATATCCCATCTGGCAGACAAATTGCATCTGGCAATTGCAGACAAAATTATATTGTATAGTATTTAAATGATCTAAAATAGGCGCGGTTGCTATGGAAACTTGGGCTTTAGAGCTTTCCTACATGAGACAATCTTTGCCAATTTAGTGCAGTGCTGTTGCACTGTTGCACACGATTGCATCTGATCCGATGAGTGACGTCATTGTAACCATTTAGAGTAACCATGTAGTATATTCCATGAATCATATTATTAAACATGCGTGAAACCATCAACTAATTGAAAATAGGTATCGTTCCTACAGTGGCGCAACTGAATGTATCATTAAGAAAATCAACTTTTTTGGATGTGTGTCCAGACGACAGTCTAAACGTGAAGTAAAATGATTTTTACCTTTTGCGCACGTTCCCAACATTTGCTGTATTTTTGCCATGAGAATTGTCAAATTCACGTGTTTGAACAGTGAGGTGTCTCTAGTTTACGTTTGGTCATACGAAACACTCGCGATTTTACGAGAAAACAAAAAGTTATTTGACTATTAATAGGTCTTTGCGTCACAACGTAGTAAAAAGTAGTGTGCTAGCATTATAAAAGCACTTAACATAAGTAAACAGAGACGACACTTAGTCGAAGATACGTGGTTTTGACAGGTTAGCAAGAAGATTCGCAGATTAGTGTTATGACACGGAGAAGACTGACTAACAGCTAACATGTGCACTCAACTGCATATTCACTGTATGATCCTGGGCAGTCCTCTTTTATAGTGCACCAAAATGTATCATTTCTGTGCGACAACGTATACAAACTTAACAATAAGGTATCTTTGTAGGCGAGCCATTAATGCCAAAATAGTAGTACTTCAAAGTTAAAGAATAGACCGCTTCTACAGAAGGCAGAAAAAGTATTTTTACTGATGACAATTAAACATCTAAATAGCTTACTTCAATTCCATACCAGGAAATAAACCTTCACAAATGAGGGGAGATTTGTGAACGCGGCATAATCAAGTACACGGTATGTTTTAATTGTTGAATTTTCTATAAATCTTAATTGGAAAGTGTGAAAACGCAACTAATGTTTACGTTCAATTTAACGCAGCGCTTTGCCTTGTATGAGTTCTTTATTGAGTCGCTCATCTGGAAGAACAATGCGCTTTGCTCAAACATCTGGCAGTCGCCGAATGAATGGCAAAACAAACGTCAGCACACGACAAAAGAGTGAAGCTCTCTCTGCTGGGTATTGAAGGCTGAGGATGTGGAATCACTGGCTGAGCATCGCAGTTTGTTTTCGAAGCACGTAATGACCGAGAGATCAAGGCTACAGTATGCGTAGTTGGTCGCAGTCAAGTCACCAGCTATCTGCGTGGGTTTGAAATGCAGGAATGAGTGGAGAAATGTCGCTCCCAACTGAATACTACGAACCTGCAGTAATTACTCTCTGACTCTTATAACTCGGCAAGGTGTTTACAGCTCTAAGAAAGTAACGCTAATGTTGTTTTCCTAACGTATCCTTCCGCCTCAGTTATTCCTGACACAAGAAGCCATGTTTACTAAATGCATGCGCTTAAAAAGTGAGAAATGTTCTGCAAAACGGGAAACAGCTACAAAAAATTAAATTTATGCTAAAATTAATTTTTGAAGGTAATTGTGTTAAGTTTTTTGCCTAAGTACCAAAACTATTTCACTTAATGTGTTTATTAAATTGTAATTCGCAGGTTACAAATTTCGTGCAAGTTAAGCTCATATTGGAGAAATGTTTGACTTGTGCTTGTAATAGTTTGATTGTCATGATGTAACACTTCAATTGTTTAAGTGAGTATTTATATACTATTCACATCCTTAATGATATAAGTTAAATTAAATTATATGCTTGGTGAATTCTGTGTTACAGGGGGTGAGAGGAAAGGAGACAGGTAGAGACGTGCTCATTCAGGATCATTTTCGTTTGATTTGTTTTCATTCCTACAGTAGGGTTTCCTATCAATTCTAAAGCGTACAAATTTATCGTCAGTTTGAAGTTTTCTGTCTTCATTGTGGCCTTCATTGTCCTGTTTGCTATATGATGCCTCAAAATCTATCACAATTGTAGTTATGTATGACTAACATTCAATGTCTGGTTATACTCTAGTAGAAGAACGGGTGTACATTTATTAGTTGTTCGAAACTCATAGTAATATTTATTCTAGGTTAAATGTTGGTTCGTGGCACAAACAGTAGTAAATGTTTGGTACATGAACTGGAATAGTCCTCGTACGAAATATTCATACCCTGTTTAAATATTATTTTATAATTATTACAAACTCGTACAGTTGACCATAACAAAAGAAATGTTATGATAGGCCTGACACTTCAAACTTTCATAGGCCTTATGACTTACCTAAGGCTATTTTCTGTAGTTTGCAGACTGTAGAATATAGTTCAATTTTCAATAAAACCTTATTAAACACATGTTGGCTGATTTCCAACCACAGATACGCGAAGTTACAAAATATGTTCCAAGTGCATAGTAATGAACAGCGCATTACACAGTTATACAAATGCAGGTTAGGTTTGATTGAAATTTACAAATCTGAGGTCGCCACAAATATAAGCGCACGCACACTTATTTAACGAGTAAAAAACCATAAATGCACTAAAATAAATTATTTAATCCAAATAATAATCTACATTGCATCAGTGAGCTTAAATAAACGTGATATAATATTAAAGACGGTTTAGGCAAATTTGACACGGCGTAAACGATGGTAATCGATCTAATATTTATGCTACATGTAAGCATCCAAATTTATATAAAACATATTTAAAAAAACTACGTATGAAGTTAGTACACATCTTAACTGAACCCGGTTCAAGAAATCCTGAGCATAAGTATGTGACATCACAAATAAATTGCATAAGACAAATCAAGATTTAACGCTCTTCAATAACATTTGTGTACAATAACACTGAAGAGAAAAATACATTGGCCTAAGTCATATATGAATCAATATAAGGATTCACACAAAATATAGCAATGTTAAAAATAATATACCAAATTTTCAATTAGTGACATTCAACATGAAATTTTACCCTTAGAGTATTAAGAAAATATTTATTTAATTCTGGCTCCCGTACATGCCAATACAGAGTAACGTGAATACAATTATTTGTACTTGTTTCAAAGCAATACATTCTGTGCTCCAATAAATCAGTAAATCAGCAAAGGAAGAAGAGCATCCACTCACAGCTCAGGAAAGACTCAAATCCTATAAAAATGTATCAAAAGTTACAATAAAAATATTACCGCGGGAAGCCGTCAAATGTGACCCATTAAAGCTCTTTAAGTTAGAATACAACACTTTAAAAACGAACCCTTTCGAATTAATCGCGGAAACAGAAAATTACCAGAAACATCAAGTAAACTTGCGTGGTACACAAAGAAAATCACGACACATTAAAAACAAGAGGCACAGCAGATTCGGCACCTTAGTTACAGCCAAGCGTAATTTAGAACTACAACAGAAATGGATAGCCAATACTGCATATCCAAGCTACTACACACACATGCCACACAAAATGACAGATCAGTTAGTAAGCCTCCCGCAAACACAGAAATATTACGTTTTCCACGACTCGCCGCAAAATTTCCCGAGCTCGGCTGCGTAAGGCTTTAAATAAATTATTGCACCATTCACAGCTAAGACGCACGTCTGGGGAAAGGGTGTAGAAGGAGAAGTAAGGAGGGGATCCGAGCAAAGGCAAAGTATCCGCCACTGACCGCACAACTGGAGCGCGCTCGCACTTATAACGACACCCTAAAACTTGTGCCTGGCGACTAGTCTCTCATGATCCAAGTCCAAGTCGGTACAAGTTCATAAACATTTCGCGGAAGAAACAAAGTTGCAGATACTCAAACACAGAAAATAGACAGGAAACTGTATAGTAGTACGTTGATAGACAGTCCATAATTGCATAGAAAAACACAATGACAAGTATTTCAATCTCCAGATGGAAACTCTTCAAGTCGGTCTCCGGAGACGATGGGCAGCCGAAAGCCAACCAGGCATGTCAGCGCCTTTAGAATGAGTCTCTCCTCGGGCACTGCAGACTGCAACACGCGAATGTCGAACGGGTTGCGGCCAACGGGACGAACAGGGGCACAGACTCGCCGGGCGCCCAAGCAGAAGACTTCAGTAAGGCGGGACAAACTCCGCACGGCTCCGTCGGAAGGTATAGATACACACGTGCCTTAACAACCGATCAAACAATCAGCACAACTGAAAAACACACACACACACACATATATATATATATATATATATATATATATATATATATATATATATATATATATATATATATATATATATATATATATATATATATATATATATATATATATATATATATATATATATATATATATATATATATATATATATACAGTAAGAGATCAATAGCGTGGCACAAAAAACTTTAAATGTGAAATGTGAGCTTTGCGGAATGAGGGAATGGAGCTGGGCGAAATAAGACTTACAGTATTTGGGCCAAAAAAAACTGACGAATTCTGATACGCCCACAAAACTTTAGAATTAATTTCCCAAAGACCACCAAAATGTAATTTTTCCATAAGACCAGGTTCCCTACATTGTACGTTGCAGGTAATCCACTTTGGTCCTCTTTAGCAATAACCTGCTGCTTCGCAGCTTCGATCCTGCCGTAGACCTCCCCAAGCAGGTGGTCACGGTAGAGCATCAGCAAGAGGAGACGGGAAGGTAGGGATGTTGCAGATATTTAACAGGGGATGACCAAGGTGACAGTCAAGAAAAGGAACAGAAGGAGGAACTCTGGTGGAATCATGGAGTGCACTGTTAAACCCTATATTGATGAAATCAAGGTCCTGGTCCCAAATACGAAAGTATCGTACGTAGGCCTTAAAGTATCCGACAAAACGATCTTACGTGCACGACCTTTTTTTTTCCGGTAAGATACAAAATATCATTTATATCCTAATAAGGAAGTACAACTTCCACACTAAGATCTGTCCTCGCCTGAGTGCATAAATCATCGCTTGCCTGAGCCTGGCGGAAGTCAACTAAAGATATGGGAAAAACTTGTATAAGTATCAATGACGTCCCAGAATGACGATCGTTTACCGTCTGAAAGTTTACGGTATCATACATTCTCGAAAGTTCATCACCTACCTGGGTGTCAGAGCCACGAACGTGAAATATTTTGAACCGAAAACGTGATAAGCGCAAAAGCCGTTGACCAGCTTCCCTAACTGTTGTGGATGGTTCAAAACCCAGCTAAGCGCTTGATTGTATGTAGATCACACTCATCGTGTTCAATGTACGAAGCGAACTTTTCTAAACAATAAATTCCGGGCAATGTTTCCTTTTAGTAGATTCCAGGTTCAAGTTTCGATTCGGTAATACGGCGGCTCGCAAAAGCCATAGGAGCGAAACCTAAGTCGGTGCTTTGACGCAGTACAGCGCCTAAGGCCACTGACGACACGTCGACCCCACGACGAGCCGACGGGAAAAACCTGGTGAATGCAACGCCGGAAGGGATGACAGCTTCAAGTTTAAAACTGAGAACACCGACTCTTGCTCCTGGCCCCAAGCAAACTCTTCTCCCTCATTCTTCGATAAATTTAAGGATGCTGCCAATTCTGAAAAATGCTCAATGAATTTGGAGTAGTAACCTCAAAGACCTAACAATTTCTCAACTCCCTTTAAACGATACTTGTCATTATTATTCTTACTCGCTAAGAAGCCTGGCGGACAATAGTCGAAAATTAACGATTTAAACCTGAAGGGCGATCCGGATATTCGGAGCAAAGCAAAAAGATAAATATTATTAGTCTAGATTATCTGACGCTCTTGCTTGCCCTAAGGACTCAAGGTCTGACACTATATCATTAGTAATGCCTGAAAACACCCAAGACGGTAAACACAATAAAAGCAGCTTCAATCATTTCAGAGATTGTTAATTTATCTTATGACCAAATTTCCCGTAAAATGCAACTTGTTCATAGTGTCGTCTATTGTTTAATGTTCAGGACTATACGAATTTTATTCAATTTTATGTGCGGCAGTGTAGAGCAGTTGTTATGGCATTTGTTTTCTAAATTTAAACTGTGAGTTCGAATCTCAACTCTACTTTCGAATTTTGTTTACTGTTTGTGTTGACGTCAAGTGAATATTGACGAAATTAATTATTTCCTCCGGATTTTTCGTTATTGCAAAAAAGTATAACAAAAAATATTTCTATTATTATTATATGTATGTATATATATATATATATATATAACTTTCGATCCTGTATCGTAATACCGCAGGACACAAGACGAAAATACTAACATGCTGTTTAATCGTATATTTATAGTATGTTTAACTGTTACTATTTAATTCCACATAATAGTCAATTACTCATACGTTAGCACTGGTGGTAAGCTGGATACATTTTTTTGCGCGAATACTTTCTTTATACTGATAATAAATTGAGTTTGTATGCCAAATAGAATACAAAATATATTATTCTAAAATAGTTAATTTTATTCACCCAGGCCATATTCGAAGTCACACTCTTGTATAATGCAAGAACATTACCTATACACATAATTTAAAATTATTTTTTTAGGAATATTAGGAGAAGTATTTGTAATAAAGTTCTGTTTATAGTGTTAATATCACGTTTAGTAAAAATATGTTTTCCGAGAAGACATCAGATTGATGCAGAATTTTGAAAGGCCTTTGCAAGCCTTGTTATACCTTAGCATTAATGTATTATCCATATTTTCTTTGAAATACTATGCACAGGACATTTCATCCATTAAATCAGTATATCTTTGCTTAAAGAGATAGAAAGAATCTGCCTTATTTTTTTGTGGGTCTTAAACATTATCTAGCTTCCTTTTGCATGTAATATTAGCAAACCTGTCTTATTTTAAATTCGCCATGATTCTTTTTGACTTTAATACGTCGTCAGTTCTACCCTCAGTCCAGACTAAAAGCTAATCCGTACTAAAGAAAGATTATCCCCGGACTAGCAAAAACACGAATCTCTGAATACAAAAAAAATTTGGTCGAGGATTATATTTCCTTAGTACGGCTATGAATAAGGCTCAAAGAGTATACATGGCGAGACGGATGATCATTGACAAACAAGCCCACGCGAGCCTCAGAGGTCATAATAACAGATACTAAACCGACAGACAAGGCATTATCGACTATCGTATTCAGCGAGAGCGATTATTGGGTGGAGTGGGTGTGTTATCTACGAAGTAACCAATTTCCGTGTCCCGACACTGAACTGCTTTATTTCGTACGCAATTGTAGAAGCGACATGGCTTCATCCACAATGTTATCTTATAAAGGTTGTTCGCAAACTCTGTGCCCGAACTGCAGACGTAGTTTATTTGGACCATTATTAACACAAAATTCCCCCCCCCCCCCCCTTCTCATATATCACAAAATACATTTGTATATCAAAAGATTGTGTTAAAAGTATTGGCGTACAATGACTGCAGAACAAGGTCATTCTTTAATTCTATTTCAGCTTACTAATATTTTCTGGATTTATAAAATCCTTTTTTGACCATTCGTAATTCTAGGAATAGTTATAGTACATTTACTATTTCTCCACCAAACAGGATCAAACAACCCAATCTATAGATCTTTATTTATTATTTTATTTTTAAAGTTTGGTTTATATATTTTAGATAAAATTTTATTTTTTGTTGGGGTGACATGGAGAATATTATTAACTCTTTATTTTTTTATACATTTATATAAAATTACGTTTAAGGATATAAGAGTAGTAAGAGTATGTGTCAATTTAATTAAGACAAATTGAATATTGGTATGCCCATGAGATTAAACAATTTTATCGATTAATTCGATTAGTTAAATTAATCGATTAATTAAATTGATTAATTCGATTAATAGATTAATTTTAAATTGTTTTGTTATCGAATTTTTCATATATAAAATGCTATTATTTTATTTGTGTTGAAAGGGTTAACTGTCATATTGGCAGAGCAGAATCGGTGTGTCCTCCGTGATTTTCTAGTGTCGACTGACCAGAGGAGTCGGTTATAATTGTTTATATAGGTGTTAAGTTGGTGTAAGAGTGGTATAAGGGACATTTTTTTGTTTCTTACTGATATGCAAATAATGATCAGATCGAATTTCTGGAGACATACTGAGTATTTAACTAGTTTAGATAAGGGAGAAATTTTTTCTTGTTGGCAAAGTAAGTATTTTTAATGAAAAGAAACATTAAATAGGTTCCTGAACTTTTTTATTATTAACCAAAAGAGTTTAATCATGTAACAATGAACCAACTTATAAATCCCCTCCCCTTGACAAAGATCACATCCCAAAAAAGTACACATACACGAAGATGAATACGTATTATGCTCCGTCCCTTATTGGCTCTCAAAACACGCAACAAAATACAGGTTAAGCGAGACAAACTGATTTATTACATCATAAATTAATCATAATATATCACCACCCAAACAATAGGAATGATAGTACAATAATTGTAATAAACCCATTGTACACCCATTCCCAATCAATATCAATAGGTTTATTAAATTAATAACACATCAAATATTATTTAAAATATCTTTATTTAGTATAAAAACAATTTATGAAACATTCTATTTCGATCTTTTATATCCTTATTTTTCACCCGCGAGTCATGTGCTTTTGAGAAACCTCTCCAACGAACTAATGACCTATTATTTGCCTTTTAATGATTTTACCAACCAAATATTCATTTAGAGAACTGACTTTTTGCAATTCGTGTTCGTAAAACTGCCTCTTATAGGCTGACCATAATAGATTTCTAGATAATACACGCTGGGAAATTAATTTCTAACTGAAATAATTTTAAATATTTCGTTCAACCAATTCACCCTGCATTTTTTTCTCAAAGACAGATTTCAGCTTAGAAACTTGTACATATATACGAACTTTGAACTTTGGTTTTCTCTTGTCAAATACTTTAACGTTATTATACACACTTTTCATCAATCTATTGTCTGTAACCTTATGGTGTGCTATTTTGATAGTTTTATGATATCTGGAGTTATAAAATTTAAGTATTTCAGGCAAAATATCCACCCAATCATACGTTCCCTCGATGTGAAATGTTTGTATATTAACTGTTTCAAACTCTTGTTGAATCTCTCGACAACACTTGCTTTAAGGTCTGATTACATTACATAATGATTGATCGCCTAATTGGCCATTAGATTCTGTAAATTTGAATTAAAGAACTTGGTTCCTTTGTCGATTTGGAGTGAATTTGACATACTTTCTCCAGAAACAATCTTCATTGCATCGCTAACCTGGTTCCCTGTCCTTTTTTTTTAGAGGTATACCTCAGCCATATTTCGAATAAACGTCTATTATGATTAAAATATATATATATATTTCCCTTATTGTTTTTCGAAAGCAATGTCATTTCACACAAATCAGCTTGAAAAAGATCATTTAAGCCTTTTGTGATAACACATCTTCTAGGAAAGTTTATCCCTGCTGGGGCATGAAGTTCTTGAGCAATCTTTCTTAATTGCATTGGTAATATAACCATCTTCAGTTAATTATTCAATAATAGAAACAATTTTATTTGTATTTGAATTATTCCCAGACTCTCTCCAAATGATGAGGAGTTTTAATCTATCGCCCATTTCGTTAGATTGTTCTAATATACAGAAGAAAACAAATCGCCAACTTTTTCTTTATATATACCACTTCCAACAATGTTGCTTAATAACTGTAGTTATCGGATGATTTTCATCGACGAACAAGATCATTATATTTCTCCAAATCGATATCAAAATAACCATTCGGAACTTTTTAAAATAATAATTCAAACAATCCTTTGCTAACATCAGTTACATAATTACCTACTTGAATTCTACTCTCAGACATTAACTTAATTACTAAATCTCCCAGAAGCCATATTTCCATGTCGATATACACCAAATACCATATTGCTCATAGGTGAAGATCAAAATAATGATGTGTTAATTGAGATAGATTTTCTTCTTTATAGGTTCTTCTGATTTAATTTCCATTGGTGTTTCATTAAACGTATTTAGCACAGAATGTAACGTATCCATTCTACTTGTAACAGGTTTAAAGGTTTCTCATTCAAAACATTTTGTTACATTTGAGCATGTTAAGCTTTTAAATGTTTTGCATTTTCAGCTGATATGACTTTATGTAATTCTAAAGCAGAGTCAGACATTTTCTTTACATTAACTTCCAACTACTTATAAACAAATTAAGTTGTTGGTTTCCTAATGGGTGTGTTAGGTTGATTAGTTTGTGCTTTTTCATACTTATCGACTTTACTCAAAAGTATGTTTAATTTACTCACAGTTTTAACACTCAAATCATTACTAAAATTGTTTATTCAAGATTTAAAATAATCAATTTGCTTTTTCAATTCTGTTTGTATAGCTAAAGCAGGTGTTATATTGATCAATTCAGCAGTTAAACATTGTGTCATTTCATACATTTGTGTATTAAATTGTTTTGCAATTGTAGCACTTACCTTTTCATTAGTTACCTTTTTTAAATATTCAAAACATTTGTTAATTCTAGTTTTCGTATATTCCAGTTAAGTCATCACATTTGCCAATATTTCCGAAATTTATCTTATAATAGCAGGCATTTTTGTAATAGTTTCAATTATGTTTATTAATAACTCTTGCATATTGATCGATTGCAATTTAAATACATTTAATGTAATAGGTGTTTAAGTCTTCCACATAATGTTTATTTGCTGCATTGCTATCTTTCACAGCTATACCCACATTACACAATATATGTCCATTCAAATCAAAAGTCTCACCTCAGTTTCTTGTTAAACAGGTTTTCTAATGATTGTGTTTTATTTATGTTATGTTCGAACTTTTAAATACCCATTATTCTTTGTCAGGAAGTAAAAAAACTGTCAAAACCAGATCTATATCAATATTTATATAGGGGAAGCATTGTTATAATGACCAGAAAACCATACTTGTTTTCCCAACTGTAAAAAAAACATATCATTTAACTTTGTAAATGTCATATTGCCTAAAATATAATCTTTGGTAATATTTTGGTCATTGATATTCCCCATTTTAAACACAATTAACATATTCACAATATTTCACAAATTGTGTTATGGAACATCTGCATAACTTTGCAATAGATAAAAACAATCGACATTGAATGTCTACCAAAACTAAAGTATTACTGTATTTCACTCTGCAGTTACACCAAACATCATCAAATATACACACGGAACTGGGTAATGCTTCATTCGGAGCAACGATATATTCTTTACTTGTAAAAGGGAAATATTGCATTCCTTCAATTAATGACAAAATTGTCACTAATCGTTTCTCTTGTTGTATTGTTTTATATAACACATATATGTCTTTCTGCATGAAGAAGAACCATTTATACAATAAATATTTGGTGGTAAAAGAATACCATGTTTCAGTTCAATTACATTTTCTTTCACATTTACAATTACTAGTAGATGAACATTTGGTTTTATAACCTTTATTTATACAGTATTAGGTAACATACTAATGTAAAAACTATAAATAGAGGTCTATATGGTCTCGAGCTCAGTTGAAAACAATGGTCCATACTAAATATAACAAAAAAGGACGTGGAGTATTGAATACCTTGATTAACAAATTACCATTAGAATTTCATTTACCAAAATACAATTATTGCAGACCCAGAACTAAGCTTGCAAAACATCTGGCAGAGAACGATCAAGGAATAAATGCTTTAGATAATGCTTGTAAAGATCACAATATATTATATGATCGAACAAACGATTTGAAAGAAAGACATATAGCAGATACAATTCTAGCCACTAAAGCAGCGATTATAAGGATGAATTCGTCTACATAAACAAGTGAAAAGCTCGGTGCTTGGGTCATTGACAAAGTTATGCGAGCAAAAGTAAAAAGAGGTCTGGGTGTAAAACGCAAACTGAAACAAAAACCAAGAAAGGAGTCATATGACCATTCATATTTCCCACTTTATCAACTCTTGGAGCTTTAATGAGAGGTGTTTGAGCTCTTGCTAGATCAAGTAAATCAAGTGGTAAGAGAATGTATCTTAAACCATACAATGTCGGTCAAGAACGAAAAAACCCCAAACCTTGAAAAGAAATGCAGTAAGTTCTAAATAGGCTTCCAAAACATGCATTAACAAACAAAGATATTGATGTATTTGTAAAGGAAATGGATATTCTCTATTTCCAAGAGGTGTGTATATGAGAGACGAATTACCAAAAAAAAAAACTTTGTGAATGTACGGTTGTTAATTTCGATTCGAGACAAAATGAAGGAACACATTGTGTTGCATTAATTAAAAGTGTAAAGCAATCATTGTATTATGATAGTTTTGGCGATTTAGATCCTCGAATTAAAATATGCAATTATTTGATAAGCACACAATTAAGATACAATTACAAAATGGATCAATTACCTAATACAATCAGTTGTGGTCATTTGTGTTTACATTTTTTGAGTGTAAATAGATAAGTCAATGTATTAGTAACATAATTTAGTAATATCTCAACTATGTTGATATTAAGTAGAAATTTTTCACAATTGTGGTCGGTATATTTCCCAGCTTTGGGGTTAGAGGGACAATGGCAAATAAGTCTAATCGAATTCATTACTTACAACAGCATACCAAACATCGATATAGACAATCAGTAATTTAAATTCTACAATGGTGAACAAACGTATAAGATTTTGATACCAGTAAGATTTTATGAGTTGGATGATTAAGAAACATTTATTAAAGCGACATTACCTGAAAATTTCAATTTCCAATTACATTTCTGTTAACTAGTGTGATGTATAGTAATGTCAATATCGATTTCATGGAAGACAGGTTAATATAGAGTCTGTTAATGTATGTTGTATATATATTACTATTGTAGGCAGATAATATTTGAATGGAAAAATGACAAAAACAATTCATGAATTTACATGTGCTGTGGCTATAGGAAACAAAACAATTGAAAAACCAAATGCATTGATATATATACCAGTAATAGTTGATCGAGTGGATGAATTAGTTGTTACAATTGTCGATCAAGATGGTTAATTAATTAATTTTAGAAATCATGAAATTACTGTTCGATTACATTGAAAAAAACTATACAAACATGTGCATTCTGTGTTTATTACAATAAAAATTAGTTTCATATATAATAGTCAATACAGTCATTAAGTAGGCACTTCGTTTAAAAATAATGTTTCTAAAAAATGAATTTCGAAGAAGGGAACTATAAAAAGACATCAACAGAAACATAAAGTGATCGTTTCAAACAAGATATCCGTAAAGTTAAAACAGGGCAAAAAAGTGTTTTTAAATTAACTAGGATATACTGTTAATAGAAATGGAAGACATGCTTAATGTTAAAGAACCAATAAGTAATGATGTCGCAATCACCAATATGGAAATACATGTATATGAACCATTCTGAGCAGGTCCGTATGCATTTCCATTGGAAATAAGGATTGCTGTACAAAATCACGACATTTACACATTACAATCAAAATATACAGCTTATGCATATAATCCAGTAACTACAGGAATAGTGAGAAACAGAATACTTCATTTAATTGATAGAATTTCATATCTGTTCAATGGTGTTGAAATCAACCAATCACAGGATGTTGGAATTACTTCCACGATAAAACAATATATCTTGGAAACTGTAAACAATATTTATACAGAGTTAATGGCTAGGTGGAGCAATGCTAGTATTTCTACAGTACAAATAAACCCAGGTGGAAAATGCAAAGTTGTTATACCATTATGTATGATACTTGGATTTTCTGAGGACTATAAACATGTATTATTAAATTCTAAACAAGAATTTGTTATTCTGTTAGGTTAAACAAATTCGAATGCTATATACGACACTGCTAATAACAAGGAATGTGTAACATTTGAATTAAACACTGTTGAGTGGCTAATGCCAGATACTGAAATTAAAACTTGTGAATGTATAAAGTTTTCTCAAATATATCGAAAAAGGGAATAATCTATATATTGCATTCAGATTGTGGGCTTTGGAGACATTTGCAGCCCTACTACCATAACAAAAAGTTATTTGAAATGTGAAATCAAGTTTTTCAACTGAGAAACAATAACTATGTAGTTATTTGTTTAAAAAAAAGACAAAACAATTTAAAAGCTTATAGAGCAGTATTCGATAATTGCGATACAAAAAAAAAATTTATCTGCATCTAAACAGTGAAACTTATCCCTATACCAATTTAAAAGTGAACTTTGGAAATGGGGAATTCCTTATTTGCTACGATATGTACACAAAGCTCCAGGAAATGTATTATAGCAAAATCAGCTCACCAATCCTGGAACCCAAATCATTTAAATCCAGAGGAATGTTATTTGTATTTGATTTAGGCAAACAAGATGACACAATTACCAATGGTTTAATTGATTCAAGAATTAAAATTATTGCAAATACTCCAGTTCTGGCAAATATGTAAGCTTATGCATTAATATTTAATGATAAATTAGCAAGGTATAATGTAAGAGATAAGCTGTTGATAATAATGACTTGAGTCAGTAGACAATGATACACTGTAATAACAACATGTTTTGCAATGTGCAAGGATTTCAATCCCCAGAAAAATATATCATTAAAGAATTAGCTATTACTGATATGGAAGAACACACAACTGTATTCAGCTTCAAACCACCATTTCACTGGAAAAATCTAGGTCCTAAATACATGCTAACAAATAGATGATTAACCAAAATCACCACAGTCTAAAATGGGAGAGTGGATGTATGAAGTATGAGAATATTGAAGATATTGGCAAGCAAAAGTTAAATAATTGTGAAATATATGTAGGTGGAGTCGAACAAAAATATATTTTGCACTGGGTGTGGAATGGGAAAGTAATAGATACTCGAAAAGAATACAATTGTCCCTTGTTCAAACAATTGCGTAAAACATCTGGTTATAAATCGAACTTCTCTACAGAGGAAAACTCTCAATTAATGCTAAATTGGTCATTGATGACTGACTGGATTTATCAGAGTATGATGATTCCCCCCCCCCCCTCTGTGTCACCAGTGGAATTTATACAAGTGATATGGCATTATCTGGGAAGAGAAAACTAACAAGTGGAATTGTGTATATATAAAAGTACTTGGTTTGTGGAAGCCAATACTTTGTAAAGATGGATCAAGACGACCCCAAGGTAACGTGCTTAAGCAAACAGAAATCAAAGAGTGAATTGATTATTAGTAAGTAAATTACATGCTGGAATAAACCTTTTACAAAATGTTTTGGAAAGTAACAATTTTAGTGTCTTTTTCCACTCAATTGATATTTGCATTTCTGGAAACACAAATATGAAATTTAAAAAATATCCAATGTTCATTAGCAGCTGAAAAATGTAATGATTTAATATCTTCTCCAGATCAGACAAGATGTCCTATGTCCAAATACAACTATATTATCGAAGAAATGTATTCGCACTTTTCCTTCTTTTGCCAGAAAGTATAATACTACTGCAAAACAATCAAACAGATGGAAATACTACAAATATTGTCAAAGGAAAGAAATGACTTAAATGTGTGTTTTTACAATTTCCAATACAAATGTAACGAAATTAATGGTTCGAAATTACTTTTTGTGTTTTACTGACTTTACGGATACATTAATTGTAATATCCACATACAAAATTATTCTGACAACAAAATGATTTTTGAAAACATAATATTACTTAACTATTGATTACGTGCATTTAACAATTAGATCTAAATGTGTTTGCACATAAAGGTATGTGTGTAGGATATTGATATAACAATAGTCAATTTGAAAGTGATTGAATACTTTCAAACGAACAATGTACTCCAATTGCTTCCTAGAATTGTCTAAGGTTATCTATAAAAAGGGTATAACCTTTCAGTTCCATTCTAGACTAGGAAGAGTACGGAAGCAATGATGGGTTTTTCAGTGTTGCTTTTGTGGTAAAGAATTTACAGTTATGCGGAATGTACGGTGACATGAAAGAACAAAATTTGGAATGAGAAATTCAAGCAAACTGTTTGAATGTGATTTCATTTGGAGACAGTTTTCTCGAGCCAATATTTTGAAGAGACGTTGTAAAGTTTTCATCATTGGTTCTCCACATCCACAGCCAATATCGCAATTGACCCCACAATTGTTTCTGAAATTGGTTCCACAGGATCTGCAATCAGTCCACTTCTCCGCAATTGGCTCCACAGGCTTCACAGACAGCTCAACAAACTATACCACAGTTAGCGCCACAGCTGGAATTTTCTCTCTCTACCCACTGTATTTCCTTCAAAATGGCAATATCTTAAATTTAGGGTTGAGAAGTACTTCGCTTTCCAACTCCTCGATGAAGAGTTCGGCCCACCTAAATTATGAAATACTAGCCACAGCTTTTGCAGGTAGATTGACCAACATGCGGATATTTAACAACCAAACAGCTTGTGATGTAGACATTCAAAGATTTTTTTAAGGTGTAGGAAGCCTCTGATAGACTTCATAACAACATCACTTCGACCAATAAATCTTAGTGTAAATATATCATGTAAGTATTTTAAATCCATCACAGCGGAGGAATCCTCTACAGAAACTTTCTACTTTCAGACTCAGGCTCTCCCCATTATAAATTCCACAGATATTGGTGACCTTTATAATTCTACCATAGTACTTTACCTCGCAAATAGACTTGAAGAATTTAGTGCTCGTGGAAGCAGGTGGACTTAGAAGTAATAACAAAAATGGACGTACACATCTCCCATTATAGACCGCTCACTGCTGCTTGGAAGTAATCCAAGTTATTGTCTATAAGAAGATATATAATCCAATGCTTTTCCATTAATCGCTTCATCCTCACCAGCTCTCAAGACCTCGGTTTTGAGAGCCGCCAAATTCGCTTCACTTGCTCTGATGCATAGATAACAAAAATATTTTTCTGCAAGACTACACTCTGTATAATAATAAATTCAGCTCAGTCACCTTCAAAAAGGTACAATATCATCTACGAGTGAATCAAGCTTCCATCTGCCTCAAGAATGTGTGAGTCATCTAGAACATAATGCCTTACATCTAATCTGACAGTCAGAAAATCAACGATTTATCTAGAAACCATTATGAATAAAACCATTTCACATATCTGAGCGAATAACAAGTTCATATCCCTGCAACATATCGCCAGCATCGTTCCCAGGTATGAACTAAACTACATCAATTCAGAGTATATTGCTTAAATTAATATATATGATTGCTTGTCTATGTAAATAAATATTTTTAGAAGGATGTGATTGTTTCATTTAACAACAAACATACTATATAATTTAAATAAATGAGTGAACCATTGATTACATAAAATAAAATATATTACTTTATCAATCTATGGTTCCAACTTTATGTAGTGTTGTGTGAGGACTATGTATTTTATCATCGGTGTAACCTTTTTATATATTTATCTTGAACAAGCATATCAACACAAAAAAAATTATTTGGTTTGTTATTCCATGATAAAATGTGTAATTTTTTTCACTCAGTCTAATGATTGGTATAATATTTTGTTCGACCACATTCCTATATCATAAACCAATACTGTTATAAATGATATTCATGCAAACAAATTCACACCGAAATCATTAATATTTAACACACTTGAAATTTGTGTAAATGGAGAATCGTCCACAACACCAGAGAGTTTATTTCCACAACGAAAGCTGAACCAGGTCGGAGCAGTTCATGTTTACAAAATAGACCGGGACTGCAGGCGGCAAAAGTAAGTGGCAGGAGTTGAGCTGGGAAGTGCGCGATGAAGCAAGGCTGTTGGAGCTGCGGGAAGCATGTCACGGCGAGAGAGCATTGTGGACCAAGCGGGACAGTGCATGGTAGGAGCGAGGGGATACATCGAGGCGTGAATGCAAGACAAAACGAAGCTGGATATTGTGCGGCGAGGAGGAATAGTCGTGGAGAGTGAAGTGGTTTAGAGAAACAGCTGCTGAGCGCCTCGCCGAGAGTGCCGGTGAAGCGTGGTCGCGAAAGGAGAGAATAGTAGGGTTAGGGGGGAGGGAAGGCGAGGCGAGCTGCATGAAATGAGTGGAGTGGTGAACGAAAAGCAGGATGAAGAAAGGAAGGAGCGAGCTTGTGCTTAGCAGCCTACCGCCACGTATCGGATACTGTCCCCTTCCCCGATCCTTTCAGACAGCAACCATCCCCTCCATGGTTCGCCTGCTCAACTCGATCACCTGTCCATGCATGTGTGCTTCCCCGTCATCCTCTGTTCCCCGCATACTCGCCGAAACCTGCACTAAGTGCTGATTCCCTTTCCCAGTGCACTGTAATGAACCATTCCTTCCACACCTGTGCTAAGCATTGCCCTGCGAATTTGGGTGACACTTCCCCAGCCCTCCGACGATCACCAGTCGACACGACTGCTGTTGGCCACCACGCGACAGCTACCAGTTCACTACATATAAAGTCATTTTGTGCATGGTCTTCACATTTCGTATCAAGAGAGCTGTGTTTACAACACATTTAATACTTTTAAACAAGTTGTTTTGACTATCAATAATGATTTGTATAAGGCAAAACTTTAAATATTAATCACCATTTCTAAAATAAAATGAAATACTTGACACTGTACAAATTAAAGGATGCGACACAGTCAAAAAATTCTAGTATGTAACACTGTTAAAAATTAAAGTAATTGACACTGCAAAAATTAAAGTATGTGACACAGTCAAAAAATTCTTATATGTAAGACTGTAAAAATTAAAGTAATTTACACTGTAAAAATTAAAGTAATTGACACTGTAAAAATTAAAGGACATGACATCATTAAAAGTATTTGACACTGCAAATTTTTTTGCTACCAAAAATGTAATAATGATTGTCATCGAAAAAGATTTCATTGAGGGGAATAAATCTGCCACTACACATTTAAAACACTTAAATTTAAATAAAAAGTACTTAAAATGTCAACATTTTTAACAATTACTTAGCTTTTATATCTTTTAGAAGATTTATATGTTTACAATTAAATAACATACTTAAAACATCCCAGTAAGTTTTCATATATTCCACAATTGTTAGAAATACTCAAGTATTTTTATTCATCATTCTGTCGTCCCTCTCCATACAAATCATTCAAAATAGAGAATAGGGGAGGGTTATGTGCCCCCCCCAATACACTAGGTGCATCCAGCTTAGTTACCTTTTATTTTTTTCTGTATTCCATAATTCACACCCAAACACACAACAGCCCACTCCAACTGTCTTGAAACTACATAAAAGTGGCTAAATTACAAACAAAAATGCAACACCATTCTCAGAGTACTTGGTATTTTATTCTAGATGGTTTTAACATACTTTTGAGAGTATTTAACAGTGTAGAGAAAGCCTGAATGCGAGATATTCTCTCGGCCTTCTGTCCATAGTGTAATACTATGGCAGTCATTCAGTATCTCCTTCTAAACTCGATTAAATTCCTCTAAAATATATATCTACAACCTACCCATAATTTCTTGAAACACCTTTACTCTCACTCATACTTGTAGTCATACACCTCCTTTGAAAATCTTGAAAACTACTTAAAACTAAAATTATATACCCAAACCACCCCATCACAAATCACAACATTTAATTTGTTAGACATACTCATGGTCCAATCTTCCATCACTCATTCATTCATCACCATTCAACTCATTCTGTACATAGTCAGGCAGGGCTAGTAGCCCTCCAGACATGCTTTGCATAGTTTGGCATAGTTCCTTCTTTGTTTTACTATGTTCCATCATTCACAACCAAACATACAAAAGCCCACCCTTAAATATCTTAAAGGTATGTAAAACAACTAAAAAATACATGAAACTACTTAAAAATATGTAAAACTAACAAAATTATTAATGTTTACATAAACCCGAATATAATTTAAGAAATTCGAGAAGAAATTCTAAAAGTTAACCAATTTTAAGTATAATATAAAAGATTTAACTATTCCATATAAAAGTTTGAGCAAGTTTCATTCAAATTTAAGAAATCACGAAGAAAGTGTGTGATGGGCTGGACTGCGTCGCCATGATCACCCATTCGAATTATCACTAATAAACACTAAGTTACAGTGTACCTCACTCTGTTGGCTGGTGTGCATCATCTAAGCCTGTCCCTCCTATCCTTTCTCCACTACCAGAGACAAGGTCAGGGAGGAAGGGGGCTCCTGGCGATCTGTGTTCTCCTAGCACTAAAGGAACTTTATTTTTTGTATTTAAACCAAACTAAACTGAAAGGCACTAACTTTTAATTTGTGCAGAAGTTCTAAAAAGAACTATCCACACTATCTTTCACTGACAAAACCGAACAGTTCTAACAAGAACTGCTAGCTAGCAGTAAAATGAAGTCTGCTGCTGCTCCTTTCTCCTCGCTGGATGCTTCGGAATGCCCACCTGAAGGGGCAGTACGCAGCCCTTGGCAGCTAGATGAACATTAATGAGCGACGCTTCTGCGTGGATTCCTATATATATTATAAGCAGATTCCTCTCCCCTCCCTCCCTGGGGAACCCATACGAATAAGTGAAATAGTCAGATTTGATAATAGAACATAATTTTACTGAAGTAAATATGATTTCCATAATGAATTAAATTGTTTTAATGCAAAATGAAAAGTTTTTCAACAAAATTAAACATTTCAATGAATTAACCCATTTTCTGAATTTGCTTGTTTACATTTGTATTGAGATGGTCTTAGCGATTACATTTACATTTAATTTTAATTTCCGTACGTATTTTATTATGCGATCCAATTGCGGAACCTAATAGTCTTGGCAATGCAGTACATGCAGTTTTAAGATATGTATCAATCATAATTTTTATTATATATACTGTAACAAGCATTGCATATGTTAGTGTCCCATCTATTATTAATATTCTTATAATATTGTGTATCGTTTATAAGGACTTTGAATGATATTATCCATGTCTTGCCCTGGAATCAAACATACACCTTATATTATCCATGCCTTACCTGGGATTTGAACCTGGAACCCCACATTGTAGTGTAATATATGACTTCGCCATGGGCGTTGGCAATGTAAATAAAATATTTTGATGTACTTGTGTTAGAAAATTATTTATTAAAAAAATATTTCATGTGTGCTAGAGCTGTTTGTAACGGATTTGGCTTGGGTCGTATTGAGCAGGGAATAACAGTGTCATGCAGAGGATTGCTTTCACTGCATGATATGGCTACAAAAGGTCTTCCTAGGCCCTCCACAGTGAGAAGACAGTGGTGGTTTTGGGTAGAAGACTGTGTTGGGAAGCTGAAAAAAAATTTACAATCTCGGCTTACGACCTGAAATGTTACAACCTGCGTGTCGGGTAGCTTGGAGAATGCTTTTAGTGGACAAAAATCATTTTTTCCCAGCTCTGCTCCTGTGCTAGTCACATGGCAGAGTTTCTTTGAAATATACCAAAATACTATTTTCTGTATAAAGTATTTCAGTAAAAGTTTTTCAAAAGCATTTAGAGTGCTCGCCTCCAGTTTTTTTAATATTATTAGTCTATTTGAGTTTTTCAGATTGTTGAACACTATTCTCGATTTTAGGGAGTATTTCTTGCTTTTTAGTAGTTTGTTGCATGTACTTTGCTCGTTCCTATATAATGTGCTTATCTCATAGTTGGTATTTGTGTTGAGAGAGGGATTCTCTGTTTAACATTGCTTGAAAACCACCAGCGTGCTTTGTAGGCGAACACATCTTGCAATAAAATTAGTAAACAACAGGATTCACTCTGAAACCACAAACCTTTGAGTGGAATTTGTATTTTAATTACTGTGTTAGAACCTTATTTAGAAGCCTGTTTCACATTTGCCTGTAGAATTGATATACAGTGCTTGAGCCTTCTAGTTAAAGATAGTATGAGATTTTTAAAACTGCTATTCGTTCAGGTGTGAATGTTCCTCAGTATTTTTCTTGAAATTGCGATCGAGTATATTTTTCTCTTAACTGCTTAAGACACAAGTTTGTGTTGTTAATGAGGTGTTTTCTAGTTAAGAACTACTTATTCAGTGATTACTCTCATAGTAATGTGATTTTTTAAACAGTGGTTAACCTTCACTTACTTTCATATGATATTAGATCATTCACCATTCGTTCACAAGAACCATGCACTTTTTTCTCTCTCTTCATTAATCAGAGTAATAACCTATAATCTTAGTTGAGCGCATTTGTAAAATCATGTTTAATTTTCGCTTATTCAGAGATTTTTGAAGCTTATAATTTTGTAAAGAAAACATATTTTATAAAACATGTTTTAGAGAATATATGCGCACATACATTTAAGTTGTTTGTATAATAGTCTTAGATATAAACAAAAAAAATCGATAACAACTTGTTGATAAAAAAAGTTAGCTAGCAAAATGTTTAAAGACTGGAAAACATATTTCCAAATATGTAGTTTTCATCATTGAACAAAGTAATATTTGCATTGCTACTAGGAAATTTCTCAAATCGGTGTATTTGGATAAGAGTTTCCTGGACTTGGAAATATATATATTTTTTAATGGAAAAGATGTGCTTTGCTGGAGAAGTGAATTGTCCTCGTCGAGGTAGGCTGGGGCAGCCTGCCTCAGCAGGTGTGCACTAAATTTGCTGACTGGGATAGTAGATTCCCATGGCCAGGTAACTGCTTCCCCGTCAGGGTGGTGCTACACCTGTGTTGACATGAGAAAGAGGGGGTGTGGCTGGTTTGTTCCTATCGGGTGACCGGGGCAGAGGAGTTGGGAGGGGTGGAGAGAGAAGGAGACTGGCGACTTGAGCGCTCAACATTGGGGAAAGTTGGAAGTATTCAGAACAGCAGTTGGCCCCATGAGGAAGGAGCTCTGTGCTCACGGGGGATAGAGGATTTGCATGTGCGGATAGGAGATCGTTTGGAGGGGGATATGTGAGCATCGCTCAATGCTGGCAAGGTGAGCGTGCCTTCTCGGTCGTGATGTATGGGTGAGAGGGGAGTATCTGAGGGCAGTATGTGGGAGGCATTGTCCATCGCTGGAAGCAGTTGGACGAACAATTGATTTTTTCTTGCCATTCTGAAAGTCTGGGGATAGTTTCTTTGCCACTGCCGACAGCATGGTCGGAGGGTGGAGTGAACCGGCAAAATGCTTCCGCCTAGGAGAGGTTAGTTCCAAGCGAATAGCCAGTCTGTCTGGAGCAGTGATCACGTCCCATATACTACAATACATTTACAGTTTTCTTTTGTGTGTTTGGATAATTATTATGTTTGATTAACTGAAACATTTTTATTATTAATTTATGTGCGACGGGCTTTTCGCAGCATGTTTTCGCATTAGGTGAGCAATAGAGACACCAGCGTATGATTTTTTAACAGCCACGGTACTGCATTTTCACATGTGATATAGCAAAGTATGTGCATATGGTTTAATTGTATAGTGAGTTTTAATAAAATATGCCAGGTTAGAAATTTGGTGTTACGATTAATTTATGATGTAATCCATCAGTTTGTCTGAGTTAACTTGTATTTAGTTGCGTGTTTTGAGAGCCTATGAGGGATGGAGTGAAATATGTATTTATATTCGTGTATGTGTACATTTGTTGGGAGGGGATCTCTGTCAGGGGGAGGGGGTTTTATGACACCTGGAGTAATATTGAGTTGTAATTCTTTTTATTGTGTTAGCTGGGCATTTGTTTAATTTAATTAAACTTGTTTCATTTATTCCATAATTGCACGATTGAAGTCGGTTTAATGTTACAAGTCTTTTGGTTAATGATTAAAGTTCGGTAACCTATTTTAATGTCTCTTTTGATTACCAAATATTTACTTCGCCAAAAAGAAAATATTTCTCCTGTATCTAAATTATTTAAATACTCAGTATGCCTCCAGATGTTCGACCTGCTCATTGTTCGCATATCAGTCAGAAATAAAAGAAATGTTCCTTATATCACTCTTACACCAACATTATCACCTATATAAACAATTACAACCCACTCATCTGGTCAGTCGACTCCAGGACGTCACAGAGGACCCAACGATCCTGATCTGCTAATATCACCCTTAACCCTTTTAACACAAATAAAATAATAACATTTTTTGACATAAAAAATTAATATAAAATATTATTTTACTAATCGATTAATCGAATTGATCAATTTAATCAATCTTTCGTTTGATTAATCTAATTATTGAATCAAACAATTATTTAAACTCATGTAAATATCAAAATACTAATTATCTTAATTAAATTGATATCAAAGTAATTAGATCAATAAAAAAGGCGGCATCCCTTTGTATCCAGAACATACATGCTCCTACTACTTATAAGAGTATAGAAATGTTGTGTTGCTAGTGTCCCAAATAAACTACGTCTGGAGTTTGGGTACTGAGATCTTGAACAACCTGTATAAGTGCTTTTATGCGATAGTATAGTTTATTTCCGGTTTCTTCACACTTTTTGCAATAAACCTTTGAAAAATCACCCCATGTATTACGTGTTTAATTATTTTGAAAATATGCCATGCATAACAAGCGTTTTATACCTCTGTTGACATGAAGGTATCTTATTCTTCGTTAAATTGAATTTTTGCCGTTATTTTGTCTATAAATTATAAATTTTTCTTTAAATTAAATATGAAGAAAAACAGTGAGAAAACATGTGTGTTGGCAACGCCTAGTGAGAAATAGTTCTCATGCGAAATAGTATTACAACTAAGTGCGCACTAATCCAGTGCGTTGTCCTCGGGCGTAATTTTCTAGACTTCGTTAAGCTTCGTTTGCGCGAGACGGAGGAATATCCTGGAATTATAACTTTAGCACGGCTTCAGGAAAGTGTGAAGTAACCGTGAATTGATTATACGCTGTTTTTAAGAAACGGAAAACATTGTACAGAGTCGGGAGGAGTTCAACCGATCTGTTTTGTGAGGCGTTTCTTTATGGAACGCCTTGTTTAGTCTCCAGACACAGCAACAGCCAAAAACTCTTACTTCACGCCGCCATGACTATGTATTCAATGAAGGCTTCGCTCGCTGTTAGCAGAATTACGAAATTTACTCAGTGGAAATAATAATACCTTCTTTTGTACGACTCACGATAATGTTCCTCAAACAGTCATTTCTTATATAGAATCTTGGCGGAAAAAAAAAACTCTCTTTCTTTATTTAAAACATGATAAAACAAATTACCACAGATAAAAATGTAAATAGAGTCTTAACGCAACTAATTCTTAGCATTCCTTAGACGTACAACTAAAATATTTCTCGCAAATAATACTAATTTGTAATATGTAATAAATTCAACAGTTTCGTGGCTATACACGCATTTATGGGCAGTGTACGATAGATTTATTTGCGAACAAAATTACAATTTCATTTTGTTTTTCAAATGCCATATTAAAAAAATACAAAACTTATCTAAAACAACTGAAAATTCAGATGTGCTTACTTGCCTAACCGAGTTGATTTTTCACCAGAATCAAAATTGCTATACGCTCTCGAAACTCAAATTTACATGACGTTTCTTTTTTCAAACACATTATTCAGGTCAATATCGTCATTCTCCCCCGCGAGATCAAAGACATGGAATAAAAGTCTTACTTAACGCAGTGAAGTTTTTCCTGTCTTTGCAATTGAGTACATCCATCCGTAAGATAATCTCAAAACAATAGTCTTCGATATATCTTAATTCCTCGTTGAGAGAATAATTACTAAAATAATAATGTTACTTTTTTCTTGGAAAATATTTATAGAGGTATACTTCTTTAGAAGTCTACTCTATGGATATTTGTTAATAAAAAAAAAAGTGTGTGATAAGCATATTTCTGTAAAAATTTAAAAAAAAAAAAAAACGTATTTTGAACGCTGAATATGCTGACTTAAAATAGACTTTCTATGCACAATTTTTTTTTATATTTGACACCTATGAAATCTGTGGCCGTATCATATATTCGTACAAATATCCTAAGTGTTAACCGCTACAAAAGGCCATACAGAAAACGGCACCATAGCACAAGCGCCTGTTTTTTGTTTCTATGGGGAGTATCAATCTTTCTGTCGTAACACCCCGTTAGATTTAATATTATCACTGACTCTCTCACACTCTCAACAATATATTGTATCAAGGTCGGAAAACCGAGGTACTCCATGGTTTCCATGACGCTTGTCGAGTATCCCTAAATGACACGGCACATGGACGAGTTCTTCCAACAAGTTGTGCCTCGTCCTTTACCATAGCAATTGAATTTCTTCACTTTGAACATTTGCTTTTGGATCCAAACTGTCTGACTGTCATCGAGTCGGCCAGCCCGCCATCAGGACAATGCCATTAAGATTGTTATCGATCAAACATGGAGCAGATACTCATTTCGGCTAACGAGACGGCCCAGAAGTTCCCCCACATTTGTTAACCTCCGTACTTTGGGATTCTCAAAATACCCACACTGGAAGAAGACTGAAGACGTTAGGAAGATAATGTACCCAGAGGAATCAGATACACTCTAAAATCGAAACAGCTAAAATAGCTCCAAATCGGCGAATTTGAGTGTAGATATGTTGAAACCGATCCATTGGAATCGGTAAAATACTACCGGTAATTTTATTCGCTGGTATTCACTGTTTATACAGCAGTAAAAGTCAATGAATTACACTCATTTGCCGGTAGATACTAGCCCACGAACTAAAGATTCAGTCAAATAATTATACTAATCGAAATCACTGATTAGAATTCAGAGTTTACAGAAAGGACTTGGAAGAGAGCTCCGACATTACCATTTCAGAAGAAAGGGTGGGGTAAAACCGCTGACGATTGTTTTCGATTGGTCGCCTTTCGGAAGAAGGAAGCGCGGAAAAGCCAAACGCAACATTAACAGTAGGAATAATTTAAATGATGTGGCACCAGGACAGGATAATGTTGGGGAGGGAGACTGATAAAATCGAAGATAACGAGAGAGAGAAACAGAGAAAATGGAGAAACATGAAGAGTGGTTGGGTGTAAGAAAGCATCGGGGGGTGTGTCTGTCTCAGGGACACTACCATGATGGTGTTTGCGTACATACGTCTTAGGTAGCGATGTTACAACGTGAGGAGACCTTAATTCGACGCCCTGCCTGAACACGCCATCACACACGAGCTGCTATCAGGACAGCCGCAATCTGGACGCGCATTGCCAAACCCCGTTAAACAGGAATGTCTTCTACCAGCCAGTGAGCCAAGCCGTGTTGCGTTATGCCCCGCCGATATGGGGGCGACGTAAAGTGGCGGCAGGCGTCTTATCTCCATATGGCGCCGGCCGAGATGGACGTCCCAAGAAGCCTGCTATGACGACCACCGTAACTCGCCATACCTCATCGGTAGAGGCCCGAGTATTTCGTGGATTTAGTTGGCAGCAAGCTAAGCTGGACAGTCCTATATACACTCGAGACATTATAGTTTGCTCATTGGTTCCTATGATGAACTGAGGCCTCTGTACAGGGCTGTTAAAAACTCACTCACACTACTGCCTAGAGCTTATTACTGGCGCATAGTTAAACGGAGCTTGTCTAAAGAACTGTTATTCAATCAGAACAGTAGGAGAAAATAACAAGTGTTTAGAGTCTACCTCGTCTCCGAATGAATTCGCGAAATAATCATTGATCTACTCATCGGCCTCCGGTTACTTCTCAAGGTGGACAAGTACCATCGGCCTCCGGTTACTTCTCAAGGTGGACAAGTACCATCGGCCTCCGGTTACTTCTCAAGGTGGACAAGTACCATCGGCCTCCGGTTACTTCTCAAGGTGGACAAGTACCATCGGCCTCCGGTTACTTCTCAAGGTGGACAAGTACCATATACTAACGTGGCTGCCAATGAGGTAGTTGGTGTACTTAACTTAACAATGCTCCCGCGACCATATAGTATTTTATCTAATATCCGGATGTTTAATTCTATAACCATATAGTCACCAGTAACTCCTTATCATTATTTACCTATACATTGCTCTACCATCATGAGATCCCCTCCAACCATGACACAGCAAGTACTGTTTGACCACATACATATATAGGAATTAAATGAGAGTAATGAAATTAGAATGGAATGGAAGAAAATAAATGGTTTATAAGCTTGTATGGCTTGACAGGCAGAGCTATACGAGTTCTCTCGTTTGTCATCAAAATCAACTCGCTAGTACATCGGAGTCACGATATATAGCCCCCCCCCCCCCCTCCAAACCACTTTTGGCCTTATGACACGGGCACGCGCCGCTTCTACTCAAGCTCATACTCTCATTGCAGTCGTACACCCGATCTTGGTACCATTTATTTCAATCGTACAATTAAAGGCTGCTAACGATAAAATGAACACTTTTGAAATATACCTTATAAAAAAAGTCACTGCCTCTGCCTGTATATATTTTAATGGGTGCAACGAGTGACATTCGCCCAGTAAAGTTGGTAATGATGGATGGAAAGTAGTTCCATACCTAAACGTCAAATAAAAAGTGTTAGGTAACAATTTGTGATAATTGAATTGACTTATTTCGATTTCTGTTTTTTTAAAGCACTTACGTATAAGAATCAGGAAATTTGTAAAATATTTGCTTTCCTAATAATCTCACAGTTTCCTTTGACCGGCGCATGAATAAAATGATGAGACCACGGCAATGTTGATTTTACATTATACGGAAGAATACACAACGTTCATATAAGTAGATCATAAGCAGGGTTCTCAAAAGAGTTCATCTTACCGTGAACAGCCTATATTCTGGAAGTTTTACCATCGGTATGGATCACCCTGCAAATGTCACATTCCAGTTTCGGTCCTGCTAACCCGTGTGTCTGTTTGGATTTGAAAAAAAAAAAAAAAAAAAAAGTATTCACGTCAGAATGTAAGACAACCGAAAAGTGTAAACGTTGTTATTTTGAAACGTGCCCCCATAGCACGAGGGAGTTCGGGTTCCGTCATCCACCGCCAGATGTATTAAAGGCCGTTCACGGTAAAGTGAGCACTTTTGAAGCCCTAGTTACTTTCTTCTTTCAGCCAATTTATATAGTTCCATCACATGTTAATATAAACCCTTCCATGTGAGTAACAAACACAGTGTATACATTCACCACACCCAAAACCAAAGTCCCAGGCCACAATGAAATGTATTTATTGGTTATTATGTCCGATGAAACAGCTTCGAAAAGTGTCCACTTTAACGTGAACGGCCTATATCATCCCTGTCCTCGTGTTAAACGGCATAGCGACGGCACTTCACATTCAAAACAACAACGTAGCAGCCCGCTAGCTCTGTGTACACACGCGAAGCTGTCTTGGAACATTTCCATACCCCCGCAGCTGCATCGCCCGAACTTTAACGGCGCTCGTTATGTATGAGCTAGTTATGCAGTTGGGTAGTTTCCTGGTGCCTGACGTCTCCCGCTGCCAACCCCGCGCCGCATAATTGGATCCGCGAATGTGGCTTCCTGGCGGAATAAACATCGCGAGAACAAGCAACTAGACCCGGTGCTACCAGCAATGACAGGTCACACAAAAGTGTAGCTACAGGTGAAACGAGCATTTTTGAGAGCCCTACTTAAATTACACATACTTTCAGTCAAATGTTATTTTTTCCATAGGGTATTTAATTATCTCACCGAGAGAAGTTACGTTGTATTGGCACACTTTGACCCGCATTCAGCAAGACCCTCGTTCGATTCAAGGCCAACCCTCATAACTTTTATTTTACTGAATTCATTCCAAGCGTTGTCTGCCGTTTGAGTCGAAGATGCCTTGGTTTTCTTTGTACGACCTTCGGTACTTACCCAATCGCTAAATATTTCCACATGAGTGTCTCTATGTACGTTCTTGGTGATATATGTTCTTATCCTGTCCCCTCCTTAACTGTGAAAGCGTTTTAGATGAGGTATTTTTCCAAAAATAAAAATTGTATATCATTGCGTTTTCGTAGGACATTGCATTTTTACTCGTCTCTTCCATCTGTGTGGGAAATAATCGTATTTACCTACTGGAGGGCGGAGCTTTTGTATTTGTAAACATTGATTTTCATTACTGATGTACGGGGATCCGACTTAAAAAGAGATTATTCACGTCAGGCGAATGGCTGGGCAGCACCTGAACATAAACCATAGCAAGAGGCACTAGAAATTCGCAAACATTTTTTTGAGCCAACGTATTTTCGATAACGCTGTAGCTTTTTTATTCATTTATTATTGGGCGATCAAGGTTGTGTCACTTCTAACTTGCTGGCAGACCAATCACAAACCTCCTGCTTCAGATTATCTAAATCCTCGCTGATCCAATGAAATGGGATAGTAGCTTCCTAGATGCAGGGCAGCCAATAACTAAAGAAAACTGCCTGACATAAGTAACGTACTTTGAGTTCTAAGAAAGAGTCACATTTCCCCGCGATAAATCATTATCTCTAACCATAGCCGACTCCTTGCCCTTTAGTTCCTGACTATCTGCTTAAATTGTTCCGTCTCTAATTACCGTGCCTTTTAACGAGATGGTAAACCACATCTACCATTACTTAATCCTATAATTATCTTTAACATGTGGCAGGCTACTTCGAATATGTGAATGACATCTATGATGGCATAACTACAGGCATTAAATGTTCATCTATTCATATGGGGACAGAGTAGACTTGAAATGCTTGTTGGCACACCCTGGATAGCTTTGAGCGGATGACAAGACAGTAACAGAAGATGCGGTCACTGAGAACTAAAGATGTGGACCTGATGGAGTGCATTGCGAGCTACAGGCGCACGCGCCACCAAGATGGCCTCGCCTACCAACAGAATGGCGGAACATCGTCAGCTGAAGGAGAATAACAGCTAGCCAGATAGCAGCAAGACCAGCAGAAAATATTCCGTAACATGCAATAGCCAATGAGATCTAAGGCCTAATTTTGCAGCTTGGGCAGGCAATGAGCAGTATACAATCCCTGGCCAAACGATTAATCATCCTGTGGGTTCTATCGCAGGGACACGTAGATGGGTACAGACACAGGAACGATATTGTTTTTTGGGGCATATTCATACTTAAAATGGTGTGAGGTTGTAGCTGAATAATGAGTCATGATTAGGTGGAGCACAACTGTAAATGATGGGGATTATTTAACATAATGAATATAGAATATAGAATTAAGTGATTAATAATCGGGGGAACTTATATGGAATATTATTATTCTAATTTACATCTGGAATGATTAATTACTACACGCCACTACTATTGCAATCTAACTGGAATGTCCACACCTTAAGCCGATATTACATGATACATCAAGCCGTACTTGGTTCTTGTACAAGCTTCTTCAAGCCCTGGTGCATGAGCTGGTATACCAGCCACTATATGAGCCGCCATGAAATATTAATATTATACTACAGCAGTTCTCGTACTAGCATTTGGCATCCTCGGTGGGTGCGCAGAGTGTGGTTTGTAGTAAATATGAACCCCATTCGTAGAGCTGCTACCAGTTAGTAACTTGTGTAGGCTTATGAAAAAACTATCAAGAACATCTTAATATTGCTATATTACTGTTCGCCTTTTACATAGATTTATTGCTTACTAGTTTAGTTTCATTAATTTTCTTGAAAAATATACGTGAAGTCATTTTAGTACGAGTGTGTTATTTTTATTTTTATTAAAATTACTGACCGGTTGCAAAAAATGTTTTTATTTACGCACCGGGATATTATCAGCATGTAAAATTTAATGATAAAAAAAATAGGGTTCTGCGAAGTTATGAGCTCACGCCCAAGATTTTCATACGATTCGCGCGCCCTGCGACAAAACACTACACTACCAGTTCACACAATAGTAGTTAAGTTTATATAAAGTAGATACATGGCATTTTTTTTAATAAGTTTTTCACACAGTAGGTAATGTTTTAAGTATTTAGAACGGTTTTTAACAGTAATTAAAAGTTGTCATCGCCAATATTATTCGTCTTTGTCGTGTTTTAAATCTCTTTGAGAGAGTTTCAACCTTACGGATGTGTAATCAAGATGGAGGCGTTCTTTTCAGTTTCTTCATCAACTCGTTTCAAGTAGTAGCCACGGGGAGCGCCCTACGCTCTGAGTCTGCGATGTGATTGGCCAGGTTGCGAAACCTGGTATGGGACCTGCCACGAAAAATAGGACGTGTCCAATTACCAAACCTGGTACGAAATCTGGCCGTGCAAGGCGGGAAATGCCATGACGGGTGCCATGCTAGCCGATACAACGGCCGCTATGGCGGACCTTGGACAAGATTTTACGGAATCTGGTGTCGTGTAATATCGCCTTTAATCATGATGCCGGAGACTGTTTCTATTAGATGGTTATCGACGGCCCGGACATACTCATATCCATGCTCTTCTCTTTACTACGGCCCGACGAGGAAAGACGCTGCCGCCGGCGTTAGGTGGCCTATATCGGGCGCGTTGTTTAACATATTCGGCCCCGATTACTGGCTGGTTAATAGGGTTTCTGCCACGCGCATCGCACAGCGATTACCACAATCCCGCTCGTGTCCTGGTTCGATGTGTCTGAAGGCATGATCACGCAGGCTGTCCATCTAAGGCCTGATCACATCCGCAACAGTATGTATACGGAAAATTCCTAGATATTATACCACACCAAGCATGTATTGCAGGGGATCAACGGCTTGCAGGATGCACTTAGCGTGGTGTTGGACCAAACGTAGCACATTTACAGGCAACGATACGGTCGGGCATATCGGCTTATAGATGTCGGATATTCTCTTGAGGAACAGTTGGCGAAACTTACCCTCCAAATCCACTGTAGTTGCCAGTGGCCCAAGTTGCCGTCAAATTAGGTCTCGAACGCTCTCGATGGGTTTTAGAGGTGTGGGGATTTTGTTTACCAAAGAAGCATGTTGACATCACGAAAGCAAGCTTCGATTAAAAAAAAAAAAAACACTGCCATTAACTACATATATGCCCCGGTATACTCCTACCGCACAGGCTCCCACTGAAGATCGTAGCGAATTAACAAACGTTCTAAAACTTGACGCTGAATTGCGAGTGTATTACGTATGTCGGAAGTATTATAGGTGTAGCCCCGAGTATTTCGCGAATTGAGTTGGCAGTAAGTTAGGCTTGTTAGCCCTTTACACACTCGAGACATTATCGTCTGCTTATTGGTTGCTGTGATCAAGTGAGGCCTCTGTACAGGACTGTTAGACACTCACTCACACTACTGCTTCCTGCTTAACACTGGCTCACAGTTAAACTGGACGTGTCTAGACAACTGTCGTCCAATCACAACAGTAGGCGGAAAGAACAAGTGTCTGGAATCTAGCTCGCCTCCGAATGAATTCGCGAAATACTCGTGGCTCTAACTATAGCCCGATCACTATTAACTCAGAACTTCCAAAACCAACCTTTGAAAAAGTCACTGCTCCTACATGCATATATTTTAACGGACACCCTGTCTAGTATGCGCCCAGCAAAGTTGGTAGCGCTGGAGGGAGAGTATTTCCATTTTTTGCTTTTAATTAAAAGAATTAAGTGAACACTTGTGAACACTGCAAATATTAACTTTTCTTTCTGTTTTTTTTAATGCATATAAGTTTCAGAATCAAGAAAAATGTAACGTATTTACTTTTATGATAATTTCTTAATTCCACTAAGCAGACGCGTGGATAAAGCGATGAGGCACACGACAATGTTTAATTTTCATAAGATGGAAGAATACACAATGTGCAGACAAATAGATCTTAAGCAGGGCTTACAAAAGTGCTCAATTTATCGTGAACAGCCTTTTTCAATTGGAAGAAAACTGAATCGCAAGCAGGGTTTTAAACGTGCTTAGTTATAGGCCTGTGTGGACAGCTTGCATCATGCTTTCTCCCTTATCGTCGTGGCACAACCATGGAGGTATTAGTCTATGGAGTGGAAGCCGAAACACGAAAGTGAAGCCGAGCAGCAGATGATAAGGAAAGACTAGGACAGGGCTAGTAGTGGCAAAAAGGCGCATGTTTTACATGTACTTATATGGCCGTGTTTTTGATCTAATTAATTCCGCATAGTGGCAAAATACTGTATAGCGTTATGATGCACAGGCTTATTTAGGCCACGTACATTTGAAAACATCCCTCAACAACAAAACGCAATAATTACGCCACTGGTAATACCGATGCATGATTTAACTTTTGCCACTCATAATATGGCGGCTGACACAAATAATCGGCCTGCGCATGCGCAGTTGGATGAAGTCGGGCAAGGAATTAGCTTCACTTGATAATCGTGGAGAAGATAGGCTGTTGCCACCCCATCATGTATTACCTCCATGGGTACAACTGTCACGTGGCAGGAAGATGGCGGACCTACGACAGCTCGAGCCAACGCCTGGATATACTCGGTAATTTCTGGCCACCGTGTCTGTGTACCATGTGGTTCGGTTCCCGCAATAAACAGGCCCCCGTGCATAATCGAGCGATCAAATGCCAAACACCACATTTTCCCCTATCAAAAACAGCACATCTTAGTATAGGCTATTCATGGTAAAATTAGCACTTTTGAAAGCCCTGCTTAAGATCTACTTGTATGCACGTTGTCTATTCCTCCGCCTTATGTAAGATTAACATTGTCATGGACCTCATCACTGTATTCATTCGTCGGTCAAGAAGTAAATATTTTAAAAATCTGCTCATTTTTACACTTCGATGAATTAAAGCAGAAAATAGAAAGTGAAAGAAATAATTTAAGTTATCAGAAATGGTTACCTAACTCTTTTTGTTCGACGTTAAGATATTGAACTACTTCCCATCAATCGTAACCAACATAACTGGGTGCATGTCACTCAGTGCGTGCGTTAAAATAATTGCAGGCAGGGACGGTGATTTTTTTCGAAGGTTGATTTCATAAGTGCTCACTTTATCGTGAACAGCCTTTGCGCAACGAAGTCTTTAAATGTCTTTCTAAACGAGACGGAAGTCGTGAGGTGTACAACTGACTGACAGCACTCGAACGTGTCCGTGAAATGGGGAGGGAAGGTTGAAAAACTCCTTACCCTATGATTCCCTTGTAAAATATAGTTTGGAATTTTGTATTTAACGTCACAAAATTAACAAATTAATTTTCGTTATCTCTTCTGTTAAACTGTGTATCTAGTAAGGTAAAACAGCAACTCAGGTGTGATTTGTAAAAAAAAACAAAATATGATTATCTGAGCTGCTATCATCTAGCACATTTTACGTTAAATATGGACGCCGTTGATAAGATATTTTTGAAGGAGATGTACTGGTGTGGGCAGGTGATCGCTGTGACTAGCCAATCCTGCTTATTAGGTTTGAAAACTGAAACTGTCTATGCTGTAGTCTTTTCACGGTACATTATTTATTTTATATCAGCCATTGAAAAATATTACTGTCCATACATGTGTCTTAACTTAACAGTCAGACGGACCGTTGTGTGTCCAGTAAAGCTGGTAAAGGCTATTCACAATAAAAGTGAGCAACTTTCGAAATGAACCTTACAAAAAAGGCACTGCCCCTGCATGCATATATTTTAATGGGCGGACTGAGTGACATTCTCCCAGTAAAGTTAGTAACAATGGATGGAAAGTAGTTCGATATCGTAACTTCGAATAAAATGAGTTAGGTAAATATATGTGATAATGAAAATTATTTCTGTCACTTTGGGTTTTTTTTTATTCATCGACGAGTAAAAATGAACAGATTTGTAAAGTATTTAATTTCTTAATGATTTCACAGTTCCATTTGACAGACGCATGCATAAAGTGATGAGGCCTATGGTAATGTTAATTTTGCATAAGGTAGAGGAATACACAACGTGTATAGAAGTATATACGTGTATACAGACTTAAACGACGGAGAGAAAGCAGTTCCATGTTTTAACGTTGAATTAAACCTGATAGGTAAACATTTGTGAATACCAAAATAATTATTTTAGCCTTTCATTTATATAGTGCATGCCAGTGTAGGAATGAGAGAATTTGTAAAATATGTATTATTCTGATAATTTCACAAATTTACTTGACCGACGCATGAATAAAATGACAATGGTGAGTTTACACATGGGGGAGGAATACGCAATGGCTGTACCATTAGATTTTGAGCAGTGCTTTCGAAAGTGCTCAATTTGCCTTGAACGAACTATAATGCCTGTCCTCCTCATAGACTTAATATGAGGTAGACCGCTTATTCGTCTTCTGCGCATTGACCTACCCCAATCCTACAAAACTCCTACACAACTGTCAAAGTCACATGGTCAACATTGATGTACGTGTTTGTTTGTATCTTAGTTTTTAAATGACAAGCACTATTGCATTAATAAAATAGTTTTAATATAATCAAACTCCATTACAAATGGGTTAGAGGACGTATACATTCATCTCAAAGCATTTGTTTACAAATCAGTTTTCTAACCTAGAATCCAAACCACGCCGTTTTCGCTAGACGTGTTGGCAGAAAATCAGTTCAATGTGGGGACACGGAGACTGGTTGTGCGCAGCCAGCGAGATCGGTCTAACCCATCTCTAGTCTATGGTCCTCCTCGCACAACTGGATCGCCGTGTGCTGTGGCCGGGCGGTCGTCGGGGCGAATGCCTCCCGCTAAGCCCCAGCCGTGAATACCCCTTTTCACACGCAGTTGCATTGCAATGCGGGTCAGGTCGCCGGCCGGCAGTAACAGTTACCTGCCCTGGCGATGATCCCGCGACCGCACAGTTAGATGCCGTTCACGGCTGAGCGCAAAGCACTGCTTTACATGTCGACGTCGACCGCCAAGCGCGTGCTATGCAGCTACATAGGTATAGCCCGTTCGTGGTCGATCGAGCACTCACCCGTGCTAACGTAGATTCCGGATCTCACTGCTAGTAAAGACTGTTGACGATAAAGTGAGCACTTTTGAAATGAACCTTAGAAAAACATCACTATCCCTACCTGCATATATTTTAACGGGCGAACTGAGTGACATGCGCCCAGTAAAGTTTGTAACGGTGAATGGAAAGTATTTCCATACCGTAACGTCTAATAAAAAGTTTCAGGTAACGATTTGTGATAATTTAAATTATTTCTTTCACTTTCTGTTTTTTTTTTTTTATGCATCGAAGTGTAAATTAGCGAAGTTTTGCAAGACATTTTCTTTTGTTATAATTTCACTGTTACACTAGACCGACGCATCAACAAAGTGACGAGGCCCATGGCAATGTTAATTTTGCATAAGGCGGATGAATACACAATTTGCATACAAGTAGATCTTACGCAGGGCTTTCAAAAATCCGCATTTTACCGTGAACAGCCTATAGTTTGGCCACTGAACATTTTCGCCGCCGGTTAGCGCTCGTTTGGTACGTATATAATCCATTCACGGCTACTTCACACATTTATGAAGCTCTGTTAAAGTCATATTTCCATCTTGCAAGCTAAGCTTAACCAAGTCTAGAAAATTACACCAAAGGACAGCGCACCGGATTCGTGCGCTCTCAGTTGTAATGATGTTTTGCATGAGAACTATTTCTTACTAAGCCCTGCCAACACACATGTTTTCTCACTGTTTACTTTCATATTGATTATAAATTAAAAATTATAATTCTTAAATAAAATACTCGTAAAACTTCAATCTAACTAAAAATAAGCTACTTTGCTGTTAACAGTGGTATAAAAGGCTTGCGATATGTCAAATATTTACGAAATAACGAAACACGTCATACGCAATGTGATTTTTCAAAGTTTTGATTTTAAAAAGTGTGAATAAACCGCGAATAGACTATAACATATTTTCACGGTTTTGTATGTAAACAAATGAGATAGTTGCTGTATTATAATATAAAAACGTATTATTAAATTCTTCTGTTTTGTATTAAACATGAACCTAGGGAAATAATTAGGTTTGTTCTTCGCACACGTATCCACATGTTGCTTAGCCTAAAATTCGGTCGTAAAACTTAATTTAGGAAAACTTTGGGTTACACAATTACTTTACTTATGTGACGACTGATCAGGAAAATTCCTTTTGTTGACAGCCATATCTTTTCGCTTTTGAAACCGTAACTTTTTCCCGCAGAATCAAGCGCAAAAAAAAATTGTATTTTACTCTTCACTGTTGAAAACGTTATTTGAGGGCGTAAACAATAGTTGCAAAATAAAGGTAATACTTTATATTTTAGCTGAGCGAAAGCGTGTGTGTGTGTGTGTCCATATATATAAATGGAATTTCTCTGTACACAGTTAGCGACCTCTTTGTAACATCAGCGCAACTTAGAGTGGAAATTTTCCTTTGTCAAACTCGTCCATGAGGAATTTCGCTTTGTTCCTAGCCTGTGTAGAACAAGCAAATTCTTCCTTAAAGGACGTTGTAATATTATATTTCAGCCATGTATTGTTCAACTGGTGGGCATTGTCTGTGACTACCTTATCCTCAGATAAAATATTTTTTATAATGCATGGGTTTTGCAAATTGACGAGTCAAATTCAAAATTCTACAGTTTTTTTTTTATGTGCAATGAGAATAAACCAAACTATTTGCAGGAAATTTAAAAAAAAGTTATCTGAAAGATCTTGTCATAATTCATTCTATGTAATGTCTAGCAAAAGTTATTTTCTAAAAATTTAAGGGTGGCCGGAAATCGAAAATATGTCAGAATTTCCTTATTTTCCGCAATTTTCTAAAATTGGAAGAAAAAAAATCCTTGTACAATTTTAAACACGTCTTGAAGTAGCCATTGGCATCTCCTTTCAGTATGAATGATCCTGTTTCTGTACTTAAGATGGTTTTCATTATTTGTACATCACACAAAAACAGTAAAATTTTGATTTCGACATGCCATTTTGCCAAAAACATTGCAGCCTAAAATATTTTATCTGAGGAGGATAAGGTAGCCACAGACAATGCCTACAAGTTGAACATATGATATAGCACATTTTTCCGTGGCCTACGCCCTTAAGCTGTAAAAATTTCGATAGATGTGGTCACTATTTTCATAAGTCTATGAAATGTAACTGTGAAAATGTTGTGACTGTTCACGGTAAACTGAGCACTTTTGAAAGCCCTGCTTATTTGTTTCGTTCCAGCCCGTTGCGTATCTCAATGTAAACATTGCCATGTGGCGTATGTTTAATTAGCTGTTCAGAAGTTTGCTGTATTTCTTTATATACCGGAACATGTGATTATCTTTTGCAGTGTACATTTGTAAATACACATTAATTTCAGTAAGTAATATCTCTTTGCGAACACTGATCTGATGTTTACTATTTGGTAAGGTTCGAATTTTGCCCGTCATAGGAATGAAACACGCCCAGACAATACAAATAATTTAATTATTAATCTACGGCAAACAACATGTGTTAAATCGTCGGTAAATGATGAAAGATTTTTTTAATGACATTAACAAGCATAACTAATTTAAACTGCGTGCTGAGACGCTTTCATAAGAAACGATATTTTTAATTTGAGAAGAATATTACTGTAAAAATCTATTCTCGTACTGAAATAATTGGATCATGAAATGATGAAGGGACGTAGTCTAGTTTTCAGCTCTTTTGACTTAAGTAAATGTATGAGTACTTTATAGGTAGGTGCATGTGACGGTATTAACATGATGCATCTCCAGAATATTCTTGACGTTGTATTGAAGTTGCAGTTCTTGCATGTAGTGTAAATAGGGCTCTATTCCAGGATTCCACGTCCTTTTTACTCTGTACTGTAATAGAGATCATAAACAGCGGAGTCCATGAAACCATAACAAATTTCTCCTAGCCATTTCCCATGCCTACTGATAGAAATTAGAATGAAGGGAATACCATTACGCTTTGGTTTTTGTGCACATCATTGTATTGCTGTTTTTAGATGGAGAATGTTAACCTAGTAAAAACAAAGAAAGATATGAGGAACTGAACTATCTCTTCAAAAAATACAGTAAATCATTCACGTGTAATATGAAAACCATGCATAAATCACGGAAACCAAGATGTCCCTGCAAGGAAATCGGGAAAAAGTGTAGGCAAGTGTGAAAGTGTGCTTACATTGTATTGTTATGTCACGTTACTATTGCAAATGTAAAATGAACGATTAGATAAAGAATTGAAGAATGAATAATTTTTTAATGGTAATACACGTATTATTCTTGTTAGTGATCGCAGTGGCCGAGTTGTAACCTGCTCGCCTCCCACCAAGGCGAACCCGATTCAAATCCCCGACCGGATCATTCCGGATTTTCGCAAGTGGGAATCGTGCCATCCGATGCCGCTGTTCTGCGCGTTTTCTCGGATATCTTCCGTTTCCTCCACCCTTGCATTCCGGCTCTGTTCCATTTCTCACCTAATTTCACCCTCATCGGCTCTCAAAACCCCGTTAAGAGCCGCCCAAATCTCTCGACTCATTATTCTTGTTTCAGCTCTTTAATGTGACTTGAGTGTTACAACAATTCAAAGTAATAATGTTAATGTTTAGTTGCTAGCGAAAACATTGTTTTTACATAAAAATAAAATTTTAAAAGGCAAAATAAATTAGCTGAGAGCGAAAATATTGTTTTTGCATAAAAATAAACACGAATCCTATGTTTATTTTTACATATCAATTCCTTCATTGTACACATGACGTTCAATATTGATAATTTGATAAAAGAGTCTAAGTCCATTAGCATTGCATACCTTAAATACATTCGTAATGGCCATTACATCATAATTTTTACATTATACATGTCAACAATCGCATCGGTTAATCACATACTGATTAACCTGTTGGTAAACTCTTTGTTTTTTTCTCTTAGAATCATGGTTAATTGACTTACGTCTTTTAACCATTTCATGATTCAATTAAAATCGTGACAATATTTTCCGACTTATCAGAATTTCTACTGATAGCAGTGAGTGACTTAAAAGAACAAATAACTCCCAAACTAATAATTGTACACACACGCACACAATGTGAGTGAAGATATTTGAGTGGCTCTTAACATTGAGGTCTTGAGAGCCGATGGGGGTGATTAAGGTGAGTATGGAGCAGCGCCGGAATGAAGTGGCGTGGGAAACGGGAGATCCCCCAGGGTAACCCACCGATCAACGCCGTCGTCCGGCATCATTCCCACATGCGAAGATCCGGAGTGACCCAGCCAGAGATTGAACCCGGATCGCCTTGGTGAGAGGCGATCGGGCTAACCGCTCAGCTACACCGTGGCCCCCAAACCCAATGTGTAAGCAAATAGCCGGTTTGGCTACGTGGCGTTACGAATGCCGAAAACAGTTATCATAAAACTCGGTGGCTAAACAAAATTGAACCAAATTTTTACAGCACACTTCCATGGTGATATGTATCACTAAATTCAAGTTCATAAAAATACGGCCAGATGAATTTTGTTTTTACAAGGCCTAACGACATGAAAGTTTTGCCTAACATTTCTTACGAGGAAATAACTTTTAGGTTCTAATATTAGAACGACTGCAACGACATGGACATAATCTCATCACAATACTAACAAAACAATACCTAACCGATGACAACATATTTTATGAAATTGAGGTTATTCGTGGCATCCTGAAATACTCACTGTTTATGTTACCCCGCACGTGTTTAGAGGTTCAACAAAACGTCAAGGAACTGTGTAAACATATTAGAACTTGACGAGAAACGTTCCACACGTGATATAAAGCATTTCCATGACGTTGTTTGTTAAAACCCCATGGAATATGTGCTTAGGTATCGACTCGTAAACTGTTCTCGACAGTCACGTAAATAATAATACGCATTCATCGAAGCTCCAAAATTGCTACACAGTATCGTAAGTATAATTAAACACACACAGCGGAATTTTTATTTTATTTTAAATTATTATAACCAATTCTAATTACATGTAGACATAGTAACCCAGTTGGCAAACTACGTGAAATAATAGACTTCTCGCGACTAGCAACAATGACGAAATACAGTAAAAAGAATTTTGAAATGCACCCTCTTACTAACAACAAATATAGAGGCCTAAACGTTTTCTTTATATTATAATAAATCTTCTATATTGGAGGGGACTAACTGCCACATAAATCACGTTGTTCAAGGCACTTACGAAAAAAAACCGGGGAACGGAAAAGAAACTGCCTCATAAATTCACGGAATTCAGAGCACCTTAGAACAGGGGAATGGGAAATACGAAGAAAAAAAAAACAATGGACTATATAACGTGAAACGGTGCGTTGGCTAAGTGATGTTATTAATTTGTTATAAGTACTGTACGAAGTTTCCCGTACAATTGTTTCCCGATAGTATTTACAGATTGATTGTTTATTTTCGTTACAAGATTATGTTTGTAAATGTCAATGTTATCATTTTTTATATCCTGCAACATTAATCATTTCAGAATTTATTTAGTATAATATTACTGATCACATGTGTATTTAGTAATTTCGAGGTATATAAAATTATGGTTTATTGAACTTCACGCAATTATTTATAATTTTTGGCAAAGTACAGTAATTATTCCGTTTACTTCAAACACATATGGATCCAGTGACTATTTCTAATATTTATCAAATTTGTGAATGGTATCTGGCTATACACCTCATATATCTTTGGTCTGTCAGCTAAGAGGATGATACCTTTGTCCTAGCCGAGTGCCGCTTAATTTAAAATTCTGATAATGCAGTTAATACTGTTTGTTGGAAAGGAACTTTTACTAAGAAGTTAGTAGAAGCTTTAAAAAATGAATCTTAGTTCAACCATGGTACGAGATGGCACGCTGATTTAATAGCTCAGCAAGGAAGCCTACATTTCTGAGGACCGACGACGGGATGACGTCAGCCCGGTGTAGTAAATGCGTGACACCGACATCTGGAACAGATAATACCAGGTTTGATGAAACAAATTGATAAAAGGCTGATTATCTACCCAGATGTTTTATGGTTTTATCCCCATCGCTGATACGCAAGTAAGGTCTCTCAAATTAATGTCGCATCCTGCTGCCGAGTGTCAAAAGCTGTGAAAACATCGTGAGTAGCAGAGAAATGGGAAGTTGAGCGCAAGGGAGTGGGGCGTTGGATCCGGGTTCAGGGGAGCCGCCATCTTGTTACGTCACCCGACCGCCACCTTGTATGACCTTGACCTGTCACCCCCCGATCCGTGTGACGTTTGACGTTGACCTTGAACTCGAGAAATTTGTACCTCAAAAAAATCTTTAAAAACTTTTGAAATTACCAAAAACTCTTCAAAAATTTTTAAAAAATTCTAAAAAAAAACTACAAAACAAATATTTTAATTAATTATTAAATAATTACTAAAAAAAATATTTAAAAAATTATTACAAGCATCCACAGAAATTAACCATTTTTTCCAGAAATGGTGACAGAGATCAGCGAATCCGGTGACTTGGATCAGTGACTCCGAGCCAGGTGACCGGGATCAAGACCTATGACCATTGACCTTGACCTTGAAAATGCAAAAATTCGAAATAAATCTTTAAAAAATTACAACAAATTCACAAAAAAATTAAAAAAAATTAAAAAAAATTATAAAAAATTATTATTAATAATTTAATTTAAAAATCGTTTTAAAAATGTAAAATATCGTTTAAAATTTTATTTTCATACGATTTTATCTAAAAAAAATCGTAATTAAAAAACTTTAACTCCGGGGGCATTTTCTCCATTTTTGCCTATGAATTTCCATTTTCCCCTAAAGAATTTGCATTAGAAAATTTCTAAAAATGTAATAATTTAACTTACATTTCCTGCATTTTCCTCCCCACACCACCAATTACTCACCTCTTTGGAATCCAGCAGACGACTGACTCCCTCGCATCCACTCCCTACCTATACTCATTCCGTCATCTTGTTTTTTTTCGTTCGGCATTTGTTTACATACTACTGGAGGCAACCACCTTTGTTTATATGTTACTGAATGCCGCCATATTTGTGTTTCGTTTGTTATTTGTTTATAAATTACTAGAGGCCGCCAACTTGGTAGGCCAGCGACATCTTGGTAGGTGACCACCATCTTGGTATACATCACCCATCCGCCATATTAAAACCAAATACCTTGACCTTGATCCCATGGCCTTAAAAACAAAAACTCGAGAAAAATACATAACAGTCTGTAAGCATAATACATTAAAGACTGTTTCCACCATATTAGATGCAGACAGCCATGACCTTGACCCCATGACCTTGATTGACCTTGAAAATAAAAACTCGAGGAAAATGCATAATATTCAGCAAGAATAATACATTAAAGACTGCCACCACCACATTAGATGCAGACTACCATAACCTTGACCCCATAACCTTGAATGACCTTTAAAACAAAAGCTCGAGGAAAAGATCATTAAAGTCAGCAAACATATTACATTACCGGCCACTACCACCATATTAGATGCAGGTGACCTTGACATTGTATGTTTATGTGACTAAACCAGACCCATCATACTAATAGCGACCAAATGAACGAGTATGTTATAATGATGGTATGGATCTACATTTTCATAGGCCCAATTAGTTTTAAATTTTAATGTCTGTACTGCCAGGTCCCTAGAGACTTGGAACGTACGAGGGCAGCCAGGGCCATAATCATTCATGATCTTCTCAGACACCAAGCCGCCACTAATCCGCCAGCAATCCTCCTCAATCCTCCTCAGTCCTCACCAATCTTGCTCACCAATCCTGCTCACCAATCCTCCTCAATCCTACTCAGTCCTCACCAATCCTCAACAATACTCCTCAATCCTTCTCAATCAATCCTCCTCAATCCTCTCCAATCCTCCTCAGTCTCTAGAATCCAATTGTCTTTCCGGGTGCTTCTACCCATACATATAAGAAAAAAAGATTCACCTACTGTCTCCAAAATGTTTATATGTCGACAGAATTAATGTTTGTGTATTCAATCAACTATCCGTACATTTTTGTACTAAAGTCTTTATTATCATTATATTTACACTTCTTGGCGTTTATAAGCGAGTGCTCATAGCACCACTTTAAAGTTGTGAGGGATAAAAGCACACGAGAAACAAAAAAAAATTGAGGAAAAAACATTTTTGTTATAATAATAATAATTTATTATTATTTTGTAATTACATTTTAAGAAGAAAGCAATTCATCACATCATCTGATATAACCCCGATCCTTAAGTTCTCTTATGATCGAAACCACCTCTTTCATGGCCATGTAACCCCACATTGTTGCCTGTCAAGCAGATATTTTTGGGATCTTCGGTAAACATATCGTCATTATACTCTATGTATTCTGCCTTCTTCACAGCACTTGTCGAAGGAAACTCGTTGGGGAAATGTGGAGGACCGTCGAGGGAATAATCATCGTCATCAACACTATCACTGTCGCCGTAGTCATCATCAATGCTATCTTCATGATCGTCTTCCCTTCCTGCTGCTTCCTTAATATCAAGTTTATTTTTCTGTGTAGCAGGAGCTGTATGTTCATCAGTATTTAAAGCTGATGATCGTTTATTTTGAAGTTCGTTGACTTCACGCGGACATCTTGCAAGTGTACGTTTCTCACAAACCGACTGTACTGCACTAATTCCGACTTTAGCATTAGCTGTGGCCCCATTATCGTCTTTGGAAAGGGTACCCAACGATGTAGGAGAAGGTATTGATGGCATCACTTGCTGGCTCCCAGTAGACGAACCCTTGCAGATCTGACTATCAGCAAGTTAGAAGTGACACAACCTTGATTGCCCAATAATAAATGAATAAAAAAGCTACAGCATTATCGAAAATACGTTGGCTCAAAAAAATGTTTGCGAATTTCTAGTGCCTCTTGATATGGTTTATGTTCAGGTGCTGCCCAGCCATTCGCCTGACGTGAATAATCTCTTTTTAAGTCGGATCCCCGTACATCAGTAATGAAAATCAATGTTTACAAATACAAAAGCTCCGCCCTCCAGTACGTAAATACGATTCTTTCCCACACAGATGGAAGAGACGAGTAAAAATACAATGTCCTACGAAAACGCAATTATATACAATTTTTATTTTTGGAAAAATACCTCATCTAAAACCCTTTCACAGTTAATGAGGGGACAGGATAAAAACAGATATAACCAAGAACGTACATAGAGACACTCATGTGGAAATATTTAGTAATTGGGTAAGTACCGAAGGTCGTACAAAGAAAACCGAGGCATCTTCGACTCAAACGGCAGACAACGCTTGGAATGAATTCAGTAAAATAAAAGTTATGAGAATTGGCCTTGAAGCGAACGAGGGTCCTGCAGAATGCGGGTCAAAGTGTGCCAATACAACGTAACTTCTCTCGGTGAGATAATTAAATGCCCTATGGAAAAAAAATAACATTTGACTGAAAGTACGTGTAATTTAAGTAGGGCTCTCAAAATTGCTCGTTTCACCTGTAGCTACACTTTTGTGTGACCTGTCATTGCTGGTAGCACCGGCTCTAGTTGCTTGTTCTCGCGATGTTTATTCCGCCAGGAAGCCACATTCGCGGATCCAATTATGCGGCGCGGGGTTGGCAGCGGGAGATGTCAGGCACCAGGAAACTACCCAACTGCATAACTAGCTCATGCATAACGAGCGCCGTTAAAGTTCGGGCGATGCAGCTGCGGGGGTATGTAAATGTTCCAAGACAGCTTCGCGTGTGTACACAGAGCTAGCGGGCTGCTACGTTGTTGTTTTGAATGTGAAGTGCCGTCGCTATGCCGTTTAACACGAGGACAGGGATGATATAGGCCGTTCACGTTAAAGTGGACACTTTTCGAAGCTGTTTCATCGGACATAATAACCAATAAATACATTTCATTGTGGCCTAGGACTTTGGCTTTGGGTATGGTTAATGTCAAGGTAATCTAATTGGGGTCGGGTGACGTAACTAAATAACGGTTCCCCCGTATCCGGATCCGACGTCCCACGCTATTGCGCTCAACTTCCCATAGCCCTACTACTTCTATCATGGCCTATCTTCAGTGCTTATAAAATTGTTAAAGTACATGAGTTTAATTAATAGACAAATTTTGAAATTTTAGAGTATTCAATTACTTTGTGACTTTAATATCATACAATTATTCTTAATTTGAAGGAATTGCATCCATTTTAAATGATGGTGCATTCAAACTCCAGTGGCCTAAGAAATATAAAGAGTCAGGATAATGTATTTACAAAGTGAGATAACCGCGTATTGAGACTTTCAGAAGTTTTTATCAAGAACCCAGATCGCCTTGGTGAGAGGCGAGCAGGCTAACCGCTCAGCCACCGTGGCCTCTTTCACTAATAGACAGTAAAGTTTTGTAGAGGTTGGTAATAGAATGTGATACTTGAATATCAGAAACACGTTCCACAGTCGCAATATACTGTGCGAATCGCTTGCGTAGACGGCTGTCGGATCATCACATGACAGCTTGAATCAAACGTACATTCTGATCCAGAAATTGCTACAAGGTACTACGTAAGCCTGTTTAACAACGTCCAACTCTCTGAAGACGTTCTGGCTCATTTCTGTAATGGTGAATGGGGACGTTATTTTTTCTGAAGCAGTGATGTGTTTTCAGTGTCCTGGAAGTGTAGCTTTGCTATTCTTTCTCTGGTGTTCTGTCGACGCAAAATCACGGTCGCATGGGAGAAAGCTGTCACCGGAGATCATAATATTCAGGTTGATCTGGGAGAAGTACCCCACATATGATGAGGTGCATGTACAGACTGAGAATCGTTTTGTTGTTGTTTTGGTCTACGGACCGATCCGAGTACACAATAAGTTTGCGCTCTTCTGTACACTGTAAAATATGTCTGGTAAACTTCCTAGACCGTATTGGATGTTTTTAACCTACACATTGTATGGAAATAATGCCACACGTCAGACTGCAAATGTGCGAATTTGGAGCGTTTTTACTATGCAATGTTGGGATCTTCCTTACAAGTTTGACGGTTTCGTGAGCTCTACAATGGATGTATGGAGAAATCGTTTAGCGTTCACACTTTCCCATATCCCTATACATTGGTGTGGTGATTTTCCGAATAATTTCTTAGAGAGTAGGTAGCAGTTCCGTGAAAATAGTTGTTACATATCTCGATATACGTGATTCGATCTCTTTTGATACTCGTCTAGCGATAACTTCATTCTACAGAAATTTGTTTGCTTGATCACAGGTCATATCATGGATAGTAAAGTTAAACGATGCGTACTGTTGATTAAAACGTCTGAATGGGCGAACTTCAGCGCGAACAGGGCTCGCTGCAAATCGACGCAGAGCGTTATGACAGGTTTGTCCATTCCGTATTCCAGAAGCTGTTTACGCGCTGCATCGGCCTCGCCTGCAACGCGTGTCCACTCCTCTTGATTCATCGGAGCGTGGCATAGGTCTCACTCTACTTACACGTGTCGGAACGAGGAGATCGAAACCTCAACGTGAAGTCTCGGTCGGAATTTTTTTCTGTGCAAACGGTTTGTTACGACTTTCCGGATGTCGTTCAAGGAACAATCGGTGCATCTTCTTCACAGACAATTCCCATTGCCAGACCTTTCTTTACAGGGAAATTTAGACTGTGATGACATTCCGTTGCGGGAAAGCTTTCAATATTCTGCCTCGTCTTTGGTCTGTCATTATTGTCCAGTGCATGAAGGCCGATAAGTTGTCATCCTCTTCCAGTGGGTTGGAGCTACTATCCTATTTTTTTTTTTCATTTCACTTCGCGGGACATGGATACGTTTTGTAGTAACAGAAAACACGTTCGGTAATTTCTTGAGGTATGCCAGTTATCCATCGATGTTAAAAAATCGAAAGCTGCATGTTTTCCTGATGTTAAGTCGGACTTCCCAGATCGCCTGCGTATCAGCCCGCGCATATATATGGAACTCCGAAGAAAAAGCTTTGTAATCAAGTTGATAAAACCTTGTGAACAATCCATGCGCAGTGTGGATAGAAAGCGTGTTGCATCCACCTCCCGTACAGCCCTCCTGACAGCCTCGATCCATAGACTAAAGATGAGGTAGACCGATCTCACTGGCTGCGCACAACCAATCTCCGTGTCCCAACATTGAACTGCTTTTCTGCCAACACGTCTAGCGAAAAAGGGTTTGGTTTGGATTTTAGGTTAGAAAAGTAATTTGTAAACAAGTACTTAGAGATATTTTTATGCTTTTTGATTAAATTAAAAATGGTAAACTTATTTTATCGATATAATAATGCTCGTCATTTAAAAATTAAGATGTAAACAAACACGTTCGTCATTGTTGACCATGTGACTTTGACAGTTGTGTAGGATTGGGGTAGGTGAATGTTGGGAGGAATAAGCGGTCTACCTCATCTCTAGTCTATGCCTCGAACACGGGTAGGCAGTTCCTTCGCCTGCACGATTGTTCCCTTCCCGCGCTTGTTTGCGTACTCTTTACCTGGATTTCGCAACATTTTCTGCTTCGTATCACGTTACTATTCAATAAATATCCAGTGGCCGTTTCTGACGTGAATAGGTCTTTAAATTTGCGACCATAGTGGGAGGTAATACAGAAAATCCTATAGCAAAATCGGGGGATACAGTTTGGCATTTCAGCTCTGAATCCATCGTATATATATTCTGAATTCAATTACACCACTCGATTTCCAAAGTATCAGAGAATAGTTACGTTGAGTGAGGACTGCGAGGCATTTCGTGGGGAAAAAAAAGGGGGGGGGGACGCAATTTTGAGTTTTGTAGCGCCGTGTCTCATAACTTCCACGTAGTATAACTTTTGACTAGGAGAAACTACAGCACTCGTTTTAGTTTTAATCGACAGCTCTCATCAAGATAAATCGATTGCGTGTATAAAAACATTTCTGTGGTGTGATTATGGGGAAATTGTATGCGTTTAATGAAAAAAAAAAAATTAAGAGAACTGAACACAATTTCTGCCTTTACTCGTCAAGAAGCCAAGTCGAAATACAGAAATCGTATAGGGTTGGAAAGGTCATCTCAAAAGCTATCCGGTTATACTCATAAAACCCCATATGATTGAGTGAAACGGTGCCGGGAACGTAAAATGCATAGTCCCCGAAAACAACAAGATGAGAGCAGTGCAAACGGAGTGACAAGTTTATTTGGAATATTTTGTAATAGCAAACTGGTTGCAGTGGTCGTTATTACTTTTAAAGAAAATAAAAATGTAATACACTTGCTAGTAGAATGCTAATGCCGATCCAGGCTCACCTCAATAAATAGTCTAAAAATCAAACATATTATAACCAAAATCAAGTAAATTTCTTGTTTTCTGGAGGCATCATTTATTTTTTCAATTCGCTTCTCAAAAAACAAGCAAAACAAGCAAATTTAATCCAAATCAAGCAAACGTAAGCCAGAATCAAGCTAACTTTATTTTTTTTTATTCCTCTTTATATATTGTATATATTAATAAATTTCATCATAAATTTATTTCTGTATAAATAAAAATGGAATCCATACTCAGCAAGTTAAACCATTCACGTGAATTCACTAAACTACAAGATCTCGAAATTAATAAATGTATGCTGCTACACAATTTCAGATTCATGAATCTAAATTTGGTATAAAAAAATTAATTGTATTCTAGATAGTAAGTATAAAGTTGCATTACCAGGTCGTTATTTTTGAAAATAATTGATAAATATAGTTTGAAAATAATTGATGAGAAACGGGTTTTTATGACATATAAAGTTTTAAAGGAAATAAAAAATGGGAAATTCATGCATGATATAGAATCGTCTTAAAATGTTTAAATTATATAAATTTTTCCTTGCACTTATTTGGTGTCACTTTTTGTGATATTTTTTGTCTGGATGATTTTGATTGCAGATTTGACTTAAATTTGTGCTTAATTTGACTTAAATTTGCATGTTTTAGAGAAAGCGATTGAATAAATAAGTGAGGTTGCCAGAAAACATGAAAATTACTTGATTTTGGATACAATTTGCTTGATTTTTGCCCACTTTATTGAGGTGAGCCAGGATCGGCGTTAGCCTTCTACTCTTGCTTTGAATGTAGTTATATATTTACAAACAGAGTTGGTACTTTCGTAGCTGCCCGTTTATCCAGTGTTGTTAGTGACAATACGCTCTTTTGATCTAGTCGTTGCAGTTCTCCTTATTGACTTTTGCCTCTCGAGCTGGGCAATAGCAATACGACGCATTCTATTTTCGCTCTGACGAGACATCCTGCAATATGACTTCGTCGCACGCTGAGCCTTTTTGTGTCCTCTACTCCTGTTCTGCGCCTGACAAATCTGATTACGCCGCGACTTGCATTCTGGAGATGTCGGGATGGTTTCTTGACAGGCTGCAACGCGGAGTGTTGTGTGGGTTTCCACTTCCCTCCCCTTGATCAGGCATGATGTCTCATACCGTAGTTTGCCCGATTCTAATTCAGGATGCCATGGGATGTATTCCTGCCGGATGCTTTGAGGGCGATTTTATTACTAATAATACTGCATTCCCAATCAAGGTAAAAACTAATTAAGTTCCCTCATATGCGCTTTTTCTCATTCCCACATGAATTTCCGGCTTCAGTTAACAAAAAATGAATTTTAAATATTTCAAACTAATATTTATTTTGTGCAAATAAAATTATACGTTACACAGTTCTGTTTTGTTCACACATCAGAATAACTTTTCTGTTGTATTTTAATACGTTCAAATACAAATAATTAATTAATTTAGATGAATGCCTTTATTCTAACCATTAAAACAGTTTTCAAAAATGTTTTTATTACTAAACAAAAGGAAATGTTTGACTGTGTTTTATTTGTGTATGGCGTTAAAATTTCTATCCAAAATTAATTAATATAGTCTTCAACTTCCGTCGCTTTTAGGAATTATATAAGAAGGGTGTAACAAACATAGCGACGTAGGAGAGATCTTTAGAAATGTAATAAATGTACAATAAATGTACAAACTGATGAAGAAAAATTAAAAAATATATATATATCACACTAGTCATATGTCAGATTTTAATGTAATGCTCTTGAGTAATGATGTCAGAAATCTCAAAGCCGGTTCCAAAGGTTGTAACTTTGTAGCATGACAGCTTAAGCGCATGAGCCATCCACTTAACACTATTATAGAGTTGTCAAGATTTAATAATTACTTTTTCTAATCGTAAATTTAAAACTTATTTAACATTGCAGTGATACGTGGCTGCCTTTATTCGTGATATCAGTGAGTCCACGAACATAATGACTGTGATGTTGTGTCTGTGTTGTGTGAATTACACATACGAACGATGTGAGGCGATTTCCTATGCAAACTGAGATAGTAAACATATGACCGATTTTCTACAGAAATACGAAAGGGGACGAAGGTGTCCTTGAAAATTATTTAAAACTGTTTTAGTTCAAAATAATTAAACCTACTTGAGATGAAACAACAATTCCGTGAATATTGTGTCTTGAATCGAGATTTGATATCCGCGACCGGTTGTTGAGTAATATCGTTCCCATTCAGTGAGAAAACAGGAGGTCTTATGTTATTGTGCAACCAAAGGGCATAACCCTTGGGTATTTATAGCTGTTAATAATGCCATAGTCACGTGTACATTTAACGTGCCCAAATAAGTCAACTTAGTGCAACTCTTTAAGGGGTGCGTTGATCGAGGAAACAAAGTTTGTAAGTGTACCTGGCAGCGACCATCTGCAGCCTTACTAATTTAATTTTGTCTGTTTCCTCGACCATAGGCGTGCGCAGACCACGGGAGATGCAAGCTGCAAAATTAAGATACATTTTTACCGAAATTAAAAATAAAAATTAAGAGTTTACTTAAACTTGTTTACGAAGTCTTAGCTACACCAAGCATATTTTTTTCCTAACGAAATATAAAATTTAACAAATTTGAAATTCATTTTAAATCTAAACACACTTTTTTTTTTAAGTATACTATCGCAGAAACTTATATTATATAATTTTGCGAAATTTAGGACTAACGTTTTTTGCATATTTGTTTATTTTATGGTTTCTTAAAAAAAATGTTAGTAATAAGCTTGAACTGCGTTTAAATACAGTTTTTTTCCACGTAACTACTAAACGTGCTTTCAATGTACTGCTCTACGAATGGAACACACACTTCAGACGAGGGCTGTTGAGTACTTTCAAAATGGTACGCATGTTATAAGCGCCATTTCGGAGTGCTACGTTTCAAAATACACGCATCAGATACATAGACTAATAAAAGTCATTGCACTGTACTTTGCTACCGAATCTGCAAACCGTAAAATAATAGGGTCACCGCTGAAAGTCCAATAGGTACAGACAGTGCGACAAGAACACTGCACACCAGCTCAGAGCATTGCGCTTAGCGGCGATGGCGTATTTGGTTTACATGGTAGTGTCGCCCTTATCGCTCCCACACTTCTCGGCCTCAAATGTGGAAAGAAGCTCCAGGTAGATGGGGACCTTAATATTTTGGTACAATAAAAATATATTACAACAAAATGTTTCCAGTGTAGGTACTACAAGACGTTTTAGTAGCTTTCCAGAAGCCCTCGTGATCTGGGGTCACGGTGGTGTAGTGGTTAGACTGCTCACATCCCACATAGAAGAGCCGGGTTCGATTCCCGGCGGGGGCCGCTCCCGGATCTTCGCACGTGGGAATCATGCCGGACGACGCCGCTGGTCGGCGGGCTTTCTCGGGGATCTCCCGTTCCCCCCCCCCCCCCCCGGCGCGGCTCCGCACTCACCTCGCTTCACACTCATCGGCTCTCAAGACCCCGATTTTAAGGAGCATGGTGCGCGCAAACAGTATATTTATATAATTTTGGTCATAACTTGTAATACATCAGATTTTTCTAAAATTTTGGCCAGACGAGGCGTAAATAACAATTTTTAGCATCTTCTTACATTGTTACAAATTTATTGTGTTCCGTTATTCTCGGAGCTCTGATTGAAGATAAGAAAATTATTATTGTTTTTTTATTTTTCCCCTCAGTGCTCCGAGAATAATGACGGCAGTGAATATCCAACAACTTAAGAGGCGTTGAAAATTATTATTCCCGTCTTGTTGAGTAAAAAATTTCGATAAACTTATTTAGAAAATCGGGTAAATAAACTGCTTTCATGCACCATTTCCCTTAAGAGCCGCCCACATCACTCACTCGTCCTAGTGAGCTGTGCGGACAGTGAGTTTGCACGTGAGTAGAAGGGGCATGTACGTTCTGGATGCAGGTTAATCTTATGGGACTATGTTCTGCATATAAATTACAATGACATGTGGATTGGGGGACGGACGTAGTCCCATAAGATTAACCTATCTCAATGATCTGCTCCATAATCTTCTCCATATTGGTCTATAGCTCCATAATGACATAAGATCAACCTATTTCCATAATCTGATCCATAATCTGCTCCACAATCGCTCCATAGCTCCATAGTGCCATATGATTAACCTGTATCCAGACCATGCATGCTCGTACTATAGGCTGTTCACGGTAGAATGAGCACTTTTGAAAGCCTTGCTAAAGATCTACCTGTATGCACATTGTGTATTATCCCGCCTTATGTAACATTAACATAGCCATGGGTCTCGTCACTTCATTGATGCGTCGGTGAAGTGAAACTGTGAAATTATTACAGAAGTAAACATATTATAAATATGCTTATTTTTTACGCACTGATGAATTAAATAAACGGAAAGCGAAATAAATTGTTTAAATTATCACAAATGGTTACCTAACACTTTTTATTCGTCGTTAGTATATGGACCTATTTTCCATCTATCGTTACCAAATTTACCGGGCGCATATGAATCAGTGCGCCCGTTGAAGTATATGCAGGTAGAGGCAGTAACATTTTCCTAAGGTTGATTTCAGAAGTGCTCACTTGATCGTGAACAGCCTTCACTCGCCTGTTGCAGTCTCGCCGGTGATCTGGGTTCCGAACCAGCTGGTGGGGGCGCCCGCGGGCACGGACGTGACGGTCGACTGCCACACAGAGGCGTACCCGCGCGCCATCTCCTACTGGGTCTACGACGGCGTTATGCTGCTGCCGTCGCGCAAGTACTCCGCCTACACGACGGAGAGCGGATACCGCTCGCACATGAAGCTGGTGGTGCGGCAGCTGGGGCAGCGCGACTTCGGCACCTACCGCTGCGTCTGCAAGAACTCGCTCGGCGACACCGAGGGATCCATCCGCATCTACGGTCAGCACGGCATCTACCCCCTCCCCCCCCCAAACTCCGCTGCCCTTTCCTTCGCGCCTATCCGAAGGTCATGTTTGACATATTTTTTATTTGGTTATCTGAAAGAGCTTTTGGAAAAGGGCCACCGCAATGCAGTTATTAGTTGTCAAATCATTATAGTTTTCAAAATATAACACTCAGAAATCCCAATTTACCGAGTTCTACAGCATACTAGGCTTTGCTGATAGAGTTTTACAATCAAATTGCATTTAATGCAATCTGTATGGTATGCAGAAAAATACTGATTCATTATGAGTGCGATTTATAAACAGGTGAGCTAGTATTGGTAGTCTGAATTTTGTTGAAAATAATGGTCAGGCTTGGCGTAAATATAGTTTTGTTCATTCAAGCGAAACTGTAAATATTCATTTAAAAAATAGTTGAAAACCATAAACTGTAGATGGAAAAGTTGATTTTGTTCCTTTCGTAGCTTCTAACACAAATGCAGCATGCCATGCTTAGACTCTGGTACAACACTTTGAACCTGCCTATAACACTCTCGGGTTGGAATTTGAGTGTTATATTTTTCAAAATATAATTATTGCAACTAACAACTGCATTAAAGGGGAATTTTTCGAAACCTCTCTAAGATAACCAAATTCCAAAAAAAATGAGCAATATGACCTTAAGCTAAGAAACCCTAACCTATAGGCTGTTCGCAGGAAAATAAACACTTTTGAAAGCCCTGCTTAAGATCTACTTGTATGCAAATTGTGTAGTCTTCCGCTTTATTTAAAATTAACATTGCCATGGGCCTCATCTTTTCACTAATGCGTCGGTCAGGAGAAACTGTAAAATTAATAAAGAAGTAAATATTTTACAAATATTCTCATTTTTACACACTGATGAATGGAAAAAGCAGAAAGCGAAATAAGTAATTTAAATTATTACAAACGATTACCTAACACTTTTTATTCGACATTATAAGATGGAACTACTTTTCATCTATCGTTACCAACTTAATCGGGCGCATGTAATTCAGTGCGCCCGTTGGAGTATATGGAGGCATGGACAGTGACTTTTTCTAAGGTTGATTTCAAAAGTGCTCACTTTATTGTGAACAGCCTTTACCTCCCGCCACTACCGCTGCCCTTTCTTCGCAGCTAACTTCACGTAAGGAAGCCTAACCTATAGGTAGGGATAGGAACATTTCGCGAGTTCGTTTCAGGACAAGGCACACCTCCAAATGTTTACACTGAAGTTGAGTGCGCAATTGGATTGTCGTTTATTAGACAAGCCCTGAAACTACTCTGAGCCAATGGCAGGCTTTTAAGGAAACAAATTGCGAATGCAAAACTGCTAGGAGTGGAGTAACACTGGATACTCTCTGGAGCAGCAGCCAATGAACAAACAACTAAGTCTCCAGTGTACACAGCACTGTGGATTCTAGCATACATGTCACTGGACTCGCGAAATTTTCCTATCCCTACCTATAGGCTGTTCACGGTAAAATGAGCACATTTGAAAGCCCAGCTTAAGATCTGCTTGTATTCATGTCGTGTATTCCTCCGCCTTATGTAAAGTTAACGCTGCCATGGGCCTCATCACTTTATTTGTGCGCCCTTCAGGTAAAAGTGTGGAATTATTAAATAAGTAATTACTATACGAAACTAGTAATTTGTACTCTTCCGTGCATTAAAAAAACAGAAAGCGAAATATATACTTTAAGACATCACAAATTGGTTACCTAACACTTTTTATTCGACTTAAAGGAGTTGACCTACTTTCCATTCATCATTACCAACTTTACTGGGGCACATGTCACTCGGCGCGTCCGTTAAATTATATGCAGGCAGAGGCAGTGACTTTTTTCTAAGGTTGATTTCAATAGTGCTCATTTTACCATTAACAGCATATAACCTAACATAACCTAACCTTACCTAACCTCACCTAACCTAACCCTTGAAAATCACCCTATGTATGATGTCACGTTGTTATGAACTGATTTGTTAGTCAGTTCATAGCTGCAAGGGGCTAAGAGCGTAGCTAAATAATGAGTTATAATTAGGTAGAGCGCAACAGTTATGATGGGGTTTATGAATATAAGTAGTATACAATAACTATTTATCTGACTAGCTTAAATGAAATACCAAAATGTAACTTAATTATGTTACTTTCTATTGCCGCATGCCACTACTATTACAGTCTAATTGGAAAGTCTCCACCTTGTTCATGTTTCCGGAGGCTGTTTCTAGGAGGAGGTTAGTGACGGCTGGACATACCCATCTTCAGTGGTCATCTCGTTCCAATCGCCCGACGAAAAAATAATCACAAGAGTTAAAATGCATAGAGGGGTGGATTAAGGCCCATGCGAAATATGCGACTGCATGGAGTGCCAGACTTGCAGGGGCTCCGCGTCATCGGTACCTTCATTGTTTCAACTTGCAATAAATAAGAGATATTATTGTAATCAGTATTTTTTTTAATTTGAGTAAATAATTCTGACTATTAATAAGCGCTTTTGATGTTGACCATCCTATAGTTTTTATATCTCCTAGGGAATTCAGATACGATTTCATAACCATTATAAGTTATCCCAATATATTATTAATCTTTACGTACGTATTAACTTGTGGCGTATGCATTCTCTATAGTTTTCTTGTTTGGACTTAAACAATGAACTCGCATAAAATTAAAAATAGCAAGTTTATAAAAACTGTAGAAGAGGGCAGGCATCAGGCATCAAGCATCAGGATTCAGGATTCGTCTGACGACTCGATTGACGTCGGCGGACTAGAGTGGCCATGTTATCGACGTAATTGCCTGTTTACCGGTTTTACCCAAAAAAAAATCACTTCCGAAATGGTTGATTTTACCCCCAAATTGCTTTCACGCCAAGAAATTTCAAGGTCCTAATAAATTCCTTAGTGAGCAATGCGGATTTGAGGCTCCTCGGTGCGAGAACCAAAAAGTCCTCAGTACAGCGAGCAGATTCGAGTCTCCCAGGATAATCAGCCATATCGTCCTCAGAGCAATACAATCGGATTCAAGACTCCTGGAATATTAGCCATATTGTCAACACCGCAGTATGACTGACTAAAGACTCGTAGTCAGGACCATCGTAAATACGTTATCGATATGTTTATGATTTGTTGGATTTTTTTTTCTCGAATTCTGAATGCCAGGGTAACTTATGCAAAAAAAACCGACTGCTGGCCCACATGATCCACCATTCCTTTCTCGGAGCCTTCTGTCCGCCTCGCTGCCATGAAGACTGAACTTCTCATATTTCGGGATCCTCGGACCTGCTTTTGATGTTCTGGGGACGATATGGCTCATTTCCCTAGTACATTCGAATCCGTTTTGCACATCTGAGAACTCAATCGAGAGTAAACAATTGATGAAATGATTTTTGGGGTAAAACATGTCATTTTGTCATCCCAGGCCACCGCTCGCGACCCCTACTATGACGTCAGTTGTGTTGTCAGGCGAATGCTGAATCCTGATGCCTAATGTCTGCTCCCGAAGGAGCTTTTTCCTTTTACTTAAAGCGATTTACGTTTTTTTCTTTCATCTTATTGTTTATTATACTAGGGTAGGGAAGCTTAATGGTAATAGTTTGGCAACCACCACTAGGTAGCATTTATGTTGCATTATACAGGATTTCGTTCGTTATATGTAAACAAATGAGATAATGGGGTATTTCATAAAATAAATACAGTTAATTTATCCTCCAGTTGGTATTGTGTTAGAAACTGTGTGAATAAGAAACTTTTTTTATCGAACTAGAGTGGGAAATCAACTAGGTCTTTCCACATGTTTAATATTAATTAAATTTGATAACAGAATCGAAAAAATTCCTTTTGATAATAGCTTTAATTATTTTACTCTTAGATTCATAACATTTTTACCCACCAAAATATGTGTGTTTACATAAGCTGAATGCCAAACACATATTGTATTTTTATTGTTTACGCTTGTAAAAAGTAGTAGTAGCATAGTAGCTTAAATAAAAGTAAATATTAGTTATTTTTTAAGGGTCCAGTACTCTATATATAATACAATTCCAGCCAAATCCAGACTTTCACATGAATATTTACATAGAATTTCTCTATTTGCCGTAAACGTAAAAGTGATCCCTTTGAAATAGCAGCGCACCTAGTGAGGGAGATATTCCTTGTGTCAAACACTCCCATTTTGTATCTCATTTTATTCTTAACCTGGACAGCATAAATCTTAGCACAGTATCAATAAGGAGTAGAATTCAACGCATCTTAATGTTCTTTGATACAATTGCTGTGCATTATTGTTCAGCCAGTCAGAAACCCTAAATGTTGTACTATGTTATCAAGTGAAAAACTGCTTTGTGAAACAAGGAAGAGCTTTATTTCATTTTAGCAGTTTTCATGGAGTGACTTTTTTTTCAGTTTGTTGTGTGTTGGCAGTTTGAATTCGTGGGAGATCTTTAAATTGAAACATGGCTTGTGTATTTTCGGCAGAAATAGATGATAGTGAGGGTTTTGAACTAACGTTAATTGCGGTTATTTCCGTTCAAACATGCTACAAACTAAAGCAAAGAAAATGTTACTGGTAGCAAAATTGGGGAAACAAAACAAAAATAAACGGCATTTGCAAGTGTCTTGTGAATCGTAACCAGAGCGCTGTGCTTGTGTCACAATGTGTTTGTTCATATCGTTATAAATGCGCTAATGAAACATTTATGTTAACTGCTTCGGGGCCTTAAACATGCCCGCGTCTTAGGGCTCGTGAACGAATGGCCTGAAAGAGAGAAGGGTGGGCGGTGACTTGATTTCAAGAGTAAGCCTCTAGTAGCAAGCTTCACATTTTGAATGGCTCCTTCTGGGTACATGCATAAAGTATTTTCACTAGCACTATTTTTTTTTTAAATTAAATTTACGTACTGTAAAAATATATTTTAAGAAATTTGTTACGTATTCCATTAAATGGGACTGAAATAAGATTTTGAAATATGTAACCTGACATATTCTACGTTTCATTATTTCCCTGTCTATAAATGACAAAACTTCAGTATTGCTATCAATCTGAATTAAGTGTAACTCCCACTATGATCGTGGCCCATCACAATAACTAATAGTGTACATTCGCCAATGCAATCCACATGCCTGTCATGGGAAAAACAGGACTGTTTTTTCCCATGTCAGGCATCTGCATCGCAATGGCGATTGTCCGAAAATTTCCGTCTACTCATTCACCCCCATTGCACTATTGATTCAAAGATCACAGCATTGGTATACTCACTCATGCTTACAAAGCTCGCATCCGAAAGCTGAAAATCGTGTGCGTAGCAGGGGACCACCGCCTATTTCCTCTTCTATTATGTGTCAACGTTATGCCTACTTGTTAAATATAAGAAATTCTCATTTTCGAATTTGTTTACTTCAACGCGTTAACAAGACAGAAATAAAAGTCACTGGTAACGAGACTAGACTAAATTTTTGGTAACGATTATTTCGCCCAAAAATTAACAGTATTATTAAGCTCCAAATAAAAATTCTGTGACAACTTTCATATGACGTATAGCGATAATTACGGGATTTATGCTTGTTTGAAATTCGAGATTGGTTATGATTTCGTTACAAAACAATTACAAAATAATTGATATTAAATAACCAATTAGCAAATAGGATAGTATTTCCTTGAATTCACACCTGAAATCTCTGAAAAGTTGGTAACTAATACCATATCACCATATCCCTTTATTATGTAAATAAAGTATATGTAGGTGTCCCTTCGGAAACATAGCTGCCAGACAAACAAAAAATATTTCTAAATTTGTAGCACGTTTCTCGAGACCCAATATGCTGCGAATTTTGCACCTAATCTTACTCGATAATTTAATAACCACAATAAATAACTATCAATCGAAATTTTATATATATTTAATTTATATAATTTTGCTTTATAATAACATAGTACCTCCTATTTTCGTAATGAACTAGAATGAACCCACCAAACTATCACATATTTCAGATGTCAATACAACTTATTGTTTCGTTACAAGTAGTTTCTAACTATTTTTAAAAAGCAAAAACTTTTGAAATGTCAGTTTTCAAGGAAGTATGCCTTCTTTTGCTAACGTTTAAAGTCAATAATGTATTATTCCCCTGTTCTTATACCGGATGTCCGATATTACTTTGCGCTCTCTTTGAACGTAAATAAAAGAGAAACTATTTAGGACAGAATCTTGGAACTGCTTATATTTGACACTCTTAAGTGCACCTTTGGATGTATGCGAGCGATAATAAACGCTACTGTTGTTCGGGATATTTGCTGTTCGCAGCAATACACCATCTGCAACGCTGTAGGACATGACGGCGAACAATAGCTATGGTTTCCATATATTGTGTCGTCGTTCACTGTGCGTGGCTTTGTAGGTTACACAGTGTTATTCAGAGTTCCACACAGGTACAGATCTAACCGTGCTACGCCTGGATATCTGGGTGAATACTCAACACTTACACATCGGCCTATCCACCTCCCAACAAATGTTTCTTCCAGTATAGGCTGTTAACGTTAAAGTGGATAGTTTTTAAGCCCTCTCATTTGGAATAATAATCAATAAATATATTTTTTTTGTTGCCCTAGACGTTAACTTTCGAGTCCGGTGAAATACAAACACTGTGTTTATTATTTACATGGCGATGTTTATTTTTAAAAAAAAATGGTGGAAGGATTTAAAAAAATGGGTGATAGGAAAAAAGTAACTAGGGCCTCAAAATTGCTCACTTTATCATGAACAGCCTGTAGAAACCGTACATCTCGATTATAATATGGCGGTGCACCGTTCTGCAGGTCTCTGGTTAGAGTTGTTGAGCAGGTGGTACAATGTTCCCCTGCATCATAGTACGGCACCGTCAATTATTAATGGCTCCATAAGTCATTTTGCAGGCATACCGCAACACACTATTGACAGGTTTCTCTATCACAATGTAAGTACCTTAATCGGCCCAGTACACGGACTTGTAGCGGTCGAGAGTTCTAGTCGATTTAAAGTTTGCCTCGTCGGACCAAACAGTCACGTCAGCAAAATGTTTGTTGTCGCTTCACGTGTTCGCAACCAACCCACTCAGTTCGACACGCCTCAATCGTCCTCATTCATTGCGTGAAGTAATGTGGAAAAATAGGGCCTCCGCAATACTTACTTCAAAATTCGATGGACACTTGATTTACTGACACCTGAATCTCACCCAGCTTGCCTTGCAAACTTCAGCTTCACGAGGAACGTGTGAATGCGTACACACTTTCTTCTCCCGATGTTTTTCTCTTCCTGCTTCACCATACTATCTTCACATCACACACAGTTCCGCCTCTCTCAAACTTGCTACGTAATCGTGTCATTATTATATGTGACGGTGGTACAGACCTGAATTCTGTCCTCCATCGTCTCTGCGCATCACTCAAGTTCTCGCATATCCAATAACACTTCTAACCCTTTCAGTAAAAATTAAATACATATTTTAAGGCACTTCCACAACAAACACATATTTTGTTTAGAACTACTGGAATTCCAGACGTCAGTTTGTCTCACACCAGAACCAATAGAAAGTTATATGTGTTTCATGTTACTGGCAGCAGTGGTTTGTGAGGTGATGTCTCCCACAAGGTGGGGGACCTTTCTAATTGGACGGGGTGTTCTGGTGTGTACAGCGCAGGTCATTCAAACCACTCCGTATACAACGTTCAAGATAGAGGAGACTGTGACTGAAAGGGCAGAGTCCACTTGCGTTGCCCGAAACAAAACCTTGTAACCTCTGCCATTTCCTCGACTACATTGTAGTGCTGACTCTTGGGGCTGCAAACGAAACTGACAACAAACCGAATTGCTACACGTGCTTGCACACACCCAATATTGTTCTTATATCGTCAAAGATATGCTGCCCCATTAAATTCACTTTGATAGTTTCTCTGTTATTCGCGTTTAAACACTGTAAACATTAATTTGGGAGAGCCATTATTTCATTATTATCAACCAAACCCGTCATATTAACATCCAGTGCTAGAACCGGGTGCTCGTCAGTGCGATCACAACGTTAGGTTTATGAACGCACCTGGGGCCCAATTCTCGACAGTGTCGGTATAATTCCTGTATAGGTGTGACGTTATCTTAAATTCTATTTTTGAGCGCTCGTCAGGGTAGGTAACTAAGCCATAAAGTGTTGAACTCAAATCGACAGCGAGAGGAACATTATCTACATAATCAGTTAGCATTCAAGCTGTCGTGAAGTAAGCTAGACACGCATTTCCATACGCAATATCATTTCACATTGATATAGGTATTCACGATAAAGTGAGCACTTTATGAATCCTTCTCATTTGTAATAATAGTTAATAAATATATATATATTATTTTAACTTTAAGGCGTAAATGTCCGAATGCGATGGAGTATACACACTGTGTTTATTACTCACACGGCAATATTTATTTAAAAAGTTTGTTAAAGATTAAGAAATGACTGAAAGGAAAAAGGGACTAGGGCTTCAAACGTGCTCACTTTACATTGAACAGCTTATAAATTCATAGTTGCCGGTATTTCATGAGCTGCAGTCCATTACTCTTACTTCATTAAAAATAAATAAAAACCTTCCGCGGAATGTGCAACCATTCCTTGGCATGGCTGGTTCTGCAACAGCGATGACACACGGAATGCAGTGACGCCAAGTTGCAGCATCGAGTTTTTGTGATTCGGATACATTTCGTTTCCGACATTCACTACGATTGTTTCGGAAACACGCGCTGCCGCTTTCTGGCACGCGCTGTCGGAACGAAATTATCAGACCATTCCGTTTCCGTATTTATTCAGGTAGTTTTAAAACTCGGCGCCATGTATTACAGGGCGTTGATCCAAATTATCAGCAACCTCCAAAAACCATACGGTTCCAAGTTCCAATCCCGAGTAAGCCACGTCAGCGTACTTCGGTATTTACATTCAGAGTTTGGATTAGTTTAGTTTACAATTAATTCTCTATCAGCCTTAAAGCTCATCCTGACGTATCCAAGGACAAAGGACCTGAAATATACTAGTTGCAAAGCCATTAATATACTTCACTACCAATCTTACCTCCTAGTGATTTCACTTCAAATTATGTATTACTGTAGGTATAACATACTTGCACAAATTATTTTTGATTTGCCATATTCCCTGAGTTTACGGGTTAACTACATATTTCATCAAAAGCTGTGTCGAATTCTGCCATAACTAGCAGTTAACTTCACACATCGACATTCGGGTTAAATTACCGTTCATGAGGGTAGATGTTTGAAAGATTTTTTTTTTTATCTTATGTGATTGGTTACGTTGTACTGAATGATAGCATTATATAATATGTAATATCCATTCCGGTTCGCAACAACGCGTTTTCTAGGGTACTAATTTCTAGTTCTGTTACGCTCGCTACGTCCTGTGCACAGGAGGACACGACCATAGCAAAGCTACCAAAAGAGAAAACGGTCATTTCAAAAACTATTAGATCACAGCAGCAAATTTTTTGAATGGGTTTAAAACGCATGAAATTTATTAAAAATACCAAACGCATTCATATGTATAGAGAAAAGCTTGAATTTGACAACTACGTACAAATGTCATGCACAAACTATCACACGATAAATCCATATTATAAGCTGCAACATCATTTGCTAATCTAATTTCAAAATGGCATTTTGCTTGAGAAAAGATAAGGATAAAAATTAGCCCTTAAAACAGAAGGTTTTACAAAACTCCATTAAAAACTAGGGCTCTACTACTGACATTATTCTTCCGTAGACGTCTTACAAGGTTTACAGACGTCTTACATGGTTTACAGACGTCTTACATGGTTTACAGATGTAGCCTCTCCTATGGTTATCAATCAAAACTGTTTATTCCTTTTTCCTTAAACACAACTAAAATATTTCTTGCTGGAACATTCATATTCTTTCAAAATATGATGCATACTCGTGACATGATCAATTGCAAGACAAATTACAGAGGCTGAAAACTTGAATAGTTTAAAAAAAATTAACAGCCTTTCAAACAAACTTTAAACTCAGTGGCAAAATTGAATAGCCATCTCAAAAACTACCTCATGCCTACTCAAGTAACTCATGTTAACAGCTATATGAATACTATCTACCATTAGAATTTGCCAACAAGGCCCTACGAACCATTGCGAAAATACTTAGCTTATCTGGACTGAACCCCATCAGTTGAGTCTCTCCATTCCAAACTGCTGCTGAGGGTATATATAATATAAGGATAGGTGGGGAAGCAAATCGTCATTTGTAACTTGTCCAATAGGAAGCCTTGGCCCCTCCCCGGAGGTGAGCGAACAACACCAGCGCTCAAAGCGGAGAGTTTGAGAACTAGGGTTCTCGCGCCACTCAGATTAACCACAGGCACACAACATGACGGTCTATGCGACTCGGGCTCCCGTACACAAATACCAAACCATATATAATATGAATTCCACTGTAGGGTAAAATGTCAGTATTTCGAAATGCGTAGCACATGGCTCGCCACATACAAGTCTCTTTTCATTCTCTGTTATGACCATATCTGGCAACTCCAGTCGAATTTTGCGTCGTACAAGCGGACAGGGCACAAAGATGGTCAATACAGGCGAGCGGGACGTCAGCAGCATGGCCGCTCAGCAGTCTGATGGGCGTGGGAGGGAGGGGGGGCATAACAGGCGAAATTCGATGACATGAGACACACGGTCTCAGTTTCGACTACTATTATTTTAAAAGTATATATTGCCAAATAATTTTGTCAAGCATTTGATTTGCTACGGTACTTATACATGCACTTGATTAATTTATGTTACAATTGTTAATTTATGTTTATGTATTTTGCAGAAATACCAATGCCATCGTCCTCGCCTCGAGCTAATGAGGTCCGCAGCAGTTCCGGAACGGAAGGTTTGTGAGCTTTCATAACAACAGTGCATGGCTATTTGTTGTGTTTAAATATAAAACAATCATTACCCCCCCCCCTCCCATGACAATTTTTTTTAAGGAAGTTACCATCAAAAAAAAGTTTATTGTTCAGCAGTACTGAACACCCGTTTTTTTAACGTTAGCGCCTCTTTTCGTAATAAATAAGTGGATCTTGAATAGTTGTGATTTTAAAATGTTGATATAGGTCTATGTCAAATAATAATTAAACATTTATAGCAAATTAGTGAAACAAAGAAGCAAACCAAGGCCAAATGGTTCTATATTGAGAAGTTTCTTGACATTGGGAAGAGAAAATATATTACTGTAACAAAATTTTATCACAAGTTAAGCACAGTTAATATGCAGGGATTTACATGGTTCACGTATTATTTCTTCTTACTATTTAATCATCATAATTTTTCGGTATCTTGTTGAAAGCGAAAATTATGAGAAATTTAATCGTCTTTTGTATCTCTTAAGCACAGAAAAGTACTTGTTTTTTATTATTTTTTTTTTTTTTTGCATCAGGTGAGCTACTTTTAATACGTGAAAATTACAGCGAATTATTTGCATGTCAGTTTTACATGTAGCGTTGTAAATCGTTCCGGAATGGGCGAAAGAATACCTGTAATTGATTTGCATATGTATGGTACAGTATATAATTGCAATACTTACCAATTCTATTTCCTTGTGTGATGGCATATATATATTTATTTTAATTTTTTTATTTTTTTCGGATTTGTTATTTCGTGTGTTTTTGTCATTACTAATTTCAACACAAGTGTTTTGTTTTCTAGCTTGGTTTTCCATTCTTATCTCAGGCAAATGCCATAATATTCCCTCCGCATTATGCTGTATCTGTGATCATAGAAGGAATAAAAATAACTATAGGATGTTCACGGTAAAATGAGAACTTTTGAAAGCCATGCTTAAGATCTACTTGCACGCACATTGTGTATTCTTCCGCCATATTTAAAATTAACATTGCCATCGACCTCATCACTGTGCATGCGTCGGTCAAGTGAAAGTGTGTAAATTAGAATAGGAAAATATTTTACTAACCTTCTCAGGTTTACACTTCGTTGCATTTAAAAAATAAGAAAGCCAATGAAAAAATTTAAGTTATCACGAGTGGTTACCTGACGATTTTTATTCGACATTAAGGCATGGAACTACTTTCCGTCCATCATTTCCATCTTTACCAGGCGCATGTCACTCAGTGCGCCCGCTAAAATATGTGCAGGTAGGAGCAGTGACTTTTTTCTGAAGTTGATTTCAAAAGTGTATACTTTAGCGCCAGCAGTCTTTATATATATATATATATATATATGATGGTTTATCGCGAGAAAAGTTGACCGTTTTATATGATTCAACGTACTGTACACATGTCCGACAGTTTTCTTTCCTTATTGGCTGTCATGTTTGTATGAAGGTACTATCACACTTAACTAGGCCAATGATTATCCTGATTATGTAATGCAGAACGTTTGTGATTGGTCTGCAGAGAACTTAGCCGAGTCGAAACCTTGGTCATCCAATCATAAGAAGATGAACCAGCTATAGTTTTATCAAAAATATGTTGACTCGAAAATTTTTCTGTGATTTTCCATCATACCTAAAAGTTATACATTGCTGTGTATGGCTAAATATTATGCGGACAAGCTATTATTGTCACAACTCGTGAAAAGTGCAAATGAGCAAATGAACAGTGTGAGTTTTGTTTTAATGTGGCTGGCTGGCACGAGATATTTTTCATGCTCAAGACTTATAATTACGGAAGGTGAAAATGTGTTTGCTAATCGAGGCGTGGCTAAGAGAACCAGAGGTATTCTTATGTAATCAAATTAGAGACCGCATACCATAGAAAAGTGGGACGACCCGAGATGAAGAAGAGTCGTTGTGAGGGAAGTCTTGTGGAGCAAACAGGCATCTTCGCTTCTGGTTGCCTCTTTTGGCCACATAACCGGCAGTTCTGGGAAGGAAAAGAATGGAGCAAAGAAAAAAAGAAATCTCGCCTTCTTCATTAGCGGTAAGGTTTGCTGTATTATTGACAGAACTCCCTGGAGCTATGACTACGGCTGCTCGTGGAGATATGCGACCCAGTTAGTTTCCCCACAGGCGGAACAGCTCACCATCACGCCAAAGTGTACGACACTTCACGTAACTTTGAAACATCATACACAAATGCATTCATAGTTTTAGCCTTCAGTTCTGTCCACAAATTTTACCGAACACTAAGTCACTAACTTTGCTGGTAAGTTTGTTATTTTCAAATGATTTTGTTTGTTTGTTAATGCTTCCTCGTTCCAATATCCCCCCCCCCCCCCGGTCACCTACAATGTGTCTGTATTCATATCCGAATTGCCGTATGAAATTAAGTCGCAAAATAATCTGCAGAAATGTATAAACTTCATGTTTTAGAGCTATTCATGCCTTATTATGTGATGAGATCATGATCTGATATAAAGCGTGGAGTAAAATTTATTTTATGATAGTAAAATTAATATTTGTTACTAATGACGTACAGTCTATAGTTACTCTATATATTTGCTACAATAAAATATTATAACACTAAATAAAAACAACTTATTATTGATTCGTTATATTCTTGTACTATCAAAGATTAAATTTTCGTAAACAAGTAAATTTCTATTGTAATTTAAAATAAAATATAACTTAAACAACTTAAGCAATAGTTTTTAACAATAAAGCATTTTAAAACATGGAATGCGACTTTCATTCATTAATACAACCATAAATTCCATTACAAACACAAGCACTAGCCCACTAGTTATTTATACTAATTTGAGAAATAAGAGTGTCTCAGTTGTTAGCCTACTTTCCTTTAGAAAGGTAGGCTTATGAAATAGCTCGAATGTCTGTCTGGATGTATGCTCCCTCCTCCCCCTCCCCGGGCCCTAAAAATCTTTTTAATATTTGGACAGATTGTAATATAATTTTGTAGGAACGTGTTGCCACTAATGGAGATCACGACGCAACCTTTTATAAAAAAACATTTTCTATGTGTATAAAATTCTGCGAGTGCAAACTTGTGAGTGTAAATGTATCAGACTAACGTTGCGCAAGCAAGTTATTTAACGCTCGCACGTCTAGAGCCCGTCGAGGATTGGTCTGTACAGCTGAACTACATCAGTAGGTCTTTATAGCTTAGCTACATCAGTAGATCTGTATACCTGAACTACATCAGTAGGTCTGTACAGTTGAACTACATCAGTAGATCTTTATAGCTTAGCTACAGCAGTAGATCTGTATACCTGAACTGCATCAGTAGGTCTGTACAGCTGAACTGCATCAGTAGGTCTTTATAGCTTAGCTACATCAGTAGATATGTACATCTGAAATACATCAGTAGGTATGTACAGCTGAACTATATCAGTAGGTCTGTACAGTTGAACTACATCAGTAGATCTTTATAGCTTAGCTACAGCAGTAGATCTGCATACCTGAACTACATCAGTAGGTCTGTACAGTTGAACTACATCAGTAGGTCTTTATAGCTTAGCTACATCAGTAGATCTGCATACCTGAACTACATCAGAAGGTCTGTACAGCTGAACTACGTCAGTAGGTCCAGCATTCCTATGACAGCTGTGCCGCTGGGCTCGCAACTACCCTCCCCCCTCTTTTTATTGTCACGGCTCCGCGGCACTAACTCCTTCTAATTACCATCGCGTGATTATAACGACTTACCCAAATTGTGGTTATTATGTTATTATGCAGTATATAAAATTATATATTTAAAACATCTGCAGATCACGTAAATTACAATTTATATTAATTATCCATCATTTTGTTCAAGTGAGTATGGTTATACACTAGCGACAAACAACTGACATTTCTACGGAAAGCCTAATGGTGTTGTCACAAATTGCCAACGTCTGTTTCATTAACACTTTTTTTGTTTGTATGAAATTTATGGTACGGACAAAATACACTATACGTAATACGTATATCTATTTTTTAAGAGCATCCATTATTCTAACAAAGGCGTATTTATTGTTATTATATATCCATTTACACTCTTCACAAATTGTAGATTGCAGTTTGTCACGCTGCAAACGAAAGGTTCTAATTCTGGTCGGTCAATTTTTAATGGTTTTAAAAATAACTTAAGTTATATATTACCACGCGTTTTATGTTGAATAAAGTCTATTTGGTTTAATAACTTCATTAAAATATTAAATACGTCATAATGAATAGTTAACGGTACAATGGAAAAGCTATTATTTTGTGATAATTAAATGTCTCGGAGAACATTTTGCTTTTCATTTTCTTATTTACATACCTTACGTCATAAACAAAGTTAGTATAGAAGGTGTATGCAAAATAATTATATTATATAGAATTAATTATAATATATAAAAATTAATTATAATATGTTATATAAAAAGTAATTATATTATAATAACTCTAATTTGTTAGCTCACTCGCAAAAATGGAAAGAACTACATCCTTAGTGGCGAGACGAGTTACGCCTTGGAAGTTATGTTGGCACGCTAGATTACATGGTTTTTTGACACTGGCTGAAATTTTCATGTTTGTTGGGAATATCCCATGCAATGTGTCAAACTATAAATTACGTTATATAATTCTAAATAATACATAGGATATGTTTTTAACTATTTGCACGAGGTATAAAGATGTGATATATTTGTATATAGCTTAGTATGCTATATCTACAAATCATGTAAAAAATCTCAACTTAAAACTTCATATGCTGCCATTATCTATTGAGACATTAATCTGTGTCTATAAAGAGACAATTTTCTCCACAATTTCGTAAAATGGCGCAACATAAATAAAATTATGTAATATTTTGGCTTTTATAGGCCAACTATATTTCCGTAACTTAAGAGAGCAGTCGAATATTATCAATATAACAGCCGTGTGAATATTCCATGTTAGTATGCTGTAAGTTCCAAATAATTCCACCCAAATTCGAAATACTAGCAGTATGTATGACGAACATCAATATTATTTGTTCGCCATTTATGAGGATATCACCACACTAGAAAATGGGGATTTTATGCCATGTCTCGGGGACCAATAAATCGATTCTCACCTAACTCTGCACATAAGCATCGCTACATAGGCACATGTAAACTTACCAGACTTCAGTGACTCACAAATTCGATTTAAAAATGACTGGTCTATAAATATTTCAGGTTAATAAATACCATCTTCCCTGATAAAAATTTTAGTTGATGCTCGTAATCCTAATTCTACATCTATACTTGGTTACATGACAGCTTACGGTACGAGGGGTTCTGGTTTAGTACCTATTTTGATTAAGGCACTTGTGTATATATAATTGTATCACTAGTATTGCATATGTTTTTGTTCCACCTCTAGTGATATCTTTGTCAACAAGGCGTCAATACTTACCTACAATCTTCCCATTTCAGAAATTCATTAAAACTATTTGCATCCATACAAAATAAAGTAGGCTCATTAATTATTACGGTAACTTCTTGGGTTATCATTTGTTCTTTAATATACACTATTTGATCAAAAGTACCCGGACACCCTGCGAAACATGTTTTTTTAACATAGGGGGTGACACGTTACTGTAATCTACCGCCTTGTACACATGGTCAGCGATGGCAGTAGACAGCAGACAGCACGAGACAGTTGGATGGGACTGTCTGCAGAACTCACGTACTTTCAGCATGGTCAGGTGGCCGGGTGCTACTTTTGTAAAAACTCTGTGTGCGAGACTTACACCCTCCTGAACATCCCCAGGTCCACTGTGAAGTGGAAACATGAAAATACGTGTACAACCCAAAAGCGTGCAGGACGACCTCCCATGTTCGAGTGTTGAAGACGGTAGAATAGTATAATGGTCAAACATCCATCGGCACCATCACATAGGCATTCTAACCTGCATCAGTATCTACTCCAAGCACAGTGGCTGTTCGACGCGAGGAGCGGAAACTTGGTTTCCATGGCCGAGCGGCTGCCCATAAGCTACACATCACACAGACACATATCAAACACCGTTTCACATGGTGTAAGGAGCATCGGAACTGGACAATATAACAGTGGAAAACCATTGTATGGAATGATGAATCACGGTATGCTATGTGGCGATCCGTTGGTAGAGTGTGGGCGTGACGAGTTCCTGGTGAACTACATCTACCAGCCTGTATAGTGTCGACTGTGATATTCGGTGTAGTGGGGTTACGGTGTGAACATGTTTCTTCTGGACGGCGCTTGGCTCCCTTGTTGCTTTACGTAGCACTGTCAAGGTACAAGTTTAGGTCGACATTTCAACCGTTTTCATGTTGCCTACCGTCGAAGACCATTTCGGGATAACCGTAGTCTCTTTCGACATGAACTAGCACTCGTCCATACTGCAGGGTGTGTGAGGACGCGGTTGGGCGACAACATCCCACTAATGGACTGGCCTGCACAGAGTCCTGATTTGAATCCGACAGAATATCTCTCGGATGTTTTGGAACACCAACTTCATACTAGACAACGCTGGCCCATTTCGATACATTTCCTAATTTCGGCACTCCACGAGGAAGGGGTTGTCATTCCCCAGAAAACATTCCGCCAACACCTGAATGAAAGTGTTCCTGTGAGAGTGCAGGCTGTCATCACTGACAAGGGCGAACTAATACAGTATTGACTGCCAGTGTTTCCGATGGAGGGCGGCCCAAACTTGTACTTCAATTTCAGGTGGGTGTACGGATACATTTGATCGCATAGGACAAATGTTTGTAATCGTATCTCCATTCTCGAAAATAACTTATTGGACATTCAGACATGTGTGAGATTTTTATGTCGGTTCAGAATAGTCGCCAAATTTTGTCGGTGTTGTCTTATCGCTGATCTCAAGAAAATCTCTAGCCTTCTGAGACTCGATAAAGATCTTTCAGCTGTACAAGTCGATACCGGGATGGTCAGCAACAAAGTTCACAAATCTCTAAGCATATCCATTATGTAGACGTCCTTTTAACAATCGTTTCTACACAGCCAAAACTGTGAAATGTTTCACAGATTTTATAATAATTATTTATGTACAGGAGCATGTTCCTGGACAAAGAAGTCTTTTCGGATAAATGCCATTAGTATAAAATGCAACTATTTGATCAAAATCGTTGATTGTTTTGTCAGAAACTGTTCATCCTTTGTTAGGAAAATGGAAAATTTTGATTAACAGTAACTTCAAGTGCGCGCACTGGCATATATATTTCTGGATGCTGAAAGGGAACTGCCACTCTTGCTTTCCCCTTCATCGAGCTACAAAAGCCTGCTGACTCACACACAGAGTACAGCAGGTGTAGAAAGAGAAAGCACTCGCAGAAGATCAGTTTTTTTTTTTAATTATATGATCAGGTTGGGAGTGGAAGCTGGATGCTGTGTTTCTCTAATCGTGCCAACCTCAGGCAGTTAAACATTCAAAAATGTTTTAGAAAATATAATTAGGCGAGTTTTATAATGCGAATTTCACTATTTCAAAATACTAATTTTAAATCACCAGTCTTGTGAGATTAAGAAAATCGAATTTATTGTTTCTGTTTAACTAATCTTGTAAGTTTAAATATTAATGTTCCGAAAAAAGAATTTTCTTCCATTCAGCAGGGTGGCATCATGTCAGTAATTTATAAAAATGCCAGATTAACACTGCAATTTCAGGTTTTTATAATGAACTGTTGTAGCACACTTAACTACGTTTTCGAATTTGTGTGTTGATGCATTATAATGTATGTTAACGATAAAGTGAGATTTTCCCTTTCAGCCATATTGTATCCTTCCGCCACTCTTTTTAATTAAATATGGCCATGTAAGTTTAAAGCATGGTGTGTATATCCCACCGCACTCGGGAGTTAACGCCTGAGGATACAATACAAATTACTTATTGATTATTAATCTAAATGAGAGGGTTTCAAAAAGTACTCACTATTCCGTGAATAGCCTATAACTATCAACAGAGATATTAAAGAGGTGCTACAGTCATCAACCTGAAAGCTCTCAGTCTTACTCATTTGTGCCAGTTTACGACTCTTTAATGATGTGCCCCTGTCCAAATATTAGAGGGATGCAGTTCCCTTTTGACAGTTGCTAGGGAGGGCGGGCACTTTGGTATCCTAGAGTAATTGCCTATGGATGTGTGTTCGCATTATTCTTATTGTGATTAATGTGTGTAGTTGCTACTAGCTGTTACATCAAGGATTTGATATAAAGGTAACATTTTGACACTAACAAATATCGATACATGTAAAACAGCGAATCCTAACAAGATTTGATAGTATTATTTTGTGCAAGTACTGTATTAATTATTTTCTAATTATCTAATCAGTTTGGTACAAAGTGCACTGACAGTTAAATCACTAGCCATTCATCAAACAATGTACTTTCGCAGCGATAACTTTGCACTGTAGTGGTTGCGGCACGAGGCACGTGATTCTGGTTGACGTACATGTGCATAACCTATGTCACTAAGGCTTCTCTTCGTCTCGCCCCGCTCCAGTGGCCAACCACTGAAGGAACGACACTTCTCTTCGGCACGTTCTCCTCGCTGCGCTTCTGTTCTCTACGAATCATCTTGGTGGGAGAGCACCATACGAGCGATACACGTACACTCATCACACACCTCACCGCCTCTACGCGCACTTCACTTGACTTGGATGCAGTATTTTTGTCAGCAGTGAATATTTCTTCTTGTTTCTAACTGTATTTCTGAATTTTTTCTGTCCTTAATTTCTTCTTCTGATATTTTCAGTCGTTCCAGGTTTTCTTGTGTCTCTTTCATCCAATTGGTGTTCAATTTTCTTGCATTAACGATATTGAAAATTTTCTTCGTGAGTCTGTCTTCACCCATCCTGCATAAGTGTCCGTAGAACTGCAGGCGTCTTTTCCTAAACTTATCTGTGATGGTGTCTGTGTTTTCGTATAATTTTTTTTTAGGTCATCTGATCCAAGTTCCGCATCAGAGGACGGCACCATGGATTTTCCTAAGGATCTGTCGTTCCTTGTTTCTCTATGTCATGAATTTTAGTCGTTCCCCTGATTACTGTGGTTTCTGCGCTTATAAGGCTTCTGGTAAAACTACTGGGTTGTAACGTCGTAGATTCGCATTACGAGATACTGATGGACAGAGGAAAGGAAGAAATTAATGAATTAATGAAGAGGTTTTGGGAAGAAAGTATAAGAGAAAAAGGAAGTGAAACAGTGATTGGCTCAAGTTCACACGCTCTCCTAAAGGGGGATAATCGGAAATTATTATTATTATATATATATAGTTTATCAATGCTTTCTTCATATTTGTAAATATATGTATGGTGTCTCTTTCCCCCCTTCACACTTGTGTCGAAGGCTCTACGGGTTTTTAAGTCAGTGATCAACAGACATAGGAGGAAGGCCAGCGATCTTATCGAGGTCGAAAATACTACTCTGGTAGAAGGGTACATACTTTTAGCTTTCCTCATAACAAAACTTATGTTTACCGAGCATTGATTGGCGCGATGTGTTAAGCCCTGGATACTATCACACGGGAAATATGGTCGACCCAGCGTATATAACTGACCGGACTGTGGAGGATACGTTCTCTGGGACCAGGCCGTAGGCTAGTAGCCGTGGGCATTCGCTGTTAGCCATGGGCAGTCCTGGTAGGCGGTCTGTGTGTGTTATATATATATATATATATATATATATATATATATATATATTACACCACTCACACAAACACACACATGCATACAAGATGTCTGAAAATTCTATACATTAGTTTTATGGAATGGTAGACCTCAAGAGGACGATCATTTTTTATATAAGAATGTTTGTTCGGAAACGTATCTGTACTGTGCTACAGGCACCGAACGAGAGCCCTTGTAGAGAACGATTGTCGCTGATGTAATCCGAAACGACGGACGTAAGGCGGTGCTTGTGACTCTGCGTGATTGATAAAATAATTATTTTGCAGAACGTTTTCGAAGTTATTTAAATAAAGGTATTTTCCACACCACTTGGAGGGCTAGGTAGGCTGTCATCCTAATCGTTTTTCTGTTCTGGCGGTACGAAACATTTCTAGGCATCACCGTTGAGTTACATTATGAAAACATTCACTAGCATCTGGAAGTCAAGAGGGTCAGTACCATCTGGACGCATTGCACGGTTTTTTTTTAAACCCAAATGGTATTCCATCGCCAGTTATTAGAAACACTCGCGCATTTATTAAGTTGAATTTTCGCCAGGTTCTTGAAATTCATGTAATCTTCTGCCGCCACACCGCACTCCCTGTGTAACTTATTATATTTTTCTCATTTAAGATGTTCGCTTGCCTAGGTTTTGAACTAAGTTTCAGTTTGTTAAATGTACGGGTTTTTTGGACGAAGAGATTTAACACGTCCCCAATATGTTAACCTATGAAAATAAATAATACACCTGACGAAGACGGAACGGTGCTTTTACAAAGTTATCACGCATGCGATAAGTATTACTTTTTAACCCTAAAGCACTGTTAAAATCTGTTTTTTTTTTTTTTTTCAGACAATAGGAGCCTGCGGTTTAAATTGTTACGCATCTCCCATCTATACAGTCCCTAGGAAAGGACTAGAAATTTCCACGAATTGATTTTTAGGTCAAGTTAGACCTCAAACACATGTGAGTTTCTTTTATGTTTGCAATTGAATCGCATGTTATTACGCACACCCAGGAGAACTCGCGAGTTAAATACAGACCTGCAAGAACCTAACCCTGTGCCACCCGTCCTGAGGTAAAATTATCTGCACACTGGGGCAGAAAACAATAATCAGAAAGTTGAGTGGAGAAATTTGGGCGGCTCTTAACTTCGAGGTGTTGAGAGCCGACGAGGGTGAAGCGATGTTGGTATGGGGCAGCGCCGAAACGCAATGCCATGGGAAACGGGAGATCCCCGAGAAAACCCTCGTCTTGCAGCGCGATTCGCACAAGCAAAAATCCGGGAGCTACCACTCCGGTGATGGAACCCGGTTCGCCTAGGTGAGAGGCGAGTAGCCTAACCACTGCACTGCCGAGGCCCACTCAATTAACGGAAAGCTGAGGCTCAAATGTACATAGGACCATGAAGTCTAGCCTAAAGTTTCGTGGCCCTGCCTACAGATACATCAGCACGACGACAATACTGCACGCTATTTCAGGGACTTATTGCGCGTAATGGCGATGACGCACTTGGTGCACGCAGCAGTGTAGTCCTAATCGCTCCAGCACTTCTCGGCCTCGAACACGGTAAACATCTGCAGGTAGGCAGTACTGAAACGTTTTCTGTGAAATCGATGTTTGCGCGTAAACGCTTATCTTGGTAAATATAAGTTGTGTAAATACGACATTTTGCCAGAAAGGGTTTAAAAAAACCTATTGTCGATGTTCCTATATTTTTACTTTTATTATAATAAGTCTATTAATGGAGAAAAAGATTCGATAAAGTGGTCAAATGTAGCATTTGTTAAGCTTGCCTATGCAGTCCCCTTAAGCGGTAATAGAAAAGTACGATTATAGGCAGATAGTTTTATCTGTGGTCGTTCATCGCGTGTAATAAAATGGCACTGTTACAGATCTAATTACACAGTAAAGTGTTAGGACGGAAAAACTGCACGCCATGCGCGTAGGAGCGATGAGGTACTAGGCGTGCTTGTTAGTGTCGCCCGTATCTCTCCCTCGCTTCTTGACCTTGGACGCGCAGGTACATACTCCTCTTAAGATCCCGATTATTCTCTGCACCTGCCAATAGAAGGATCAGCTGTTGTTAGTGCAAGGTAGTTGTGGGAGTGTGTGTAGTGGGCGGGCTGGAAGGAGAGACCTCGCTGAGGCTGTGTGGTTGTCCTTGCAGAGAACACGGCGGTGGAGCGCAACACCTCCGGCAGGATAGTGGTCGCCGATGACCACAGCAGGATCCCCTCTTCCTCCTCCTCCTCCTCGGACAGCCTGGACCAGAGCGACCAGCTGGGGGTCGTGGGCGGTGGCCCTCACCCGGACTCCAGTCGCGGACAAGGTACTGGTCGTTCCGTCCCGCCTTCAAGACGTTCAACCATTTGCCCTTCACTTATTTCACACCAAATTGTAAATACACGTGACTTGTCGTGTCGCAATTTTAGGCCAAATGAATTAAATCAAATAAATTGTATAACAAAATACTTTTACTCAGGGTGACATTTAGACCAAACGCTTTTTAAACCAAAGACTTCAAAGTCTAACGACTTTTTGACCAAGTGACTTTTTGCCGCTCTATTATTTGACGGACTACATTTTAGGCTGTGTGGCATATAGGCTATTTGACTGTCATTCCAAGTGACTTTCAGGCGAAATAAATTTTATACCAAATTACTAGCTATATGACTTTTAGGCCAGGTGATTTTTAGGTCATGACTTTCATCTCGAATAATTTTCGGCTAAATGAATTTTAGGACAAACGACTAATATAAAAAGTTCTTTAGGTCAATTTACTTCTAAGACAAATTACTTTTATGTCATGCTAAATGACTTTTAATACAAGCGTTTTACAAACCGAATTACTTGTAAGTAAAGTTATTTTTAGGTCAAGTGACTACTAGGCGGATTGACTCATAGACCAATTAATTTACAGACGAGGAGACATTAAGGCCAAGTAGCGCTCTCCCGAGGAGACAAATACCTGTAGTAATTGCACAGCTTCTCTCCAGCACCAAGTAGAGAGACCTCACCTTCAACCCGCTACACAGTTCACGCCTACTTAAGGCGCCCGCCTACCTGCTGGTGTTTCTTGCGTTTTAGGTATAAACAATTCATGGTTACTTAACAATTATCTAAATACCTGCTAAAGTTCTGCTTCCAGGATATTCTACCACCTCGCGCAAAATAAGCCATAACTGTGTCTAGAAAATTACACCAAACGACATCGCACCGAATTCGCGTGCACTCAGTTCAAATTATATTCTGCATGAGAACTATTTCTTACTAGGTGCTAGCACTCAACATATTTTCTCACTGTTTATATTCACATTTATTATTAAATTAAATGTTATAATTTATAGATAAAATGTAGATAAAACTTGAATTAACTGAAAAATGGATACTTTTGGGTGAACATATGTATAACACGGTGTTGATGCATGGCGCATTTAGGTAATAAGTGAACACGTCATAAATGGGGTGATTTTAAAAAGATTTTATTCGAAAAGTGTGGAGAGGCCGCAGATAGACTATACGTGAGCTGAGGACCATAAGAGCGACACTACTACACCTATGGAGTACTCTTGTCACCTCTACACGCAAAGCACTGAACTGCTGTGCAATTTTTCCATCGTGATACGTACTTCAAGCTGTAATTGTTTAATTAAAATGTTGAAAATTCTGAAGCAGATTGCAGTTCATCTCCCTATGTATATTTTGCAGATATTAACGTTTTATATTTTCATTTAGTAGAAGTCTGAAAGTCTTTTTTTGGTTTGTTAAAATACCTTAAAATAATTTTGGTGTCTGTTAAATGTTCTCTTTTAGACTAATTTGAAGTGTAGGTATTTGAATGACAACATGTCACCAGTATTTAAAGCATTTTCCCTGTATAGGTTGTTCACTGTAACATGAGTACTTTAGAGGCCCTAGTTGCTTTTTACATTCAGCCATTTTTTGTCTTTTAACCACCTATTTAAAGAAATATTTCCTTGTAAGTAATAAACACAGTATGTAGATTCCACCGCACTCGGAAATTAATGTATAAGGGTTAAATAAAACATACTTATTGGCTATTATTGTGAATGAGAGGGCTTTCAAAGTGCTCAGTTTACCGTGAACAGCCTATAGCAAATTGTTACGTGCGAGGTAGGTAGGCAGGCGCTTCATGAACATATGCACTCACGTCGTTTAGTAGTCAGCTGCCACTAAAGACGAGGTACACTGATTCATGTCTTCTGGACATGTCCCATTCATCAACACTTACTCTTGAATTACTAGTTCAATTGTGGTAATCACGTGATTCAATCATATGACATGTTTCCAGAGTATATATTATTATTATATAAATAATATTTCACTATAGTCCAGTTGCGTTGAAATTCGCTCAGAGGAAGTGAACTTTAATTTCAGAGCAATTGTTTGTATGGGGTATTATAACGATTAGACCAAGCTACTGGCTTTTGGATAAGTTATTGCAAAAATAAAACGCCATTGAATGTTACTGCTCCGCTTTTTGCTATATTCCACCTACATTTGTCGCTAAGATTATGAGGACGAAATTCACGCTGGTTTCCAACGGAAGTTTACTAACCAAATGTTAACAAAACTACTAAAAAAAAAAAACACACATTTCGAGTGTACCGCGATGGTGATAACAGTTACATAAACATAATTTAGCTTACCAAATTAATTCAAAATAGCAAAAAATTTTACTTATTTCATTTGCACACGAATTACTTGAAAAAACCTAATACATATATGCACTTTATTAAATAAATAATTCTGTGGTTGATTTTTAATAAAGGTATATAATTTTAAGAGATCACTACACTTCTACCTCGTACAAGTTATCCATTGCATGAATCTTCATTCATTATTTATCTTTTTTTTTTATTAATTTGGGTGGGAACGTGAGGATTATACTTTCGGATTACTGTAAGGAATTGAATGTGCTCTTACTGCCGCACTAGAGATACATACACGTTATTCTGATCATGCTTGATGTTACGTTCGCCGGGTAAGTAAATAAGTTGTAAGCAGATGAATGATTTAAACTGACAAAAAAGCAAATGCCCACAATATTCCTTGCCTTAATATCGCCCGCTGGAACGTCAGCGGAACGGAGCTAAAATAGGACTGCCACTTCGAGTAGTAATTAGTTGCTTGATGAATCTGTTCCAAATGTTTGTGTTTGCTCTACGGTCCCTGCACTAATTTATGATTTTTAAGTAGTTAGATAATGTGTAACAATGTTTTATCTCAATTGGTTAATATCTCAAACAGCACAATGCCTATTCTTTCAGTTGTTTTTCCTTTGTTTTTCACTCACGCAGCTTACAATTAAAGTAGTGTTCAAAATGTCTTTAGAAATAATGTTTAAAAAATTTTATGACTTGACTGTAAATAAAACCAGTTTATTTTACATTTTAATGGCATTTATTTTTCAGGATACCACACCGTAGTGAGATGGAAATTGACTACTGCATTGCTCTCTGCAGTACTGTTCCACACATCTGGACTATGAAAATGTATACGTTTATAGGTGAGTAATATTTTCAAAAATCTTAAAAATTTATGCAACATTATTGAAATGAAAACGCAAGTAGAATTCACATTAAACACTCTAAATTTAATCCGGTGATTGAAATGTGTAGAATTATTTTGCCGGATGTTCAGTTAATAAGTAGACACTCGGAAATTTCTCGGATTCATCTGAGGACAAGTTAAACTGCATTCACGTGCACATGTTTGTGCTTCTTTTGTACCATAGTTTGCGCTTATTTTGTACCATAGTTTGTACTTCTTTTGTACCATAGTTTGTAAGGCACGCCCCCGAACGACTTTCAACCAATACCAACCTGCAAGGGATGCTGCAGCCCCTTACCCCCGTCCTTTTACAGGTTGCGTCCCAGCGATCTCACGTTCCCTGAATGGTTTAAGGTGGGGGCCTTCTACCCACATGCCCTTATGTCTTTTTGACACCCTTGTTTTGTTACAGTCTCCTGGTCTTTCTTTTTAATTTTTTTCATTTTAGGGAGGTTTGCGTTTCTTTCCCCTCGTTCCTTTTCATGTCCTCGTTGTTTGTTCCGTTTCCAGGTTTGATCCTTTCTCTTCCTTGTTGCGTAGCAGAGTGTAATCCTCCGCTGGAATGCAGGATTTGTTCACTGTCCCATTTTATTTGTTTTATTTCGGGTAGCGCTTATACAGGTTTTCTATTCAAACTTATCGAACAAACAAGAAACGAATCCCATTGCTATCTGGACTGTGGTTAAAATGGACTAAAAAGCCAATGAATTGATGTTTGAATGCACAAAGGATTGCGGAGTCTAGATTGTTGCCGAATGAATACGCGAAATTCTCGTGTCTCTATTACGGAGCTGTTATCAACTGGCGAACCAGCGGAATGCACTGAGGTCTCACTGCCGGACCACTGAAGTTCACTAGGAATCAGTGTAAATCACTGCGTAATCGGTGGATGTCAACAGCTAAAATGATCAGCTGAATTAAAGTGAGAATTCATTACGAGAAGGAATAGTGTGTTTTGTGATGAGAGATTATTTTCCATCATATTTAACTTATTGAAATAATCTCTTCTAGTCTCAATGCCTAACACTGAACCGTTTGAGAATGCATAGATTAATATTAATATAAAATAATTGAGTGTTTACTGAGGATGTATTACGTACCACACTTGAGTCTATAGGCAGTAGCGTTCGAAATTTTTTTTTTTCAATAAACATTTAGAACGAAAGGCACAAGTCATGTTAAAATTAATTACACCTAGACAAGTACGTAGAAGCTGTTCACAGTAATATGAGCATTTTTGAAAGCCCTGCTTAAGATCTACTTGTATGTATGTTGTGTATTCTTACACCTTATGAAAAATTAACATTGCCATGGGCCTCATCACTTTGTTCATGCGTCGGTCAAGTGAAACTGTGAAATTGTTTTAAAAAGTAATTATTTTACTAATCTGCTCATTTTTACACTTCTGTGCATTTAAAAAAATGAAAGCGAAAAAAAGTAATTTAAGTTGTCACAAATGGTTTCCTTTCACATTTTATTCGATGTTTGATATGAAACTACTTTCCATTCATCGTTACCAAAGTTACTGGACGTATGTCACTCAGTGCACCCGTTAAAATATATGCAGGCAGGTGCAGTGAATATTTTCTAAATTCTATTTTAAAAGTTCTTACTTTCACGTGAACAGCCTTCAGGTGTAAACGTATGCATAATACTGGCACTGTAGACAGAAATTTTCGGAATATCATGCGCCAATTCTTGAAAGCGACAGCGTGTCAAAACTTGTCAGAACTTATGCATCTTTCAGTGAGACTCACGTCGATTTGCGCCCCCACTCTCATGTGATATTCATTCAGCGGTCAGAGTAGATATTTCCCCGTGTGAGAGAGTATTGAATTAAACAACTCGTGGTGCTACAACCTGCCACCTGGAGCGTAACAAGTACTGCCAATTGTTCAGAATCTGCATATTGTTTAAATCAACACATGAAAAAGAGAATGAACAGCTTTGAGAGGCTTTAGGGTAATACACCCAAATTGTTTTCTCATTTGAACTGTTGATAATGGGTTGTTGGAAACTAATCACCTTTCGCGTTACAAAAAGAGATACCACACAAAGGCGGCAACCTCAGTTAGTTTCAAGAAGTTATTTGATAACAGATACATGCAGTATTGGCAATGATCACAAATATACACAACTATTCTAAATTATCGCAAGATACATCTGAAATATATTCAGTAATATTGCAATAACCCCGTATTTTAAGACCGCCTACAAGGTATGGCCCATCCTCAGGAAACACATTCGACTGTAAGTCGTATGTGGTTGTCCAACCGATTGTTTTAAGAACACGTGGATTAAATAACATGACTTTAAAAATCGCGTTGCGTGTTGTAAAAACATGTTTCTCAAGCCCCTGTCACACGTCAAATTTTTGCCTTCAACTATATTTGACAAGTAAGCTTGGCAACTCCCAACTCTTGCGTGTCCGCGAATTCGGGTAACCAATAGGAATCGAGTATTTGGTTTCATGATATTCGTTTTCGTTGCCAGTGAGATATACAAGGCAACAAGTGCTTCGATTTGCCGTGGAAATTATCAATTTTGTTTTAGTAAATAAGTGCACATGGTTAGGCAGTAACATTTACGAATTTTTGAACACTGTAAAAATATACCAAATGAGATGTGTATATTATGAAACCTGTATCAGTTATTTGCAAAAGCTAAGTTTTTCTTTTTTTTTTTTTTTAAAACTTCGTAAGGTGTAGCCTAAGACTGAACGTTTCTTCGTATTGTAGAATGGTTCAAATTCATACCGAGTAGTTTGATTGCTCCACTTCGTTTCCGCCTCCGTTTTCTTGCATGTCCGTGAATTGTAGAACGGGCATTACTTGATCTAAACAATCTTCAAAAATCCACGCCGACCTCCCCCGTGGCGCAGTCGGCTCGTGCGCCGCCGGTCTAAGGCGCAGGAGGTTCTGGGCTCGAACCCCAGGCAAGGCTTGGGTGTTAATTAAGGTAGGTTATAAGTTAGTTTGTAAGCCGTCCATTGACAGGCCTTCAGGAATACAGCCGGAGACCTTAATAAGCCCATTCCAATCCAAATCCACGATGGCATCGTTTTGGTACGATGTTGCAGAATTTGTTGATTGCAGCATTTCATTATTTCAAGTGGTGTGCCAAGTGATCACAGTAATATCCTATTCGGCGTGTGGATAGGTATGAACTTTGTGAATTTCGAAATCCGGATTGTGGAGTTAACAATTCTAGAAAATTCAATGGATGTTTTGATTAGACTTCGTTATCCGGTGACGTTGGGTGTCCTTGAATTTCACCGGATGCTTGCCACTTGTGGCATAAAGCAATGCTAAAGTCAAGGCTGGTATAGCCAAGTAACCGTTACAACGCCGCCGGAAAAGACCCGTAGTTTGACGAAAATTAGACATCCACAAATGTGAATAAAGGATGCCATTCGTACATAACAACGAGGAACCGAAGTGCAGTCAATACAATTTTAATTATGGAGTACATTTGTTTGTAGTCTTTACGACACCACTTTATACCGATTTATAGATCTATTTAGTAGTCAATTGTCGTAGATTTACCAACTTTTCTCTAAGATAATTTTTAAATTATCAACGACTATGTACTTAAAACTACCCTGTTTCCAAAATAATAAAGAACAAACACGGATGCAACAACACAAATAGTTATTTAGCTCTATTCAGTTGTAATAACAAACAGATCGTAGACAACAACTATATAATTATGAATCTGAACCGTGCATCGCCAAAAATAATACCAATGAACTATGGAACGAAGTAGAATGTTAGAGGTGTATACATTATATGTACGTTTATTCATGGGTTAATGGATTTTAAATGGGACAATGCCGATCTCGGTTTTTGTTCATACGTGTCCACTTACCGTTGCTCGGTTGTTCCCCCAAGTTTGTGATCGTGTGCCTTGGGGTACGGGCTCGGGTGTTTTGCACCAATCACTTGCTCATTCATACGTGTCCACTTACCGTTGCTCGGTTGTTCCCCCAAGTTTGTGATCGTGTGCCTTGGGGTACGGGCTCGGGTGTTTTGCACCAATCACTTGCTCACGGGTTTTTATTTATACAGTGTTATATTGATGCTTGCAGCGAGGGTTTGTTAGTGAGTGAAGATATTTGGACGGCTCTTAGCTGCGAGGTCTTGAGTGCCGATGAGGGTGATTGAGGTGAGCATGGAGCAACACCGGAATTAAAGGGTGGGGCAAACGGGAGATCCCCGAGAAAACCCTCCGACCAGCGGCATTGTCCTCCACAATTTCCAACTGCAAAAACTGGGAGTGATACAGCCAGGGATTGAATCCGTTTCGCCTTGGTGGGAGGCGAGCATGCTAACCACTCAGTCACCTCGGCCCCATACGAGGGTTAGTGATTATCTGAACTATTAGTTTATACTTGCGCCATTGCAACACAATGTGGTAGTCGCGGAAAACCTACAGTGTAAATAAAAAAACGTATACACTAACTGAATCGTGCTTTTGAAAAATGTACTAAGACAAAATCGGCAATTTTGGTGTCTTCGTTACAAGTTAATATGGCCAATCCCGAACGTTTGGGAAAGAAAAGAACTGAGTTAGCCTATAATTTATGGAATAAACAACGTATAGATTTTGAGCATGTGCCAAAGAAATGCACTAAGTCAATGCCTAAATTATTCCTTTCTCCACTACATCTAGTATATCACTAGTTTATTTCTCTAACACAACTAAAATTACTTAGTTACTTTCTCCCCCATAACATTACTCAGTTCCTTTGCTGTCCAGCTAGAATGCGAGGTTACAAAAGAAGTAGTAAACCACGTTTTAGGTCTTTGCAGGAAGTTTCACAATTTTGTAGAAATAACAATTATGTTGGCGAAAGACTAGCCTTTAATTGTATACAATATATCCCTCTGCCGAACATGCCAGCGCAAAAGGTGTTTTATATGGGGCAGTTGTTGGTTAATGTATGTTATATATATATATATATATATAAAATATATATATATATATATATATATATATATATATATATATATATATATATATATATATATATATATATATATATATAACCTTCGACGATGGTGTCGTCTACATATATCACGAAGTTCAAGCACATATGGGCACGTACGACGTTTGTTCGATGTTGAAAGATTATATCTATAAATGAAAAAGTCGAGCAATTGTACATTTAGTAAGACGTCTGTTAAGGTTACAATAAAAACCACACTGTGATTTGGATATGTCTAAGGGCTGGTTGCTCCAACATAGCCCCCGATCCGATATCGAATTATCCTAGAATCCAGTTTGATCTTTGCTCCAATGTAAAAGTGTTGCACCAACGAAATTTTATGATTTTGGATCTCCGATTCGTCGATCTTGGAGAGATCCATATTAAGTACACTGAAGAAAAAAAATTTGTGGCCGCCACAAAATTTTTTTTTTCAGTTTATGAGACTAATTTTGCTATTGGTTCGTAATATATAACGTCATGGAAGTAGGCGTATTTTTAATAATATATAGACTAGATGTGTGATCTTTTATCTGTTTTAAGTGAATTATTGTTGTACGAATTTTACTGAACAATATTTAAATACGTATAATGTTGTTTTAATTTTCCAAGAAAACAATCGAACGTTGTTCTATCTGCTGGCGTATTTTCAAACTACATTTGTCGACGATGGCTGCTGATCTCGGATCGAGATTTAGAACCACCAATTTCGGCGGTTCAAAATGAACTTAATCTCGATCTCCAGTCCAGCTCTGAACTCGAATGGTGCAACAGTTTACAGTGTCGATCTTAGATACGATCTTAGATCGAGTTTCGAACCACAATGGTGCAACCTGCGCTAAGTCCTGCAACATCAGAGCTATGGAAGACAATTAGGAAATATTTTTCATAGAGATTATATTATTTTCTTCCCTGTGACAGGGATTTTGGAGTGTTTAAGAAACTGCTTGAGAATCGGGTAGAGACTACACTATCCAGGTGTACATTACCATGAACGTAAACAGCGAGCGAAATTTTCAAGTAACATTTTTCGAAAAGCTGACCACATCAGCTGAAACGTCATCGAAGGGTACACCTCGTTCTGGAAAGTTGCATTTTGCGCCTTCTTAATTTAAGCATTTAAGTTATAATGCAGATAAGCCCAGTGTTCTTAAAGTTTTACCTTTCATAGTGAAACACATATTCAAATCCGGGAAACGTATTTTAACTCATTTTCCGTAGAACCTGTAGAAGCTAGCCCAGAAGGTAGATTTACTATTTATCCCAAGAATATTGATGACAGGTAAAGCACTTGAAATATTTGGAGGATGAAAATGCCAAGACGTTTTAATATGACATTACTTTACTGCCAATGTTATCTCATTCCATTGACGAACATAAATAAAATATTCGGTCTTACTTTATGAGTTTGTCTGATAACACTGTAAAAGAAGTACGAGAAAATTAAGAGACTGTTACAAATTATCTTAAAATGTCTTGTTGGGTGTTGTTTTTATTTGATAATATTGCTAGTAACAGACTGCTACAAAGGAAACAGAAACATAATTTCTAAATTTGTGGATTTGAATTCGGCTAATATTTTATATGACCTTGTATATATGAGATTTTTCAAACTCGTAATAGTTCAAATGTGTTATCACGTGGTATGATTACTTATAATAATACACACTTGTTAATATGATATATTTTCATAGCAGCAGCAATATTACAGTATTTCCAAGTGGAGAAACGAACTAAGGCAAACATTTTTGTAATTTAATCCTATTTAGTACAAAATCTTAATCATGTTCACTTTAGTTCTTATACAATTCAGTTACTTACATTGTAAAATAAAATGTTTGATATTTATGTTCAAACATATATAAATTAAGAAATTTGATTTGCTATTCGGAAAAGTATCCATTTGTTATGAAATCTTTCCCAGGTGCATGATTCAATAAAAAAAAATGGGAAGAGAAACAATCCAGAGTTATCAGTTGGTGACAAATATGAAATATTCATATACTTTCAAGAAGGAATCTATATAACAAGAAAAACGACACGAAACAACAAAATGTAACACACGTACAATTTCAAGAAAGGATCTAGTTAGATGTCACAGTAAAAATCCCACAACACAGTCAGAATCAATACCACGCAAACGAGACGTGTATAAAGAGATTTGCAAAAAAAATAATTGGACTCTAAACAGCGAAAACAATTCAGCAAACTCAATGTTTGGAAAATATGTATACGCACACAAAAGGGGTTAAAACAGATGGACGTGTAGCTAACTTGCATAAACGACAACAGGTGCTACTTGTAGGGAATTGTAATCTGTTTCAGTCTTCAGATACTGTCACACACACACACACACACACACACACCACACGCACACACACATACACACCGTCTGAGAGATAGATAGGCAGTAATTCTGGTTCGTTTCCATTCCTATTTTATTACTTTTTGTTTGAGATTTTTATTTACATGTCAGGTTTTCTGCAACTACAAAGAAGTATAGCAATGTCGCAGGCCCATAATAGTAGTTCAGATAGTTTCTCTTCATGTTCGATAGAGTTTAATATCTGCTAGGTGGGGGGGGGAGTCGTGTAGTTCGTATCGAATGTATCGAAGTCCCAACTATTTCGGGCATACTAATTTATTAGTATTTGATTTAGATGAAATGAGTGATCGCAATTTCGTGACCAAACATTATCTAAAATGTTCCGCCAATATCGGATTATATCGACACGGTATCCAAACTCTGAGCAAACGCCCTAAGAGACACCGCAGTGAAATTCCAAGAATTCAGTTCGTATTAAGTAAACAAGTTTTGGAACATAGATTTATGGCTGTAGATGTGTTATAGATGACTACTACGACAGCTCTAGACCCAGTTCTAATTGTGTCGAAGTGTGCATGTTTATCGCAACATTTTAGTCACGTTCTAACATTTATTTATTTTTAGAAGGTTCCAGAGAGCATTGCTCTATTTAGAGATTACATACACCTTTCTGCGGCTTTGTATTTATTTCTTTACACGCTATAGTACAGTGCAGTACATTGCATTACAATATTTTCACATATATTGTACATTTTACAGCATTAATAACAATGTTCAATACATGAATTTTAAAATAATAAGAAGCACTACTTTTCATTTACAGTCTGTACCATGATAAAAAAAATAATTTGATGAACCTTAACATAAACAGGTAGGTCTTATTCCCGCATAGCCCATAAACATGTCATAAACATAATTTTAATGCCACATTAGGTCTACATTTAGGTTTCAGTCTCGTAAATATTTATATTTTTTTAATATATAAATATCAACAGCCATAGCAGTATGTGATACATTAGCCTCATGAGATATGCGAAGTAGGCCTACTATATTGCACTTTATCTCTTACAATAACTACATTGCCCTACAATGCTCTGACATAACTCCATAAATTTCTAATCGCTAATGTTCTTCTACTTTGCTGTAATAAAGTTTGAAGTACGCACTGATGGATGAATATGCCCGCAAAGGGTAGGGCCATGGTGCATTAGTACCAAACTAACTGACTGCTACGCCCTGGTCTGTAGTGGACTGTATCAAATACAAATGGGCACTCCTCAGTAAGCTAATAAGTGACATTTAAAATACGTAATGTCTAAAGAAGCTTATATATGATGTAATATATGTTGTGTGTAAATTTGTCTGACAGCACTGCAGAAATTTAGAGTGACATTCTCACCACTGTCTCTGAAATTTGTATGAACACAAGCTTGTACACTCATGAACAGTTGAACTAGAGATACCTGCCCAGTAGCGTATTCACCCCTTTTCTCCCTGATGCCGGTGATGGCGCTACCAGGCATGGGCTCTACAAGGAACTGGAAGCGTTCGAGGGCTACATTGGTCCATTGCCGTGGCATAGCCTCTCACAATTCACGGGTCTATGTCGCATCAGGAGCCACGGCACGCACATCCCAGATGTGTTCTACAGGTCTGAGGTCAGGTGACCTCTGGGGATAGGCAAGCAACCTCGAGTCCGTGGAATGTTCATCCGACCACTCGGTCGCAATTCGGGAGTGGTGGGCTGGTGCGTTGCCTTGCTGTAGATACGGGTCTCCTGCAGGTTCTTTGAGTTCAGAAACGTGTGTGCGTGATCTGTCAGCAGGTCCCTATGTCGTTCACAGGTGAGGGACGATGGGACGTGTACCATGCGAGGATACCACCATCACCAGCCGTAAATGTGCCCTGCTGACTTCGTGTGCTCGGTGACGCACTCGTACCCTGCCATCGGCGTGTATCAGCATGTACCCAGACTCAGCCATCCAGTTGGACTTTTTCCACGAGTCTAGGGTCCAGTGGTGGTGTTACCGCACCCACGTTAATTGCTGAACTTTGTAACATTAGGTGAGTAGAAGTCCCTAGAGGGGCGGTGGCTTCTGTACCCCATTGCGAGTAGGTGGTTGTGGGTGGAACGGCTGATCACAGGTCGTTTAGGTCCAGCATTGAATTGGCGAGTGATCTGTTGCCCTTCTGCTTGTCTATCCGTTGTTGCCAGAGACCTGAAATATTCGCGGATTAATTTTGGGACAAGCTAGAATTGGAAACATCCTACATTTGGGTCGCCTTTACCATTGGTGCACACGTTGTTTGATACCTCCTGGAGAACTTTGGGCCAATGAGAAACGAAGAACAAAATGCACGCCCAATCGTCGCTCTCCACTGTTGCAGCAAGTAACCAATGAACAATCGATAACTGCACGATTGCACATATGACTGTAGAGTCTAGCCTGGAGGACAGTGAAGTCTCGAATTTTACAGGTCTCTAGATGTTACCAGCTGAGCTGGCCAATAGTGACCCCTTTCATTGAAACGTTGTACGCCACTACAGTTGTTCATGGTGACGGTAGTTTTACTCGAATCCATGAACTTACGGAACACTCTTGACACTGTGTCCCGTGCAAATCCCAGTATAGGCCGTTCCCAGTAAAGTGAGCACTTTTTAAGGCCCTCCTAACACGCATTAACCTCACTTATAAATATATCTTACTGCAGACTCAGGCATTAAATTTTGAGGGTGATGAAATGTATACACTGTGTTTATTGCACATTGCAATGTTTGTATTAAAAAGCAGCAGGAAGATGTAAATCGGATGAAAGGAAAAATTTATAAGGGCCTTAAAAAGTGCTCACTTTACCGTGAACAGCCTATACGTACACGGCTTCGGAGAAGTAGGGACACCATATGCCTGGCCTCAACGATTTGGGCCTCGGTCAATTGCGCCGAGATCTCGTTTCTACTCCATTCTGTGGTCGATTGTTGTTAGATGTTCATTATAAGGTCTGACTACATCCCTACACGCGTGATTGGGCAATACTCCATTGAACGGTGAGACCGCGGTTCTACTTCGCCAACACGGCACGCGTGTCTACTTCAACTGCTCATGAGTGGAGTCTATGTCATATCCGTAATTATTCTATTTTCTCTGCGAAATGCCTTTGAATATAATCATGCTATGCGGATTGGTTTTGCAGGTGCACTTCAGACACCAGAAGACATTTACTCGGAAGTTGACTGATTCCCGGATGTTTCATTGCTAGCCAAACGCTAGCAGTAACAAACAATTGCTATTTCGCCCGTATTGAATGCTTGTAAGTTATTAGCTTGATAGCGTTTATGTTGTGCTCTTACTAAAGTACTATGTTATAAGTTTCTTTGTCTAAATAGCCGTATTTATCAAATATTCTGAAATAATAATCAGAGTTTTTACTTTTAAATTATAACAAACCAATTTTGTGGTTTATTAATGTGACGAAAATGTTCTAGTATTCATGTATTGTTGCTGTGTTATTTTATAAAAACGATTTATTGATATGAGTGAAACTTTTTGATCATCTTAATGAATCACTCCTACCTTTTAACATACATCGACAATTTTTATAATCAAATAGTAAATGAGATGTTTATTTTCAAGGGAGACTAAGTCAATCCTTTTCTTCAAGTAGTTCTAGTTAACCTCATAATTATCGGAACAGAAATTATCTAGTAGAGCTCTCTGATTGATATTATTTCGTTTTAAATTATATAATGACTGAATGTACTAATATGTTTAGGTAAATATAAATTAAAGGCAAAAAATATTGCGTATCAGGCTGAAAGAAAATTACAGATAGCTAGGGTTTTAGATCCCTATCTACATTTGCCCTTCTTTCTCTAATTTTTTCTCTTACTTGTCCTTAATGCAATCTGCGATCGCTCGTTCAACGTTATGCAAACAAGTAACATTCTTAAAATATCATTTTTAAAATCTTTCTTATTTTTTAAAGTGTTTATTTAATTTTCCAAATGTGATAAATAATTACAGAATTTATGAGAAGGAAAAATGTGTGCTGAAGATTTTTATTTATTTATTATCAATGTATTTCGGTATACAGTGAAACCTCTATTATATAATACGCAAGTTACATGAATTTCTCAGTTTTTAATAATGAGGTTTGTGCATATTAACACGTGACAGTAGTATTTATAAAAAAACTCAAAAAATTGACATGTCTATAATGTGATTCGCCATATAAGAAAATAAGACTTTATTATCAACACATCTTTTTACAAGTAGATATGCAATAACAATATGATACTTGTTATAAAGTATTTTTATCAAGCAAACCAATTATCATAAAATTCCCTATTTCACTCAAAGGAGAAATAAAACAAATTTGTATTACTGAGCATTTTGTATTAAAGGGATTTTTATCATCGAGGTTTCACTGTACTTGTAATTTTAGAAAGGTAGAGTGTTGGACAGGGAACTTTTCTTCGGCTAAGGTTTTTAAGAGGCAAAATTCTTTGTCAACATATAACTATTCTTCGCTATTCCACAGTACTCACAGGGACTAACATGAGCCAAACTTATTGTTGTTAGTTCAGTTTTATAACTTTAAGTCATTTCTTTGACATGAATTTCCCAACAGTGGTTATCGGTAGCTACATTCTTTCAGACATATCTTCAGAACACTGGGATTCACAAGAATCTATTTAATCATCTCAGCAATATTTTTTTTCTTTTTTTTCGTCCAAAAGCAATCACATACATTAAAATATAATATGCAATAGTTCAGAAAATACTTAAGATATACTTAGCGTGGATTATACCCAACTATTACTACCAGGAGTGAATGAAGAGATTTGCTCTTAAACTTCGAGGTCTTGAGAGCCGATGACGATAATTGAGGTGAGTATGGTGCAGCACCGGACTTAAGGGGCAGGGGAAACAGGAGATCTCGAGAAAACTCGCCGACCAACGGCATCGTCCAGCACGATTCCCACATGCGAAAATTCGGAGAGACTCCGCCCCGAGATTGAACCCGGAGCACCTTGGTGGAAGGCGAGCAGGCTAACCGCTCAGCCGCCATGGTTCCTTTGCTACAAGGAATATATCGGTCAATTAAGTGCAACACTTATAATAAACTATTTCTGGAATTACCAAAATAGTTAGAAAATTATTATTAGAACTCGATGTGAGAAAAGACTGCATGTGTTCTATAACAGTTTTAAACATTTCCCTGAAAAATTTAATATTTCGTTTTAATTTAATAATTTAGTTAATATAAATACCGTTTTCATAACAATTTTAGTGTTTATATCTAGCTATCAGAGAAATTAGAACATTATTACTTTAACTTTTAGAATTTATGGATTAATTAAAAAGGTTATTTATAAAAAAGGTAGTACTTAACTACATTTATGTAAATTAAGAGTGAGGTTCATTAATAAAAGAATTAGTGGAAAGTTCATTTATAAAGAATAAAAGAACAATTTTCTTACATAAGAGAAAATAATTATATGGATTGCCCTGCCTGGCGGGTTACATATACAATTTATGTTCTTTATTTGTGACATTTTGGTGTTATGTATAGAAGTTTTTTATAATCTCAGCATTTACCGTACCACTTCTAACTCAACATCCTTGGAATAATATTTTAATATTCAACACTTCTCAGTTTACTAGATTAAATCAATCTTAAAGAAGCAGTTCCTTCGTGAAGTGTGCGCAGTTAAACGACCTCGAATTATCAACTATTGGCAAATAAGCAGTAAAGAATATTCGTTCTAAAAAAATATCTACGTAATATATTAATTTAACCTAATCATAGTTGGTTGTGTTACGCTATAAAGTTAGTCAGATCTATTATTCAGCTACAAATTGTCCCCATTTCACTTTAATGTATAACTGGTGGAAATATGGTGCCAACTCATCCGGCACAAAATTACATTTATTTCTTATTATTTTAGACGCAGTTAATTTTTTAAAGAGTTTTTTTCGAGTTATTTTGTAGTCGCTTACTGTACGTCTAACCATTTGTATTTTTTCAGGTTCAATATGGAATTTTCAAATTAGTGTGCACTGATGCTACTGTGGAAAGACGATGATCATCGATTTTTCTGCCAGGAGTCATCGTTTATAACACTGACATCAAGGGAACCCAACAAGTCGATGTTAATCGATAAAATTCGCCAGTAGGTAACAAGTGTTGTGAATCAGTGGCGCTTACGATGATTGTAAAAAGACTAATCAGATCCAAGTGATGTGAAACAGTGACGCGTGTGATATGTAAAAATATGTCGTGACTATCAGATTCTTCTACAGTCTGAAAATACTAATTTACAGTGAAACTGAAATGGCAGTTTGAACTGGAATGTAAATATAACAGCTAACCATATCTCATGGACAGAAAATATCATTTTTATACAATGAATGTATTAACCCTTTATTAATAAATAAAATGTTACCTAAATTGATGAGTGGCAATTGTTTTCAATACTGCATTCCTCGGGTTAGTAAATGTTGTAAGATTATCTGTCAATATAGTGTAGTATATAGTGGTAAATAATAATGTTACAATTTAAATTAGCAAAGTATATCTTTCGAGTAAGATAAGTAATATTTAGTGGCTTTAATAGACTATAAGTCTGTGAATATCGTTCAATTAAACGTCGGCCGATTATGCTGGTAGCGAAATCACGAGAACAAAAAGAAATAAAAATATATAAAACTCCAAAACCTATTGTTTAGTTATTGTGGCGTTATGGAGTTTCGTAATTTCCAAAATCAGAAAATATAAGAAGTAAATAAAGTAACTTATCGTACAATATTTCTCTGTCCTTAAAGAAAAAAAACTGAATAGTCAAATTTGGTAACTTTGTTTCCTATAATATCTAACGAAACTATAATCAAAGTGGTTAATTAGATACCAACTATGAGCCTGCAAATTTGATCAAAACTAATAAATCAGAAGAACCGTTATCGCTATTGAAGGATATTTTACGAAATACGATTTCGTTTTCTTTTACGCATTTAACAACATGTAGTACATAATGAGCTCCTGATAAAATTTATGGCTAATAGAAAATTTATAAACGTCCTATGGAGAGAGAAAATATTTGTTTTCTGGTGAAGTAAAAAAAGTTTAAATTTCCACGTTGCCAGGAAATTCAAACACACAAACGATAAATAGAAGCTGACTTTTTGATATAGAAAATATATTGCCCTGAGTCACCTCGAAGTATTTACATAATCACTTAGATGTAAGTGGTTGCATTATTTTCTTTTTTTAATTATTAATATAAAGACAATTTTTTTACAGTTTTCTTGTGTGACTGTTTCTGAATGTTTGTAAAATAGTTATCGCCAAGCACATCTTAAAATAAATGATGAGAATGCAAGATGCCTGTAATGATGTGTACAGCGGATAAGAATATTCTTTCTGCAAGAGCTTTCGACTACAGCGGATTTTCGAAAACCTTGTGGATCCACAAGTTTCCTAGTTGGTCCATAACGCTCATAGACTAAAGACGAGGTAGAACGGTCTCGCTGGCTGCGCATAACCAATCTCCGTGTCCCAACATTGAAATACTTTTCTCCCTACGCTTCTAGCAAAAATTACGTGGATTGGGTTTGAGGTTGGAACACTGTTTAGTAAACAAGTGCTCCTGAAATGTTTTTATACATCCTCTAATCAATTCGTTGTGCTTTTTGATTACATTCAAACTGGTAAAAGTATTTTATTAATATAATAGTGCTTGTCATTTGAAAATTAAGATATAAACAAACACGTACATCACTGTTGACCATGTGTCTTTGACAGTTGTGTAGGAGTTTTGTAGGATTGGGGTAGGTCAATGTTGGGTACATGCGCAGATGCCGAATAAGCGGTCTACCTCATATTTAGTCTATGATAACGCTCACGGAAATCATCTCCAGTCATAATTACAAGTTAATATATTCGCTCTAAACCACTAAACCCAATCACTGCCCTGATATGCGTAACACTACATTCGCAGTACAACAATAAAGCGGTTTCCCCAATTGAGCGACGCGACGCGACGAGCTCTAGCCAATCAGAGCGTTGACGCTGGCGACGGGCATCGACGAGACTGTTCGACGAGCGACGAGCATTGGTTGTGATGGTCGTCCCTGACGACAGGGAGTAAGAATAACAACATTTGTGTACTCCCTAGTAAACAAACTGTCGAAAAGCTGAGTTCAAAAACTAAATGATAATCCACGTAATAAACTGTTTGCGGATCGCTGTGACCTGTTCTGTAGTCGAACCAGGACACGCAAGGAAGGGGGAATGTTCGTAACCGGAGGATAAAACACTCTACCAGATTCACTATACTTCCTTACAAATACTAGATCTACTACAAGAAGGACGTATAGCCCTTGGCTATTACAACAATGTTACTCGTTTCTCATTAAATGACTTTGTTACCAGACCAAGTTATGGCAATTAAACCTTTACAATAACAACAGCTAAAGAGTGCTCTTGACTGTATGAGCCTTGATTGTTTAATCCGAGGACCCTGATCCGGCAAGACCTAAGGCGCCCTCCTGGGATTATAATTATCCTTTGAATATTGACGGCGTCCTCGTGTCGAGACCCTCTCGACAGTGGCAGAGTGAAGGGAGGACGTCGTGACCACGACCCTGTGGTCCACGACGACGACATCTCGCTGGTCCCTCCGGAGCAAGTCGTCCGCCATCCCCACCTTGTATACCACCCCGCCTAGCCTCCTCACCTTCCTCGGCGGGGCTGGCTCGTCGTGGCTGCACCGTTCCAGGCGCCGATCCCCATCTATCATGGCGTGCACCAGGAGATACTAATAGGAGTCCAAATTTATACAGTTATCTCCTACACTAAGTAAAACCAAAGTATAATGTTTTCCCATGTCTGACGTGTTGTTCATGTTCTAAATAACCATATTAAATGTATATGTTATTTTTTTAATAAATAAAATATAATATCCCTCAAAAATAACGCACTTTAGTTATTAAATTACAAAAAAATAATGTACTGCCTTTCGCTCGCTTAACGCATCTCAGTGCGAACTTGCTAGCAGACTAACAGATGTCAGTGTAGTCTGTGTCCCCGGCGGTTGGCGATAAGCCATCGTTTTACTGTAAAAAAATGAAAGGAATTCTTTGTCGTCTGCCAACTTAACCGGAAGCCTGCCTGCCAATGAGTTCGGTAGCACGTATGCTGTTAAAGGACAGTGATATTATTCAAATATTCAAAGATTATTTTTAAAGTGCTCTGTTTACCGTGAACAGCCTTCAGTTACATGTTACAACCTTATATGTTTTGGAATCGTAAGAGCTGAAAATGATTAATTTGGGTATTTGACCCTTCGAGAAATAACTGTTACAAAAGTAAACGAGCCAGGTAGCTAAGCGGTAGCCGACCTCCGTGGAGTAGAGTTGAGATATATATGTGGCTCTTGAGAGTCGATGAGGATGAAACTAAGTGTGTTGGAACAGTGCCGGAATGCAAGGGCGCGGAAAACGGGAGATCCACGAGAAAACCCGCCAATCAGCGGCATGCGATAATCTGAGAACGACCCTGCCGGGAATCGAACCCGGTTCGCCAAGGCGGGAGGTGATTAAAGTCTGACTCCCACAAAACTCCCCCACTTTCCACCCGGCCACCGTGGCGCAGTTGGTTGCGTGCTTACTGCACCGAGGTTCCGGGTTCAAGACCCGGATATGGCAGGGGTGGGTAGTTGTGTACTTGTCACATGGAAGTAATAGATGATGGAACGGCAACAGTCTATCTTCTTCACGTTTATCAAGTGAAGCCGATTTCTTGTCTGACTTCTTTCAACTGCGCATGCGCAGACCGACTGTTTACGCCAGCCGCCATATTATGAGTGGCAAAAGTTACACAGTAAGCAATGTAAAACATGCAACGTTTTGTCACTACTAGCCCTGTCCTTGTCTTTCATTATCGGCTTCACTTTCGTGTCTCGGCTTCCACTCCATAAACTAATACCTCCATAACTTGTCACCTTTCCTGGGACTAAGTCAACGAACATTGTCACATGTATCAGTCAATAATGTAAACTTAAAATATAGTGGTAGTCCACTCGAATCGTGTTCGAGAGGATCCGGGTTCGATTCCCGAAGGTTTTCTGAAATAATTCGATGTAAATGCTGAATGGTTCTCTTATACGGGCTCTGATAGATTCCTTCCAAATCCTTAAACGGACAGTGTTTCTTTACAAAGACCTGGTCGCCGTTACGGGCCACTTAAACACCAAATACAGGGTGTCAGGAACGTCAGTTCCCAAACTCCAGACATAGTTTCTTCGAACCAATAGTAACACGAAAGCCCGTTACAATTATATACGAAAACGTACTTTTATATTAAAAAATAATTGTGTTGAAAGTTGTTCCGTGCATTTCCTGGCGAACAAGACGATGTGTCTGTAAGATAGGCGGCACAGTTTGGCGCACGACGCTGCTGACGTTATAATATAATATCGCGCGCCTGAGAGTTACGCAACCTGCCTTACATGCAAGATAGCACTATCTTGATAGGCAGGTGGTATACGCAGAAACGTCGAACACAATCGTTTGATATAAAAAAACGTTTCTCGATATAAGTGTATAGGGCTTCTGTTTTGCTATTGGTCCACTGGAGTTTTGGGCACTGAGTTTCAGAACGTCCGGCATATAAATAGACTCATAGTGATGTTCCTAAAAAGTTCTTGAAAAACTTGATCGAGAAATGTATACTCGCCACTATGTCAATGGTAACATTAATTTCACATGTGGTGGAAGGAAACTCTGAGGATAAAGAGGGCTAAAATACAACTATAGACTGTTCACGGTAAAATGAGCACTTTTGATAGCCCTGCTTGAGATATACTTGTATGCGCATTGTGTATTCCCCCGTCTTATGCAAAATTAACATTGCCATGGGTCTCGCCACTTTATTCATGCATTAGTGAAGTGAAACTGTAAAATTATTTTTAAAAAAAGAAGACGTTTTGCAAATCTGCTCAGTTTTACACTTCGATGCATTAAAAAAAACAATAAAGTGAAAGAAATAATTTAAGTTATGACAAATGATTACCTGACTTTTTATTCGACGTTAATAAATGGAAATACTTTCCATTCTCGTTACAAACTTTACTGTACGCACGTTACTAAGTTCGCCCGTTAAAATATATGCAGGTGGGGATAGTAAGGTTCTCTAAGCTTGATTTCTAAAATTCTCATTTTATCTTGAACAGCCTTTAAATAGATTAGCCATAAATCATAAGTATATTCTATTCGCGGTTTCGTCACATTTTTAAATTAAACCTTTGTACAATATTACCCCACAATTAGATACTTAATTGTTTCCTAAATATGGCATATGTCACAAGTGGTTTATACTTGTGTTAACATAGAAGTAAACTTTTACTTATATTTTATCTATTTATTTTATTTTATTTTTAATTAACATGAATGAAAACACAGATAAAACAGGTGTGTTGGTCATGCCTAGTAAAAAATAGTTCTTATGCAATATAGCATGACACTGTGTGCGCACGTATGCAGTGCGGTGTCCCGTTGGTGTAATATTCTAGACTCGGTTAATCTTAATTAGCATGAGGTGGAGGAATATCCTGGAAGTTTATCTTCAGCAGACCTTCAGAAGAGTTGGAAGTAAGCACTGCAAAAATGAGAACCGCCGAAAGTTTTCGAGATTATTAAGCAGTTTGGATGCTTCAGAGTTGTTCGATGTATTTGTGTCACTCCTGAGGCACCGACCACCCTAGCTAGAGAAATGTTCTTACGTGTTACTTCACGTGTACATTATATTGTTTCATTTTCTCCCGCGATACGTGATGTAGCGGGAACTCTACAAAATTTATTACAATCTCTTAATCATTCTTTCGGTGCTCTTTGCTCATAGCATTATACGTTTTTATTCTTTCTTCTTAAGACCAACAAGGGAAGATTACATTTAAAACTTGGCGTTACCAGACTCCAAAATTCAGCAACGCACATTTCGCATATTAAATGTTTCTAGTCAGGCTCCAAGTTTAAATGTTGTGCTATTTTTCTTGTTATCGAACATTGGTGGACTTTGTGTGAGAACAGCGTCCTAATAAATTTACGTTTTGAATGAACAGGTAGAAGAGCGACCTTGCAGACTTTCTACCGTTTTATTCAGTTTTCTGTGGAATGCAACTGTGCTAGAGAAAGACAAAATTTCAGACTTGCTGTCAAACATATTCTATTATATAGAGTTTTTTTTTCGTTAATTTTTCAACTGTTCAAAGCTCTACGGAAGAGCGAACCAAAAATAAAAGCAAAGAATTTTAAATATTAATGATTTTCATTGCCATACGTAGCCACACTTCCAGGGTTCAAGGCTCTCGATCAGATCTAGTACTTTCCGCATGAAAACTGAATTTTTTTTTTATGATATAGCTCAACCACCTATTGTCCACGCCGTCGAAAGTAATTTACAGCTTTGTGCTGAGTTCTTACATGCTTGGGCAGCAGGTACACTGCAAAAAATGTTCTGGTAAACCTCCTAACTGTAATGGAAGTTTTAAACTTATATCGTGTATGGTCATAGTACTACGTATCAGGCTGAAAATATTGGGAGGTTTAGAATCGCTACTATACAAAGTTGGGAACTTCACTACGCAATTGACTCTTTCCCGAACAACTGTAGTAATCTTGCCATGCGTGTATGGAAAAATATTTTACTATTCGCGCTTTATCAATTTACGTATACACTGATATGGCAAATTTACAAATAATTTCTTAGAGTGTAGGTGGGGCTTGACATCTCGTCGGCAGCAGGCTCTTAAGAGACGGGGCAAGTTGCTCTGAGAAGCTGGCAAGTTGGAGGAATCGGCCGTGGTACATGGTAAGGAACGATCACAGCATTCGCCTCGAGTGATCTCGGGAAGTCGTGAAAATCCAAAAATCAGTACGAATGAACTGGGATGCAAACCCAAGTCCTCCCGAATGCGAGTCCACTGCCTCACACTCGCTCGGTGCTCTTTAGCATCCCTGGTGTTGTGGTGTTTCCAGGCTTGCGGCATCTCCAACAATTCGGAGTAAAATTTATACTGAAGAATTAAAAAATGTATTGCATAATAGTAAAAATATTAACGGTTTGTGCAATATTTTATGACACTATAAATGATTAATTCTTCAATGAAACCATGCTTGAATTGTTTCGTTTAAAGACCTTAATACCTTGCAGTTAAAATATACAGTACATATGTGTACGGGCATTACTGGAAATTGTTGTGAAAATTAAACCTGCATGTTCGTTGGGTGTTAAGCTATTTTAAAAAATGTGTTATACATGAACAAAAAAATTACAGGACATACGTCTCTTGTGGAATACTAGTATGAGCATCTTGTTTCTTAGCCACTTATTTGTTCAAACTAAATCTCAATTTTTCTGTACAGCTCCATAAAAAATCTTCTTGGTATAAAAAAAGCCTGACGAATGTATGTTTTAAATAATTAGACATTATATTTAAGTGAACTTTTATTTAAAGTCTACTGAACTTTTTACTTTCTGAGAACCACTTCTAGAATATGTTTTAATCATTAACCCTGTTGAAGAGGTATTTACGTTCATATTCTTTCCAGTAGATTTTGGATTAAAATTGCTTCCAATACGTATTACTTGTCATTTCATTAATGTGTGAAACAATATGAGAATCTTAAACAAAATCTTAATAAAATTATTGAAACCAGCAGGAAATAAATTTTACTGTACCTGATGTTAGTTACGCCTACCCAAAAATAAACAGTAGGCCTAATGTGGCAACATTCAAAATTTTGGATTTTTTGCGTCAAAAAGTGCAACAACAGTCAGAAAAGTTCACGCACAGACAAAGGACACAACTGGAAGCATTGCATTACGTATGCAAAATAAAGATGCAGTGGCAGATCGAACACGCGCGCGTGTGAGAGGGTAAGCTTGAAATGAAACTAGAAGGAAGTAACGACTGCATCAGGTTTATACATAAGTTAGTTTTTATATAAATATATTCATGTATGTAGGGCTACACTTCGTATGGTGGAAGTCCACGTCCGGGAAACAACTTCACGCAAACCTTGGCAAGCGCAACGCTTATACACTTGCGACACTCGGTACAAGCAATCCTCGCCCCACTCTACGACATACTGTTTAAATAACTCACCCCAAGCTCGCAAGTGGACTGAGAGTATGACCATTTCTGTTTAAAAACGAAATAATAACATTTTAGTCACATTATTTGAACAAATTTTTTTAACGTGTTCGAATACTTTGACGACTGAACGATGCTGACTATTTTCGATTCTTAAATCTAAAATCGACTTGTTCAGCACCTTTTTGTAGATAACTTATCCGAAGCAGTCCATCTTTTATGAAAGTCACTGTGGCAGATTCTTAAGACATTGCTGGGACTCCCATTTACTGGATATCTTAATGGATAATCTAAAACAAGAACGATTTTACGGAGGTAAAGAGCTAGAACATTTAAGTGATTTTAATGGAGGTGTGTGAGCCTTCCGCTAGTCTTGAACCCTACTTGTGGAATTAGGAATGTGTCATGACTAACACAGGTTCAATATAAATGCTGGTAGATTCGACATAAGTATGCTGGACTTCAGAAAAAATCTCTCCTCTTATTGTTGATTGAAGCTGTATAAAAGACAGAAGAACGCTCTCAAAATATGCTCTGAAACTACCTCCCAAAAATACAGCTCCGGTCAGACGTAGGAATCAGTACTATATATAATTTAGAACGGGTCCTTAAGTAAACATGCTGTTTACTTGCTAGCATGAAAACCATTAATGAACAGGATAAATGCCAAACTGATTTGAGTCTAAGTATTCAATATCCAAAAGTGTATACAAGTGCACGAATGAGCCACAGCTGAACTATAATATTATCAACTTGAAATCACGAACAGAGAGAGAGAGTTTGTGGTAAGAACGACGATATCCTTTCCTTCTAGGCCAGCGACCTCATAAGATACTTTTCTGCTTCACAGTGTTACTCCCTGCCTATCTCTCCCTAATACTTTCACTGTTACTCCTTTTATCTCTATCCTTTCTCCTAGTTTCTCTCTTACTCTTAGACTAGGCAGGCACGCACATGGAAATACTGAACACTAGCGCTACTGAATAAAAGAGGGAATTCTACAATACTCATTTATTACAACTCTACGATGATGTAAAAGAATACTTGAACAATACTACGGAATGACTAACTCTTCACAATACTGCTTCACGTTAATCTTTCCTACAAACACTTGACAAATTACAAAGATACAATACAGATGGCTACTGCACTGACATGAACTGATATATACGAATAACGAGTTAATCAGTTAATTATAAGGATACAAGAATATACTTCGCAATATGCCTTAGTGTCGACACGTGATTAATACTCTTTAACTACGGGGTCTTGATAAAAGGAATGCCACCCTACCGACTAGCAGGGCTTAAGCTCCCCAGTAAGACGTATCTCGTAGATGGCCTAACGCTCCCCGGACCTCAGCGTTCTTCTGTGCCTCACTGACACTGACGTTGTCGCCTCACACGTCGTCGTCTGCCAGCGAATAGGAGGGGGAGGGGGAGAGTGGTTCTGCCTTAAATACTTTCTCCTCAGTAGGTCGCTCAGGCTTGTTGATAAACAGGTGACTCGCTTTAAGAATCCATAGTCTATGCGAGGTAAACTCATGATAATTCTGATTTCTGGTGTTCGGGCTCCCTGGAGCCTGCTACAACAGCATCCCTTGTGTATCACCAGTGCACCACGAGCAGCAATACAGCATCCGATGTACATCACCAGCCAGGAGGCTCGATCCTGCAACTAAAGACCTCAGTGTCATGCACACAGCAAAAATGTCTGTACTTGTTTCAATTCTCTGAAAATTAGTTACCAAAGATTTTATTGTATCTCCGCACCTTAAATATCGCGTATTGACAAAGACTATATTAGGAAACATACAAAATTGTTTATGTAGCTCAGTGGTTATAGTAAACATTTACTCTACAGCAATTGAAATTCAACATTAGTTTTACATTTTCTAGACTAAAGTTTCATTAAATTTACTCTAGAGTGTTTGTCGTGCAGTTGCAAAAAATATTTTGGCAACTAGTTTTTAAAGAAACCCTTGTAGAAAAAAATGTGTACTTTGCATATGTCCACGTCACCATTAGAGAGTCCTACAAGGGATCTTTCTAAGCTTGGCAGTGTCTAGCACGTTATCTCGAAGTACAAATTCAGAGGCAGTTGTTAGGTTTTCTGTCGAGTGAGAAATGTCTATAATACAGTTCAACGTAAAGTTGTGAGACTAACTAAATTTCCTTTACACTTTTGTGTGTATGGGTAAGAATTTCACACTAAATGACGTTCCAGACATGACATCTAAACTGTAAAAGTTATAAAGGAATGAGCAAATTTCTTGTAGTGGATTTCAGATCGTAAATTATGTTCAAAAAATAAACTGTTATGTTTGCTTACCGCACACAGAAATTAGTTATTTTACAAAATATAACATTACATTTGCAGTACCAAATGTTACAAACCTAGTTTATGCTTGCTCTCACAAAAAAAAATGCACATTAAAATGTTAGTGTAAAACATTTTTAAAAAATAAATGAATCTCCATAGTTTTAGTTGTTCTATGAAGTCTGCGACAATATAAATATTATATAAGGTAAGAAATTTTCCACTTTTCACTATAGATCAAAATTACTTGCTCATTTTATTTTCGCAGTTTGATTATTCTGTTTTCTCCAATCGAGCCAGTATCATAGACATTTGGCTAAGTACAAGACACTGCCGCTAAATAATTCCACGTAGTTTGTCATCTTTATCTTGTTTCTCGTGGGTGTATTGATCCCAACTTGATGATGTTGCGGGCCCGCAGTGACTGAGCGGTTAGACTGCTCGCCTCTCACCAAGGCGAACTGGGTTTAATCCCCAGCTGGGTCACTCCCGGGTTTTCGCAAGTGGGAATCTTGCCGGACGATGCCGCTGGTCGGCGGATTTTCTCGGGGATCTCCCGTTTCCCCCACCCTTGCATTCCGGCGCTGCTCCATTCTCCCTTAATTTCATCCTCATCGGCTCTCAAGACCTCGTAGTTAAGAGCCATCCAAATCTCTCAACTCAACTCGAACCGAGCCAGTTACATAGTAAATTGTCTAGACTAAACCAGTCTAATGTGGGATCATTCATGTGTAATTTGTCATCTTTCCCTTGTGGCTAGCGGGCGTATAGATTCCAACTTGAGCGTGTAGCGGATAAAGGCTGTTCACAGTAAAGTGAGCAATTTTAAAGGCCCTGATAAAATTTTCCTTTCAGCCAATTTCTATCTTTCTGCCACTTCTTTTATATAGACATTGCCATGTGACTAACAAGCATAATATGTATAGTTCACCACTCTCAAAAGTTAACGTCTGAGGCTGTGATAAAATATATTTATTTATGGTTAATTCTTGTTTGGGTGGCCTTAAAAAGTGCTCGCTTTACAGTGAATAGTCTATAATGATGAGAAAGTGGAATGGAGAGAGACTTTTCAGCAGGAACCTCCAACAATCCCCGAAGTCTTTGTGCGGCGAGTTGAAGAGACCGCCAACATCAGAGCAGAGCGGCGAGAAATAGAAGATAAAATAAACTGTGGACTACTAAGAGGCGCCAAGGGGAGATGCCGGGTTGTTTGTGGGCACGCTCACAAAGGATCCTCTCGGAGGCTGGAAGGCCCATCATCCCACCCGTTCTCAAGCGGATCACTTACCAACTACACACGTGGAGGCCATCCACCAATAAACACGCGGTCACGGGGTGGCTGTCCTCGAGGTTAACTTCGCGCACAGAGATCGTGGTCTCCGGCGACGAGAAAACTGTTGTTTGTTTACTGGGACGAGGCAGGATGCCACTCGGGCCCTCTGTTACACGGAGGAATATAAAAAGTGCTGCAGAATGATCGCCTGTGAACGCTCGCAGCATCTTTGTGCGGGAGAATACGCCCGCATCTCAAGACATTGCATCTGTTTCTTTCTACAAGATCCAAACACGGTTCCCCTCCGCCCTCTGGCAGACGCCAGTGAAGCATGTGTTTGAATCTCTTAAGTGAGCGGGCGAACGCTACGGGCGGCACTGGCACGGATATCAAGTGCCGCATCGCCACTATGCGCGAAGCACTAAACAAGCGCGCCAGCTTAACGTCAAACCGTTTTTTTTATGGGAGTTTAAGCGGTGACTATATTATTTTACTGCTCGAAAGTCTGATCCAAAATTCAATGCAGGATTGTATCTGAGTTTCACGTAGATCCGGTCAGCAAATTTTGACACACAGCAGTCTGAAAAGACTGTTTCTAGCTGTGTTGGAGGTCTTGGAAATAGTGGTTCTAACATGCGTAGTGTCATGAAAGCGACATTCCGTTATCGTCTGAAGTCTGTTTTCTTTTCGTAAATTAGCGCATTGGACGCACGTGAAATAGTTTCGTCAAAGAAAAAACGGATTTCCCAAAACAATGCAAAACGTTTCAAGGCGCTAGTAGGCAGCCCCCTTAAGCTTGATTCACATTTATATAGATCCCACCAAACTCACAGGATGGACAGTACGTGTGGTTGTTCACATGCAAGCAGATTTTTCATTAATTACTGATTCTTCTGTTATTCATACAGTATTGGTTTTGGATGGTATTATAAATTTTAATTGTTGAGGTTTATTTGGTTCTCTTATTTTAATAATTGATCATGGTTTGTGTTCAGCAGGTTTATTTTGTTTAAGTTATATTTTTTATGAGCGTTTGGGTAGTCGTATATTATTTATTACTAAACGTTTAATTTATTTTATACCTACAATGAGTTTATGATGGTTTCTTTTGAGATCGTGTAATATGGCTGCTCCTCCTTCATTAAATTTAATAGGTGAAATTATGATATTTAATATATTAATTAGTTTCTTGGAGATCTGTAAATAAATATATTTCTTGATTATATCTTTTTTTAGTGCTGCCTATACATTGTATATATATATATGTATATATATATATATGTGTGTGTGTGTGTGTGTTGTGTGTGTGTGTGTGTATTCTTATAGTCAGCATGGCATAAGTTATTCTGGTTCAATTTCTTTTGGAGTTGGTTATTTACGTGAATTTTTACTACTACGGTGTTACACTCGTTAATACCGATATTTCAAATTAAAAGATTGACAACCATATGATTGCCATGTTTCTACTCTATTTCATTTATTTTGTTGTACTAATTTGTTGCTAATTATTTTCAAGAGGAGTTGTTTCTGTTTTGTACTTTCAAAGAAAAAGACACAAAGCACGAATAAACAAGCAATATCTTATCGCGGATGTTTGCTTATCGCACGGCCCCGAAGGTCGACCTTGGCTGCTGGCTTATCTCCCATTTTATTACTTTTAAACGCGGTAAGACAAGCAGTATTGGTGTACGCGCGTGGCAGAAATATTCTAAGCCCATTACCTTGAAAACAAAATCACCCATAGAATCCGAACCAGTGAACCTAATTCTGTCTAACAAACAGCAATGTCATCACGCTTAATCCAGCAGTACAATTATGACAAATAAATGCAAATATGCAGCATGAATAATAATGTTACAGTCATCACAAACAACAACCAAATACAGAATTGAAATCCTGTATATTGGATCAGAAATAAACTATCAAACTAAAACCTTAATACACAGCAAGGGTGTATTCCTCCTAATAAGTTCCCTTCGTGAACTGTAATTTCACTGTCAACTGTCAGTCACGTATGTCTGTATTTATTGGTGCAGGTGCAAATATATTATATATATATATATATATATATATATATATATATATATATATATATATATATATATATATATATTGTAACCGTCTTTTGGCAGCCAATCGCCTTAAAGTCTATATCCATACCTAAACGATTAGCAACTATTTGTATGGAACACAGAATATTTGTGTGGAACGACCTTTACTCTTTGTAGGGTGATAGTTGCTCTCGTGTTTCTACCTCCCTGTGACATTCCCTTTGAATTAAAGAAATATTGAGTTGCTGTAAACAAAACAGCATCGAAGTAATGGATTTCTTTGCCGTGCAGAAAACTTTGTGGGTATTTCTACGAGAGTTGCTGCCGTCGTTATAGTGTCTCCTGCTGCTGCTCTCACATTAACCACTTCTGTTTTACCAATATATCCTGTTTCCCTATACCGAGCGAGGTGGCGCATTGGTAACTCACTGGACTCGCATTCGGGAGGACCCGGGGTTCGATTCCCGGTCCGGCCATCCGAAATCACTCCAGGCGAATGCTGTGATAGGTCCCTAACAAAGGCCATGGCCGATTCCTTCCCATTCCTTCGGTGAGACGTTAAACCTGCTTACCTACCTTACCATCTTGTTTCCCTATCGACAATCAGTACGGCAGATTTGAGGAAGTAAATTTGGTCTTTGGCGGACATAATTTCTTAAACTGATACGAAGTACCTTACACTGTCGATTGTAGTAGGTCCTGATGACAACATCACACGAACAGGACATATTGCGAATTTAATTATTATTGTGTTCTTTGCCCGTATCAGCCTACATTCCAAACACCCCAGCTAATGTCTCTGTCCTTCTCAGTGGCGATGCCCGCTAAGGCTGCGCTATACGAATAAAGGCAGTTCACGATGAAGAGCGCAGGTTTTAAATCAATCTTAGAAAAATGTCATTGCTCCTATACCTCACTGACAGAATGTGCGTGATGGATATGGGGATGCACAGGGAGGAAAAGATGCTGACAAGGGCTGTCTGCAAGGATCGGTCCTTGGTCCCATATTATGGAATGTGATCTTTGAAGGACTGCTAAGGCTGGAACTCCCACGTGACTGAGTGATATATGGATATGCCGATGATGGTCTACTCCTGGTACCGGCCTAGTCAAAGAGAGAACTGGAGGAAAAGACGGATAGTGCCCTGAAAAAGATTAATGGATGGGCTGGGAAGATCAAGTTGACTTCTCAGTTCAGCAAATTACTCAAAGGGACACTACAGAGATCTCCAGTGACCAGGTTTAGGAGCAGAGTGGTTAAAATGGTTAAGGAAATGAAGTACCTAGGGGTAATCCTAGAGACATGTATGGCATTCCATGCTCACATACGTCACGCGGTAAATAAGGCCGTGATGATGTTTCAAAGGCTCAGGGCAGTGGATCCCGCGAATTGGGGGCTTTGCTACCGGACATTAAAGCTCATGTATCGATCTGTGTTCCTGCCCATACTCACGTACGCGTGTGGGGTGTAGTTTCCCAAGGTGGAGAGGGTCCATGGCAAAAGAAAGATTATAAGTGCACAAAGAGCAGCGTTACTGGGCATCACCAAGGCCTATAGGACAACTTCAAATGAGTCACTCCAAGTGGTAGCAGGAGAAATCCCCCTAGATCTGCTGGTGAAAGAAAAGGGACAAATTGCTAGAAGGAGACAGGGAGGAATTCCTCCTGAGGACCTGAAAGTAATCAAGAAAGCCACAATAACAGCATAGCAGACTAGGTGGGATAACTCCACGAAAGGAAGGAATACGTATTGGATATTTCCAGATGTCCGAAGGAGGCTGCGGCTGGAGAAGTGGCTCGAAGTGGGCCATTATTCGGCGCAGTTCCTCAGAGGACATGGAAACTTTAAGAAGTTGTCCTCAATGGGCCTGGTGGAAGATCCCAACTGTGTGGTGTGTGGAGTGTTAGACACCCCCGCCTGGAATTTGAGGGGATGCATGGACCCCTCAGACTCGGAGACATGCTCAGGGACAGGAGTAGAACCAGAGACGTAATAGGACATCTTCCAAAAATTGGTAAAAGAAGGGAGGAGTTTGATGTCTAGTGGGCAAGTCGCCAGTTGAATGACGAATTTGGATACAGTCCAGATGAAGATAGGGAACACATGAACGCTCATAATGGGTAAACAAGTCTACCCCAAGTACTTGTGTTGGAAGAGTGCGAGGGTGGCCCTCTCACCCCGCGCTGATTGGTGCAGGAAAGACCCGTGCCAGTGCATGGAAAGACTGCTGGTACGGTTAAAGTGTCTGAGACCAGGACGGAACAAGAACCTCCCTCCATGAAGCCTCGCTAAGATAATAAAATGGAAAAGGGTACGGAGTTACTTAAAAAGGAACCCACAACGAGGACCGTGGAACAGGACGAGACAATTGAAATTATTGGCCAAGACAGGGATGAGGAAAGCCCTAGTACGGGCTGGCCGTGTGCCTGGATCCCCGTGGTGTTCGTCCGGGAATGTTTTTCCCATTGTTACTTCTAACATGGGCGGGCTGAAAAGGGATAACAGACCAAGAACAGTCTGTGCCATGAACCGAGCCATCAAGGTATGTGAAATGGTGGTACCAAAGCGTATTTAAGAAAGCGAACGAGTCCGTTTCAACCATTCGTGACACTGAACATTGGAATGCAAAGTACCACTACTTACACTGTACAATGGCTCGACGTCCTCCTTGGCAATGTACTTCAAAACTTGTCTACCATTCCGCACAGGTTGCACGTCGGGACGGCGACCAACGTGAGACGACAGTACGTCACCAGGAAGCCTAAAACCCATGAATGCGACACTCGCCATCTTTATGACGTTCATTAGCAACGTAATACGGATTCACTGGAAAAAGAAACTCAACAAGCTCTAAAATCTCACCTTTACTCAAACTGCAATATGGAAACGTCACGAATAATTGTAGAGAAAAAGCCTGCACCAAACAATATTAGTGAGATCTATCAAAACAGGATAATTTGTTGGGATACTTTTCCAGTTCATGGGGGCAAGGCAGGAAATACTGCTGTAATTAGTGTTTTTGGTAATGCATCTATGTATTCACGTAAGAAGCTGAAGATGGAACTTGGTGATCAGATTTGGTTGTATCGGAAATTAGTTCGTACTACTGGCCAAGGGAAGCCGAAGTTGCCAGGGAGGTCTTCCTCATGAAAGAGTTGGTTGTGAAACAGAAGCCACCCCAGCAGAAGGAAGAACTTTGACAATCGACTGGCCGGATGCATGAAAATAAAGCACGCGAAATCAACTATTTTAGTTTTCAGAAGTGTTGACCTAACGCTTTTAATACAACGTTCCGACATGAAGTTACATTCCCCCTTTCGCGTTGTTACCAAACTAACTGGGAGCATTCTACTCATTGCGTCCTTTAAAATGTGTGCAGGTACGAGCAATGATATTTCTCAATGTTTAATATCAATAGTGCTCTATTTATCACACTAAACAAAACTGCATTGATGGCTTGTTTGCGATCGGTAACCCTCTTTGCCTTTCCAAGCGTTACTGTCATAGTAGACCCACAGGTTGTGCATTGCAAAAAGTTATGACGTATACTCGTGAAAGATGCAGTTTCCGCCCCCCCCCTCCCGCCCCCTCGACCGCAGAAACCAAGCAAATCGAGTCTGCGACCTACAAAAAAAAAAAGGATTTGTAGCCTTGTGTACCAGTCTGGGACTGGAGTTGGACGGAGTAACCAGTCAAGGCGGCTTCTACCGACTACATATGCGTGTGTCGACCCTTAATAAGCCTGCCTAATTTCGTATGTGTGGCGATGGGCACGTAGCGGTCTTTAGCGGTCATCCATTAAAGTAATGACCAAACCAAAGGCGATTGAACTAATATGATCGGAAAATTGCCAGGTTGTCAGCACGGCATAGCTGTCGGCTCGACCTTTACCTTTTATTTTGAGCGATCAAACTCCTAGAGTTCTTGGAATTTTGCTTTAGAGTACCTGGTCAATACGACCTTTACCTCCTGCCTATGGGCCTAAACAGAATTACTCTACTTACATGTGTTTGAAATGTCCCTTAAGTGTGTTACTGTACCCCTCTTTTGTTTGTCGCAGTTTAAACTAAGAATAACTACTAATCTAAAAACAAAAAATTCTATCTATGAGCATACAAAAGGATTTTTGTTAGGTCTATTCCCTGTTGTAATATGGTTCTGATATGATTAAGAGTGTTACTTTTAATCCCTAGGCTTGCCCCCCCCCCCCTGCTAAGATATGCGCCCAGAGGTTTCCTGACTATGCTTAAGGGTTGGTCTGTCTTGTTAAGTGGATGCCTTGGCTTTTTTTTGTGATGTATGGCCTATGTACATATACTTCTATATGTGTACCTACTAGGCTATTGTTGTTGTGGGGCATGTTCTTTCACCTGCTCTAACAGTGAACTCTCCCCAGGTTTCAAGGTTCCTGACACAGGCCCATCCGGCTAGCGTAGCCTCCATCTCTGCCGAGCTCTGCCCGAAGTATGTATACTCTCCTAATTCCCCTACCCGCCAACTCCACATATAAAGCTGCATGTAACAGGAACTATGATGCCAAGGCTAATTGATAACACTTCATACCCATTAAAACATTTCCAGTCAATCAGATATAATCTCCAAGGGCGATTCATTTCGGGCAACGGTTTCCCCTTTAGATCTTGCACTCTGCAACCAGCAAAGCATTACCGTTTCACAAGTATATGCGCATCCAGGCGGTGGATTTTAATTGCGCTTCCAGCACGAGTACCATAGCGCTCTCGGAAATATCCTGCCACACTGGTTGTGAAAATAAAACTAAAACACTTTCAGGTGATAGGAAATTTTACGCCCATAATCATGCAAGACTCAAAAATGGAGTCAGGCGAAAAATGTGTCGAGGAACGCTCCGTCACAGCTTTAAGCAAGCAGCTTAATTTGCGGAAATTTTAGACAGCGTAGCAGTCTGCAGGTACAAAGCATTTAGGGATACAGAGATGAAAGGACCGATTATTTAGCGAACAGCTGCAGTCACGCACACAAGCAAAATGGTGTCACAGAAAAACAAAATGTCGGGACACCGTTCGCCAATCAACGCCTGGTAGTCATCTGTTTTTCACGAATAGATTCCAGGGCTATATGTACTCCAAAACACTTAAGTAGAGATCCATTATCACGGTTGAATGATTTTAACTCGCGCTCGTCAAAAAGCGAGGGAGCGATACGGGCGACACTAACACGCACGGCTAGTGCCTCATCGCTCCTACGCGCAAGGCGTGCAGTGTCATTGCCGTAACGCTATACTGTGCAAATAAGATATATAACACGCGATGAAAGACCACAGATTAAACTACGCCAGTGTCGTTGTACTTTTCTCTTGCCGCTTAAGGCAACTGCTTGGGCAAGCTTTAAAAATGCGATAATTGACCATTTTCACGAATTTTTTCTCCAAGAATACACTTTATATGACAAAAGAAAAAAATAGCTGCATAGATAATAGCTTTATATCTTTTCTGACAAAAATCCGTATTTGCAGAACATTTATTTACCGAGATACGTGTATTCGCGCAAACAATTATTTCACAAAAAAGCGCGCGCGTGTGTGGGGGGGGGGGGTCCATCCCAATAGTAAGTGTATAACCTGCCAAACGGACGTTCCGTGTCAGAGTAACTGTATTCTAATTGGACTAGTTGAGAATAAAATGTCTTTCTCACACAGACGCGGAGACAATAATAAAAGTAAACATGCAAGCACGCTTGTAACAAGTTGAAGTCCAACAGGCGACCAAATCTTTTCGCGAGAAACAGGTGGCCCTGCGGGTAGGGTACATTTCGCCACGCCCACCAAGATGAGGGAGCAAGGAGGTGCAATGCTCAGGGGCTTGGGTCGGGCCCGACTAGTAAATGTTTATTTATCAAACAAAGCATTACGTAAAAATCTAATTTCGACACTCAGAACTTACTAACTTTTTGAATGGACGACTATTATTTATGTAGTTGTGTAGTGTCTTTTGTTAGGTTTTGTTTGGTTTCATTGCATCCGTAAGATCTTTTTTCAATACATAGCTGTACAAAGATATTAGACAAGTCAAATCACAGTGTACAAAGTTTATACACTGGGCATAGTAAACACACGCATATATGTCTTGATTAGAGAAGCGAATTTCTTGAAGGTGTTTTGGTAATTTATTGAAAAGTTGGCTACCAAAGTAGTATGGTCCTTTCTGGATAAGTTTCAGGTTAACTGAAGCCACGTGTAAGTGTTATTTAATTCTAATGTCATGCTTATGAAAGGATTCATTTTTCTGAAATAAATTACTGTTTTTCAACTACTGAAAACATGTACCCACATACAAATGTTAATATATATGAGCTCTTGAAAAGAGCTCTACACAAGTCTGGCATTCTTTTGCCATTGATTATTCTTACAGATCTCTTTTGCATGTGAAACACTTTTTTGCTGTCAGTGGAACTACCCCAAAAAAATTATACCTTAACACATGATGGAATGAAGATACACAAAATGTACCATTTTTGTTGTATTCTCGTTCAAGACTTCTGCAACACCCCGCAGAGCGAAACAGGGTGAGCTTAGTTTAGGTAAAATATACGCAATATTTGGGGGGGCGGAGAGGGTAAAGGGGCCCACGGCACGCATTGCTCAGGGGCCAGGAAATGTTCTTGGTGGGCCTACCTTTTGCAGTACGTAGTAGCCAATCAGAGAATTGGTGAGCCCGTGTCAAATGAACCACCATCCTATTTCGTCCCTGTTGGTTTATCTGTTTCGCTCTGAGGGAGTCTTTGAAAGGCGACTGGAGAGAAAGAAGGCGCGGTGTTGGGTTGCTCAGGGAGTGGACGGCAGCGGGGAAATTGGCAACTCTGCGGCCTCTCCAGACGAGCGTTGATGTTTGCTGTCGGCCAATAAGGAGATGCTTCGTAATTGGTTTACCGCGACGAAGCGCGCGGGTGGTAAGGCGATTCCCGGGGCGGGAGCTGTAATTATGGGTGGCCCGGTCGGACGTGTGTGTGTGTGCGTGTGTGAGAGAGAGAGAGAGAGGCGGGGAAGGAAACGATGACTGTGTAGTTCCCGAGCGGTGCGCGAGCAAGAGGATTACTGCTCCCTTCCTCGCCGGAGCGGGAACCCATCGACCCGTGAGCCGCCCCACCAGTAACTTCGCTACCCGCAGCTCCGCAGCTTCTGCGGAGTAACGGGGTTACCTCTGATTAGCAGTCAAATTTACGTGGCGCCCTACCAAACCCCCCCCCCCCTCCCACCACCCTCATTATGTTAAATACCTGCCCTGCTGACCCCGGCGAAATCTAGCCGCCCAGGTTCCCGAATGTATTCCCGAACATCGCACAACTCCGAAAGCGATTATTTACTTATACCTTCGATTTTCTACGACGCGTCGTTATAAAAATTTATTGGTTAGTAAATTTTTTTAACGTTATATTCGAAATTGATCAAGTTTCCTCCAAAATTTTTCTTTTTTTTTCGGTAAAGGCTGTTCACGATAAAGTGAGCACTTTTGAAATCAACCTAAGGAAAAATTCACTGCTACTAACGTCATATATTTTAACGGGTGCACTGAGCGACATGCACCCAGCAAAATTGGTAACGATTGATGGAAAGTAGTTCCATATCTTAACGTCGAATTAAAAGTGTTAGGTTACCATTTGTGATAACTTAAATTATTCCTATCGCTTTAGGGTTTTTTTATGCACTGATGTATAAACATGACCAGATTTGTAAAAAGATTTTATTTTCAAGCTATTTCGTAGTTTCACTTGACCGACGCATGGATAAAGTGATGAGGTTCATGGCAATGTGAATTTTACATAAGGTGGAAAAATACACAACGGGCAAACAAGTAGATCGTAAGCAGGGCTTTCAAAAGTACTCATTTTACCGTGAACAGCCTATACGAAAGTATACTGGTATCAAAACTGAAAATTTGTTATATCGAGCAACTTGCTCAGAAGGTGAATACTAAACTCTTAGCAACAGTGGAAAGAAAATTCTCTCTCTGCTAGAAGTGAATATGAAAAGTAAAATTATTTTTATTGTGTCATTGTTAACGTTACTAGGTGTGGAATGGGACATATCTTACTAGAGGCAAAGTTTTTGACATACGTGTCAAATTTGCTTTATTTTACTTAAAAATTATGATGTGAGAGATTTGGGCGACTCTTAACAACGAGATCATGAGAGTCGATGAGGGTGAAATGAGGTGAGAATGGAGCAGCGCCGGAATGCGAGGGTGAGTGGAACGGGAGAACCCTGACATAGCCCGCCGGCCAGCGGCATAGTCCGGCGCGATTCCCACTTGTGATAATCTGGGGGTGATCAGGCCGGGGATTGAACTCTGTTCACCTTGATGGAAGGTGGGCAGTCTAACCGCTCAGCCACCGTGGCCATCCTTATTAACGTTTTAGTTTTTATCGAAAAACAGGGGTAGTCGCTAGCTTGCATACATAAATCAGAGGTATCGTACATCTGAAAGAGACACGTGAAAACTTGTCTTACACGCTACTCAAGCTTAAAACTTCCAAGGCTACGGAACTCGTTATTAAGTGATAAAGAGTTAGATAATATGCCGATAATACACTATCTACCAAAAGGTAATTGGGCACCCGTGAAGATAGGTAATTCAGTACGTCAGTTGACTTGTGTTTCACGGCCTTCAGCGTAGGACCGCTAGTGTATGTCCGTGGTAGCGTGAACACAGAGGCCTATTGTAACATTCTGGATAATGAAATGCTCCAGACATTGTGGTGCTTTTTTTGGAATGGACCCGTGTTACTTCCAGGATGACAATGCCAGGTGCCATGTTTCAAGGGCTACTATTCAGTGGTACGCCGACAACAATGTTAGCCGATTGGACTGGCCCGCCCAGAGTCCCGACCTCACCCCTATAGAACATCTTTGGGACAAATTGGATCGCTGGGTGAGGGCTCGTCAGGCGCGACCAAAATCCATTGCTCAACTCGTGGAATGGTTGCAAGAGAAATGGCGACAAATCCCCGTGGACGTTTTACAAACACTCGTAGAGAGCATGCCAGACAGGGTGGCTGCTGTTATAGCCGCAAGAGGTGGCCCTACGAGATTCTAACGGGGTGACAACAACCGAGCAAATATTGTGGACAGGTGCCCAATTACTTTTTGGTAGATTATATATATATATATATATATATATATATATATATATATATATATATATATACGCTATATATATATATATGCAGCAGACCAACAATTCTTGCATTTTGCTATAGAGTTTGTACAGTACGTTCCTGTTGCCATACTGACATGGATGGCAGTGCCACTTTTGCGTGGATGGAAGCCGTTGAGATTATTGACACATGTTGCCACCTCAGAGTGATCTCCGCTATAGGCTGTTCACGGTAAAATGAGCATTTTCAAAAGCCCTGCATAAGATCTACTTGTATACACGTTCTGTATTCTTCCACGCTATGTAAAATTAGCATTGCCATGGGTCTCGTCACTTTATTCATGCGTCTGTAAAGTGAAACTGTGAAACTATTAGAAAAGTATACATTTTATAAATCTGCTAATTTTTACACACTGAGGCGTTAAAAAAAACGGGACGCGTAAGAAATAACTTAAATTATCACAAATGGTTACCTAACGCTTTTTATTCGACTTTAACATATGGAATTACTTTCCATTCATCGTTAACAACTTTACCGGGCGCATGTTACTCAGTGCGCCCGTTAAAATATATGCAGGTAGGGGCAGTGAAATTTTTCTGAGGTTGATTTCAAACGTGTTCGCTTTATCATGAACAGCCTTTAACATGTATCAAACCCTTAACCCATCTGCAGTAAAAATTCGCATGACCTGTACAAATTAATAAAGTGTTTTGAATCGCAGTTGCAGAATATGCGTATATAAACGCGACACTTCCCTTAAAATCCCTTAGTTAATTAAAAAAGAAAATCTTACCTAGAAGAAGCGCAGAAGGTGCTGTAGCAATCACTCACGGATCACTTCCTGCCAAATATGCACTGCTCGTCAGTTTGTCGCTTAACTCTCCTAACATTCACAGCGGTTCGTGGGTGAACTGTCTTCAGCGTTCGTGCGAGTTCTTCCTTTGTAAAAGCTGTTCACGGTAAAGTGAGCAGTTCTGAAATAAACCCTTGAAAACTGCCACTTTCCCAACCTGCTTGTATTTTTGACAGGCACGTCTAGTGGCATGCGCCCAATAAAGTTGGTATCGACGGAGGGAAATTAGTTCCATGTCTCAAAACGTTGAATTTGAGGTGTTCAGTAAACAATTGTCAATACTACAATGATTTATTTTCTTTCAGATTTTTTTAATGCATTTAAAGGTATGGATTATAAAATTTGTTAAATATTTACTTTTATAATAATTTCACACTTTCCCATTGCTGACGCATGAATTAAGTTATCAGGCCCACGGAGAGGTTGTTTTTAAATACGCTGGAAGGATTATAGTTTGCTTACAGGTAGATCTCAAGAAGGGCTTTCGAAAGTGCTCATTTCGCCGTGAACAGTCTTTACTTATGCTGCCATCTGCTTGTATTAAGATCTACTTGTATACACGTTGTGAATTACTCCGTCTTATGTAAAATTAAAATCTCCATGGGCCCCATCACTTTATTCAAGCGTCGGTCAAATGAAATTGTGAAGTTATTAAGAAAGTAAATATTTTACATGTCTGCTCATATATACACTTCGATGCATTAAAAGAGCAGAGAGCGAAAGAAATTATTTTAAGTTGTCACAAATGGTTATCTAACACTTTTTATTCATCGTTAAGATTTGGAACTACTTCCCATCCATTGTTACCAACTTTACTGGACGAATGTCACTCAGTGGGCCCATTGAAATATATGCATTCAGGGGCAGTAACTTTTTTCTAAGGTTCATTTCAAAAATTCTCACTTTATAGTGAACAGCCTTTCACTGTAAATTCCATCAAGTAGGAAACCACTGATTCGCCGTGAAACTAAACTACTCAAATCAGTGAAAATGGCTCCACTTGGAATCTGTGGAAAGCCACGGATCGTTTCTGTGAAAAAATTTCACTGAATAAATTAGTGACGTTAAACAATTTCACTGATTGAATAAGTGACGGCCGACTACAGTGGCGAACTAAACATTGTTTTTTTTTAATGTAACCAAATAATTACGAGAATTAAACATATTTACGATAGTTTACTGTTTAAATTGGGAAATTTACCGTAATTTTAAAAAGCGAAAAAATTTTCGGACGTGGCCAGTGGTGAACGCACACATTCTTTCCACTGCTATTTTGGCTGCTACCTAAACGCCTGCGCTACCAAGCTAAGCTATCATTATAAGAGGAAAATATATTACTTATAACTCATCGAAATCATGAAGATTTGAATTGTATGCACTTACTTTTAGTTTGGGTTTTAATTGGTACCGTTAGGATTGTTAAAAATAACAGTATGTACTAGTCCACTCTCTCTTCACCACTCTATATGTAGTTTAAACCTTTAAACAGAGCTCTGTGACGATTACATGAAAAAGAAATGAAAGGTGTTAAAACGGAATGACAGGCTGAATGTTCACATTACCTGGTAAGATGGCGTTTTAAACGATGAAACTCGATTTTGAAAGTATTTTGTATTGGTTTTATTAGTTTATTCGATGTTATTTAATTTGATGCGCGTTGTTGAGAGGTGATTTTAAACTTTGTTTGGGGGCCATTTTTAACGCTGCTTAACTGATCCATCAGTCAAAAATAAACCACTGAGAAAACAGTGGAAAAAAATTACTGAGGAATCAGTGGGAAATGTCACTGAATCAATAAGCGGACGGAAATATGGCATTTTTCCACTGATTCATCAGTTAAATTCACTGAAGTGTAAGTTGAATCAATCAGGTACTTTTGACTGATTGAAACAGTGAAATTCTCGATCATATTTAGATCGCAATTGTATTAATTGTAGGAATGTGTTCCGACGTAAGTCGATCACTCCCTGCGTCTTTAGCTCGTGCTTCATGAAGCCCCCCCCCCCCCCCCCCTTCTTCAGCCATTCTCGCTGCACGTAATATGAAACTGTATTGGGGCGAAAAGTTACGTAAAAGAAGCTTATATTTACAAATTACTTTACAATAACTGTAACGACTTATCCAAAAGATATTTTCAAAGGAACTCTTTACTGAGTAACTAGTTACCTTCTTTAGATAACTACCCAACACAGATATAAATAAGACTCGTGTCTAAGAGCCTTTCCATTTTGTTTTCTTACTAGAATTTACATGAAATACTTTTTGCCTTAGTGTACTTATTATGTACTGTTTATGTTACTGGAGTAAAAATTCAATAAGGAGTACTTTTCCGCTCTTGTCTGTGCAGATATGTCTTATGAAGAGTAAAATTTCCCTAGGGTATTTTTTACATAATATTCTGTGTATAAAACTCACTTATCGAAGGGGCTTTTCGATTGATCTTGATTCTGGAAAATAAATATAATATTTCTTGCCTTTCTGTACTTCTCAAGTGCAGTTTCGTAGGGAGATTAAAAATTCACTATGGTATTTTTACACCCTATTCAACAATTTTAAGCCCGTTATACAAGGGCTTCTCCAGATGTATTTAATACTAGAACTAGAATGTATATAAAATATTTTTTTGCTTTTTTGCACTCGCTATAGAGTGTTTTAATTGGGAGGGGGGGATTTACTACGGAATTTACACTTCCCCTTAAAAATCACTAGTGTAATTTTACTGCTAACGTGAAAATCCACGGGAGTAGAGATTCACGGCTAACGTGACGTTTTACTCTCCCAGAAAACATTCACAGCCCCATCTCTTCGACATTTTCTGTAGAAATTGGGTCAAGTGTTGCTATCGTGGAATGTTCTGGTGCATCCTGTAGACTACTTGTCATGAACAGCGAACGACGTGCTGCATGCTCGGTTTTGTTATCACTAACCGTTCCCAAAAGAGAGCGGCAGACACTTGGGCCAATCAGATGACTTATTAAAGGACAACGCTCAGAACACCGAGAACTCATTCCTTCGTGCGTACAGTGCCGCCCATAAATATCCTTCATTTGCTACAAGTCCACGATCGTTGGCATGGCAACTGAAAGCGTAAACACAATTGGTTATTATAGGATGTTCACAGTAAAGTGAGCACTTTTGAAATCAACCTTAGGAAAACGTTACTGCCCCTACCTGCGTATATTTTAACGGGCGCACTGAGTGATATGCACCCAATAAAGTCGGTAGCGATGTACGGGAAGTAGTTCCGTATCTTAACGTAAAATAAAAAGTGTTAGGTAACCATTTGTGAAAACATAAATTACTTATCTTTTGCTTTCTGGTTTTTTTTTTTTTATGCATCTAAGTGAAAAATGGGCATTTTTGTAAAATATTTACTTTTCTAAAAATTTCACAGTTTCACTTGCCCGACGCATGAATAAAGTGATGAGGCCCATGGCAATGTTAATTTTACATAAGGTAGAATAATACGCAACGTACATACAAGTAGATCTTAAGCAGGGCTTTCGAAAGTGCTCATTTTACCCGAGTCACTCGCTTACTGCAGAACTGTCAGAGCAAAATATAAGCGACGTGAGAATCCCGGTATTTTTACGTGAGCCATGGCTCACGTAAAAATACATGCACAGGCCGTAATTACCATAACTCCTTCTGCTGTTATGATTATAAAGAAATATGTTCGCACGGATGAAAGTGAAAAAAATATATATATTTGTTTGCTAGATCTGCTAATTTGAAGCCCCTTAAAATTGAAGGAGTCTGTATTCTAACGTTTGTTGCATAAATTTGAAAGCAGTTTATAAAAATATAATGTATCTTAATATGTTTCAGGAATATGGATAACCCACGAGGATGTTGGCGGATTTAATAAAATTCCATATTTCATTAGAATAATGAAACTTAGTGATAAAATCAGTTATTATGAAATAATGGTGTTAGTTACGTTTTTCATGGGTAATGGTTTTGATGCAAACTTGCTAAATAGTACTTTTGGCTTTTGTAACAAGAATTATAAAAATAATTGTTTTAAATGGTATGAAATTGACATCTTATATAAATATTTGTCTGTAGATGGGGAAGTTGCTTATAATAGAAGGGAGAAGAGAACTTATTTTTATATTAGTGAACCAGAGATGATAATAATAACTGCAGTTCTCTCCAGCTTATTCTTTGACGTTTCTCGCATCTAGCGGATTATGAATAATTATTCATGAAGTGCAAATGTTCCGCAATATTCATGTAAGGTTTTGCCAGTAAACAGCTCATTAAATTCAAGCACCATAACACTACTAGATCTGAAAAATCTGCTTAAATAAAGTAAAAGAGCTTTAGAAATAGATGAGGAATGGGATTTATTTTCATTTTTCCATGAATAAATATTTTATTTAAATCATGTTTCTGAATTTGTAATTTGTAATAAAGGCAACCGTATGAAAGTTCGCATTCCCTAAGACCAATCTTTAAAAAGTGTATCAAATGTCTGATCTTTTCCACCTGTACAGATTTTTCGTATATCTACTAAAAACACTATTGAAGCGTATTTTTTCAAGCTTGTTGGAGAATATGTAGATCTTAATGTCACGTTTCTGTTGTCTTGATTTGTAAAACAAAGGACAACAAGTTCAATGTCCAGAACGAAACAATCGTTACTAGTACCAACTTTACATCTATTTGAATTTTCAAAATGTTTAGTAATATTGAAATATTAAAATTTTTAATTTTTCCATAACGTACAAAGTTTTAGTTTTGGTGGCTGGATGACGGTGATCAATGACGGATATGGGCCAAATTTTACATCACAGAGTATGCAATCTTTGTTCGCCAATTTTCTTAGTCGTTCCAATGGCTGGTTACTGATTTAGTAAGAAACTTGTTATAAATAGATTACCTTGTGAATTAGAATAATATATATCGGGTTGTAGATTTTGAAATACATAAAAACCACATGCTAAAAGAATTAATTTGTCCAGATGGAAAAAAAAATCAAACTATTTTCGAGGCTTTCTTTTTTAAATAGGGCATATTTGCCAAAATTTCTTTTAGGTGTATCAAAAAAAATGTCTTTATTAGAACTAAAACTGTACATTAAAGTTAAGTCATTCATACTATGTATACCTTTCGCACTTACCAAAATCAACTGATCCGTGGGAGGATACAGCTGCACTCTTATAATAGTTGCAGTTTTATTTTACTTAAAGTAATATAATAAAATACCTCCTAAGATTAAACTCTATCCCATCCATTTCCTTTCCGTTTGAACTCACGTAGGTTAAGATATAGGACTTGAGTAGAATCAGTACTAAACAAATCAATTAATCAACGTGATAGAAATGTAAATATTTTGAATGTGTTGTATATGAAATCTCTTCCAGGTTATCTTAACAATTTTGTAAACATACATATTTTGTAACCATGGGAGCAGAGTTTCTAAATAACAATTTTACATTCAATATCCTTAAATGTAAGTTAGTTGTATATTCATTCCGTTTTCAATCACATTTGTAAATTTACGTGTCATGGTAGCATCAAATGCAAATTATCTACAAATGTAAAATTAAATATTACTAGTTGGAGCCACAAGGATCTAAACACATTTATTCCCACATACTAATGAATGAAACCTAGTGAAGGAAAAGTCTGACCGTATCCCGAACTGCCCGCAGGGAGTCTGCCGCGTCCTCGTTCAAGATTTCACAGCAAAACACATCACTCGAGTTCAAGGCTCGACTGCTAACTTGCCATTGCCAACGTTGTAGTGCGCCACACTTGATAGCCCTTCTGCAAGAGTGAAGACGACTGCAGTTCCCTAACCGAGTCTTCATTTGTTACTCTTTCAACTCCCACCTTCAAGCTATCCTACAGAAACCGAAGAGGCGTCAAACCAGTCCGTATTACCACTGCCAGCAGCCCCGAAGACCAACGAAGATGCCAAAAAAAGATCAAGCAAATGCAAAATTAAAATCTTCGAAACTCTTCTCGAGATGAGGACATCTCGTGTCGTTAAGATGGAGAGAGATGTTCCGATAGCGTTAACATGACTTAATTCGACGGCATGCCTGAACATGTCATCGCTCGCGAGCGGTAATCAGGACTGCCAGCTGCCGCAATCCTAACTCGTACTGCCCAAACCCCGGTAAGCAGGAATCCCCTCTACCAGCCAGGGAATCAGGGCATGTTGCGTTATGCGACTCCGGTATGAGGGCAATGCCTGGACATACCATCACTCACGAGTGGTAATCAGGACTGCCAGCTGCCGCAATCCTGACTCGCACTGCCCGAACCCCGGTAGGCAGGAATCCCCTCTACCAGCCAAGGAATCAGGGCATGTTGCGTTATGCGACTCCGGTATGACGGCAATGCAGAGCAGCAGCAGAGGTGTCATCTCCATGTGACGCCGGCCGAGATAGACGTCCCAAGAAGCCTGCTGTACCGACCGCCTTCGGACACTTATCAAGGTGGGACGGTTATAATATACTTATGGGGCTCTCAGTAAGGTAGTATATGTTGCTGAGTTAACAATGATCCCCCGTCTTTCTAGTATTTTATGTAATATCCAGATGTTTAATTTTATAGCCATATAGTAACCTACAGCTCCTTGTATTTATTTGCCCCACATGCTCTACCTCATAATATTCCCCCAACCTCAACAATAAGTAAGATTTTAACACAATATAATCAAAGTTTAACATAACTTAAAAATATAAGGTTGCAATATTTTATTTTTCGCGTTTACTAAACATTATAAGCATCCGGAGATTTGAACTCCCAATAGCTCCCGTTATGTCTGCCTTTTTAAATTATTTTTATAACCATATTTGTTGTTAATTTTTTTCTAAAACGTGTTAGACGTTATTTCCTTCTGCAACTGGTTAAGTTTGTGCATTCCTCTCTTCAATGGCTGTTGCAGTCGACCTCTGATAGAGTCGAGAGATACTTGCCCATATAGGGCGACCAGTACAAGCGCACACAAATTCACGCCCATGCCTTATACGTGATTCGAACCTGGATCCCCTCGCACCGCAAAGCGGCACACGGCCAACTGCGTCGCGGAAGTCAGCCAGTGCTCCAAGCTCTTCGTCTTGGAGAATCTGAATCATGTTCTTCACTTTACTGCTTCGTGTCTACTGTCGCCGCTCTGGATCGTGACACTACAACGTTTATCCTAGCTGTGCTTAGTTATGTCTCAAGTAGGCTTTACCTCAGCGGCCCGAGTCTGTGCTCAATCTCCGTATCACCTGGCTTTGGCGGGTGGGTTTTCCTTTGCAACTTCCATTGCCCTCATCAATGCAGTCCCCCACTCTCCCATTTTAGTGTCTCGTTTCCCATCGTCCTATACGAATGACGGGTAAAATCGGGCTCCGCCTAAAAACTGAGGCTGTGCTGTGTCCACATTTTCAGTTTCAAGTCGATATGCGCGAAAAATATTCAATAATAATGTGATATCATTCCAGTAAAGTATCGATTATAGATCGTGAAGATGGTTATACCACTACTGCGGTTAGTGATTTCAGCAATTTCTCAGTAAGTTTAGTGCTGTTAACATAGAAAAAACAGGAATAAAAAATATTAAGATACGCACTAAGAAATTATTCGGAAATTTATCATACCCGTGCATACGCTTAGTTAGAATGCGGGAATGGTAATTTTTTTCACTTTACATTTATTTTAGAGTTCCTATATTTGCTCTGGAAATAGTCAAATGCGTAGAAAAGTTCCTAGTTTTGTATAGTAACAACACTAAACATTCCTATATCTGCATCTTGATGTGAGGTATTATTTCCATGCACTGTTTATGTTAAAGGCTTCCATTACAGTTTAGGAATTTTACCAGAATTTTTTTACGGTGAAGCCGGTTCCTTTTCTGATTTGTATAATGATACTTGTCAAATGTATACTTAAAAGTCTACATAATTCTTGCGTCACATTTGTTTGCAATAACGTTGGATTGCTTGACACTGAGCAGAATTTATATCCCAGTCATGTCGGTATCGTAACTTACAATATATTTCCAGAACTTGTTCCGCAAAGGAATATCCTCATTTAAAAGTATCGTATTTCTGAGCAATATAATGGAATATAGGACAAAACAGCTCAAAACATACAATCTATGTGTGAATTGCCACATCTTGGGATACATCCGTCTCAAATGTATATTTTATTCTTCTGAAAACTTTGTCGTGGTATTTCTACAGATAATAAAACTAAAGTAATATCATACCTGAAATACGACAATTTTCCATACACATTTCCTTTCACACCCTCATATTCACCTAGCTCTTCTACTGCATGGCTCTTCTAGTGTGTGTATGTGTGTGTTTAGGCCCATTGCTTGGGCTCTGCTACTGGCACAGCATCGTTAAAGTATTTAACACATCATTTGTTTTTTGAAAATTAAACAAATAATTGCATATTTTTGAGAAACGTATTTTATTCTGAATCAAGTGAACGGTGTTACACAATTACAGAAGGAAGTAACACTTCGTTTATCAGGACGTCATCCGTACTGACGAAACACGATAGTAGGCATGTATGTATGCATATATACGTCACACAAACTATACACTTAAACGTAAAAACTTTCCCATCAATTATTTTACACAGCAGTCATGAAAACACATAACAAGTAAATTCTTCATCTGCCAAGACTTCGGATTCAACCGCAGACCCCAGCCATAGAAGGCCGGAGTTTAAACCGCTGAGCGAACCACCAATCCGATAAAACCAGATATCCGAGTTACCAAGGGCCGGACAATATAGTTTCTTTCAAAAGCAAGCAGTTCTGCCTTGTACCAAGGCCATAATAAAAAATTATTTCCTCATACCATAGAAATAATCCGGATCTTAATCAGATGTCGAATTATTGGGAAGGATCGTGTTAAGGGGCTGTATATTCTACTCACGGTAAAGTGAGCACTTTTGAAAGCCTTCTCATTTGGAATAATAGTCAATAAATACATTTTATTTTATCCTTGTACATTAACTGCAGATTGTGGTGGAATAAGCATACTGTGCTTATTACTTATATGAAAATATTTATTTAAAAAGGCGGTTTGAAGATAAAAATAATGGCTGCAAGATAAAAGTAACTAGGGCCTTAAAAGTTCTCACGTTACTGTGAACAGCCTATATAAGAATTTAGCTGGAACGCGTGAATAAAATCACTCGCGTAAAACCACTTCCAGTAAAATATAGCCGGAGATGAAGACACAAACTCCCAACTGTTATACTGAGGGCGACATACAATAAATAACCACGACTTCAGAACATTTAATTACGACCGTGGAAAAATTCTTCGTCGTAATTGTCAACTACAGTGATAGCGGCTAGTAAGAAATACCAACTAAATCCTAATTATAATGAGAACAATGATTCAAAATTGATTCCCTGAATGCCATTTAATAGGTTGCAAATCAGTCTTGTTAACTAGGTAATAAAGTGCCTTAGTGTAAAAAAAAATCACGGAAGTTCACAGTTCAAATTAAAGAAATCGATGACTTAGCTGTCGCTCATTACCGAGGGAGATGTTTTTCCACTTATTTCATGTTTAAAGCGGTTGTACAGGTTCCTGTTTTTTTTTTTTTTTTTTCTATTCTGAGATGTTCGGAGTGGCACGTCACGATAATCGAAATATTTGTCGAGTTACCGGCAAATGTCACTCATGTTTACGCCGAGGACTTCTCGCGTCTTCGTCATTCAAACAGAACCGGCTGTTCCGATTGGTTTACTGACAGACGTTGCCGGAAGTCCTTCCGTAGGCCTGCACAAGGAAGGCGAACACCATCGGCTCTCACTCGCCGCTTGGAGACACACGCCGTCAAGACCTTGGGACAGGAGAGACGGAAATATTGAGAGGTTCTTGAACGTCCTCTAAGGGCACGTTAAAGCGGTTTCCATAATACAGAGCGACGCGATGCCAGCGACGATCGATATTTACGTCTTCACAGCAGAGCGATGTTCTGTCGCTAGCGGCTAGCGACACAGGCCGTGCTGCCATCTGTTATCCCGCAAGGAATCTCACAGTGAAATTCTAAAAACGAAAGAAATTCATTTCATTTGTTTGCCATTTAGTCGGTAGAATTGTTATTTTATCAAATTCGAAATTATGTTATAGAACATGAACGACTCTTCAGGCATCGAGAAACATTATCCTTTTGTTTTCCTAAAGGTAAGAAAAATCTACATAAATATGTACTCCGATATCTCTGCAAACCATTTATTATGTACATTTTTATTTCTTCTTTACCTCAACTTCTCGCCAGTTTATTTATTGTGAACCGTGGCGTAGTCGGTTGGGTCGCCGCCGATCTGGGGTGCGGAGGATCTGGGTTCGAATCCCGGCAAGGCATGGGCGTTGATTTAAGTTAGGTTATAAGTTAGTCTGCAAGCCGTCTCCTTTGCTAAGCTTTGAAGCATAAAACCGGGAGACGTTAAAAATCCCTTTACCATACAATACTGTTTATTGTGAAATGTTATTCTTCTTATTCAGCGTCGCTCGCGCAACGCTCTCGACGTCCGGCGTCAAAGGTTCGATTGGCTGAAAACCTCTTACAGCCCTCTTTACAACAGCGCGCGACGCGACCCGATGTGGCGACTGGGTGAAGCGAAAAGCAGCGATGACACAAAGTATCGCCAGCAATGCCCTTATGCCAGCAATAGCGTGACACGACGCAATACAGCTGAAATTAAACTAGTTCTTTAAGTAACCTGCCATCTGCGGAGTGATATTTGACAACACATGAATAAAAACACTGTTTTGGTAGTATTTTTAGGAACTGTCTTGTACCGTAACTGCTAGATAACTGCAAACAGGCCTTATAGTTTTGCATCGAAAAAATTCAGCCGCTTCTCTAAACACTATTCCACCAGTTTTTAAAACAATGTTCACAAATGGAAGATGCGCAGTGTGTGTGTGTGTGTGTGTATATATATATTATATATATATATATATATATATATATATATATATATATATATATATATATATACATATATACACACACACCATGCGCGCATACATATTTTACTACATGGCATCTCGTTTTTTACCCCGTTGTTTAAAAACATTGGAATATTTACTTTTCTTCTTTTCCACATGCTTGATCCTTACTGGCTGTTTTCTCTTCATCGCGAGCGATATGAATTACGATTGGCTGGTTCGGTGCGACGTCACATCGCTTCGCGTCGCATCGCGGCGCGTCGCAGTATAGTGAAGAGGGCTTAAGACGTCAATCTCGCGTGTTGCTTGTATGAAGGTGCTGGTTTGCGTGGAATGGATGTTTGGACAACCCGCCTACCTGGGGCTGTTTGGGGCCGAGAATAACCGGGGGGGAGGGTGATAAGGGCGACACTGCCACGTGCATCAAGTCCACCATCGCCGCTAAGCGCAAGGCTCTGAACTGGCGTGCAATGTTCTTGTCGTGCTGCGTGTACTTGTAGGACTTTCAGAGGTGACCCTATCATTTTATTAGTGGCAAGTCTACATCAGTGTTCAATGCAGGGTCACTCAGTACATTTTATATATCTTAAGCGTATGTTTTGGGATACAGTGCTTTGGAAAAGCAGTTATTAGCTGGGCTGGACTGCTCGGAAATGGTGTTTCTAATGTGAGTAACGTATTGCCGAGCTCGTCTCAAGTTTGTGTTCCTTTCCTAAAGGCTGGTCACAGTAAAGTAAGCATTTTCGAAATCAACATTTGAAAAAATGTCACTGCCCCTACCCACATATATTTCAACGGGCAGGTAAATATTTCTGAATACTGAAATAATTTATTTCCTTACTTTTCTTTCTTATTCATATAAGTATAATTATTAGTAAATTTGTAAAATATTTTCTATACTTATACTTTCACCGTTTTACTTGACCGATGCATGAATAAAGTGATCATTCCAATGTTAGTTGTGCATATGGTGGAAGAATACACAAAGCGCGTACAAATACATGCTAAGCAGGGCTTTCATTTACCGTGAACAGCCTAAAAAAAACATAACGCCTTAGCGCCTTTGACAAAACTATGGGAGTAACGTGTGCCTGTGGCTGTGGATCGCTTACCATAGGAACGTATTCTGAAAACTAAACAAATATAATTTCGCTACCGAATTTTCGGAGGTTGATAGTGCTGAAGCATGTGATAAATCAAATGGAAAATTCTACACTACGTGGCACGTAAATGCCACACTATGAAGTAATGCTCAAAACCGACCACACTGCACACGTATATAGCTAACCAGGTGTAGATAACATGGTTGTATTGTATTTTCGCATACAGTGGAATAAAACACAGTATGAACTGTAAGCAGTGTGACATCCATGTTGGGAGATACATGCCTGAACTCGACGGGGAATCGATACGATGAATGTCCGAATAATGCCCTGGTGTATCGTGGACCATCATCGAAGACAACAGTTCACGTAGGGATGGGAGAGTACTAAACCGACGTCCAGTAGCGTCCTACAGATTCTCAATCGGTGAGAGATCGGTTCATCGGGCCGGCCAAGGAAGCGTCTCCACACCTTGCTAAGCATCGAAGCTGATCCGAGGTGTATGCGGCGGGGCTTTGTACTGTTAGAAGAGTGATTTTAGGACGCCTCGCTGATATGGCATTGCGTAAGGTTGCATCACCTCGTCAACACATCCCGTGATGCGTATTAGAAGAGAGTGGTTGTTGGCTCTGATAGCACTAGCAACCCCGAATCATGACTTCACGTCGACAGTCTGCCCAGCGCTTCGCAAAGGCCGAGAAATCCACCCGAGATCACACCGTTCCATTCTGCACCCCATTGTTATGATTGTATGAAAGAGCCCTAACATGGAATCCTCGAATGGACCCGGCATCACAACTTCAGTAAACCAGGATGCCAGAAATTTCAACAGCGCAATGCAAAAGAAGGGCCGACAACCGATATCCCCTCCACCAGCCGGCAATCGAGGACAGGTACTGTAAGGCAGGGCCTGAACATCTTTCCACATCCGACCAGCACCCAGGGACGATCACAACATGGGTGTGTCTGTGTCCGACCCTCGCCATCCGATGATCAGCTAGATACAGCCTCCGGCATCAAGAATAAGGTGGGAACTGTCCGACTTAGATATAAACAGAAATGGCGTGAGACAGTCATAATTTATCAACATTTAAAGTCGTTCCCCGTTATTTAACTCATTCAGTATTGTATTGTTTGTGTCTCACATAACATGAATAAAGCCCCTCAGTTACCACGAAATCTCTACCATTAACTATCATTTCAGCTACGCCCCTAAACCCTTTTTGTGTGGATATGGCCTTAAGACAAATCCATAACACCATGCATCTCTGGCACGACTCCACTCTAAGCTTCGCATGTGGGAATCTTGTCGGACGATGCCGCTGTCCGGCGGGTGTTCTCAGTGATCTCCTGTTTCCCATCGCTCTTGCATTCCGACGTTGCCCCTTACTCACTGCACTTCACCCTCATTGGCTCTGAAGGCCTCGTTCTTAAAAGTTAGTAGTCAGGACATATTTTGTGTACACTTGTAGTTTTCGCGAATCTCAGAAAATAAAAGTCCTGGGAATACGGTTTTTTTTTTTTTTTTTTTTTTTTTTTTTTTTTTTTTTTCCAGAAAAGATAAAAGAACAATTATGCCGTTTCTAAGAGTTAAAATCGTAATAATGGTTAAAAGTCGCATTTTTAGAGCTCTCTTGTGCGGTTTTCTTAATCAGTAGCAGAAAAATAAAACTTTATAGCAGTAGTTTAATCTATAGGTGTTCATCGCGTGTAATAGAATTCCACTGTTACAGGTCTCACTTGCACAGGAAGGCGTAACACCGGAAGTACCGTGCGCAAGTTCAGTGCCTTGCGCGTAGGGGCGAGGTGGCGCTGGTCGCGCGTGTTATTGTCGCTCTCATCGCTGTGTTCTTAAGAGTAATCCAAATCTCCCTTCTCCACTACACGATGACGGTGGCTCACTGTTAAGTGTAGCATTCGCAACGGAAGGCTGGACAACAAATTTGCCTCAACCAATCGAAAACGACTCTGCCCGTGCTGAGACCGGAGCGTTCAAACTATCCTGCACATTTTATTGCATAAAGAGTGCCGGGAAATCCCTCTTACACACTTCTAGGGCTTGCAGAGTGGGCCGAGAGTAGACGATATTTTGAATAGGAACCCATGTCCGGGAAATGTACCGTTACTGTGCTACAACCATTTCAAATCAGGTGTATTCCTCTTCCCGCCAAACCGACAGCATTGTGTCAGTCGAGGCGAAGTGTTGTGCCAGTGGTTCCTGATTTTGTACCAGCCAGACGGCCCGGCCCACACATGCCTTGTGTAACGACCGTGCACCGCAGAGATCTCATGGTCCCTGTCTTATCCCCCCCCCCCCCCCACAAATTGCCCTATACCCCGCGATACTGGCACAGCGACATAAAACTGTAAAATTGAGCACGACCAAGACTTTTATTATTAAATCATATTATGCTAAGATCAGAATAGCCTTTAAGTTCCCCAATCGTTGGTCAAAGCCCCATGAGTAGACCCAAATCCCTAACCGTGAGATATTGGTCATGCATCAGAACATAAATGGATAAATTGATTGATATTTGAAAGACACTCGCCTATTTCTATTGTTCTTTGCATAATTTTTTGAAGTCGTATTTTGCATATGGTAATTGGATTCTCATATAATTTCTGAAATTTTCAATGTAATACAATGCAAGAATAACTAAAAATTCAGTGAAAACATGTGTGTAATGTTTAACTAGTCTGTATATATATATATATATATATATATATATATATATATATATATATATATATATATATATATTGGAAGAATAGAAAGTAGTACAATTGTTATGATTGTAATGTTACTACATATATAGCACCTATAGGAAACATGCAAAATTTGTGCCATAACAATAAAATAATATTTCCCTACTTCTTTTAAGCAATACTTGAAGGATCAGGACGATTTGTAACTGGTGAAAAAGGTGTAGGGGTTTCTACAGTCAAATGTATTAACTTTGAAAAAAAAATTTTAACCGGATTTAAATCCATTGGACTGTTTCCTGTGGGGTCGTATGAAGAGTCTGGTGTACGAGACTCCCGTAGAGACAGAGGAAGATCTGCTGGCACGAGTTATGGTCGCTGTACAACATATTGACGGGACACCAGGTGTGATGGAGCGAGTGTACAAGAACACGATCTGTAGGTACAATGTGTGCATCGACGTTGGTGGTCGCCACATAGAGCCGCTGTTGTAGTGGATCAGTACCGTATGCTACACACCCTTTGCAGAAGACAGAAACCGATTGCTGCGTTTAACTGTAGACATAAGTGTTATTGTGGTAAATTAATACGTTTCTTTATTGTTCCCTTGAGATTGTTACTTAATGAATTTGATTGCTAATTAAATTACGCATGCAGAAATGGGCGCGTGATACACCTGATTTGAAATGGTTGTAGCACGATAACGGTACGTTTCCGGACATGGGTTCCCATTCAAAAGATCATCTACTTATTCCCCTCTACAAGTCATAAAAGTTTGTAAGGGGAATTTCCGAGCACTCTGTGTATTGCCAGTCGTGGCTTGTGTGTGTGCAATGACATGCCACCTAGTGCGACGATCTGTACTGTCTGAAGTCCATCTCCGAACTCCAGTCCTATAACGATGCACATTTCCTTCCTGGGACCACTGTCGCCAAATGCGATTGACGGGTGTGGCATCATGTAGCATTTATGGCTCTCGTGAACTCATCAGTTTGACAGAGTTGCGTACGAGGTTGTCATAAAGGTATTAATACGCCTTCTTAGTTCTCCAGACACAGTAAGAGCAAACAAATCGGGTGGGGATGTGTCGGGGCACTAGGCCGTTGGTTTAAGAGGGCCGCCTACTGAGCGCTTGAAATGTGTTGCAGTGTGTTGGGAAATCCGTTTTTTTTTTTTTTTTTACGAAACTATTCCACGTGCATGCAATGTGCTAATTTACGAAAAGAAAAAAGACTTCAGACGATGACGGAATGTCGCTTTCATGACACTACGCATGTTAGAACCACTATTTCCAAACCCTCCAACATAGCTAAAAACAGCCTTTTCAGACTGCCTTTTCAGACTAACCGGATCTACGTGAAACCCAGATACAATCTTGCATTGAACTTTTCAACAGACTTTTCATCCGTAAAATAATACGGTCGCCGCTTAAAATCCCATAGAAAAACGGCTCGACGAAAAGCTTGCACGGTAGTTTAGTGCTTCGCACATAGTGGCCAAACGGCACTTGATGCGCGTGCCAGTGTCGCCCTTAGCGTTCGCTCGCTCCTGTGCCATGTCGCGTCAGGTAGGCGGCCCCCTTAAGGTTAAACGTCTACGGCCGCAAGTCACTTTTCACTCAACTACAGTATGTATGTATGTGAGTTTGTTACTTCGTACAGCCTTAAACTACGGAACCGATTTCAGCAAATGAGGTGTAGTTGCTTTCGTCTTGATCCAGAATGTGTCCTGGGCTATATGACGTCGTATGCCAATAGTCCTGCACCGCATCGATTCGACTGATATCGATATCCATCCCGCTCGGAGACATCTTCCACAGATGTACGGGTGTCATCTCCACCTCTACGTCCACCGGGTCGGCTACAGCGGCGGGCGGTAGAGGTGCCCGCGCCGTCGTTCAGCGAGTGCGCCCGCGTCAACTTTTGCGACGCTCCAGAAACTGTCTCGCTCGCCCGGCGCCGGACGTTGGGGTTCCTGTGCGTAGCCCAGGAGCTTCTTCTTTCTAACTACGTGCGTGATATGCATTTTCATCTGGCTCTTGAGGACTGAGACCGACATATATTATTTTTATAGTTTTTTGAGCACTTACTTAATGTTTTTATAGTACATAAATTTTCCCCAAGATAAAATCTTTGATCCTTCAATCGATATATCTCGACAAGCTCCATCTAAGAACACCGGAATCACCGCGCTACCACGTCTGGATCGTGAGTTACACTGAACAGAAATAAGCGAGAGCGCCGGTTTTGAACGGTTAGCGCTCCCCCTTCCAACCCTTCCAACCTGGCGCAAACACGCTCGACCGCGATGCAAATTCAAGGATGTAATAGCGAGCTGTTCATACATGGCACAAAACGACACCGCACTTGCGTATCTAAGGGGTAATAGAGCGTTATGTTCTTTCCTGGTGCCCGTATGTTTCGGTCTGGTTTTAAAGACGTTTCACTTCCACTCCCACACTTCGCCAACCATGACGTCTTCAATGACGGCTTCTCATGGTGGTTGTCAGCTTTTACCAAGCGCGCAGCTCGTGTGATTGGCCAATTACGGTAGTCAAATGCTTAACAGGCGTGTGTTAATCTGCTTTGCACGTTTCATTTTACTGCACTCGCGCTTTTTTTTTTTTTCTGTCAGTCAATGTAATTTAAAATCATGTCTCACAATCAAGGTCACAGAAAAGCTTAAAGGCGCAGTAAGGAGTACGAAGAAAATACACTGCATTATCATTGCTGATATAGGATGCCGTTTATTGTTTTCTGTTTTTTTTTTTGCAGCAAAGGGGGCGAGAACGCATGAATGGCATGGAGAAGAGCCGATCTCCCGTGGCGCAGTCGGTTGGTGCTCCACCGATCTGGGGTGCGGGAGGCTCTGGGTTTCTAATCCCGGTTAAGGCATGGGTGTTAATGTAAATTGGGTTATAATTTAGTCTGCAAGCCGTCCCCTGCGAACCTTTCAAGCATAAAACCGGGAGAAGATAAAAAAAAAAAAGCCCTATAAAAACAAACAGACAAACAAAGCATGGAATAGACGGTTTGAGCAGGAACATCTCAGCTCTGGCTGCTCCTGCAAGAATGTACAAACAGTAACTGCGATAGTTTTCAGCCGTGATGCCATCGTGGTAGTTTTCTGGTTCCACACAAATGTGAGTGGCTACTTCTCTATTTCCTCGCCACCTTGCCCCCCCCCCCCTCTTTTTTTTTGACCATAATTCCCATTTTTGCACTTCTTGCTAACAAATTTTATATATATATATATATATATATATATATATATATATATATATATATATTTTTTTTTTTTTTTTTTTTTTTTTTTTTTTTTAATCTTCTATCAGGATAAAGACGGTCGAAGACTTGTACTTGTTACCCCGGCTTCTGCAACCAACTTCTATTCCAGTGCGCGTTCCCTATGTGTTGCCTTGCCGACCGAATAATACTTTTCTACACTAGCATCACGTCGTTCGTCAGAAACCACATAATAAAACCATAGAGAAGTCACATAAAATTAGAGTTGGTGCCGTTCTTAGCTAACAGTTACAGTAATTTAATAACTAATAAATAACAGACTATGGAATAGCATATTTGGTTACGATATTTTTTCACATAACTGAAATATTTAAGTACAGGAATGGTCTCGTTTCTTAAGCAAGATAAGTTAGTTAATTAATTACAATGTCATTGCGTTTGTGTCTGTTACGACATACCGCCTGTTGTAGCTTTTAAGAAAATATATAATTAGTTTCCCATTGGGCAATATGTTTAACCTTTCCTAATCAACGCCCCTTTAAATGACGGTACGATCCACAATTCTGCACAGACCAATTAACTTTATAATTTAGTGTCCCCATTTTCCTCCAATTATTATTTTGTGGGCCAGCACACTAGCAAATTTACAGCAGGGAGTCACGACGTACGGATTAATATGGTAGAGCTCCCACGAGCGATAAAGCGATTTCCTTTATAAAAATCCCACATATACCAAGAGAGGTGGTGCAGTAGTGCTAAACATTTTGACCCGCATCTGGGAGACCAGGTTTCGAATCCAGGTCCGGAAATTCTGATTTAAATTTGGTTTCCCGAAATCCCTCCAGGCGAATGCTGTGACGTTATATTGTGACGGTTGTCACGAATTGCAAGTTTTCTGCACCCCGAGTTGACGGCCCGGCATGACTGTTACACCCTCGCTCCCCCGCCGTACGAACTGCGCAGCAGCACCCAGAAAGAAAAAAATTTTACACACCGTTGTCCCGCATGCAAGTCTACACATTCTACGTGTGAAATCTACATGCTACGTGTGTTTGGATGGTAACTCCTTACCCTCTGCCAAACACGTATTTGAAGAACACGTCGACGCCCTGTAAAGGCGGTTCACGATTAAGTGAGCACTTTAGAAATGAACCTCAGAAAGAAGTCAATGCCCCTGCATGCATATATTATAACGGGCGCACTGAGTGACATTCGCCCAGTAAAGTTGGTAACGGTGGCTGGAAAGAGGTACCATATTTTAACGTCGAATAAAAAGTGTGATAACTTAAAATTATTTCTTTCGCTTCCTGTTTTTTTTTTTAATGCGTTGAAATATAAAAATAAGCAGATTTGTAAAGTATTCACTTTCTTGATAGTTTCACTTGACCGACGCATGAATAAAGTGGTGAGACCCATGGCAATGTTAATTTGGCATAAGGCGGAGGAATACACGACGTACATACATGTAGATCATAAGCAGGGCTTTAAAAAGTGCTCATTTTACTGTGAACAGCCTATAACGACAAGTTGTATCCCGACACGTGAAACTGGATTCCGGCATGGAATTTGCCCGCTATAGGCCGTTCGCAGTAAAAAGAGCACTTTTGAAAGCCCTGCTTAAGAATTCCTTGTGTGCACATTGCGTATTCTTCTGCCTTACGCAAAATTAACATTGCCATGGGCCTTCTCACTTTATTCATACGTCGGTCAAATGCAACTGTTTAATCGCCGTTGTGATGTGAAACTACTTTCCATTTATCGTAATTAACTTTACTGGGCGCATGCTACTCGATTCGCCCGTTAAAATATATGAAGGTACGGATAGTGACATTTTTCTAAGGTTGATTTCCAAAGTACTCACTTTATCATGAACAGCCTTTACACGACGTACCGCCACATTGCTGGCTGGCTCGCTGCTCGCGTGGTGTGCCTAACCGCCGCGCGGCAGCGCTGGGGAGCTGACGTCTCAAGGAGTGCGTCCCGCCAAGTTGAACTCGTGGCGCTGCGAAGACGTTATCGCCGCGCTGCGGAAGTTGGGTGTTCGGCTACTGTGAATATCTTTATAGAATGCGATCGAAGCTTCTCTGTTTTCCCATTGGTTGGATATTTTGAACAACCCCCGTTACGAAGGGGCCTACCGAAGATGTGCAGTATATATACCGGGGAGTTGGGCTGGCCATCTTCGAGGAGATCTGCTGATTCCTAGATCTTCGGCACAAAGATAAGTAACAACGTGAATTTAAAACTATGATTGATAACGGACCCTTTTGGTCAAACGGTAAAGGGGCATAACTGTTGCACGTCTAGGCAGATCGTTGTTTGCTTTCATTTTTGATAGAATGATAGAGATTGGCAACATAAATTGCAACACCTGAGTGAATTCATACTTTGTTATTTTACAGATATATTTTGAGTCCATTTGTAGAAAAATTAAAATAAACTATTGAAGGACTTGTTTGAAAATGTACAAAAAGTAAATTGCCGTTGTCGTGTTTCTTGTCAAGACAAAAATGAATAAGTGGAAATGATGTTTTTAAGTAACATCGAAGAAATTACTTAGTCAAACCAGAAAATAAAATGTACAAGTTTTGCGAGCCACCATTTCCAGTAATGTTAAATTCTAACATGGTTTTTAATGTGGCTATTTTGAGATAAATCTTTTAAATGTAGGTCATTGGCATTTTTATATTTCTGCTATGAAATAAATTGCAAATGTAGAGAATTTTAAAAGACAATGAAATCAAGTCTTATGGAAATATCGAGAATTTTAAACCTATTATTAATTGTGCTGATTGCAGTCAGGTTTTGTGATCAAGGAAAATAGCATTTTTAACGAATTTCAAGGAAAGTTAACGAGAGTTCCAGAATATTTGTTAATCTTAATTCAGAGATTTTCCAGATAAAGAGAACGTTTAGAGCACAATTGTTTGTACTCTGTGCATTATTAAAAATGTTCTCTACCAATATTTTCAAAGCTTCTAATCATTTTCAAAGAATGACAAAGAGGTTTCCCAAAATAAAGAAAAGTTTAAATTTACACTTTTATGACGCAATGATATGTTTTATGCGCATTATTAAAAATGTTTCTAAGAATGTTATCACGTTTATAGCCTGTATAAAGTTGTGATTGATTTACTGGTGAATTTTGATATGGAAATAAAACCAAAAAATGTAAATAAACTACAAAGTTATCCAGCACAATTCATGTGTACTGTGTATTTTTGCCTGAACATCTTAGTGTACGGTACTCTACTAAAAAGGTTTTTGACATTTACTGAATTTCGAAATGAATTTCAGGCTGGTTTTTTGAACCCCTTTCATACTCCCTTGGATAAGGGTGTATCAATGTATTACAGGTTATGGTCCCGCTTCCCCGAACAACTTGCCCCATCTCTAATGGCGTCGGGGCCACGGTGGCTGAGCGATTAGCACGCTCGCCTCCCACCAAGGCAAACCGGGTTCGTTACCCGGCTGGATCACAGAATTTTCGCGAGTGGTAATCGTGCCGGACGATGCCGTTGGTCGGCGGGTTTTCTCGGGGATCTCCCGTTTCCCCCGCCCCTTTATTCCAGCGCCCCTCCATGTTCACTTCAATCGCCCTCACCGGCTCTCAAGACCTCGCTGTTAAAAGCCGCCCAAATCGCTTCACTTCACTTATAATGACGTCGCTGTCGATGAGATGTTAAGCCTTTCCCACCCAGTAATAGCCCTATATATATATATATATATATATATATATATATATATATATATATATATATATATATATATATTCGTCGGTTCAGGACAGAGAATGTTTTGACCTAGTTATAGCATGTCCAACACTCATCCGTAAGGTTGTGGGTTCTACTTAAGCCAGCTATACTGAGCAGTTGCTTCCTCATATCCATTCCATTACTCAAAACGAACCTCGTACTTCCATACTCATCACACAAAAGGGCGCTGCGGCGGTGAGTTAGTAAAGTCACTAGCCCTTCTCGCTGCGGAGAAACCGGATTCGATTCCTAGCGGGTCCACGCCCGGATTTTCCCGTGTGGTGAACATAGCGGGCGTTACCTTTGCCCCCGGTGGGATTTACCGGAGCGATATCGTTTCCCACGCAGATGCGTTCTATCGCTGCTCCACCCTCACCTTTGCTTCACCCTCACACCTGAAAGGTGCCGTGTCAGGATACTCAACGAGTGTCATGAAGAAATTAGTACTGCGGACTGGCCGCGGTACAAGGTACATTGCTGGGGTTCCCGAATTTGACTGAGCGGCGCGTTGGGGGGGTATTTCGACTTCGATACTCCAAAGGCCCGATGACCCAGATCAGACGATATGGGCTCGTGAGGCAGTGCTTTGAAAACAGCACCTAGCAATTTAAAGCCGTGTGACATTACAACTCAGAAAATAAATATCAAGAAATAATGGACATACTGCAACACAGTGTAGAAACATGGATGGTTACGTCCAAGAACAACAAAATATTAGCTGAACAGTTATGTAATAAAAATATAAATACATATAGTAAAGACCTCTTATGGCTGAAATTGAGAAATGGGGACCAGCTACAAATATTCTGTTCTCTGCCCCCATTGCAACTCAGCTTCTAATAGGGGCAGATCTGCACAGTATTTTATGCATAGAATTTTCACCACGAGTCGTAACGCAGACTAGTCATATTTTACAGATCGACAGTGCTCCAGCATCCCTCTGTGCATTTTCTGAGATCGATGATAGTTGATAACTGTTGGAGTGGAAAGATTTGGGTGGCTCTTAACATCGAGGTCTCGAGAGCCGATGAGGGTGGAGCGAGGTGAGTATGGAACAGCCCCGCAATGCGAGGACGAGAGAAACAGGATATCCCAGAGAAAACCCTTGGGCCAGCGACACCGTTCGCCACGATTTCCGCATGCGAAAATCCAGGAGCAACCTCGCCGGGAATCAAACCCGATTCGTCTAAGTGGGAGGGGAGTAGTCTAACCACTACACCACCGCGGCCCCTTGATTGCTGTTGCCAGAATCGTTTCTGTAACCGAACACTAGGAAAATCACTTATGTCTTCCTGGCAGTTACTATTTAAAAATAAGCATATGTGGCAATGAACCATTATGGTAACCCTTGAACCTTTCGAAATAGAATGCAAAAATTGAAATATCCAAGTTAGCGGTGACTTGCCCGCCTTAAGGCCCGCCAAAAATACCTCTTACACACAACGTAAACAAATTGATTAACATTTACGTGTAAATTAAACAAGTATATTCACAATTATCATCAGATTATAGAAGCATTGGTAGCTAGAAAAATCTCTGGTCTGCCTGGTTTTATTTCAATTAAATGCGTTGTCTTCAAATACAAATAGGAATCTTCAATTCCTTTAATTATTTTTCACGGTTAAGTAAGTTGGCGGCAAAAAGAAGTATGTGAAATATATCTGTGTTACTGTGCCACATTCAGAAGACAGGTTACCTGTAGAGTGTATTTTTTAATAATCAGATAATCGCCGTGATATCCATGAATAATTCTCTTTTATAGGCTGTTCACGGTAAAATGAGCGCTTTTGAGCGCGCTGCTTAAGATCTACTTATGTATACGCATTATGTATTCTTCCCCATACGTAAAATTAACATTACCATGATCTTCGTCACTTTATGCATATGTCAGTTAAGTGAAACTATTAAATTATTAGATAAGTAAATATTTTACAATTCTTCCCATTTTTACACTATAAAGCATAAAAAACAGAAAGCGAAATAAATAATTATAAGTTATTACAAATAGTTACCTAACACTTTTTCTTCGAGGTTAATATATTGAACTAATTTACCTCCATCGTTACCAACTTTACTGGGGGCATGTTACTCAGTGCGCTCCTGAAAAACACATGCAGGTAAGAGCAGTGTTTTTTTTTTCTAAAGTTGATTTCAAAAGTGCTCACTTTATCGCGAACAGTCTTTACGACAAACGCCGCGAGATATTTCTGTATGCTACTCGTCATGCGAGAAGGGAAACCCCAATTTGTCCCCCCTCGTTGTCGGTCTGCAGAGCGGTGGAGTTTTTCCAGTTAATTCCGCGGCCACTCGGGAGTAAGGGAGCTCGGAACGAAATACGTCACAGCCGCGTTGACACTTCATTTATGAAGTTATAAATCCAGGCGGCAGGAATAATCGCTCTCTCTCTCTCTCGCCGAAGAGGGAACAAGACGCACCGGAGCAGTATATTTCCCAGGAAAGAATCGCCCGGACAAATTACCCGGTGCTTGCTGCTACAGCCGCTGCGCCGAGGGTTCTTCTGAGAGGCTGGCACGTGCTTTAGTCCGTTCACCAGTACTTCACACTTTTTTTTATGAAGCCCTGCTGACGTTCTACTTCTAGGGTATTCCTCCGCCTCGTGCAAAGAAAGATTAACCAAGCACAGATAATTACACCAGACGGACAACATACCGCATTCGTGCACCTTCGACATAATATTTTGCTAAGAACTATTTCTTTCTAGGCATTACTGACACATCTATTTTCTCACTTGTTTAATTCAAATTATTATCAAATTAAATATTATATAAATAAGATATCAGTTAATAATTAGTTTAATAAAAAAATGGCTTTGGCTGTGTTGTGGACACGGCCGTTTGTTTTGTGTAAATACGTCTACTTTGACGCGCTCGGGAGCCTTGTTGTTTATTTTACGTTCCTGGCACCACTTCACTCGATAATATGCAGATTTATGGGTACCACTGGATTGCTTTTGAGATGCTCTTTCCAACCGTATACGATTTATGTATTTCAACTTGGCTTTTTGATGATTATAGGCCGAATTTGTGATAAATTTTCTTAATTTTTTACATTAAATGAATACAATTTCACCATAACAACGCCACACAAATTGTTTTATACACGCAGTCGACTGATCTTGAAGAGAACTGTCGATTGGAACTCAAACGAGCGTCGTAGCTTCTCCTAGTCAAAAGTAATGCTACGCGGAAGCAATGAGACGCTGCGAAACGAACTCAAAATCGCGGCTGTTCCCCGCCGACCGCGATGCTTCGCAGTCCTCACTCAACGTAACATATTCTTTGATCCTTCGGAAATCGAGTGGTGTAATTTAATTTTGGATGTAGGCGATAGATTCGGAGCTGCAATGCCAAACTCTATCCCCCGATTTTGTTACCATCGGATGTTCTGGATTGCCTCGCACTATGGTTGCCAATTTAAAGGCGTATTCGCGTAAATAAGATACGTTTTTGTCAACAAATGTATAAGATGATTATAATACACGACATATTTAGGAAATAACAAAACACTGCATACATGGGGCGTTTTTTCAAATGTCCGATTTCAAAAAGTGTGAAGAAACCGCGAATGGACTATAGAAGAAGAAGAAGAAGAAGGGGAAGAGGGCGGCGCAGAACGCAGAGAAACGATCTGTTGTCTGCGGCACGTGCCTTTCGCCTTACTCGTAAGAGCCCAGCATGTAGAGGCGTCGACGCCTGGAAGCACGTTTCACGCTCTGCAGCGTGCTGCTTTTTCTCGCACGAGACCTGGATGGCAAACTGCCTTCCAGGGCGAGTCAGCCAGTACTCTCGCTATTGATACCGCGTCTGTGTTGTCGCGTGGTTGCTTGCTACTCTGCTATTTTCATTGCTCGGTAGTATGTTTTTTGTGACAAAACTCACTAAATTTTATTCTTGACGTGAATACTTATTTAGATTTGCTACCGAAGTGGAAGGCAATCGAGAAAATCCGATGATAACAAAATTGGGTGATACAGTTTGGCATTGCAGCTCAAAATATAACGTCTACATTCGAAACTTAAATACACCACTCGATTCGCAAAGGATCAAAGAATATGTTACGTTGAGTGAGGACTGATAAGCATCACGTGTTGATGGAAGGTAGGGGGGAAGGGTGCAATTTTTAGTTCGTTTCGCCACGTCTCATAACTTCCGCGTAGTATAACTTTCGACTAGGAGAAGGTACGACGCTCGTATGAGTTTCAATCAACAGCTCTCATCAAGGTCAATCGGTTGCGTGTATGAAAAGATTTGTGTGGCGTGGTTATGGTGAAATTGTATGCGTTTAATGTAAAAAAATTAAGAAAACTTAACACAATTTCAGCCTATACTCGTCAAAAAGCCAAGTCGAAATACAGAAATCGTATACTGTTGGAAACAGCTACTCAGAAGCAATCCAGTGGTATCCATTAAACCTCATATGATCGAGTGAAGCGGTGCCGGGAACGTAAATATTTTTCAAGGCGTCTGAGCGCGTCAATGTAGACGTATTCACGGAAAAACAAAAGGACCGTGTCCTCAACACAGCCAAACACAATTTTTTACTCATCTAGTAACAGATATATCGAGAGATAGATATCTGAGCTATAAAGGTATTCTTCAAATTAAACCGCCGCCAGTAACCAGTCTGGGGTCCCGTATGGTTAGTAGTTTAGCTATTGACAAAAGGCAAAAAAAATAAATCTTATTAATGCGTTTTCGCCACCCAACAATAAATACAGAACACTTTCTGAAAAGTGCTTAGTAGATCTACAGGTGTTAAAAAAAGTTCCCACATAATCGATTAGTCTTTGATAAACTGTTGTGTGTCCTGTCCCGGTTGGAGTTAACTTAATGTAAGTATATTTATCACTGCGCTTTCACTGTTGTAAAAGTATAAGAAAAATACTCAAAATTCACGTTAATCAAAGAAGAAATAAATTTAATTTTTAATGTTTTCATGTAGTGAAGCCTATTTTTATTAAAAGTTTGCATGAAACTATTACTATTATGCTGTGTTTCTATCTAAGTAATATACTAACAGTTTTGTTGATGCTGTAAAAATGTTATGGTTAAATAATCATACAATTTCGTTTCCTCTTATATTCCGCAAACTTGAGGTCACATTGCTAAATTTTTATAGAAATCTTATTTCGTTCAAACAAAAATCACATGAATTATATATCGTAGCTACAATTTTCAGAGTGTACGTGAGAGACATATTAATGTACGTCTTCTCGCTTATATTAAAAGCACCTGGAATGCAAAGAGTTACTATAAATTTATTTCCAGCCAAACACGTGTTTACAATTGGTGATTATGCTTCTAAAAAAGATAATTCGATTGAAACCCCACATTTAAATGAAAAAATTCACATGTTACTAAACAACGACCATAATTCGGGCACATTTGTGTTGCGAATTTATCATGCGTGTATAATATATCAACGAAATATTAATTTATTATTTCAGTATGTACTTTGTAAATGTATAGACACATGCAAGAAAAAATTCCTTCCCACTGACTTAATCATTGATACATAGTCGAAACTGCTGGACCTAGAAACATGAAAATTTAAAGATTGCGTATACGTAGGAGATTATGCAATCACGTGCCAATAGAGTTGGCTAAATGCCACCAATTTTCAGCAAATTCCATGCCACTGGCGAAAAGTTTGTTTGTATAGGAAAATACTGGTTTTTACCGGCAAATATAGTATAAGTATATACCTACGTGTGTAAAAAAATTAGACTATTAGCTAAAGTTATTGTTTTATAATTCAAATTTACTTTTTCTTACCAATACCAATTAAAATAAATTAGCATGTCATTGTTTACTCTTATATTTGTTATAAGTACACAGGTTTATGTTTGAAAATGACAAATCAACATTATGAAAATTTAATTCTATGAGACTTATTTCAGTAGGTAATCATAAAAGTATGCCTGATTATTCCCGTGTTTAGTTGGGAAATTTAATGTTTATGATTCCAAGAGGTCACACTAGTTAATGGATTACAATAGAATAAAAATAGCTTTGCACACAAACACATTTTCTAAAATATTATAATAGCCCCACATAAAATGAAGTCGCTATAATAAAAAATAGGCCATTCTTGAGACATGATTTTAAAACATTAGACATTGTGGTCCTTATTAAGATTTGTAACTTAAAATTTTAAAAATGTTTAGTTGTACTTAAATTGTATGTAAAGTATAGCTGAACCATTCAAAAGTCTCTCATTCAGTTACTTCATTTCTGGTTTCCTCTCTTGAAATCTAATCATCAAAAGATGTCGGAATCTGCATATGATTCGTTGTCTCGACAATTTTGCACGAATAAGATATTCTATTCAGGTGTTTTTAAAGTACGTATTTGTGACTAATTCCAACTTATCATATCATTAGCGACCCTCTGCACAAGTATGTTATAATCATGGTATGGATCAGCATATACTAACACTTTTATAGGCATAGTTTCTATGGTTTACGAACAAATAGTGCTAGGCCCTTGAGACTTGGAATGTCTGAGACCAACTCGGGTGGTAGTCATATATTTCGTGCTCTTCTCAGACATCAACACTTTGATCAATCCCAATTCTTCGTAATCCTCACGAATCATCTGCAATCCTCCACAATCCTCCTCTGTGATCGTCAAAAATCCTCACAATTCCTCAGCAATCCTCCTCAATCCGCCAAAATCCTAAGTAATCCTCAGCAATCCTTACAAATCCTCCACAATCCTCACAAATCCTCCACAATCCTCACTAATCCTCACTAATTCTCCTTCGCAATGCTCAGCAATCCTCACCAATCATCCTCAACAATCCTCTGCAATCCTTCACCAATCCTCACCAATCCTCAGCATTCTTCAGCAGTCATTACCAATTCTTAGTAGTCCTCGCCATTCCTCATTAATCCTCGCAATTATGCCACAGTCCTAGCCAATCCTTGCCATTCCTTCACAATCCTTATCAATCCTTGCTATTCCTTCATAATCCTCACCAATACTCCCCAGGAATCCTCATAAACCCTCACCAACCATCTGCAATCTTTATCAATACTCACCAATACTTATCCACAATCCTCAGCAATCCTCCTCTCCGCAATCCTCACCAATGCTCACCAATCTTCAGCAATCCTACTCTGAAATCCTAAAATTCTTCTCTGCAATCCTCTCCAATTCTCCGAAATCCTCAGCAACCCTCAACAATCCTCTGAAATCCTCAGAAATCGCTCAACAATGCCCCACCTTTTTTTTCTGCAATCAGCACCATATGCTCTGCAATTGCTCCCTCCTGCTCTTCAATCAGCTCTGCCAGCTCCGCAATCGCACCACAATCGCTCTGCAATCCTTCTCAATCTTCCTCCGCAATACACAGCAATCCTCTGCGATCCTCAGCAATACTCCTCTGCAATCCTCAGTAATCCTCACCAATCCTAAGTAATCCTCTTCCGCAATCCTCAGAAATCCTTGCCAATCCTCAGCAATCCTCTTCTACAATCCTGTGCATTCCTCAGAAATCCCCATCTGCAATCATCTGCAATCCTCATCAATCCCCACAAATCCTTTGATTAGTCATTTGGTTTTCCATCTGTCCCCACCCATAGATATAGAAATTACATTGATTCGTCAACAGTCTACACACATTTGTACATGTCGACTGAATTAATGTTTTTATGCAGTCTACTCTCTTTGCATTTGTGTACTTAAGTCTTCATTAATATTCTGTATGCGGATCTTAACTTCAATATTAGAGTGTTCATAAAACCACTTTGAAGTTATGAGTGATAAAAGGATACAATACACAAAAAGTTAAGACAGATTTATTTTATTTTAAAACATTTTATTCGTATTTTGCACATTACAATTTCAGAAGAAAGCAGTTCATCACGTTTTGAGATATAATCCCTTACCTTCAGTTCACTAATGATTGAAGATATCTTGTTAATGTGCGACAAATCTCCACCTTGTTGCAAAGCGATTAAATGGCTTACATCTACCAACGATTTCTTTCAGGTTTTCAGCAAATGTGTAACAAGTTTTCTAAGCGTAATCCGCCTTTTTCATGTGGCTCGTTGCAGCAAATGTGCCATCGTCTTCAGCATCAACACTGTATTCGTGTTCATTCTCATCAGTGCTGTCTTCATGAACACCTTCACTTCCTCTTTTGTATTTTATAGTGTGTTTAACTTTTATTTGTAGCAGAATTCGCAGGGCCATCAGTATTTAGAGCTGACGACCGTTTATTTTGAATTTCATCAATTTCAGGTGAAAGTCTTGCAAGTGTATATTTCGCATGAACCGAATCTTCTGCACGACGCAGGTCACTCATTCCACATTTATCATTAAAGGCCGTTCACACTAAAGTGAGCACTTTTGGAAGCTGTTCCATTAGACATAATAACCAATACATACATTTTATTGTGGCCTCGGACATTTGGTTTTCGGTATGATGAATGTATACACTGTGTTTATTACTCACATGGCGGGGTTTACATTAACAAGTGGTGGAAGGATATAAATTGGGTGAAAGAAAAGAGTACTAGGGCTTCAAAAGTGCTCACTTGACCGTGAACGGCCTATAGCTAACTGTCGTATCATAATCACCTGTGGAATCAGTACTCGTGGATGAAGCCGGAGGTATTGAAGGCAACACTTGCAGTCTTACAAAGACGAATCCTTGCGGATCTTGATATAGTTCTTCAATGTATCGCCCTATATAACCTGCATGTGGCCACTCTCGTAATGTTTCCTCATGCGAAAAGGACTCTCCGTACAGGTGGCCATCTCATGTCGCTGAGCATTTTGATCGTAGGAGAAAACTCTATCGCATAATCGGCACTGACGACAACCAGGTAGCGATTATGCAGGTCGCGGTTCCATGATCGTTGATGTCAAATGCCGGCTTTCGTATTCGCAGTCCATCTTCAGTCTATAGCAAGGGAATACTACCAAATCGATGCAAACTTATCAAAGTCTGAACATCAACTAAAGTAACAGCATTCATTACAGCTCTATGTATATGTATATATATATATATAACATATATATATATATATGTTCTACCATCACTCGGAAAATCGTCAGATTTTTTAAGTCCACAAAAAAATTATCAAGCTTGTTTAAAACTTTGTATCAGTTGCGCAGAAATACTAAACAATAAAAAATGAATGTACGAACATCGCGAAAGACTGGCTTCTAAAACACCGGTCATTAAAGTGAATTGCGAACCTCTTATCTCACTCTGATTCCAATATTCGAGACCTAAAAACTTGTACTTCACATTTATTCTCAAATTCCATAAGTCTCCAAAATACTAGGAAAAAAGACATATTTTTTAGTTCCGAAAGAAAATTTATATTTTTTATAGTTTCGGGTCACGAACTCAGGATATTGCTTAAATATTTATATCCGGTGCATGTGATTATGTAATTTGTTATAAACTCGCGCACGAGTTTCGTTAAAAAGCATCAAAAATTCACAACTGTTGATGGAATTGTGAAACTTATTTCACTCCGATCCCTGTATTTGTTCTTCTAAAACTTGCGTTCTGCCTTTTTTTTTTTTTAATTCCTGAAATATTATGCTACCATGGAGTAAAACACCAGATTCTTTTTTCTGAGCTCGATATAAAACTATTATTTTCATTTTTTCAGGGTTATGAACACAGGGCCCTGTGCTATGCCGACCCGATGAATCTTGTATAATTTTTATATCAGGAGTACGTAATCAGTCAGAAATTCGCGCACGAACCTTGCTAATGAGCTTCTGAAACTCGCGCCGTTAAATTGCGAAACTCGTATTTGATTATGACTCCAGAATTATTCTTTTATCGCTTCCGTTTTGCCTTCATTATACATTCGGGGAACAATATCCCATCACTGGGTAAAAACAGCTGATATTTTCTAAGTCTGATTTTATGGTTTCGTGTCTAGAGCTGGGGGCTCCGCGCCATAACAAAAGATGGATATTTCTTAATTCTACAGGATTGCAGATAATTCGCGGATACGGACTGCACCACACGAATCTTTGATCAAAACTAAGTAAAAAGTACTGTATGGTAAAAAATCGTGAGGCTCCTATTCTACGGAAAAACGGCTTTAAAGTAGACACAATGATATCATTTCATGTTAAGCACAGCATACAGCATCAGCTTATCAGACGTCGAAACGTCATTACAGGTGTTAGAAGTTTGCTCTGCCCGTAGCAATTCACATTTCCGCATGTTGGATGCATGCAAATTGGCCGCCGGATGCACCCATGGCCATTGCCATGTCCCAGTACTCACTGCATGTGAACTCTACGTCCTCTTTAGCGCTACTGAGCTTGGCTCGATCCCTTACTGTATGCCTTCCCATGACACATTAGTTCCAGCATTACGACGTCACATTACTTTTAACTAAGTGGAATACCACAGGTCTGGTACAATGGTTTTTGGACCTTTCATGTCGTTTATATCGTAAACGAAGGGTCTTACGCATTTTTACCAAAGACAAATTTCTACTGCGTTTCAATCGCAGATTTGTGTGGTGCAGTCCGTATCCGCGAATTACCTGACATCATATATATATATATATATATATATATATATAAAGTGTCACAGCGTCACAAGCTAGGCTCGCAAGTGGGAATCGTGCCGGACGATGCCGTTGGTCAGCGGGTTTCCTCGCGGATCTCCCATTTCCCCCGCCCTTTCATTCCGGCACTGCTCCGTACTCTCTTCAATCGCCCTCAACGGCTCTCAAGACCGCAACGTTGAGAGCTGTCCAAATCTCTTCACTCACTCACAAGCTAGGCGGAGGAAGGGAAAGTTGAGGACAGGAGCGTCCTGCACCGCGCTTGAACCCACGGGATCAGGTGCGAGTGATCATTACACCGACGATTGGGGGGGGGGTGATAAGCACCGCGCGGCAGCTATGTCACGATTGCCATGCCGTTCTGAGGTCGCTCAGCTATTGACCTGTCCATGATGGCCTACAGACATGCGCGAGTGAAGCTGGCACTTCGTCCTCGAGCGAATAAAGCGGATTCATAACGGCGCAGAATGATACATTTACACCCAGAAGTTTGCACTTGCAGAGTTTTATAAATACAGAAGACGTGCTTTTATAAAAAGTTGCATCTTGATGGTCGTTAGTGCCAAAATATTCCTACACTATTGTATTACAATTTGTTCAGGAGTCACAAAGTTATAATGAATGGGCATAGACCCTGACAGACTCTCGGGTGATTGCACACACCTAGATTGCACACGCCAGCCTTTAAATCGTATTTCTGCAGCTGACGTCACACAAATAATGTAGTTTATGCCACGCAGCTTGCTTGCGAGTAAGGTCACAATAGGCTCCACTCTGGTTATTGCATACACTAGGGCGGATCCAGCCATTTGCAACAGAGCAGGGGCCCTTTTACCCCATACACAAAACTTTGTTTATGTATGTGTATATATAGCCTAAACCTATACGTTTGTTATATATATATGTGTGTATGTGTGTGTGTAATTTATAAATAGGTTGTATTTTAACATCACCGACAAACTCCGGCGTGTTATATTCTAAGAAAATATAACTTGAAAACTTATTTGCCACATTTCCCTCACATTTCCTAAGGGAGCTATAAGGAAAAATCGAGATTTTAAATGTTTTTAGGTAAAAGCTTACAAACGTTCTCGTTATTGTGTAACAAATCGGCGAACAGTGATATATTTAATGGAGGTCTTGTACCTGTAAAGACGGGGGTTGGTGAAATCGGCCCCTTTTATTGAATAAATGGAGGTTGCCATTCTACGTTTGCAGGAAACTTTATAACACCTAGCTGTAAACGATTCGTTGAGACAAATTACGAATCAGCGTACCCAAGTTAACAGAAAAAGTCGTCGTGTTGGAAACACTGTGAGATGAATTGTTTACGATACAGCCGTGTGGGAATTTCAAAAGAGAATGTTAGCGACCTGATAGTTAGGCAACGTACAATATTCTAACCAGTGATTGAAAGATACACGATTGAATAAAAAAGACTAAAGAGCCGCGTGCTAGGAGTAAGTCCGGATGTGTTGCATTATTGCATAATGATGATGGCACGTTTATGTATTGTGCAGCACCAAGAAGGCACACAACTAAATAAGTGGTAAAGTACAATGACTGCAAAATTAATACAAGGCAGTTAATATTATGGTAAGAAACTGTATAAACTCCTGCCTTTATAAAAGTGAGTCTAACTACGCTGTTTACAGAATCTGTTCGAAGGTTTTGCCATGGGCTTCAATACAGGCGCCGTGTTACCTACCTGTCAGACCATTCACCGTCTGTTTTGAAATGCCCGAATAGATTTCTCCAAACGGTTCACCTGACAATGTTCCGACAAGAATAACTTTTCTGTTTATTTTAACGTACTGATTCATAATTTGTCTTAGCAAACTGTTTACAACTTAGTGTCAGAAAGTTTCATGCAAACATAGGATGGCAACCACTTTCATGATGAAGGGCGATGATATCACCAACCGCGTATCAGAAGTGTAACATCTCCGTTATAGAAATTGAGATGGGTGTCTCAAATTTTTCCTCCCCCCCCCCCCCTTCACCATCACCAAGTTCGTTCTTGTTGTCAGACACGTCAAATTGGATGGAAAATAAATTTAATATTACTGGAAATATGTCCTCAAATTTACCGCATTTTTCCCGTTTGCTCGTAATTGATGAGTAAAAAGTACCCTATTTGGACACGACGATTTTCGCACACATTTATGTTTTTCGTACATCAGGCGTATTTTGGAGACGTTTATGAGTTTTTGAAATTGATAGTAAAAATATTTCTGAATGAGTATTGACTAGAAAGTTTCTTCTGTCCCGTTGGATAGGTTTCTGCACGGTCTAAATGTCCACTAACTACATTACGACGTCGTTGCTTTAGTTATTTGCATTTGGTGGAAATTGGTGACATCTGGGTGAATTCTGCGTGGAATCCACGACGAGCGTAGATTGGAAATCAGCTGAAAGCGACACCGGCGTGTTGGCAATCCAACACGCGATCCAAAATCACCGACACGAGCTGCGTAGAGGTGATGTCTGGCTGCCCTGACGAGGTGCGGACTGAATGCTGAGAACTGCTGCGACGTGAGGGTAACTGGCGCATGCGCGGTGCCGTTCTAGCTGGGTCCGTTCTGAGTCGACGCATCGAGGAAAGTGAGCACACCCCAGCTGCTGTGGAGGTCGGCGGGATGCAGAAAGCCAAGGCGTTCGTGATTCGCTACGCAACTGTGAGTCTTCAGTTATTAGAGTGTACCCCACCCTGACGACGTTTTCTGTGATGGAGCCTGGGAATGGACGCGCAACCAAGAACCTGACAGCGATTGGTTGAACATTTGGGGTTGTAAAATTGTGTAGTTTTGTATAAAAGGTGGTCGTGGAGAGCCAGTCGGGAAAGATGGCGGCTCCACCAGAATCAGACCGGAACTTCAAAAGTTAAGTTCATGAACATGTTATTCGTTATGCCCATCTGGCAATGTAGCTTTGTTAGGACTCGGGACTTTGAATTTCTCTGATGCAAGAGTGTTTCTGAAAGAAATGGTGGGAGATTCTTAAGGGTACTTTTGGTGGCATTCAGCAAGAAAAAATATGCCAATTTACTTGTGTTATCCAAGGCCACCTGGTAAACTCATAAATGTATTTTAACATTCACTTCTAATATGAATTTGAAAATGGGCGCTTACACTTTGCAGCTATTGCCGAATAATGAGATCGCCATTTTTAATTGTTTTTTTGTAAAGAAGTGAATGGTCATTTTAGTGCACTATTGCCCAATTTATAAATGAATACTATTGTATATTCACTGTGATGTAGGTCAATCGGCATTTTGGATGAGGATAAATTAAAGTTAACTTGGAATTTGACACTGCATAATTTGGGCATATTGCCGATAAATTTTGGAGAAAATTTTTCTCATTACCTGTCAATACAAATTTCTGATTGGAGTAGTATACAAGGTATATTCGTAAATATATATGGCAACCAATAGATCGTTGCCTATTAACTTATCAGTACAATTTATCTTTGTATTAATAAATCCATACCGGACGTTTTTATGGAAAATGTATGGGTTTCAGTATTAGGTCCACATTGCTTTGTCAGCATAACTTATTATAGGTATACCTACGAAACATAGCTTTGTTAGCTTTGTTTGTGGACATGTTTGTTATAGTCAAAATAACTCGTATTAAAAATATTGTTCTAATTTATGCAAAATCACCATACTAAACGAAATTTCCTTATGTTTACATGGCAATATATTAATTGGTAATTTTTAGTGCTTGTTCTCTTAAAAGTTACAAATTTTCAAGGTTGTAAATGATAACTGTGAATGCACATTCCATATGTCAAAGATATTGCTTAAGGTACCTTTGAGCATATAAAATAAAATTGCATCACGTATGTTTGTCAAATTTACATATATTTAAATGTTTTATCCTGTTGTTTACAATGGGATATAGTTCATCGCTATTTTAACCTGGAAGTGAACACGAATTTTAATATAAATTTTTTCTAGTCTCCGCCATTTGCAATCAAGGAGAAAATTACACGGTATGAGGTGTTTAGTTACCACATATTGTAAGTGATCAGCAAAAAAAAAAAATAGAACACCAATTTATGAATACATTGCCTAAAACAGTCTATGTTGACACCATTATTTTTGAACTCATGCCACAGTGGAGTTTTGATTTTTCTACGGTTTTTACTTACTCTCAACCACAATTCACCTTTTCGATAGCAGTGTTTAGCTTTGCGTTAAATTGGTGCCAAAGTTGGGGTTTCTCCTGCACCACTCACTCTAGGGCAACACAAGAGCTTTGTATAGCCGCCTTGTTGCGTCATCTGCTTATAGAGAGCGCCACAAAATCACTGTTCACTGATTTGTTACTTAATCGCAATTTTGTTATGATCCTCTCAACACCAAGTATTTAAAAGAAGCTCGATATTTAGGGGCGCATAGCTCGCTTGATAATCGTGCCACGGAAAAGTGGCACATACGTTCTCGTCGTATATTTTCGTAGTTCGCCTGTATTTCTGTGTTGTCTTCATCGCCTAGCTGTACAACAATTTGTTCAATTTCATGTTTCATGATGACGTCGCTTTTTCAGAACTGATTTTCTGTTTCCCATACATCTAAAATAACGATACACGATTCTTCTGTAGCAATGTTATTAATTGCATTCGCGGTAAGATTGTAGATGTCTGCGGCAAGCTGTGACGCTTTACCAAGTTTCACACGAATTTTATAGTATTTACTTCACAGTGGTATGAAGGCAATCGCTCTACCTCATGTCCATGTTTTTAGAGAATATCATCACTTTTGGAGGTCGCCATTCTAAGCGTACGAGTTACAGCAATTCCCTTTCCATCATATCATGTTAGTACGGGATGTTATTACTGTAGAACCAAACCATTATTTCCGATTTTTTTTTTAATTTGTGGTTGGATATTTGTTATCGTGTAGAGAATGGTATGGTGCACTGTCAATTAAATTAAACAGTTAGGAGGGAGATTTGGTATCACTTTTTCCTGTATACATTTAGGAAAATTTCTGAAGTTCATCTCATTGAGATAATTTCCACTATTCGTCCTAGCCTTGAAGATTGCGCATCAGGAACAAACCCTTGCTCGGAGTCTGCATACAAAATTATCCATCTGTGGCCCGCGCTGTCATTCTTGAGCACGCCTGGAGTTTCGCTAACTTGCCTGCATTTACTCACTCTATACGTAGGATGTATCCAGGTTTCATCTAAATACACAACAGTGCTTTTTTTTTGTCTCCGAGTTCGTTATTCCTTTATATCGTCCTCGCTATGCAAACGTGTCATTTATTTCCATCGATATTTTCCTTTATTTTTAATTTATTTTTTCCCAACTAAATTTGTTTATTTTTTCAATACCTGTATAAGTGTTTCCCCACTGTGTAAACATTTCGTAGGCGAATCACGCCTCGATCGAAGTCGTCAGTACATATTTCTTCGGATTTGGTTTCTGTTTTCTTGCTAGGTGTCCGCAGTTTCTCGGGCATTCGTATCAGATAATCGCTGTTTGTATTGCATTGTAAAGAGCTTTAACGTCCCCCGGGATTCGAACCCAGAGCCTTCCGCACTCCAGATTGATGGCGCACCCACCGACTGCGCCACGGGAGGTCGGCGATAATCGCAGTTCTTTTGAATTCTATAAATTGTTATATCAGACTTCCCTACAGTCGCTGCTCGTTTTTTTTTTGGGGGGGGGGGGGGGATTCGCAAGTGGATATAGCAAGTTTCCCGCACTATTTTCTGTTATTCACAAAATGCGATTAAATTTCATACTACCTCCCTACATTCGCTCTGTCATGCTCTGTTTCAGAGTTCATTTTATCGTAATATACGATTGCACCGAAATACTGCGATGTCTGCACACTAGACAATTTCTTAGTGTCTCACTCGGGATCACGCCGCACGTAGGGCATTGCACGCACGGACTGATTTTGATTTTGAACTGTTACATACAAAGACAGAATATACAAAACACAAATTACTATAATATCCCAACATGCCAGCCAAAAATTCAGAGGTCATTCTGTTATACATGAAATGAGCGAACACTGAATAAAAATGGCGAACCCGAACTGTCACAGAAAGATTTTTAAACAAGAAGCAGTTTCATTAAAAAAAAGTAAGCAAAACCTCAAAAAATTACAAGTCAATAATTACAAACAAAAATATAACGCCTGGGATAATGAAATTTGTTCAGTGTTGAGAAATTTAGGCGGTTCTTAACGGCGAGGTTTTGAGAGCTGATGAGGGTGAAATGAGATGAGAATTGAGCAGCGCCAGGATGCAAGGGCGCGGGAAAACGGGAGACCACTGAGAAAACCCGCCGACCGGTGGCATCGTCCGGCACGATTCCCACTTGCAAAAATTCGGGAGTTTCCTGGCGGGAGATCGAACCCGGTTCGCCTTGGTGGGAGGCGAGCAGTCTAACCGTTCAGCCACAGCGGTCCCAAAAAATCCGCACGCCCACAACTTTAATAACTCGCCTACAACTCCTAAACAATGAAAAGGTGATAAGACTGGAAGTGATTATACAAACGAATAAAAGGAATACGACTGACATCAGAGTGTACAAAATAGCATTAGACAAATTTTAAAAAATTGTAGCAAGTGTGCCCAATCAATAAGGACAAGTAACAGGAGAGTTACAGAAACGCTATCTACCATACGTACAGTGATAATCAGCTGAATGTTATTAAAATAAGCATGGAACAAACGGCACATGTCGGCTGAATATTAAACAGAAATTTTGGCAGTGTCTGTGGTGTGTCGCCGTAGCTGCACATAGTGAGTGAGCGAGTGAAGTGATTGAGACAGGCTCTTCCCAACAAACACTAAAAATACGGGCTGTAATCGGGCCGGTAAAAGATAGCCGACAAACTCAGGCCAGATGATGCCGGCCCGCTCTTTTATACCGGAAGCGGCCCAATGGAAATATGAACTGGCAGCTGACTGTTTTCCGATAGTGTCAAAAATACACCTTACCGCTAACAGCAGAGATGAAAAACGTATTATGGCCCAACAAGGATGAAAAGTAAAGGGCCAGAATCAGGCCGGTAAAAGCTAGCCGAAAAGTTTCAGAATCTACAGGACGCCGTCAAGACGCTGTGCCTGCGGCGGCTGGATGGTGGCAAGATGCTGGGCCTGCGACATCTGGATGACGTCAAGACGCTGGGCGTGTGGCGGTTTGATGGTGACAAGATGCTGGGCCTGCTGCGGCAGGATGGTGGCAAAATGCTGGGCCTACGGCGGCTGGATGTTGGCAATATGCTGGGCCTGCGATGGCTTGATGGCGTGAAGACGCTGGTCCTGCGGTGGCTGTATAGTGGCAAGATGCTGGGATTGCGGCAGCTGGATATAGGCAAGATGGTGGTCATGCGGCGGCTGGATGTTGACAAAATGGTGGGCCTGCGACATATGGATGGCTTCAAGTAGTTGGTAAATGCGGCGGCTGGATGGTGGCAAAATGCTGAGGCTGCGATGGCTGGACGGCGTGAAGACGCTGGTTCTGAAGCGGCTGGATGATGGCAAGATGCTGGGCCTGTAGCGGCTGGATTTTGGCAAGATGGTGGTCATGCGGCGGCTGGATGGTGTCAAGATGCTGGACCTGCGACATCTGGATGGCTTCAAGTAGTTGGGCGTGCGGTGGCTGTATGGTTGCAAGATGCTGGGCCTGCGGCGCCTGGAAGGCGTCAGGTTCTGGGCCTCTGGTAGCTGGATGGTGGCAAGATGCCATGCCCACGGTGGCTGGATGGCGGCAAGATGCCGGACCTGCGATGGCTGTAGGTCGTTACGATGCCAGGCCTGCAGTGGCATGCTGTCCAAAATATGCAGTACAACCATGAAAATACCTTAACTTTTCGATTTAAATGTTTAGGAATTCTTATTGCATCTTTATATATATATATATATATATATATATATATATATATATATATAACACACACATTTATTTTAGTCCTCATAACATTATAATATATGAAAATCTTTAGCTTGCCGAGTTCGAGATTCGAACCACCACAGGCCCTTGAATTTACAGTCCTGCGTACTAACCTATATACGACAGGGTAAGGGCTGATATTCTCCAGAAATTTCGAATTTATCATGACAAAAATTATTATAAATGATTGTATAAATTCCATAACAATATAACAAATAATTTTAAAACACCGATTATTTAAAAACTTTTTCTTCGTTTCTTCAAAGGCTTGCAAACAAAATAGTTTTTCTTGGTTTTTAATATATCTGTCGGATGGTTGTACAAATGAAAAAAATTTCGAAAGTAAAAAATTCCATGGACTACCACGTGACACATACATAATGATGAAAAAACATGCTAATGGTCAACACATGGTCTCAAAAAAGACATTACGCCATTAACAGCTAGCTAACATCTTTCCTATTCAAAAAAACACTTTCCAAAAGTTTGTCGGCACAAAGACTTCATATATGTATCTTTATTGTGATAAAGAGACATGTCTCGAAGATGTAAGCGGGCTGGAATAAATAATATGACGGCCAGCTTACCGAAAAAAATAAAGATACAATATCGGAATCGGACCAGAATATTATTTTTGATATTTGTGACATGTTGGCTGTGAGATATCAAGCCTACATAAGTTAGGTGATATCCATCTGTTATCCAAAAAATACAGCGGGTCTTCATCGTTTTTACAACGGCAAACATACTGTCTCAAAAAAGGCGTCACGCCGTTTTCAGATGGCTATCCTCTGGAATAGAAGCGACAGTTGCCTACAGTACAGGTATCGGGCCGACAATTTGCCGACACTTTACCGTCAGGTTGCGTTTGTTGGGTTAAGATTGGGATGGATCCCCGTGGGAACACCGCACCAAGGTCAAGAAACGAGGGAGCGATACGGCTACAATAACACGCATTTCTAGCGCCTCGTCGCTCCTAAGCGCAAGGCATGTAGTGTTTCCGTCGTGACGCTGTACTGTGCAAATTAGATCTATAACATAGAGGTTTTATTACGCACGATGAAAGACCACAGATTAAACTACGCCCGTATCTTTGTACGTTTCTCTTGCCACTTAAGGAAACTGGGGCAAGCTTTAAAAATGCAATATTGGATCATTTTCACGAATTTTTTTCTCCAAGAACGCACTTAGTATGACAAAAGTAATAAAAAAATAGACATAAGCGTGGATAATTGTTATATATATATATATATATATATATATATATATATATATATATATATATATATATATATAAGATTTCGTATTTGAAGAACATTTATTTATCGAGATACGCGTATTCGCGCGAACAACTATTTAACAAAAAAAAAAAAATGCGGGGGTCCATCCTACTGTTAACAGCGTGGTCGTGAGAGCCGATGAGGTTGACGCGATGCGAGTATGGAGCAGCGTCGGAATACAAGAACGGGGAAAACGGGAGATCCCCGAGAAAACCCGCCGACCTGCGGCAACGTACAGCATGATTCCCACGTGAAGAAATCCGGAAGCGACCCCGCCTGGAAACGAACCCGTTTCGCCCGGGACGAGTAGTGTAGCCTCTACACCACCGCGGCCGCAGTGGCCACGTGGTGGTTAAATAATTCCCAGCGCTCGCTAGTTAGCATGTTTCCCGCATGACCAGGTATCTTGGCCGAGTAGCAGGGGGGAAATACAGAAACCAACAGTAATGGCTTGCATGCATTGATGGGAGCAAGTGACGCACTTGCATAACTTGTCTTGAATGCCTGTAAAAATGTGCCGCACTCAAAGTGTTAACTAGATGAGGGGGGCGGGCGTGCCCGCCACCTTGGATTTCCGCTACTTATGCCATATTTTTTTATTTAATAATTCTTAACGAAATATTTCACACAACATGGCATTAGTAAAGATCTGCAAAATTCGCGTTATCATTTGAAGACAGGATAGACTTCAAACCCATATGCGTTTGTACTGCTCTTGTCATTAGACTGCAGTTGGTTTGACACGCCCTGGGCTGTCTTGAACCAATCTGAAGCAAGTAACGACAAGATAGCCCAATCACGTCCCGCCTAGTCAAAACGGATTGCGTCTCCTCGCTTTTGCAGAAGCCAATAAACAAATGACTAAAGATCCGAGAATTACGCGAGTGCAATGACCTTTAGGCTAGATTTCACAGTCTTGTATACTTAATACAGTTATCACATGTTTATTGGTTGATTGTTGTGATAGTAAAAAGCAGTAGTTGGGCGCATAATTTATTTCATGTTTGTTATTAGCTCATTTATCTCCAAGAGATGCCAAACAACACGTCGACCAATTACAAAAGTAACATGAATGTACAAGAGTGTGAATTCCAACTTGTCTAGAAATGAACCCGCGAAATTCTCGGGTCTCTAGAAACGACTTATACCACGCTAATGTATATAGGGCGGTGAAGTCTAGCGTTGTGCCAAATAGTAGCGCATATTTTGTATCTCTCTAGGTATAAGAAATAGTTTCTAAAACTTTGTCAAACTATGGCGACTCTACCACGTTTGTTAATTTCTGGCTTGTGGCTGCAGCCGGCAAGGAATAGGTGATTATTTCTTGTGGCAATTGCAGAGACAATTTTGTCAACATCAGTCTCGCTATACAAATTTTATAACAAGGGCAAAGCAATTATATATGTCTTGTCTACGCCCAAAGTATAATATAAACTATGCGATGCAAGTTACGGCGAAAATTCCGTAGGTCCAAGGGGACAGGGAAAGCTGGATACCCGTGGGTCTAGCCAGGAATTTACTTCGGAAGGAGGAATATCAAATCCCCAATTTTCGAAAAAAAAATGAAAGCTTTAATATTAAAAATTATTAGTTAGATATTGATTTATAATCAATAGGCTAATAAACAGATACGGAAACACAAAATGGTATAAACATCCTTCGTGTTCAACGGGGGGGATAACACATTTCTAATATTTAAAAAAATTAAAATTAAAGTTGTAGTTTTTTTAACAATTTTATTTCTGAATATTTTATTTTCATTTCTGGTGAGGGGTATATGTCCCGATGCTCCCCTCCCCCCCCCCCCCCCCCCCCCGGCTCCACCGCTGTTCCGAGTCTTTAAGTGTGCCACGCGCCTAGGAAACAATGGACGTTACGTGTGTCATAGGGGGGGGGGGAGGATGGTTTTATTTTCTCGCTGTCTAGGGACGAGGTCGTTTTTCTTGGCCCGGGGGGGGGGGCACAATGGGCAGAAAATGTCGCGGCAGGCATGGCCCGTCTCATCGCGAGAGTGCTACTAAATATTGCAGCGACGGTCTAATCCCACCATCACTTATTCACGCTCGGCGTGTGTGGCCATCGCGTACGGCGGGCCGGTATTGGGAGATATTTTTGTAGGCCCTTCTTTTCTACCCTCCCCATGACACCCGGCGCCAACAACCGCGCTCCAAACACTCATTAATTACGCATTAGCTACTCATATCATAAATATTTGATCATACACAATAGCTGTTCGCAGTAAACAAAGCACTTTTGCAAGCCCTGCTTAAGGTCTACTTATATGCATATTGTGTGTCCTTCCGCCACATGTCATGGACCTCATCACTTCACTCATGCGCCGATAAAGTGAAACTGTCAAATTATTAGAAAAGTAAATATTTTACAAATTTTCTACTTTGTACACTTGGCGTGGGTTAAAATAACCAGAGAACAAAAAGAAATAATTTAAGTTTTCATAAACTTTTACATAACACTTTTAATTTGATGTTACGACAAGGAACTACTTTCCTTCTGATGTCGCTACCATCTTTAGTGGTCACAGCCCAGTCGATTTGTGCGTTCAAACGCGTGTTTCAAATCTCACTGGAGAACGTAAGGAGCATAAAGAAGGAACAGAATAGAGAGAATTCCTACTAGGAGCCCATTGTCCCCATAGCGATTCTGAGTCAGTGCGTGAATTTGATTATAAGGGCCATCGACAATCTGCACTCTGTCACGATGTCAGATGTTACACAGCGGCATTGTTTTCCTTGCCGTAGACTAGTTGGCTGCGGCATTGTATCGTTTCACGTAGCACACGGGCAATCCTAATTCGTAGTTTCATTTGTGTAGGCGAGCTTGGTAGTTGTGAGCGCTCATCGGCCCGTCTCGTAGTAGCGCCAGATCACATTGGAGGAAACTGGTTCCTAGTCGAAAATTGCTCTAATTGTGTTCCCTCTGTATGCCTTCTCAATCTTGTCGGTGATCTTTTAAAACACGTTGTATAGAAACTTAGGGTCGGTGACCTTTTTCGGAGGTTGACTTGAAATTTGTTCAGTTAACCGTGGAAAACCTGTACACCCTGTTGTGAGCATCTCCTCGTCATCGACGCAGAGTTGGCCCTGAATAAACTGGTCAGTTTTAGCGGCGGTTACATTGAAAAGGCCGTCAACTGTCAAAGTCACGTGGTCGACAGTTTACGAACTCTTTAGTTTACGCCTTTTTATACGAATTGAACAATGTGACTATATGCTGTTGACGTTAATTTGGGCTCTTTTGAAAGCCTCGCGTAAGATCTGCATGTGTACACGTTATGTATTCCTCCACCTCATGTAAAATTAACATTTCAATGGCCCTCGTGACTTTATTCATCCGACGGTAAAATGAAAAATGTGAAACTATTAAGAAAGAAACTGAAAGCGAAAGAAATAATTTTAAGTTGTCACAAATTGTTAAATAACACTTTATATTCGACGTTAAAATAGGGAACTACATTCCATCGGTGAGCCCATATATATATATATATATATATATATATATATATATATATATATATATATATATATATATATATATATATATGCGTGCCGGGACAATGACTTTTTGCTAAGGTTCATTTCTAAAGTGCTAACTTTATCGTGAACAGCCTTGAACGAATCTGTTACAGTTGCATTGAAACTAGGTTAGATTGAAAAGATGAGTGAAGAGATTTGGGCGGCTCTTAACAGCGAGGTCTTGAGAGCCGATGAGGGTGATTAAAGTGAATATGGAGCAGCGCCGGAATGAAGGGGCGGGGGAAATGGGAGATCCCCGGGAAAACCCGCCGACCAACGGCATCGTCCGGCACGATTCCCATGTGCGAAAATCCGGTGAGCCGGCCCGGGGATTGAACCCGGTTCATCTTGGTGGTAGGCGAGCGTGCTAATCACTCAGCCACCGTGGACCCAACTAGGTTAGAGGAAGTGTGCAGGCATCTCAAAGCACTTATCTTCGTATAAAGCGTTCTAGCATCTCAAATCCCATCCACGTTTTCAATTCGCTATCGACGAAACAGCAGTTCAGTGTTCGGAAACGTAAAATGTCCATAGAGCAGGTCGAATGCGCACTCTGCCACATTTTCTCTTCGTAGTCCTTACTGTATTGTTCAAGTCACGCTATGTATACAATCGCGTGTGTGGTTACCCAGGGTATAGTCCATTCGCTGTTACTTCCAACTTTTCTGGAGGCCGCCTCATGCAAACAGAGCTTAATTAGTCTTATAGTCTATTCACGGCAAAGTGAGCACTTTTGAGGCCCTGGTTACTTTTCCCTTTCTGCAATTTGTTATTCTCTAGCCAAATTTTTAAATAAATATTTACATGTAATTATAAACACAGTGTGTTGATTCCACCGTACTTGGAAATTAACGTCTAAGGCTAAAATAAAATATATTAATAGGCTATTATTCCAAATTAGAGGGCTTACACTAGTGCTCACTTTACCTTTAATAGCCTATAGGAATTATCACCAAAGGAACAACACACCACGTACGTATGCACTCAGTTTAATAATATTATGCATAAGAACTATTGATTACAAGACATTGCCAAAACACATATATTCTCCCTGTTTTATGCTTTATAAATTAAATATTATAATTTTATATTTTAAATAAATGTAAAAATTACATTTAATAAAAATAATTTATTTGTATGTTAACACGGGTATGAAACGCTTCTGATACATTGCGTATTTAAATAACAACCAAGCATGTCTTACATGGGGTGATTTTTGAAAGGTTTGAGTCGAAAAGTGTGATGATGCAGTGAATAGACTATAAAACGTACTTTTTTTTATTTCATAACAGAACTTCGCGATACGAAACAATAATCTGACAAAAGTACGCGAACTGTGGCAAATTATTTTACAAAACGAATGAAAGGAACAAAATGAATTTTACATTTATACATTTTTTTTTTTTTTTTTTTTTTTTTTTTTTTTTCGTCCAAATCTTGAAACTAAGCAAAGTTGATGCGCTAGGCTACAGTTCAGAATAAATGCCAGTGTCATCAGAACGTCATGAAAAACGTTTCCTTGGAAAATTTTTAGTGGTCTGCGCTGCGCTTATTTCAGGTTCAACTTTACAAATGCGATTCACGGTTTCTTCCCACTTTCTGAATCAACCCTTTGAAAAGTCACGCCATGTAGGACGTGTTTAGTTGTTTCCTAAATATGCCATCTATTACAAGTATTTTGTACCCCTGTTAACGTAAAAATGTATATTTTTTTAAATTAAAATGTTACCTATATATTATTTATAAACTATAATATTCCATTGATAATAAATATGAATGAAACAGTAAGAAAACAAGTGTACTGGTAGCGTCTTGTAAGAAATAATTCTCATGCGAAACATTATTACAACTGAGTGAGCTTGAATTTGATGCGTTGTCCTTTGGTGTAATCTCATATACTTTGGGTGCACAAGGCGGAGGGATATTACGGAAGTAGAACTTTGGCAGGTCTTCTAGAAAAGTGTGAAGTAACTGTGAATGGATTATAGACAAAGTTTAATGTGAAAACAGCTGAACTGGAAACCATACTGCTACAGGTGAACCAAGTGTGGGTTTTCAACGTAATTGTAACAAGCCACTGCTATGTCTTCAGCGTGTTCAATGAACAAGCGGCTGAAACTTTGGGACGGAAGGTACTTTGTCAAATCTGGCAAGTTATATCTGCAATTTCACACTTCTCCTCTTTCGCATGCATGATTGACTTAGACTGGAGGCCTGAATACCCAGCCAGTGGCTTGCCGTCTGACTACACTGAAAGGCTGGTGAAATAAAATGTCATAATCTCGTTAACAACCCGCGTGAGATCAGGAAATATTGATCATTACTGGTCAATAAGTCGAACGTACCACTGGCAGATTAAAATACAAATTTAAAACGATTTCTAACTAAAATAAATTTCGAGAAAATCTCTTGTCTGCTTAATGTATGCAATGCAGCTGTGAAAACAATTGAAGCGTGCTATTCCAAAATGTTGTAAGTGCCATTCGCTAAAATGTTACACTTGCACCACGGAACTCAACAACGTTTTGCTTTGCAGCACTAAATCTCTTCGACATTCGCTCACCTGAAGCTGCAGTGCCTGCATCGATTCTTACTACGTCGAGAAGCATGGCACTTACAAACTGTTATCTAAGTAAAACACAAATTTACCATTTCGGCACTTACAACGTTTTGGCATGGCGCTTCAGTTAATTACAATAGACGAAGTTTAACTGGGACCAATCCACTATATATTACTTTAAATATTACTATATTTTAGTATCTTATTATATTGTGCTATAGTTTAACGGGAAAGGTCACCCCCAGACCTCCACATATGGGAAAACATGGTGGACGATTCCGTTCGCCAGTATGGGGTTTCTGGAGGTACTCCTGTTTACCGCCACCCCGCGCCTTGCGTTCCAACACTGCTTCGTCTCCGCCTTACTTCCTCCCATGGGTTAAGCGCTCCAATTTCTACAGCTTTTGCAAGAATTAATTTCTTGAACCCAAACAGGAGCCGATATTGTAAAACCCTCTTACGAATTTGTAACGAATTGTTTCAATTGCGTATTATAATTTTTTCAACACAAAAATAACTGTATACTTTTATACAATTAATTAATTAGCGAAAATTTTGTTTATTTAATAATTAGTTAACGTTATACCGTTTTTATACGAAAATTTGACTGCATAATAAAAACAATTTGTATTAAAATTATAGGAGGATTTTACACTATCGGCTACCGTTTGGATTCAAAAAATTAATCCTCACAATAAGCTGTAGAAATGAGAGATAGTGACCTCACTTTCTCCCTCATTTTTAACGTCAACTGCCATCACTTGCAGCTTGCACTTCTCAAAGCCCGTACAAGTGATATTATATGATTCATTTATCATTTGTTTACAAAGATTTACGTGCCTACCAACATCCGCAGGCCTTGAAAAAAGAAACCACACGGTAGTTAATGCAAAAACGCAAATTACTCAAGTACGACAAAACTAGTCGAGAGTTGAGTTGCGAAATTTCGGGAGTTCTTAACAACGAGGGCTCTCAATGCCTATGAGGGTGAAATGAGGTGAAAATGGGGCAGCATCGGAATGCAAGGGCGGAGGGAAAAGGGAGATCCCCGATAAAATCCGCCGACTAGAGGCGTCGTCCGGCACGATTCCCACTTGTAGAAATCCAGGAATGGCCCGGCCGGGGATAAGACTCGGTTCGCCTTGGTAGGAGGCGAGCAGTCTAACCGTCCAACCACCGCAGCCATTTTACAACAAAATAAGCAACACAGAGAAAGGAGATCTGGCGTGTGAATGAATATGATGGCGGCTAACATGCTATAATAACATAACATAATATCATAAAAAAGAGTTACTGATAGGCCTATAACCAATGAACCTACTTTCCTCAATATGGGTGCAATTCATTTTTAATAAGTTCACAAAAACTGAGTTGGTAGGTAGGACTACTTCTCTTTGAAAGCAATGTCATTAGAAGTGAAACCAGAAATTTATGCAACAGTAGTGAGAAATTTACAAAAAAAAAATAACATGCCTTTCCGGGGACTTGAACACAGAAATCCTCATGCAATTAGCTACTATGCAATCAACTGCATTACGGAGATTGGGTTCCGAGCATCAACTTGGGATTTAATCTGTGTAATGTTCCAAATTATAGGGTTTACCAGCCCAACATATTTGCAGGGCTGTCATTGTGAAAATAATTAACTGAGTCACTTAAAACTTGCAGTATACATGGCCTACCGTAAGGATATTTGTTTGAAGAATTCGGTGGAAATCGGTTGATTTTCCTATGAGATATGGCATATAAATATTATTTTCTTATTTTGTGCTGTCTTACAAAACCGCCAAGAAAATAGGCTGTGTATACGATGTTTCTAAATAATTGCCGACTTACAAAATTGGTGGAATTGGGAATTGTTTAATATATGTGGCAAACATACCTAATTTCTTTATGAAGCCGCCATTATGAACATCGTTGTCTGACCCACTTTAATCGTGGAAAATTTAAATGGACTTCTGTAGTATTTATGGTGTGCACAATTTGGTGAGTATTAGGTGAACTTTTACAAAGATGTGGCAAAATGTTCGATTGTTTCGACTGGCACTATTTTGCGAATATATTGGGAAAATTTTATCTCTGTGTTTATAATTGATGCTTGTAATAATAGTGTAAGTGTACAACATTTGGATGACTTTTGTTGAAATTTTTCATACAAGCAGTACACTAAACTAATTACGTATACTAACACCATTGAAAAAGAACTCGTGCACCTCTACAAACATGTCAGTTTACATACCACAATGCAGCACTACTTGCATGTATCATTTGGTGGTAATCGGTTGATTGGTCCTCGAGATATGGCATAAAACCTCCATAGTGTTCATGTGACGTTCTTAATGGAGGGCTAAAAGTTATGTACTAGCACATTCGATGAGTGAATATTGCCAGTCTACAAAGTTGTGTTAAAATAGATTCATTTTTTCATAGAAATTTCACATAACACTAAATAACGTTATAGTTTTCATTCTGAAAATAAGCGTGTCATACTTAAAAAATACATATACTAATATGGCGTACCACAATACAACTTTTTCGGCAAATTTGGTAAAAATGGATTGATTGTTTCCCAAGATGAGATAAAACATTTGTTATTTTTGGGGCTATCTTACAAAATGGCAAAGAAATTAGGCTCCGTATAGACAAATTTGATGGTTGTAATAGGTACTGCCAGCATACAAAGTTAAGTTGGAATAGCATTTAATGCTAAATTGGCTATATGGCCGCCATTTTGATAATAAGTGTCTGGCATGTTTAAATACATCACTTAACATCACCTGCCTCAGTACTACTAGGTTGGCAAATTTTCCCTAAACATGTATATAGAACATAATAAGGAAATGAACATATCGTGATGTACTATTTCACTGTTCGAACAGTATACAATATAAGATATTTAATATTATTTACCCTGCTCAGTTCTGCAAACTGTTTTCTGCGACTGTAAGGAAAATTGTATTTTTTTCTCACTATGAGACAGGTTTCATTCCTATTCATACTTCTTTCGTTCAATAAGTCTCCACAAAACACGATGGTTTGAAGGTCACAGTCACGAAAAAGATCTAACATATCGAAAACACAAACGAATTTTTTTCACCTTCTTATGGAATTGAATTCAGAAAAACACTTAAATTAGTTTTTAAGTTATTTATAAAGCCAACTTATACAGCAAAGAGCATTTCGATAACTTATCAGGTTACTGAGCTATTAAGGAGTCTTTAAAAACACATCCAACCCCTTTTCACCCTCTTAGAATTCGAAATCCAAAAAAATAGCAATTGATTTTTAGACATTTCTACAGGGTATATTTTGAAGCTAAGAGTACAATGATATCTCTTCGGGTTAGTAATATATTGAGCAGTCCTCAAAAACACATTTAAAACATTTCACTCTCATAGGGGTTGAATTTTTAAATATCCTGAAATTTGCTGTAAGGTATTTATGAACGTTACTCTTCGAAACTAAGAGCATGACGAATCTCGTCGGGTTATTGGACTGTTGAGGAGTCCTCGAAAACACATTTTATTCCTTTTCGCTCTTTTAGAGGCTGAGTTTCGAAAAATCACTTCTCATTGGGTCCCTGCTCCCTAAGGGGTAGCCATCCCTACATATTTGTGTTTTTGCACCTTGTGGTTTGGGCTGCGTGTTTATGTATGTATCAGTCAGTCATAAACTTCATGTTATACATAGAGATACGTTTGCAAGGTAATTTATTACTGTTTACCACTCAACAACCCAGAAGCTCAACTCGAAATTACGATCTCTCTCTCTCTCATTATCGGCGTCTTCCATATTCGGTTTATGCTCTGAAATAATTCGAAACGCTTGATTTACAATGCCACCATCTCTCTCTCTCTCTCTCTCTCTCTCTCTCTCTCTCTCTCTCTCTCTCTCTCTCTCACAACTGCAATAATGGCAACAATAATAACAACAACCTGTTATTTTTCTATAGCTATTTAACCTTACTGGACAGGTGTGAATTAGTGGACGGTAATCACTTAAGAGTGTTAAAATCCAAATATAGTGTGTTAACGTTTTAGTAGTAGATATTTTAAACCACTATAATAGCAGGCACAATGTCTCAAGAATAAAATACCGTAATTTTCATTTTATTCTGTAAGAATTGGACAGTTACAAATATCTTAAAATATTTCCTCTGAGTAAAAAATTTAAGATTTCAATAGTTAAGAATTCAAAATGCAAGAAATATCCATAAATTTAAACCTATACGACATATTTAGGACCAATAACTTTTCCATATGAATGACATATCCGTAACTAATAATAAAGGACAAAAAACATACAATTTATGTTGTGAAACTTTTTTTAAAAAATTTTAATATTTTAAATAACATTGTACGTATTACATTTCCATAAGCAAAACATTAACTAGTTTCTTTGCAGTTACTGGATGCGAACCAATAATTGATAAGTAAGAGCATTCAAAGTTCAACATCAAGTGAAACGTTATTTTTTCATCTCTTTCGTTCACGATTTTCCCGTCTCTAATGAATCCCGATAATAATCATTCATTCTCGGGGCGCTCCCATCGATCTGTATTCGGATGACGCCTGGAGCAGTTACAGGACTTGGTAATTGTGATTTATCGGCCTTCAATACATCTTCGTACCTGTTTGTCTCACCAACTCTGGAACCGCCAACTTTATTAAGGTCCCCGGCGGGAGCTAATGTGATCAGAAGTTGAAAGAGCCGAGCAAATGAGTCAAAAGTTGGTGAAGCACCACGGGCCAGGAGGGGGAAGTGTTTCTAATAGTCTGAGGGGGGGGGGAGGTTGGCAAATGGCGTCATGAAGCTTCCCCAATTAAAATGGCTGGAGAGACTGGTAGGGGGTATTCAGAGCGAATTCTAATGAACTGTTGAGAGAGGAGGGGCGAAAGGAAGGGACTGTGAGAATGCAAAGTAAACTTTATTTCTTTCCCGCCTGGATTAAAGAGATTAGTTTTGTGAGAAAAGCCCGGGAGGTGGTGGAAATGGTTTGGTGGGGGGAGGAACAACAGAAGCACGGTAACAGAGCTTCTTGGCACCTGAAAATCTCCCGGGCTTTTCCCCGCTTGTATTTATGGCGCTGGAAAACAACGGCATAAACAGCGGCGAGGGAAGCGATTTCACATCGCTGTTTCCTGCATTTGCGAAGCTTTCTCGCACCTTATTAGCGAGGGAATCGTGATAAAACTTACCTGATTCCACACGTACTTTAGTAAAAGTTAGGCTAGATTACACTATCATGTAACTAGTTTGATATATTTTTAGTTATTCTGCGTCCATTGACAGATCATTTTCGCTCTTTTTCTATATACTCTATGTTAATTTCCAGTTATGTTCACTTCAGAAATTTTAAGATTGTTAATGTTTTATTAATATGTCTTTTTGCGAATTATTGTTTTCGACTGTGAAAAAAATGCAACCCAAGATAGGGGTAATTCTTACCGAGGTAAATTAATGCAATAGACACTGAACTCGGTGTGATAATTTCTTTCGCAATAAGCACCATGCTACAACTCTTCCAGGTTAAAAATTATTTTAAAATACTTTATTAACTTCCCTTACTAGTCATCATATTAACAAACTTCACCGATTAGTAGTGATTTATATTCTTATTTTAGTGATCCAGTTTTAATTACTAGAGTCCTGGCTCATCCAACCAGCACAGACATTTCAGTACACGTAATTTATAAATGATATAAGAAAAACTCTCCGGAAAGTTTCTTTATACAAAACTATCTGCTAGGAGAAACCCATAGTTTACTCGAAGTCACGATTGAGATTCGACTATATAGGTTACAGTTCCTTAACTCGTCATAGTCATTTGATGTGTGTATTAGCACGCAAAAATGTACATAATAATGTTAATTTTACCCTTTTAAAACATATATATCATCTAAAATTTTCAATAATAGTATGTGTTCTAAATAAGTTCAGACGTATTGGGCCCAAACACATTTTGGACTCCATATTAGTGCATCATAACTATAATTTATACGCAAATGCATATCTATGAAGCAAGTAAATATTCTTTGTATACTTAAACTCTATTATACTTAAGCAACCCGCTATTTTACTGTGTGGTTTTTCCCTAAATTTTAGTGTGTGAACTTAAGTTAGTGAATTTAATTTTTGTTTAGAGTATAAAATGTTTCAAAAACCTCACATCCTTGCAGTTGCTATTTATTTTTTCCAACCGTTGTAGAACTGATTAATAATGTAGGGACAAAAATGTTCCCTACTTGTAGCAGCATTACAATTCCCCCCCCCCCCCCCTTATCCCATGACTGATGATTATAGAACTTCCAGTTCCAGTTCAAGAAGAATTTTTGTTTACTTCAACTAAAAAATTTACTTTCCTTATCTGCATTCTTAGAAATTTCTTAGGCCGTATCCAAGTTCTTGAGAGATGGAGGTCGTCAAAAATAAAATAATAGAAAAACTTAATTTCGTAATTTTTTACACTGTTATAAAATACACACAGCTGTTATCGACACAATAAAACTACTTATCCTTACTAATAACACTTATTTTTCCCTTAAGTGAGCGCAACTACTATCCATTCTCAACTATATTTAAAGTAATCATCCCTGGATTTATACTATATGCAGACATTTTATATCCAATCATTAGTTACACATAAACCATCAAGATGTCCAGTAACATTTATTTAAAATATTTAAAAAATATCTATCACTTACGCCTCAAATTCCAATTTTTTTATAGTAGAATCTCAGTATCTGCTCTTCAGATGGTCTCACACTTAACTCTTTGGTCTCTTCACCCCCACCCCTCGTTCCAATTATCACACAAAATACACACGCACACACACGCGGCATTAATAAACATTCAAAGCTGCCGTTTCAGCAGCACGCAACGGTTTATACAGAATGTTAACAAACTAAACGCCCAAACTACGTGAGGTGATTCCTTATGAAAAATAAAGTCGAAAATACATTATCTACCAAAAAGTAATTGGGTACCCGTGAAGACAGGTAATTCAGTACGTCAGTTGCCTTGTGTGGCCGCCATAAGCTGCAGGCCGGTGTAGAAGCAGTTGACAAATTGATGACACGAGGTGCAGAGCTATCGGACTTCGATAAGGGCGTGATTGCGGACTGCCATCTCAGTGGGCTGTCTAGCCGGGCGATTGCACGGAAAGTAAACAGGCCCAAATCAACGGTCGCATTCATCCTGCGTAAGTGAAAGGTCGATGGGCATTGTGCCAATGCTGCACGTTCTGTGCGACCTCCAATCTTGACCGACAGAAATCGCAGAACCCTGAAACATGGAATTGTCAAAAAGTAGGGCACAACCCATGGCTACCATCCGACAGGAGTTTCGTGCAGCAACAGGCGTATCGGTTTCCAATGGAACATTGCGTATATAGGCCCAAAGACTTGGATATTTCGGAAGAGCAGCTGCACATAAGTCCCATATAACGACAAGCAATACAGCTCGGCGACTCAGGTGGTGTTTGGACCGTCGCAACTGGACACTGGAACAGTGTAAATTGGTTCTGTGGAGTGATGAGTCGAGGTTTACATTATTCCGGTCCGATGGACGTGTGTGGGTGTGGCGTCTACCCGGAGAACGGCTTCTGCCGGAGTGTATAGTGCCAACTAGGAAATTCAGTGGTGGTGGAGTGATGGTGAGGGGCTGTTTCACGGCCTTCGGCGTAGGACCGCTGGTGTTTGTCCGTGGTAGCATGAACACAGTGGCCTATTGTAACATTCTGGATAGTGAAACGCTCCCAACATTGTGGCGTTTTTAAGGAATGGACCCGTGTTACTTCCAGGATGACAATGCCAAGTGCCATGTTTCAAGGGCTACTATGCAGTGGTACGCCGACAACAATGTTCGCCGATTGGACTGGCCCGCCCAGAGTCCTGACCTCAACCCTATAGAACATCTTTGGGACAAATTGGATCGTCGAGCGAGAGCTCGTCAGGCGCGACCAAAATCCATTGTTCAACTCATGGGATGGTTGCAAGAGAAATGGCGACGAATCCCCGTGGATGTCCTGCAAACACTCGTAGAGAGTATGCCAGACAGGGTGGCTGCTGTTATAGCCACAAGAGGTGGCCCTACGAGATTCTAACGGGGTGACAACCACCGAGCAAACATTGTGGGCAGCTGCCCAATTACTTTTTGGTAGATAGTGTATATAGGACACCGTATGCCTAAACGGAATATTAACGTAGTTATGAGCCTGTGAAAACTGGGTTTTGGAAACGTATTTTCGCCGAATGCCTTGTACGATGCCAACAAAGTTTTCTGCCGTAAAGATTACAATATCCGGATATGCACAACGATGTGGCACGCAACACCTGGAGTACAAGGCTCAGCGTTCATACTGCACGCAGAAGAATGAATCGAACGTAGTTAATTACAACAATTGCAATACAATTATTGCTATCCAGGATTTGTGTGCCGTATATATATATATATATATATATATATATATATATATATATATATATATATATATATATATAAGATATTTATAACCGCCCAATTCGTACAGAATAAAATTAAAATTAAGGTTTTCCGTTCTAGAGATAATGATCCTGCTCTGATATTATAGTGGTTTAAAATATTCACTGATATAACGTTAAAAAATTTTATTTGAATTTTAATACTCGTAACTGATTACCATCCACTAATTTACACCTCTCCTGTAAGGTTTAGTTATTTAGTTATAGTTTAGTTATTGTAATCCAGGTTTTGTGTGCCGCATCGTTGTATGTACATATCCGGGTATTGCGATCTTTACCGCAGAAATCTTTGTAAGCATTGTACAAGGCATTCGGCGAAAATACGTTTTCAAAATCCAATATTCACAGGCTCATAATCTCCTTTATTGTTCCGTTTAATAAAACGTTAACCTATATATTTTCGAATGTATATGTCATAAGGAATCACCTCCCGTAGTTTGGGCTTTTAATTTCCGAACATTCCGTGTATAGCCGAGATGGCCTGGCCCAGAAGCTTCGTCGCACTTAGACTCGCGCAGTAGCTCCCAAGTCACTAGTTCTTCGAGAGGCGGGATTGACGTCAGCATCGTTAGCGTTATCGCGGCCCCCGCGCGCGTGTTGACTCGACTTCCCCTCCTCTTGGTATTGGTGACGTCATCCTGAGTATACTGCATCACACACGCCCGAGGGGAGGGGGGAGAAGTCTCGAAGGCGAAGCGACCGCGCGTAACACTATGCTGCGGCGTCTTCCATATGCTTTGAAAAGCAGATTTAATCAAACTATATGTTTTTTTTTTATATAGCAGTATATTCTTTTGGTATTCACTCGCTGCCATTCAAAAGACTAATTATCAGAGGAGCACTCCTCTCCCCATCCTTAAGGGTCCTGTGTAATGAAAAGTTTTTTATGAAAGTGTTGTTTGCGCCTAAACATATGTCTCGGTAAATAAATGTTCTGGAAATACGAAGTTTTGCCAGAAAGAATTTAAAAAAACTATTGTCTATGTTCCTATAGTTTTACTTTTATCATATTAAGTGTATTAATGGAGAAAAAATCGTGAAAATAGTCAAATATCGCATTTTTAAAGCTTGCCAATGAAGTTTCCTTAAGCGGTAAGAGAAAAGTACGCTCATACGCATGTAGTTTGATCTGTGTACTTCCAGCGCGTGTAATAAAACCCCACAGTTACAAACCCAGTTTACACAGTAAAGCGTTAGGACGGAAACACTGCACGCCTTGCGCGTAGGGGCGATGAGGCGCTAGGCGTGCGTGTTAGTGTCTCCCGTATCGCTCCCTCGCTTCATGACATTGAACGCGCAGGTACATAGGGCCCTTAGTAGCCATAATAATCAAAAAGTGGCGCAGTCGGGTGGTGCGCCACCGATATGGGGTGCGGGAGGCTCTGGGTTCGAATCCCGGGTAAGGCATGGGTATTAATCTAAGTTAGGTTATAAGTTAGTCTGTAAGCCTTTCCCTGCTAAGCTTTTAAGCATAAAACTGGAGGACGTTAAAAAGCCCTTTACAATACAATCAAATATTAAGTCTACTGGCACACACGTCCGTGGTTTACACAAGCGGTGCTCAAACTTTTTAAACCCCACATCACGTAATGAAATTAGTTGTGTTATGGTTCGAACGATATATGTAGTTTACCTGCTGCTAGCAAATAAGCCCAATCCTTCACATAAAGTTACGACTACAAGTTAGGTAAAATTAAGAATGTCAATGAAACATGTAGTGCATTAATAAAGTGTTACATACTCGTGTTCACACAAATGAATTCTCAGTTCCTCGCTTCTCCACACCCCTGGGGCAAGACAGTTCGAATTCGAAAACCGTCTCCAAATTGCTAAGTCCAATTTATTTTCCCCCAAAGGGTCCAGAACACAAGGTTGTTCGCTTTTCGTCATTTCACCAAACAGTTCCACAAAACAAAGTTCACAAGTCCGCCCACTTGAAAAATAAAATTTTCCCGTATTTTTTCAGTCCGCGCGACACTGAAAACATGTTTTTCGGAGGGGGAAGGGAGAGATATATTAACCACCCACCCACATCAAACACCACCCCCCACCCCCCCCCCCCCCCCAACGACAAATCTGAAAGTTGAAGTTCTTATCACTCATTAAATTTTACCCCACCAAAAAACTCATTCTAGTCTCGGTTAACAATTCCCAATACCGTACCAGTATCTTAATCCTACAAAATTCATACAAGCCCTCATACAAGATGAACAAAAAAAACGAGACACTATTTATTTTTTCAATACCAATACCCTAAATTTCCAGTTAATTCTGGTTTTAAGTTCCAGCTCAATTTTCTTTTTAGTAAAAACAAGTTTATCATTGCATTTTATTTATAAATACCTTTCATTTTAAACTGGAAAGTAAACCTCTTTTTTTCAAATAAAAAAAACAAATTGCACCTTATTTTAAAACAACCATTTACATAAAAAAAAACAAGATCACTTTCTCTTTTTAAGACTGCCTGTCATAACAAACCTCCCGCTATTTATCAAACAGAACATTATTTAATAAAACTCGTACATATCCCCAAAAAAAATTGGGTCTGCGACTCGTCTGTCTGTCTGTCTGTCTCTCTCTCTTTCTCTCTCTCTCTCTCTCTCTCTCTCTCTCTCTCTCTCTCTCTCTTTGTTATCTCAGTCATCAGGACCATGCATCAGTCATAAGCAGATACACCCAATTCCAAGGCACTAGCCCTGTCTCATGTAAAATAACAAAACTAACAAAAACTAATTTAATTTTCAAACTGCCATTGAAAGATAATTTTTCATCCCAGCCATTACTAAGTCGTTTGTTTAGGCTGCTCCTTGCTTTGGTGACGTCCCCGTGTTCGGTCAGCTCATCCAGGTACCAGTAACCTAAACCCACCGCTAAGCCACCGAACACCCCCACGTCTACCTGGAACCAACGCCAGAGTGGCATCGCATTGTGTCTGCCACGCTCCAGACAGAAAAATCACCATCCCGTTTATGTTCTATCATGTGAGTGGAGTGTGCAGCGTCAGTCCCTCAGTGCGGGAGACAGGCGGGTGGCGAACCTCGCACCTAGGTGAGCCAGGTCAGCTTCAGTTGGCCATCACTGCATTTCGCATCTCAAACTTAAATAAAACCTTAAATTCAAAAAGAAACATTTAGGGGCACAAATCCCACGAAAACAGAGAAAACTAGCAAACAACTGAACACTGTCCGCACAAAAGGAAACAAAGCATTTTTTTTTTAAATTTTCATTAAGCCAAACATTCCTATATAAATTTTCTACTGAACTTTTGTTACACCTCACGTCCTGGCTGACCACACCGGCGATGCCTTTCGTGGACAGTACTCGACCATGATGAACTGGCGGGAAGTAATTCCTCTCAGAGATGCGTCGCTACTCCGACGACAAACACATGCAGGCTCGCGATATCGATCCTTCGCGCCAAAGTCTGTTCCCCTTCCTCTCCAATAGCACCACTTGGACAAAAACTGCATTTCAATTCTGACCTCCAACAGTTCAACACAGAAACGGAAAAATCCATCGTAGCTTACCCGTAATAAAAATAAGTTCTCTACGGATACGATTTCTCATTTACCATTTATATGGCAACTGCCCGTGTCTTGAAATCGCAATTCACTGTTCCAGCATCGTTATCAACTCCTCAATTTAATTTTGGAAGTCCAACCGATTGACACTTGACCGCATTGCCGCCCATACGAGCCTTCCATCGGTGTATCCCTTAGACCATGCTACTCACTGCACCTTTATTGTTCTATTGTTTTCTCATTAACTTTTCAGTGGAATTCGCAGACCCACTGAACCACATTTAATTTACCTTCGAAATGCATTTTTCCTGTATAACATTTAACATCAATTTCCATTTTAATTCCGTTTCCCCATGCGCAATGCAAATTCCTAGTATTCCACATCTATGCGTAGTTTACTAACTTCGTGAAAAATCAGTACATCGGGAGTTCTGGACCTGAATAAAAAAACTCATTTATCCTTTATTTGACCTGTATTTAACCAGAGTATCCACAAAAAATAAATAATTCAATTCAATTCCTTTACACATATGTGAGAAGAAAACTGAAGTAAACTATGTGTTAGGGAGATTCTAAAGGACCGGACTTAGTTTAAGTCCAGGCAGGCAAGAAAATTTGCGCATAAGTATTGCTTTTCAACTGGGTGTAACGACAGACCTATCGAAGAAAAAATATAATTTCCGGGTGTAATTTGTACAGGTCAAATCTTATCAGCTATAGAGGAAGTTTTAGTGGTATAGTGTTTTCTAAGACCGAGGTAAATTTCAATGTGTTAGATATATATTGTATGAGGTGAGATCAGTTTTTATCGTGGGATGAATGTTTGGAATATACTTTAAGGTATAAATGAAAAGGCTTAAGTAGAAAAGAAATTATACTGAATGAATTGTGTGTAAAAACGAAATACACTTTATGTAACCTTAATATTCCCTTTTTTTCTCGCAGAAATTACCATTAGGGATTAATGTTAATTGAACAAAAACATGTTAAAATTCTTTAAAATATTGTGTGATAGAAACGCGAACAATAAATAAGAACATCGGGTTTTATGAATATTCACAGGCTCTTCAGAATAATTTGCTATGAAAAAAATGTTACATTTCTTAGGACAAATGAGCAAGTTCCATTTAATGCTTATGAGGCATTTAATATCTTGGAGGTCTGTTTTCTCACAAACCATTCGTCGGAGGTTATCTTACCAAGAGGACATTTTTTTACGTCTTGCAATGGTAATTCATAGGCCGTGATCATAATTTACGTAACAATGTATGACGATCCTTTTCTCACTATTTGAAGGGGTGACAATCCCCATTTTACTATGTAGGGTATGCAGTGGGTCAACATGGGTACTTGCATGTTACAGTGACTGAATTGTTTGGCATGCCTACGGAACTGCATCCCTTAACATCACATGGTTTCAGTATGTAGTTTAAAAAAAAGTTCATATTTGCAACCCCATCTTTACAAGGGTTTCCTGCCCTTAGGAGTGGTTTCCTGGCGTTCGTTGTCAGAGATTTTCTAACTGAAATTTTGCAAGGAACGTCCTCTCGCCGTCTGTCGCAGAGCTGATGACTCATTTCTGTATAATACTTGGCAACACTTTTTATGGGGTCTGTCTGTCCGTCAGTCAGCGAATCTGTGGACCCATGCCGAGATGAAGCCATCAAGATCCAGCTAGGCGTGCCGCTCGTCGTTTTCGGAATCAACACTCAGCCTCCGGCGACGATGTCATTCATGTTAGTTATTACCTTTATTTTACTAGGACCTCCCTCGCCAATACCTTATATTTATTGTGACTAATAATAATTGTGTTGAATATATGTTCTTTCTTCACAATTAATTTGAGTTCATCCCTCATAACAGTGTAAACGTTCCATAGCCGCTACATACTAGTAGAGAAATATTATTAACATAACACTGTGCTACTGATGTACCTTATGACTGGTTCATATTACTGACCACAGGGCGCAGCGCCTAATGCTTATTGCTTGCCTTTTTTTCGTCTTGAATACAGCACACGTCGGTACATTTCTTATTTGCGACGCCAGAAACGGTAAATTAATGTGAAAACGAGAGGGACAAGATTCTATTATTATCTGGAGGGGTATAAGGGACAGTAGCTCGGGAGGTGATGATCTGAGCAAAGATTTAATCGGCTTATTTGCTAATGTGTGCACGTGCGAGAAAAAGGGAATCACGTATTGTGGTACTCACTTTGTGGTCTGTCAGTAGCGGCCGAAGATAATGCGGTATGCTAGGTTTTATGCAGCCGGAAAGGCAGGAAGTTGAAAGGCTGCGGCATGAGCCAGAAAAATATTAAGAGTGCAGTAGAATTTGTAATGTGTAAGCTTGAAGCTTATCATGTGCGTGTTAAGGATTAGGTTTTTTTTTTTTTTTTTTTTTTTAATTTAAAACTGTGAGCGGCGAGGAATGATTTTAGAAAGGAATCTCCTAGACTTTTCGAAAAGAAAAGCTTTACTCACGAACTCATAATCATATAAATTAATTATAATTATTTTCAGCTTAGTTTTTTTTTCTTTAAAAACTTGATGGTACGACTAAGAATTTTAATAAAATGATCGATGAATGTTATGCGTGAATACCCGCTGTTACTGCTAGGCGCAAATACGGCGTTTTCTGTGATGTAGACAGAATTTATAGTTTTAATAAAGACCGAAAACATATAAATTCTGAATTTGAAACTGGTTCTAATTTAAATCAAACATTAATAATATTAAGACAAGATTGTATGACATATTGGGATACATATTTTTTTAACCATTTGAAAAATCATTGCATAATATAACGACATATTCATTTATGAATAAAAATGATTGCAAAAGTTTATGTTCATTGTGATATTAAAATTTAGATTTTAAAATTGTGGGTAAAACCGATTTTGATGTTTGTAGTAAGGCATTTGTGCAAAAGCTAGCTATAGTGAGGCGTTTTATATGACCGTAGTGTTATTTCATATGTGCATTTGTGCAAGGAAGTTACTGCAGTGAATAATTTCAAAGTAATATATTTCAGGTTATCATTACAAATTCTACCAAATGCAGAATAGTGTGGAATTTTATTAGTATAACATCATTCACTTTGGCTTTTTCTTATTGGCTATCGTCACAAACTACACGCTCAATAAATCCATTGTACAGGAAACTTCATATTAATTTTTACTCCAGATGATGGCGGCCGCATACGGTAAATGGAGTACTCACAAACCGCTGCACAAAGTTTGCCAGTTCAAAATATAAGCAGTTTCACTTGGCTCCAGTAAAAGTAATAACGTCGACTGCAATGTTAATATTTTTACGTGACGGAATAATATGAAACGCGCAAAAAAATCATCCAAAAATATTCAGCAAGCATTGACCAGCTAAAGAGGTTTTGTGACGAGTTCGGAATTTGGTTCCGGTTGTTACAGCAGTCTCACATACTCTGCAAAAAATTTAAAATTTTCAATACTTTGAGGTAAGAAAAATGCATTTTCAGGTCAAGGAAAAAACCTCCCACCAACTACCAGCAGACTTTCACATAAAGTAAAGGGCAGTTTCCTGACTCTAAGGGGAATTCGCCACATAAACGTAAGGGAATATTCCCTAGAGTATTAGGTATATTGCATTTTAAAGGAACATTACTATACATAATACTATATTATGACCTTCTAACAGACCGAAGTTAGCAATGCATTTAAAACTCCGCACATATAATTCGGATGCCTATTCGCCCGAAGGAGGAAGTTAACGTCAAACAAACCATCTTGATTTCACATTTCAGTGAGGTAGAGAAATGTTAGGTTTTAACCGAATTACAAACACCCGGATCTAAAATGTGTACTCTTCTGACGCCATGATAGTAGATATAACAAGAGAGTTCTGGACCACTCCTTATTTTCATCGAAACTATCGAGGTTTTTTTCCTTCAAAATCAAGGTTTTTTAGACTAAATTTAGGCTAAAAAAATTTTTTTTAAAAGGAGCTCTCCAAAACCAGAAATTTTCATTGAAAATCGAGCAATTTAAGCTAAAATTAAGCAAAATTTTCGATTTTGCCATAAAGGCTGTGTCAATTTGTGCCACATAAAAAACCATTAAAATTTAAGCAAAATACATGCAAATATCTTGCTTCTCAAGCAATTTTTCACATTTTTTTTAGAAATGTCAATTTTGCAAGCGAGAAATCTAAATCAAGCAAATTTAGCTAAACATTAAATAAAATTATACGAATTTATATAATTCAATTTATTACTTTAATACAATATAATGTGTAGTTTTTCCATTTTTCAATTCTTTTAAAGCTTTATATGCCACAAAGACTTGAATCTCGTTTATCAATTTTAAATCATCTTCCTCAATTATCTTTGCGTAGCGACCTGGTAAACTAATTTTATACCTATCGTCTATATTACAATTAATTTTTTCCCCGAATTAAGATTCATAAATTCGAAAATATGTTGCTTCATACCATTTATAAATTTCTAGATCCATTAATTTATTGAATTCATATGAATTGCTCAACTTGTAGAGTGAGCCTCCATTTTTGTGTTCATTTAAAAAGAAAAATTATTTAAGAAAAATTATTTTTCACTCTCTTAATAAATTAATTTTCTTAATAAATAAGATGAAAAATATGCTCGAAATGTAAACTAATACCATATCTAAGCAATGTAAAAAATGTGGTGAAGTATTAAACATTGAATGTCTTGCATCATGTAAACACACACAAGATAAACATATTAGCACCTGTAAAAAATGTTCTGCTGAATATGCCAAAAATCAATGAGTCAAAAAAAGTGAAAGTACTACGCGAATATGGAAAATATGTTTCTAAAACCATATCTCAAAAAGCATAAAAATAGTAAATCGCACAATTAAAATGATTTGAACATAATTATTCAACTAAGACATGTGTAGCATGTAATAAGAACAAATCCATTGATTAATTTTATCATCATAAAGCAACTAAAGACAAACAAACAACAAAATGTATAAAAATGCTTTAATGAGAAAATACTGTGTGAATGTGGAAAATGTTTGTATTATATATCTCAAAGTGCATAAAAAACTTAATCGCACAATACAATAGTAGATATTCTAGATGAAATTCAACATGATGATTACACAACAAAAACATGTACAGTATGTAAAGAGAATAAATCAATAAAATTATTTTCTCCTCATAAAAATACTAAGGATACACATTCAACAATATGCAAAAAAAAATGCTGTAATGAGAAATATTATCACAGAAGAGGTTAAAAAATTTTTATAAATAGTTTAAGCACTTCGTCCCAATATTTTTTTTTTTTTACTTTTTACGTTTAATTATTTCTTAATTTTTTAATATTTATAAATTTTTATTTCTTATATATAAACAAATATTGCTACGAATTATTCAGTAGCATATCTAAGCGAAAGGAGAGTGACCGAGTTTAGAATTATAGCTAGAGAATTAAACATGAAAAATTATCTAAATTATGTAAATATGATCTTATTATAAGCATTATTACAAAAAATCGTAAAGCAGGAGAAAATCTAAATGATTTAACAGTTGTTGAAATAAGAATTGAAGCTAATAGCTTTAACATAACAAATATAAATAATTTAAGGAGAGGAGATTTAATTGCAGCTATTGTTAAAGATCAAAGAAAAAGAAACTTTGCAAATTTGCCATTTTCTTAATCCAATATCAATGAATTATATAAGAAAAATAGAAATAAATTGAAAAAAATATTTGCAAACAAGATAGAAAGGAATTAAAAGAAATATTCCCACTTTCTAATAATATATTTGTAAAACAAGAGAAAAAGGTATTAAAAGAAATACTCCCATTTTCTTATAATATATTTGTAAAGCTTAGAAATAAAAGCCAGCGGGTAAAATAACGGATAACAAAAAATATTTTTACAAATTTACCTTCGGCTGATGCAAATATCAAAGAATTAACAGAAATATTTCCATTTTGTAATTATTTATTTGTTAACAAAAGAAGTACAATAACCAATAAAATTACTTAATTAATAAAGCCTTTAAAAGTAGGATATCAACATACAACATTGAAAATACTTTTAATTTAGTAGAGCCTAATCAATTTTTTGTTCTATAAAAACTATAGTTTTTCAGATAATATGCAAGAATCTTAGAAAATTTTGAGGGTTTGAAAACCATCATTAAATTATAGCCAATTGTCACATAAATGTAAATAATCGAGTAGAATTATTCACATTTCAACCACCCAACTATACAGTATTGAATGAAGGAGATATTAAAAGGATTTATGAATTCATAAATCAAGAAATAATTACAGAATTTCCTGAATTTCAAAAAAGAGGTCCTAGATGAACTTTAGATAGAGTAGTTGGAATACAGTTAGCAATAAATAAGTATAGTCCATTAAATGCATCATCATATATTGAACCCCCAGAAGTGATTAAGAATGAAAAAGCATGTATTAATGTAAATAATAATGATCAAAAATGCTTTCTTTTGGCAATAAAATCTGCATTGTTTCCAGCAGACAGTCATTCGGATATAGTTACTAAATATAAAAATATAGGGCTTAATATCAACCAAATATTAGATAATTATGAATATCCGATTAAAATTGATGATATAACCAAAATAGAAAATCAAATGGAAACATCTATAAATGTTTGCTCTATTGAAGGTAAGAAATTCATGGTGTATCTACTGAAACTTATGAAAAATAAAAAGGATAAGCATATAAATTTACTTTATTTCAAAGAAGGGGGTAACTCACATTACTGTTGGATTAAAGATTTATCGATACTGCTTTCAATGCAAAAAATTAATAAGCATGGAAAAACGTATATATCTTCAATTATTTTATTCGCAAAAAAATTAAATAAACATACAGAAGACTGGTCTAGAAATGAAGCATTAAAAATGCAGTTACATTCGAAAGGAGAGCAAATATTTTTAAAAAATTAAAACATACAATGAAGGTTCCTTTCGCAATAGATGCCGATTTTGAGCCAATTTAAAAGAAAATATCAACAGTTAAGCCAAATACAAGAGAAAGATTTCAGTTTAAATTAATAAAAATATATCCAGTTTTAACAGAGGATGATATCGATAATGGTCTTTATAATGAAATACTTAAAGAAAAATATAATACTAATAATGATCAAATAAATAACATTTATTTGAAGTTTAATGATGAATCATACACAATGAAATATCAGTTACACAAGGGATCTGTTTTTTGCTATTATATTGTATCTGCTTATGGCGATTATAAACCACCAGTTGTATATCGAGGCCCAAATGCTCATAAAAATTTTTATACAATCTATTAAAAGAGAAGGAGAAGAAATCGGTGAAATATATTCCCAAACTGAACCAATGCATCCACTAACAAAAGAAGAAAAAGTGTAATATAGTAAATAAAAAAATGTACTGTATGCAAATGCGTATATACAGAAGAGAATAAAAAAAGTATGATATCATGATCACATAAGTGGAAAATTCTTTAATCCTGTATGTAATAATTGTAATGTACAATTAAAATTGCCTAACTTTGTACCAATATATGTTCATAATATAGCTAGAAATGATGCACATTTATAAAATAAAAAAAGTTAGGTTATGATGAAAAAAATATAGGTTTACTTGCAAATAATGAAGAAAAGTTTATTACTTTTGGGAAAGAAACAGAAAATTGAAAAAATGAAATTTGAAGACACATTTAAATTTATCATCAGTAGTTTAGTTAAATTATCATCGAATTTAAGTAAAGATAAAATGAAACACACACAAAAACCAGATAAAGCAGTTTTAGTTATGAGAAAGGGTGCTTATACGTATGATTATATGGATAGTTTGAAAAATTTAACAAAACTGATTTTCTGCCAAAAAATGAATTTTATAATAAATTAAATGAATCAGGCATAACTGACGATGATTATGTGCTTGCAAAACTGGTATGTGATTAATTTAATATTAAGAATCTTGGCGAATATCACGATTTATATTTAAAAAGTGATGTATTACTGTTAGCAGATATATTTGAAAACTTTAGAAATACATGTATATGTGCATACGATTCAGATCCGTCGTGGTATGTGTCAGTACCAGGATTATCTTGGGATGCAGTGTCAAAAGTTACCAAACAACACTAGATTTATTACACAATTATGATATGATTTTAATGATAGATAAAGTGATGAGAGGAGGAATATCGCAATGCTGTAAACGATATGTTAAAGCAAATAATAAATATTTAGATGATTTTAACTCTGATCAAGAGTCCAACCATTTAGCATATCTTGATGCTAATAATTTATATGGCTGGGCAATGTCACAATATTTACCATATGGTAGTTTCGAATGGGATAATTATACAGCACTTCATTTTTACAATGAACATATATTAAATTTGGATGCTGATTCTAATTATGGTTATATATTAGAAGTTAATTTATAATATCCTAAGAAACTAGATAAATTACATAAAGATCTACCTTTCCCTCAGAAAATAAGGTAGTTCCAAAAACAAAGCATCAATTATTAACAACTTTGCATAAAATATAAAAGTATGTAATACACTATCGTAACTTGAAACAATGCCTAAATAATTTAAAAACTTACTAAAATACATGGAATATTGAAGTTTAGTCAGTCTGATTGTTTGAAGAAATATGTGGATCTAAATACAATGAGAACTAATGCTAAAAATGACTATGAAAAATATTTTTATAAGCTGATGAATAATCCTGTGTTCTGCAAAACTATGGAAAATATTAGAAACAGAATGGATATAAAATTAATAGCAAATGAGGAAAAATGTGAAAAATTAATAGCAAAACCAAATTTTAAGAAAAGTACTAAAATTAATTAAAATCTTACAGCTATACATACGAACTAAACAAATGTAAAATTTAATAAACCTATTTATGTTGGCATGTCAGTCTTAGACATATCAAAAAAATTTATGTATTAAGTTCATTATGAAATCTAAATATGGAGATAAAATTTAATTATGTTATCAAGCTATATATATATATATAACAGAAGATTTTTATGAAGATATGAATACAATGATAGAAAAATTTGATACAAGTGATTATACAAATGTTAACATACACAACATACCTCAAATAAACAAGAAAGTTTTTGGCAAATGCAAAAGATGAATGTAATGGAAAAATTATTGTTGTTTATATTTGGTGATAAAGATTTTGAATGAAAATTACTTATGCAATCGATTTTTCATTATGGATGATACCACAGTGAAATTTTCTCTTTAAAATGGAACTATTATTTGTTTAATTTAAATACTTTATTATCCATTTATTACAAAAATTACCTTATTAAATGAAGAAAGTTAAATGGGGTGTCGGTGTTTTAATTCATGAAGATAATTCCAAATTTTAAAAAATGGTGAATTAGTACCTGATAATATGAGGTCTATAACAGTAGATCCAAGTAAGTGTGGAAAAACTAATTTTATGATAAATTTTATTTATAACGTAGGATGGATAAATTTTAATAAATTGTATGTTTGTTCAAAAAGTTTAAATCAACCAAAGTATATTAAGTTACAAAATTATTTTAGTGTATTATCCAACAAGCTTGAAGTTAAAGAAAAATTGCATACTTTTTTAATAATACTGAGGAAATGGCCCCTTTAGGTCAATGTGAAGAGGAATCTCTAATTGTATTTGATGTCATTTTAGACAATCAAGACATAGTTCGCGATAATTTTACTAGAGAAAGACATAAGAATTTAAATGCATTTTATTTAGCTCAAACTCATTCAAAAGTACCAAGACGATTGATAAGAGATAATACTAATTTTTTATTTAAATTTAGACAAGATGATACTAATTTAAAGCACAGTTATAATGATTTTGTTGGTGGAGACTTGCGTTTATAAAAAATTTAAATAATTTTTTTCAAAATGCTGAGATGAGGATTATGGCATTATTACAACAGATTGAATAGAAGAATAAAAGAAGGAAAGTATAGAAATATAATTAAATATTTTATTATGTTTTAAAACTTTTTGTACATAAATTAATACTTATAAAATTATTCTCGATAGCACTAATATAAATTTTGCACTCTCCAAAAAAGAGAATCAGACAGAATGTTATCTTTTTTTTATACATATATATATAAATATTGATATCTAGAGGTTGATTCAAATTAGCTTTCAAAAATTGACAAAAAAATTTGAAAGTTCTTTAAGAATATTTCAAGAATATCATAACACTTCTTCAGTTGATGGAAAACTCGATAAAGAAACGCTTAGTTTAATCAACAAACCAAGATGTGGTGTTAAGGATGAGCTAGATGTTGACCTTTCATCAACCACAAAATAGACTAAAAACCCATTAAAATGGAATTTTGCATATACAAATAAATCAGTTACAAATTTATCTGAAGAGGCTTTATTCATTTGGTAAAAATACTAATTCGAAATTTGTTTATGATACCAAATTACCAGAAATAGTCATACCATACAAAGAAGGTCAACATAAATATCAGAAATTATCTGGGTTTTGTCGGACTAGATTGTATCCACATGATAGTGCACTAGCACATGCATTTTATCCTATTCAGAAGAACAGTCTTCTTGAAATTCATATCAGTATGCAGGAACATTGGTATAATGATAGAAAAAACACTCCTGGGAACACAGTTAATTTATTAGCGATTTTGAAACACGAAATTGGCCATGCATTAGGTCTTCAACATACAAGTGATAAAAATGTGGTCATGTATCCAATTCTTAACAATGATTTGTTTGATTTGCAACTAGATGACATCCAAAGCATTCAAAACTTTTATAGACCACCCCAACGAAATAATTTTAATGATGATGAACCAATTGATTTATGCAGAGACAACATGTAAAAACATTTTTAATTATTGATGATAAATTGTATATTTTTACAGTAAAAAAGTTTGGATAAAAAGTTTGAATGACAACAAAGTTATCAATAAGCCAATTTTGATAACAAAAATGCTTCAGATTTTACCAAAGGATTTCAATAATATTTTTATATTTCAAAGACCATCAGTGAGTTAGTTATGTTTGTAGATGGTGAAATTTAAATGGTTGATTTCCTTACTTATAAATTTATTAATGGATATCCGAAAGGATTTTCTTCAATTGGAATAGGTTATGATTATAAAATAAATGCTGTTTTTAATTCACATTCAGGGAAAACTTTTATCTGCTATGAAAAGTTGTATTATGCTGACATAGACTAATGTAATTTCCAGATAAAAGAGAGTGGTAAAATTACAGATAAATTTCCTTATTCGCCAAATACGATAGTCTGCTTTTAGATATACAAATGGTTTATTGTATTTTTTTACTAATGAAACTGCTAGCGAATATAATGAATTTGCTAAGAAACTGACTAGAATTGGTAAAAATAGCATTTCATTGTTTGGGCTAACGTGTGAATCTTATAATGAAATCATAAATATAATGAAATATTTTTTTAATGACAGAAAATTTAACTCCTAAATAGCCTTATAATTCAATAAATTTGGCCTATATTATTTTCTTTAATTTTTTTCATTTTCTTTATAAAAATACTAGTAATAAGACTTATTACAACTCACTAATTTCACTTGCACATAATTTCGCATATAAAAAGTGGAGTCAATTCTAGACATAAATAATAACAAACTTATTTACAACTGTAACAACTATGAAAATTGTTGTAAATTACTTCGGTGAACTTAATAAAAGGAACTAGAAATCTTAAAATATTTTTTGCACAAATCTCTGAAGTAAACAAAATTAATGAATTGGGCTATACAAAATAATGTGTCCATGTAATCAAAATGTCATGAGGAAATTTGTAGCCTGTACACAAGTATTTGAAATAAAAATTTCGAGATAAATAACATTTCAACTCAAATTTGCTGAAGTTATACCATTATTTCAGGAACGCCAAATGTAGGTTTAAAGAAATATACCAGAATGACACTCTTGCGAATTAGAGAGACACTTTATCTAAAATCAAACTTTCTGCAAAATAACTTTTTGAAACTTACATGAATAAGTATTTTGAGTTGAATGTTTCATATTTAAGCTTTAAAAATCTTTATGCGCCTGTATAACTTTTAAAATTAGGTGCATTCTTTTATCACGTCACGAAGCCGTAATATATCTTCAGAATTTATAAAACATTTATCCTGGCTCTTCGACACCTTAACTTTGTCTACTTTGTAAGGGGAAACAGTCCTGCACTACGGCCGTTTTTTAAATTGATCGTTTATTATATTAGTATTTGAATATTTAGTACCGTTAAATTAGGACGCTGTAGACAGTCAGCTGTTCAAGGATGGTTGCGATTTGGTAATAAATAATTTTCGTAAGTTTCGTTACAGAATGTAAAATAAACATCAAGGTGTCCGAGCGCGTCAGCGTAGACGTATTCACGCAAAACAAACCACCGTGTCTCCAACACAGCCAAACCCCATTTTTGGTGCAAAAACCGTTATGTCGTCGCAAAAAAATTTCGTTAAATATAAACCACTGCAATGTAGGTTTGCGCCAAAATTAAAATTTTTGTTTGATCTATATACTGATGGCACCGTTGTTACAATAAATCAGCAATATGCTTTCTAATAATTCAGTTGCAGTAATTTTGAAGTTAAACCACTATGTCGATGACCTAAGAAATTTGTCACTAGGTAACGTAAAATTCAACAAGTTTCGTTCTGTACTAAAAATTATAACAAACGAAAGGAAAGTGTTGTGCCGGAACACGAATAATGTACATACATAATTCAGTTGCGACGCATATATTTGACCAATAAAATATACATGAAAAACACAACAGCGCCCTTGATTTAGAACATAACAACTTGGCAATTAATAAGTAGTGTTGATAATTATAATATATTTCTTTTCAGATACACACAAAGATTAAAACTTTTGATTTTTTAAATTGTTCTGTTGATTAAAGATTATTTTAAACAATTATTGTTTGGAGAATACAATTAAAGCAATATATATCGCATGACTGATAATAAGACCAATTAAAAATGGAGGGCAGCTTTATATGAGCCCAGTTAAGCCTCCTTTTCATAAAACCAACACGTTAAAATATTCATTACAAATTACTAAATAAAATTGACGTTTCAGAGGAGGTAGTCAAATTACCCGTCGGAGCTCCTACAGAATAAAATATCAATGAACGAGCATAAATAAAATATTCACTTCTCCCAACACGAGAGTCGTGAACATGGAGCATTTTAAAAATGAATTTATTCTTGGGCAGCAGTAGTAGGGCATAGAGAACATGAACAGGAGTCCAGGAGCCGGCTTTCCGGCTCTGCCCGTCATCTTAGATTCCCGTGCTAGGGGGTCCGGAAGAGGGGCCGAACATTTTTTTCTTTCAGAATAGCTTGTTTTACCCAAAAATCACTTTAGAAATGTATTATTTTACCCAAAATTCAATTTTTTCCTTAAAAAAAATTACTTTGTTCTTTTAAAAATTCCCTTTTTTACCCCAGTTACAAAAAAGGACTCCCCTGAAAATTATTCCAAAATTGTTAAAATAGTATATCTCCCTCGCTGCCTCCCCCCTTTTTTTCCAAGGCGCCATCTTGGTAGCCGTTACATCATTTTTCACTTCATGCTCTATCATTCAACCTAGTTGTCCGCCATCTTTGTTGGACAATTTTACCATTTTTCTCATAGCAGGAGACCAGGATCGGTGACTAAGAGCCATAAGACCTTAGTCCTGTTCACTTCAAAAAAATTTAAAAAAAGTGTTAAAAAATTTAAAAACAATATTTTTAAAAATTGTGAAAACTTAAATAAAAGAGTCTCAACGCCTCGGATTTTTATTGATTTTCCTAGAAGAAACCTCCGTCTGTCAGAGTTTAAAGTAATATGTGCGCTTGCATGGCAATAGTAGTGTTAGCAGGCCCGCACCTGCACGCTGTCGGGTAACTGGAGTCTGCACTCCCTCCATATTGGTTTATATTCTCTACACACAGGTAGTCTCGATATGCCACCTGCTATCGGCCTGTATCGACTGGTGGCATGGACCATTCCTGCAAAGTACTTAAGTGGTCATATTTGTATGTTTTATTCTTAAATATGTTTTTTTATTTAAAAATCATTTTTACGTAAAGGAGAGCATTTTTATCAAAATAAATAAAAACACTCAAATAAAATATCATACAAGATTTATTGTACATATAATAAAATATACATTCAGACATTGAGAAATTTTTTCTTGTAGACTTTGTTTTGTGTATTGCAAGGCACTGTTGAGTCCTGATTTCCATGGGTAATCAGTATAATGCTTAAAACACTGTTTGCAGACATGAACTTTGTACCCATGCGAAATAATCTGCGAGCTAACCAGTCTTGAAAACTTTTTACGTAACAAAAATGTGATACATTCTTCGTCTCGGCCTTCACCATCAGAAGATCGATATGTTCAGGTTTCTCACTGTTACTCACACGTGTACACATTTACAGACACACCAGGGTTGTTCTCAAAGACACTTATACTGCAGAGGAGTCGGAAAATCCAGTCCTCTAATATCAATCTTTTCTTCCACCTTAGCATACATCTTATCCACACGCTGCGGATGCGATAACTTAATATATCCAGCCAACACTGACCACTTGAAACATTGGTTGTCATAATAGTTTTGGGGATTGATTACGGCATGTTTGCATATGATAAGGTCCGGAAGATTAACATATGTTGATAGCTACGAATGTACTTCCTATATGTTTCTTGGAGGAGGCCCCTTGCACCTATTCGTATGCAGCCTTAGAAGAACATCCATCTGTGAAGTCGACACATGTACACGAATTGGGTGGGACACTTTGTACAGCCATGCTCAGCGACATGAGAGGCATGGCTGCTGCCCGTGAATGTCTTTTCAGTGAAGCAACTCTTATAATGTCGGAATAGTTCAGCAGCATTTTTTTGGCCATACAGTTGTACCTGGAACATACGTTGATGGTCCAGTTGCCGATGCAGTTGCATCAGCTGAAGTACTAGATGACACTTCTGCAGTCCCCGTGTCAAACATTCCCGAAGACAGTGGAAATTCTGGTAGACACATAGGGGCCTCAGCCGTAGATGCAGATGATATCATGATATGACTGAAGAGGAAGAAATCGATGGCACTGCTGGTACCACACACGGAGAAGTCGATGGCAATGCGTATACCACTCCCGAAGAAGTCAATGGCACGGCCGTAGATCCCATTAGCCCTGGAATGTCTGAAGATATTGCCGAAATTAGGATGGCCGAACCGGGAATCAAACCCTGGTCCTCGGACGATGCTACACTGACTATCATGGGCATGCTCATGAGTGAGCGGTATGGATGGTGAGTTATCCAGAGTCGGTTCGTTTAGCTCGATAGTTAGTTAGTCAATAGCTTGTCAACCATCATCGGCCATGCGCCATACGACAAATGTCTGATACTCAATCCTGCATTTAATGAAGGTGATGAATTATCTGCATATATAAACTGATATATTCAGGCCTCATAGGTTGGTTTTTATTGAACCAGCAAATCAGTAATATATTAGCAGGAGTCAGTCTGTAAGAGTCACTTTTGGAGCTATGGAGCTATCGAGCTATTATATGTTGAGTCAAATAGACAAAGGGTCAAAGAGTCAGTCTTGTGAGTGATCGGTCTGCCAGTAGTCAGTTGTCTGCTTTAAGTGTGACCATGAGTTGAGCGAAGATAACACAAGGACGAAATATGCTTTCAGAGTATAAAAAAAAAATATTTTTCGGACAGGGCAGCTATTATAAGTTAGCGGCTAGTAAAACGGTTACAAGTTTATTCAACTCGTGTGATAGGACCCTTCCTGGACTAACCCGAATGTACGCTATTTACGAATTAGAGCTATTTTTCCCGTGGTAACTTGCATGTGAGGTTTACTCTTTCCTGTGGGGTTATTACAAAATTGACTTTAGTGTAAGGGGTTACACATTACAAATTTTTGCGATAGCTTTTTTTTTACATTTGACATGACTGTGTATAGGTGTGTTCGACATAATAAATATTTACGCTAGAATTTATGTTTCAAGTGTAAAATATTCCAAGCCTTGTTAGATAGCGATGGTGCATGTCGTGGCTCCATGGCCGTCGAATTCAAAGGCAGGCCTTCGTGTTCGCAATTCATCTTCACTGTATAGCGAGAGAATACTTCCAAATCGATGATAACTTCGCCAATGTCTGAACAACAAAGGTATCAGCATGCATCACTGCTCTATACGTAAATTCTCCTACCACTCGGAAAACGCTGTCCGATATCTTTCTGTGGCCAAGAGAAAGTTAACATTGTTTTTAATAGTTTTGGGCTTCGAACACAGATCCCTACTCCATACCTAAAAGAAACAGGTTGCTTAAAAATGTGTACGAGTTGAGCATGAATACGAAACAGTGGACAAGCTGCGCTAATAATAATAAGCTTCGGAAAACTCGTGCTGTTAATGAAATTACAAACCATGTATTTCATCACGACTCCAGGATTACTGCATTTCACCTTAATTATTATTATTATTATTATATATATACACACACATACACACCTCCCATCACAGCGTAATAACAGCAAATTTTAATTAATATGTCTATGGTTCCGAACTTCGAACTGGAGGCCCTATGCCATGCCTAACCAATGGATATTGCTTAAATGTATATAGTAGGTGCGTATAAGAACATAATTAGTCAGAAAATCATGTACCAAGTTTGTTTTAAAACGACCCAATGGCGATGTCGGTATTAGAACCGGGGTCCCTACGATATATTTATTCTTTGTACAAAAATTTGTCTAAAACCATACATTTATTCCGAATTCGTTCCAGCTGTTTTTAATAAAGTGACACTGTGAAGCGAGAAATGTTATTTCTCAATTATTGTCAAGCGAATATACTTTTTCCTGAATCAAATTTTTTGAGAGCAGTGCGTTCCCTACACTCAATTTTACTGTATATGTATACACAGATTCTGTAATAATGCAAAAGACTTCGTGTATAGTAATGTGGTAGATACATGTTTTTACAAGCGCTTCTGCTTTCGAAAGAACTATAGACTACACTAAATTAATTTTAAAAACCAGGTTTGTAGGCTGTAAAAAACATTTACTTTTGAGATTATAAGAACATTTACAATGAGTGAGTACGTGCATTATTCAAACGTTTTGTACAGAAACACACAATGACATATGTTACGTTTTAATACGTTGTGCATGGCGGCGCGAGTGTTTATAAGGCAGCCACGTCCTAGTTGAAACACGGGACGCCTCTGTGCAGCAGTTGACTGATATTACATACACTCAGCACTGCGCTATCCTAGCTCTAGCCAGCGTACTATACTCGGTCTTGCCTTCGTGACAAGCCATGCCAGCGTGCCTGGCCGCATTCGGCACTCCCGTGAGCTCGTGTCTGTATTGTAGAAGTGAAGGGAAGAGATTTGGGCAGCTCTTAACATCGACGTCTTGAGAGCCGACGGGAGTGATTAAAGTGAATATGGAGCGGCGTCCCGGAATGAAGGGGCGGGGGAAACGGGAGATCCCTGAGAAAACCTGACGACCAACGACATCGTCCGGCCGGGGATTGAACCCGGTTCGCCTTGGTGGGAGGCGAGCGTGCTAATGGCTCAGCCACCGTGGCCCCCTGTATTGCAGGGAAATTGTAGGATGTAGACCCGGAGATCGCTGAGTTCAATACATATATATATATATATATATATATATATATATGTTTTTCCGTATAGAATACAGTATTAACATTCGCGTATTTTACCATTTCCTACCTGGAATGCACTATCACATTTTTTTTTCCCTGCCCTTACACACAATATAAGGGGATTGGAGATATGCTACCCGACACAGTATCAGGTGCAGGTGTGAGAAAACAACGTGAAAGCACGCATGCCCAGTTACCTGTAACTGTGCAGGTGCAAGCCTGTGAAAATGCATTTCCCATGCACAGATATTTTTACTTTGCCAAGGTCAGCTTCCCTGCCTGACCTGCAGGAGTCGCGTGGGAAGAGGTGTTGGACACGGGTAGGGACATACCTTTTAAATCCAGTATGGTGATATTGGCATTCGGTTACATAATCGATATGACTTCACGATCGTATGCGCCTCAAAAATACGAGCCCGGTGATATATAAAACTCAAAACTTACGCCTTTAATTTTTTAATAAAAATATATTTTAATTTATTTTTTTTTATTTTTGGGTTTATATTAATTTTTCTTGACGGGGCAGTGGGAAGGGGGTGGTCGACAACTTCGTGATGGTTAGGAGCCGGTAATGTTTAGGGAAAAATAGTCGCCGGGAATGAGAAATGTTAACTTTTTTTTTTTTTTTTACATTTTTGAGATTTTTGGATTAAAAAGGTCAAAAGTCCAGCTCTTCTGGCTCGGAGTCACAAATCCCAGTCGCCTGCTCTGGGAAAATTTGAAGAATTTTTACGAGTTCAATAAAGATGGCCGATGACTAGGTTGAATGATAGAGCATAAAGTGAAAAATGATGTGTTGTCTACCAAGATGGTGACTGGAGGGGACCAGTGGTGCAGCCAGAATGTTTTAATAATTTTAAAATAATTTTCATGGGGAGTCCTTTTTTGCAGCTGGGGAAAAGGGAAATATTTTATGGGTAAAAATGACTTTTCAGGGGGGGAAATTGAATTTTGGGTGAAATAATCTATTTCAGAAGCGATTTTTTTGGGGGGAAGACAAGTGATTTTCTTGTAAAAAAACAAGCGATTTTGACAGGAAAAAAGCCCGGCTACTCTCCCAATCCCCTTTGCACTAAATATATGATGGCGGCCAGAGTCTGAGAGCCTGCTCGTGGGCTCCTGTTCATGATATTTCTATGGCCTACTACTGGCAGCAAACAAGACTAAACACATCACGTTAAAACAGGATAAACACAGCAACGCTAGGTTTTAGTTCTGAAACCAAATCTAGACTGGCGACTGAGACCACAATTGTGAAAAAAACGCTAACCCTACTGCATACTCAAGACAACACATGCATGTCACAAGGCATTAAAACAATTAGAAAGCCCAGCTAACATACCAAACACAAGGACCACGACTCACCATTATGAATAGCTCATCCGCTAAGTGCCTCATCACGGCAATAAGTCCGTTGGAATACAAATTGGGAATCTTCAGGAACATGCCCAGGCGACGACAGGGTATAGAACAGAAGAAGCGCGAAATGTGCAACAACTTCAATAAACTGGCCTGATATAAAAAAAATGATGACATACGACAGGAGGGGAAATCAAAGGAGGGGGAACAGCCGAGCATAGAGCATACCACCGCTCAGAGTTGTAGCCGACGGACAACTAGTGCTGCGAACGCTATCGTCGCAGTTTAAATAGCACTTTGGTGTACAGCAACATTTCTTCACTGTAAACGAAACAAGCTCAAGGAAAGAGTTTTATTTGCTATAAAGAAAATTAATATTGCTATGACAAAAAGTGTATAAATATCCTTTGAATTAGAGTCAAAATTTGTTAGAAGAAATATATTTCTTTACTCTACAGAAAAATACGAAAGAATATGTTTTACAGTAGAGGTTTGCTATTGCGAATATATTTATTTGTACATTTTTTTATGTATTAAGTTTCTTCAGAACAAAGAAAAAAGAGTTATTAGGGATAAATATGCCGTTGCCGCGGAATTGACATTCCCATGTCAAATTTTACGCGAATATTTTATAATTTCTTAGTAGTGAGATCGTTTGGATCTGGGTCTTTTTCTTTTTTGTATTTGTGCTGATGTACTTCGGGTAAGGGATTCTATTAGTATATAAGCAGGTTCCGGGTACAATTTTATTCACTTAGCTCCGTGTCATTAGAAAAGACACATCACTATGTTGCAGAGGCGTATGCGACCGTGTTATTGCCCTAGGAAGGTATACCGTGATATTTCGTAATTTTCAAAGGATGTAAATAAAGACGACAGATCTTGGACTGTTAAAATTGTTGATGCAGAAGAAAGTTGTATTTTGTTGTAGTTTTACTACCGTTTTGGACTTGGAAGGAATTACTGCTAAGGCAGGTAGAGGCTTGTTGGAAATGTGTTTCTTCAGAAAGCCGCAGCATGGAAAGGATCCCGCTCCTAAGGAAATTAGTGATATCGATACTCGTGATATAATAACGTTTGAAAATGTTCCCAGATCATGAAGGGGAGGTGGACCTCACTGCCATCATTAGTGTGTTTGGTAACGCGTCGCTGTATGCACGTAAGAATATGAAGTTTGAGCTTGGCGATCAAATTTGGTTGTATCGAAAGTTGGTTGGTACGACTGGAGACATGCGTGATCATGAACATCTCGAGTTGTTTTATCATCCTTAATGAACAGAGGATTTTGTTGGCGTATGTTGCGTTTTGTTCTTAAAAGTGTGTTGAAAATCAGTTCCCCTGCAATGAATCGAATTTAAGGCAGTGTCGCAACTTCTCGCTCCCACAACCTTTCAAAGTAACTTCGAGTAAAAAAATATCGCGTAAGACATAAAGAAAAATTTCAAACTGTCCGCGACCGAACCGGATATCTCGGACGTGTTAACAGTTCTTCAAAATAGCCCTCTGTTTAGCTCAGCTCGCTGAAAGAAAAAAATTTGTTGGTAGTTACTACATTTTTATGGCTTCTGCTTCAAAAGGCGAAATTTTGTTTCTGGTAAAACGAAATACTTTGAAGCACAATAAAACGTGGATTGACTCGTACTAAAGTAATTTATCGCTCACTGACATATTTGTTTATTATATATTTACTGGTTCCGTTCAAATATTTAGTTGGCAGCAATAGCATTCGTGTTATCCAGAGTAAAGATATTTTCTGCAACTTCAAAACGATGTCATTTATACTCTGATTATGTGCGCTAGCATCTTGGAGGCGACTGCCTTATAGTCTGGCCACGACGCCACATTTATCCGTGTTAGTTTGCTTGAATATGATTACGAACGAGCTCTTGAGGGGCAGGAGGAGTATTCATAACAAACTGGAAACGAATCATATGATCCCTTTATTCCAAGTAAGAAAATGTCACACATGAATTATTCCAGAAAACGATCTTTCAGTGAGGTTAAATGTTAAGGCCTGGTCGTGTGTGCCACTTCTTAGATTTGTGGAATTCGTGAGATCAAGTCAACATCGAGCAAGATGTCAAATTGGTACACCCTGAGAACGCATTTGAGAGTATCGATGTTCGATTCATGGTCCGGTCATGATGATATTGGTTTTCATTGGTTGTCCAGAATCACTGCAGTAAATCACTGGTTCCTTAAGGCTTCCGTCTGCCTGGCACTTGAACTGGATTTAATAGTTAAACGTGCGTCAGATGTGCTGAACCAAGAAAAGAACATACTCTTCAGACGAGATTTGTTGATTACTTTCCAAGACGTCACGTAAATCAGAAAAGCAATTTCTATTTCAGAGTACTCCAAAACTTCCAAAGACGGCTTTTCCAAAGCGCTGTATCTCAAAATATACGCGTCAAATACATACAAAACCACTCAAGGTCCCTGCATTGAACCTTACTTTATACCTTCCATCAACAAGGTCGCCGCTGAAAGTCCCATAGGTACACGCAGTTGGACGAGAACACTGCGCGCCAGTTCAGAGCCTTGCGCTTAGCGACGATAGCACACTTCATGTGCGTGCCAATGTCGTCCTTATCGCTCCGGCGTTTCTCTGTCTCAAACGCGGAAAACAGCCCCAGGTAGGCGGGGACCTTAATGTAAGTATTCATTCCACGACCCTGCTGTCGACGAGACGTTGTACCATACCTACGTACCTGCCGAAGCCCGTAACTCGCGAAACACGTCTTGTGAACCCCACTAACCACTACATTTTTTGCTAGCATCCTGACATTTTTCCTACGAGTGACAAACACATTAATGCCTAGCGACACGCTGACTTTGTTACTAACTACAATACCGTATTTTTGTTGCTACTAAATACTGAAATTACAATAATTAATAAATAAATAATAGTTTGAGCCACAAAATCTTTTGTGATGTCTATATTGACAACGAATTTGTAGTCGCGAAAAGAAATTGTTTGGGCACCACAAACCGGGTTTTTTTTTTTTTTTTTTTTCAGTGTTGGTTGCACACTAGATCATGGTACTCGGTAACGTGCCTATGAAGGTTCGCATCCTATGTAAGGTTGTGTGTAATTTTTTTGATAATCTAGTACCAGTTAAGTTAGAATACTAACCCCAGTTAGCCATGGCCTAAATGTGAAAAGGGAGAACACGAAAATTTTTTATGTAAAGAGGAGGGGGAAGAGAAGTATGAACTCGCATAACATTTAGGAAAAAATTAGTGCTTGTAAAAATGAAAGTAAAGATTTCTAGAAGAGATAGTCTAAAAATAACAGTTATGAGCAAGGACAGAGAACAGATGCAACTTTTGCCGGTTTGGAAAAGGGTTTGGGCTACTGCCAGCAAATGGCAGATAGCAAAAAGTTTTCTCCCAGTGTTAAAATGGGCTTACAAAAAAAATATCAATTATCACGCCATGCCTATATCGTCATGTCTATATAAATGTGAAATAATACACAGCAGAAAATGCAAATGTAATCAATGCTAATAAAAATAGCTGTTTAATAAAAAGACGAAAGAAATATTTTAAACGATCATTATTAAAGTTGGAGGACAGTTATGAGGTAGAATAAAAGGTTATTGATATGTTTCCAGCTTACGTTAATTTTATAAACATACACAAACAAATAATGTAAATAATGATAAGCCAGGAATGTAATATGTAATGTTAAGATAAGTGCAATTTGGGCACAATGTAGAAGGCATAAATTAAGTGTGGTAATACATTTTCAACTGTAATTGGATATTCAATATAACGCAAACTATTTTAAATATAAATGTGGGACAGGTAATAAAGATACACCGGTAGGAACTGATTGCGGGAGTGTTTTACATAATGAGCACCCCAGAAAAAATATATTCGGGAGTGCTCAGCAAACCCCAATATTTCAGTAATTTAAAACCTTAATATCAAATCACTAGTTCTATTTTGGATACAATAATGCGCTTTCCGGGCAGTATTTTCTAGCGTGGTGACAGGCAGGTGCTGAAATCCGCCTTAATTTTGTCCTTAAGGTTGAAGTAAAGCAACTGCCTGTGGAGCACTTCACCTGACTGTACAATGTGAAGAACTCATTAAAAATTAGTACAGACGCCATAAAAATTATCAGAAAAGTACTATTTATGCTGTATATGAAAGGCATTTCCGTTTACGATGCTTCGGAAAGCAGAATTCAGAAGAAAATATTCTTAAAAAAGATCGTCCATATATTTACTGTGGTAGTATCTAAAAAAAAGTCATAGTAATAATGTAGCATATCAATTTTGTAATCAACTTTATTTACATCAGTTTCAGCCACAAATGTTTGTGACAAATGGACGCACATAGAATCAATTATAAAAGTAATTTCCTACATTACTATTACAACTTTCTTACATGTAATCATAGTAAACATTGTGACGTTATTCCATGATGAAGATTTTCTTGCATATTCTGCTTTCTGAATCATCCAGAATGGAAATATGCTTAAATTTTGTTAAAATTACAGACTCTTTGAATTGATCAATATTTCACATTTAAAAATTAAAATTTAGTCAAATATTTTATAAAGTTGCCAAATATATAAATTCTTCTTTCATAAACAGCACAAATCCCACTTTTCTGAAAAATTTTATGGTGTCTGTGCTACTTTCTTATGAGTCCTTCCCGTTGTATAGTCGGGTGCAATGCTCCATAGACAGTTGCTTTACTTCAACCTCAAGCCACGCCTGTTTTTATATATGTCACTTGAAAAATTCACATTACTCCCCCACTGCTCATTATTTTTGAGAACCTCACATATTGTTTACAAGTCAAGCTCCTGCAGACACCAAATTAATATTTAATAAAGTGATATAATTAAGTATTACTTCTAGTGTAGTAACGTTGTGATTACAACTTCTCGATGCACTTCTGAACTGAATAATCAACAGAAGAAGACAAGTAAACCCACTGCGGCTGTGTTACGCTGCAGTGAAATTATGGATGTGCCAAGAGGCTTTCTACCATGCTCTTCTTCTCCTGCTGAGCTAACCAAATTTCAACGCTGCTCTCATATAGATGGGATATGATTATTTCATTCGCGTGCAAATGACGCTCCTGTCCCTTCTCTTCGCCGTCTTCAAGAGCGCCCTCGGCGACGCTTTTTAATTGAGTCTCTTCCTCCAGACCACTCCCCCCCCCCCCCTTTATTCACGCAGCAATTTTCAGTTTACTTTCCTTGGGGAAAGGCTCGTGCGATCGTCAGGTTTTCTGAACTCCTGTTTGTACACGGGCGACCTCCGCGGAAGATGCCACTGAGATACCACAGGCCTTTTGACTTCGAATCGCAGGTGTGTGTGTGTGTGTGCTGTTTTTTGATTAATTCAATGAGACTTTGGTATAAGAGCACCCCCTCCTCCTTTTCGCAAATTTGAGGCATTAATAAGCTGAATAAAGTTAAACTTCTGTATATGTGACTTCCTCACTTTCGCACCGAATAACTAAAAGCCTTACACCAAATTATTCACAACTCACTATACACCGATAGTGCCTAGTACTAACAACCTAATTTCAGTTTTCAATCATAAGAGATGGATATATTCAAAAAGGTGGTATAGATTTTTCTGTAATATTTCACCATAAAACATAGCAGGCTCAGAACACAAAATCCACACCTTTTGAATCAAACCTTTGAAAAATCACGACATGTATGAGTAGTTCCGTGTCTTAACGTTGAAATAAAGGTTTTATGAAAATATTTGTGATTAATAATATTTCTTTTGCTTTATATTTTAATACTGTTAGCGTATTTTTAAAACGGTTACTTTTCTAATAATTTCACAGTTTAACTTAATCGATACATGAATGAAATTATCAGACTAAGGGAATGTTATTTTTTTCAAATTGTGGAATAATACAATACGCATACAAGTAGATCTTAAACAAGGAAATGTGCCCAGTCTACCGTGACCACCATATACGTATGAGAGACGTGTCCAGAGTCCAATAAGACAAATACGACGGTACTTAGCAGCTTGTGGCAGGGAGGCAGTATTTACAGACAAGGGTTTTACAGGGTTTCGATCGCAACCCTGTAATTAGAAAGACTAAAGCGAGCTACACACGAGCCGATCCAATTACCCGATATCGTGTACACGACGAGTCGGCAGCCGAAATTGGGTCGTGCATAGACTGATCGGCCGATCAAATTGTTCGGGCACGATGATCGGGATCTGGGTCGTCTGACCCTTCCAATTTTTCAAATCGTCCCGACTCCCCACCTTTCCTCCCTGTCGACTGGCTCGTGGTTTTATTATTGTATGGGAGAGCCTTAACTGAACATATCCGTCTGACCCCGGCATTACGCCTACAGATTGAATCAGACGCCTGGAATTACGACAACGCATTGCGAAAAGGCCTGCAGCGAGAATCCCCCCACCGGACTGTAAACGATGGCATGTGCTGTATGCCTAAACAACGAGTCGATATAGGCCATAACGAGGCGGGGCGCTTCGTCTTTCCACGTCCAACCAGCCTCCAGGGGAGATCAAGAATGGGTGTGTCCGATCGCAGCTAGCCGCTCTCCCAGATACAGCATCCGGGGGATATGATTAATGTGGGGACAGCACAGTTTAGTTTAACCGAGTAGTGGCCTGAGTTAACACAAGAATGTAGAATTAATTTAAGCTATATCAGTCAATAATGCTTGCCCGAATAGTTAATAGTACCGTCATGTTTTTGTAAATGCCTCATGTATAAATAAACCCCCTCAGTCACAGTAAAGCTCAACCATATCAAGTCATTCAGGTGCGCCCCCAAAACCTCTCATCTATGGAGGTGACGAAATAGTTAACTTCATAACAGTGTGTAGCGCCATCAGCACGATTCCCCGTGCGCGACCACGAGTGCAGCCTTCTTCTATATTTATACATACCTATGTTTTCAAAGTGTGTAGTCAGGTACTAACAACCTAATTTCAGTTTTCAATCATAAGAGATGGATAAATCCAAAAAGGTGGTATAGATTTTTCTGTAATATTTCACCATAAAACATAGCAGTCTCAGAACACAAAATTCACACCTTTTGAATCAAACCTTTGAAAAATCACGACATTTATGAGTAGTTCCGTAGTTTGTTGTGTTATTAGTAGAGATTGCCCGTTATGAAAAAATTTGTTTTATTGATTAATAACTTACTTACTTTACTAATTGATAGTTTCGGATGGATTTTCGATCAGAAATTGACATTTTGGATATCGGGCAGCTGGATAGGGTCGTATGTAGAGTTAAAACCCCTCCCCCTCCCTCTGTGGTTGGCTGATTGGATTGGATCGGTTGGATCGGATCGGCCCTTGTGTAACCCGCTTAAAGTACAGGATTGTTCAAATGCCTTGTCACCCCTTTAATTTTTCTTTAGGTTGTGTATGGCATTTTATTCTCTATATCAGATGGCCGACACGAGCTCCTACAGTGTTGAATAACGGCTTGTTGGTACCGTTTGGGCATATTGTTACCTTTACATTCAGGTACGAAATACTACTCTACTAGGATAGGGTGAGCTAGCAATTAAAAAGCTTGAGCAATTTATTTTTAAAAAATCAGTCTTTAGTCGTTAATTATCAATGACTTTCTACAATATCTTGAGCTTCTCAATAGATTCAAAGTAATTATACATTTTTTTTCTGCAGCATGTGAACCAAGGTAACCAGTACAAAAAATGAATCTTAAGAATGCAAGTAGTGAAAAGTATTTCGCCTTCCAGTTTCATTCCCTACCAGTAGCAGCAGCTCGCAGAGGTGGCTCTCCGGTCACGGGCCCCTAGCGTCTCGGCGGCGGCAGGTGACCTAGAGCGACGACGCCTCGCTCTGGTCCGGACCTTTCATATGGAGCGACGTCCTTGTTGCGGCAGCTCTGATTACTCGCCCTCTCAAACCACGCACTCACGTCCCCTCTGGCTGGTTCCATTTCAGGCTGCTTCCAGGAGCTCGTAACAAAATGAACATCCACATACTGGAAAGTGCATAGGGGATTCACTAGAGTCTTGGCGAGACGATTCCACAAAGAAGACCCTTCTAAAAGGTCAATACTGTGTTGGGAACACAGGCTGCTTCTGACGGGATCGATTAAAGACCAACAGAAGACAGGACAACCACCTCACGACAGGACACATGTGAAGCGGTTAAGGCATCTGTGCTCCGATCACCCAAGAAATCGCTGCGGAAACGAGCATCCGAGCTTGCAATCCGAAAAACCACAATGTTAAGAAACATGAGAAAGGATCTTGGATTGAAATCCTTTGAGCCAACAGCTGTCAGTGAGCTAAGCGATACTGACATGAACAAACGACATTCAGCATGCACAAGATTGCTTGAGGTGTTTTCGACACTCCGACAGTGTCTGATTATTGGAATACATTACGATTCGTTGGTTTTATTGCGTTTTTACTAATTATGTATGCGTGAAAAGATATTTTCAGGGGTGACAAAACATATGGACTACCCCGTATAAGGGGCCTTACCGGTATAATGGTCTCTGAACAACCAGCTGACAACTCTATGCTTGTAAATTGCCCATGCCGGGGGTTGGCCGTGACTACTTAAAGAGTTCATGGCAGAGAGAAGACCCCGTATTATATTTAGTAAGTTAATCAGTCACTATCCCATTGTCAGTAAATTTAACTAAATTACACATAGTTTTTTGTTGTTTAACAAAAACTGTGAAACTTAGAAGACAATATAATTCTTATAATACCACAATACACTTGGCGATGTGAAGATATAAAGCTTCTGTGTTTTTTAACAAGTGAGTACTGTAAACTTCACGTTTATTGAAAACATGGCGGTAAATAGTTAATTTTGTATGTTTCATATACCTCTGTTTTGTAAACACAATATTTCACTTATAGTTTTACAGAAAAATTGTTTCGGCAACTAGCATCCTATGCATTGTTTTCAAAACATAAGAAAAAATTTACTCTACAAACTACGGCCTTAAAATAAGGTGCCGTCCAATAAGAAATGTAGTATAATTAACAACAGCGTAAGCACTGTTCACGCTTTGTTACCATAAAATGGATAGAGATTTTAAATATTAATTCATGAAATGTACTTACAAATTAAGAATTAGAGGCAAAATCGTAACAGCGAGTGGCCGAGAGTATTTCTGATAGCACTACCTTGGACAGAGTTCACTGGCGATGCTAAGTTTAAGTGTTCATGAACCCAATATTATTTTATGTGTGTGGTGTTCGAGGCACAGGTGCACGGACGATAGTAGCACGCGCTCCCATTGCAGCTTCGCCCATACGCGCAAGGCGCCGAGCCGGCGAGCAGCGCTCCCGTCGTTACACTTTTCTGTGCAAACTAGTTGTATGGCGGTAGAACTTCAATACACGCGATGGAAGCCCTCAGAATTAACTACGAATGTAAGTTTTCACTTTTCTCCTGCCTCTTAAGGAAACCGCACAGACAGACTCTCAAAATGCAATATTTTTATTTATTTTTTTACGTGAATAAGTCTTTAAATTTGCAACCATAGATTGTTTTATTTTATCCATTCTAGAAATAAGTAATATTTCCAGGGTGTTTGTTTCTTGAGATATCACGTAAACTTACAAACAACGAATGTACTGAAAACATGTAATGACTTCTTACTCCTTGCTCTCATTGACATGGAATACAAAAATTTATAAAAATCCAAACGTTTTAAAAAAACTCTGAAATTCCAAGAAAAATGTTGGTTTCGAAAAAATAAATTACTATATTTAATTTTAAATTATAGATTAACAGGTCCTTATTAAAAAGTTATTTGCATTTCTTTTTAATAAAACCTTTTAAATCTCTACATCCAACAGATCATATCCAACTCCCGTCGAATTCATACCAACCGACACCCCGACGTTGACAATACTATGGTCGCTAGGCAACTGACATGGCATCCCTCACTACCGTCTTTACCTGAAACCTCCAATGTATGCCTACTTCTTCGGCCAAGATTATGACATCATTCACTAAGCTCTTATTTTGATGTGCAGAAGGAAATATTAATCACGATCTTGAAGACGCGTCAGTCTTTTTGGTGACAACCATGAATAACTCCAGGTTCTATGATGCGTTGTCATATTGAATGGAGGTAGAATCTCTCATTTTAATTTGATTTTCCCAATTCTTTCCGCCTCTTCCTACAACTGTACACCTACATGTGAAACAAATTTGTTGCATACATATTTTTATGAATTATTCTTATAAATGTTTGTAATTTGTTCATTAATTTTAAAACACTTTCATTCGTCCGGTTTCAATTATTTTTCAGCTAATAGTGAAATAGTGTGACGAAAGGATATAAAATACTCTCTTTATAATCATACATATACAATATATTGAATCAATATATTATTGTTGTTAAAATGTAGCTATAATTTATTTTGCCCTTAATGGATTCTTGGGTAAATTCCATTAAAATTCCAGTAGAATCTTAACGTAGAAAGTATTATAATGTTCTCGTTTTTATTTTAAATAATATTGCCAACCTCTGTAGGTAACTTCAGCCATTTACAATGCCAGGGCAAGGCACACAGTCAGAATGGATCAATTCAAGTGCAGAATAACATCGTTTTAACAAGCTAATCGGAACCAAATGTCATCCGGGTTAACCAAAATCTGGACAATTCGAATTTTAAGGAAATAAAATAGAATACAGTACTGCAACGCAATTTTCTTCGTGAATGGTTGACGAGATTTAGGTGGTTCTGAAAAGCGAGGTATTTAGAACCGATGATGGTCATTGAGGTGAGTATGGAGCAACACCTTCAATGATGGGCCGGGGGAAACGGGAGATTCCCGAGAAAACCCGCCGACCAGCGTGTAGCGGCCAGAAAGGCCACCCACAAAGGTTACTACCTAATCTTCGACGGCTACAAGGAAATTACCCTCTAAGGTACAATGGGTTATGGATTGAGAGAGTGTTATAAGCACGCCATGCTGACCTACGGGGCGAGGCGTATAAAACGGCCGTAGACGCCACCCCCATCCCCCAATGGCTTGACGACGCTTGAGGTACGACGACATTGGTTGCCGGAGCTGGCAACCTGAGCATCACGACACCAAGGCCTAGAGGAGCTCTGAGCTACCTCAGTGTTAATTGGTGAGCATAAATCGAACTAGCGGTTCTGACGCAATGCTTCTCTTCGATACCCCGTCGACCCTTTAAGTATTTATTGATATTAACTGGCAAGGCTAAGGAATGGAATATTATTGTATTGTAACTAAACGGCACCAACCCGCTTGTAAGTAACTGATATCTGAGTATTGCCCATTTAAGTATTCACTTGTGAAGTGTTGTATCTATTTCCTATTAGTTATATATAATTAATGTACAATAAAGTAGTTGTGTTATGAACCCTGAGTTGTTGTTAAAATAGTAAGTTACGCCCCTGATCACTTACATCTACTCCGACCTAGTCTTGATAACAGAGTGCTTGGAATATTATTGGTTCAGTGGTCAGAATACGAAGTAGGAAGGGGAGACCTAACACAGGTGGAGCCGCCTTTCGACCCCACCTCACGCTTTGGCGAGTTAGCTTCCTGTTGAATTTTTTTCCTCTCATTTGTGCAGCGTGTAGAATACTGTTCGCAGCGAGTAAAACACGTGGCTATGCATCACATAACCACGCCACGCTTATGCGTAATTCTTCCACTCCCACATTCTATTTTGCAATTTTATTTTATTCACACCTTTTTATGTCATGCTAGATTTTCATTATCACTAGACTATCTTTATTGTTCCCTTTCCAGTGCTAATATTTCCTTAAGTATTTTCACGCCAATTAAAATGACAGCTGTTAGCTTCATTCGCCCAGAGCACGTGCAGTAAGCGTCAGTTTACGGTAGGTCAGTTCGCCATGCGCGCGAATCAACGGTTGCATAGTACACCTTGCCGACCACGTTTTCCCATCCACCAACTCCCTTCAAAGCTGCTTTGTTTTAAGAAGTTAGAGATATGTGTGGTTGCCGCTTATAATGCATGCGGAACATCATGTTATACTGTTGGCTTAAACCATTCCATTTGTGTTGTTTGCTATCGCCGCTTTTTTCTTCTTCTTTCTTGTAGTTTGTCGTGTTTATAAGTTTATACAAAGTGCGCGGCACCAAATCCACACACCTACACTCACTACACACGTCCCCCACAGTACATGGATACGCGTAGCCACAAGAAAACATCTAAAGTCTCGAAATTCAGTAAAACAATTTTGATTGACACGTCAGATTTCGAACACGCATTAAACGAACGGGATAGACAATGTGCCCTTATACACAACACAGAAACACCCACTACTAGCCAAATCCATAATGCATCATTAGACACCTCATTTCATACCACTGAACCCCATTACCCCATTGACCCCCCCCCCCCCCAACACACACACACACAACTAACAGTCGACACAACCTCAAATTCACCTACACCACTTGCTGATTTCTTTGGATTCCCTCTATACGACGAAATCGGAATCGACCCACAACCCTCATGATCATTTCCACCCCCACCTGCCACCCACATCTACATCAACACTACTGAACAACCCCCATAACACAACATGAATGATCCACAACCCCTTAATATTGTTGTTGCACAAGCCGAGAAACCACCCACATTTTCTGGAAAACCGGGTGAAAATATCACTGAATTTCTCGAATTTTTCAATAAAGTTTCAGACATTAGCCAGTGGTCCGAACCAGAAAGGTGCCATCGTGTGAAATTCTATCTTTTGAGATCGGCGAAACACAGTCTCGACAATTCGATTCACGAGCGCCAAGAACCTGTCACATGGCAAAAAATGTGCGATTCTCTCACCGACACATTCACCACCCCGGCGGATACTGAGCGCCTTACGCAATCATTCTACACTAAAAAACAAGCCATTCGGGAGGACACAACTCAACATGTTCAAACCATGCAATTTTAACCGCCACAAATGCCATGCGGCATGACAGACGCCGATTTCATTTCTGTATTATGGTGTTCACTTCTCCCTTCTGTTGCTGACAAACTGATCGGTCTACCTTACGATAATTTACAAAACATGTTGGCAAATTTGCGCCGCATTGATACTGGGAATTTCCACTATGGTCAGCCCCTTACCCAGACACATACACACCCAGATAATGAACGCGTAGAAACAGAGATAACCAAACTTAAACAGGAAATAGCGTAACTGGCATTGAACCGCCAACATACAATGCCTCAGCCAAACACGAACCCACGACATACGCCCCGCAATGATGGCTTCCGACCCCAACCAAGCTGTGGCCAATATTTCTCCACTCATAGTTACTACAATTCTCATCCCCCTCCAAAACTAACCTCGCAACAACCAGCAAGTGTTCATCCCTCCAACACAACCATAGTTTTCCTATCAGTACCCCGGTCAACACTACAACATCAGGTGTAGATCAAACTTCCACGGCCATGCATACACCCCTCACGACCCCCACCTCCAAGACTCCTACACACCCCAATGCACTGCCAATAACCACTACAACAACCGGGGCTGTACTACCCACAATACACCAGCATGCCAACAGCCGACAATAAACTACAACACAAGAGGGGGGAGCTCGAAACCTCCGCAGACCCCAACATCCGAGTTCGAGATTGGTGTAGTGCAAATTTTAATAAAGTTATCCCTATGCGGTCATATGCAAACATTGCGAAATTTAACGCATACAGTGACCTGCCACCACCCAGTATTTCACCACTTAGCCCCGTTATTGAGAGCGAAGTTATTGTCAGCAACATACAAAATTCTTGCCTCACACATTGCACCACATGCAACACCTATGAGTGCAATTAGGTCATTTAAAGCCCATCCTCAGCAATGTACAAATAAACCACAGACGAGGCCAGCGATTCCAAGCAGCACAAGTACCGGCACGTATGCAGCAGGCCCCAGCCAAGAATCGCACGTGCATCACTCCCCCTCCCCCCATGACCAAAGCCAGCATGCAGCATTGCCACATCGTCCCCACCACGCGACCCAGATTGCAGCATTGCATGACTGCAGCAAATTCCTGCAGCACAGCCTAAGGTAACAGGCTCACATAGTCTGGCCCAAGACACATGCACCCTCATTTTTTATGTGGGGCGTAAAAGTCGGCATTGTCCACTTTTCCCCAGTCATAATTTTTAATTTTGTATGGACATTGGCACCCATTTAAAAAAAATTTAAGACTACATTCAGGCTGATACCAAAGAAAGTTTATCTAGCACACCCACAGCGTAAACGCACAGTGGACACTCCTGGTACATTTTCAAAATGTTTCCAGCGCAGTCCGCAATGATAAAACCAAGTCGCATGACATGCTGAGCGAACCTACGGCTCGAAGTGAGTTCAATAAACATGTACGCCCTACATCCACTGTTGCCTGCCTGCCACCTAGCATACACACTGCGACCGTGTGCATTCTCATTTCCATTAGAGGAAAAGGATACCTTGTGTTACTCGACATTGGCTGTTCGCACAGCAGCATACCTTACTCACCAACCAGCAGATTTTCCCCTTGCAAGAACACATTACACTGGTTGTGGCTACATCAATTTTAGAGCCCCCTAAATTTGAAACCGTTATTAAATTAGGAATATCAGGGTGCAATATTCCTCAGGAATTTTTCATGGTGGACCGTATTCAACAATATATTATCTTAGGGGTGGATTTTATAGGATTTTATTACTAAGTATGGCATTATCCCTATCCTTAAATACGACATTATGCTTCTACATGGCCATGATATCCGCAAACTCCTGCAAGTAACAATCCATTCCAGATTTTCACCCCAAGTTAATACTATGGCAGTAGAGCACTCCTTAGCCGCCTTGGATTCTTTTGAAGCACCCTGTCCTGTCAAATTTGTATCAACCCCAAGCTCGAGTCTAAGCATGTGGATGCTATCATCAATGTCATTAATTCTCATCAAGACATGTTTGCAGATTCCATTATAGAGCTTACCAAAGCCTGCAATTTTGAAATCAAGCTCGACTTAACCACAGACAAGCTGAGTTCTATGAGGCCATATTGCAATAGTCCTAGAGTCAGAGACTAACTCTCAGTTCAAATTGATGATATGCTCCAAGCCAATTTAATAGAGCCCACAAACTCTCATTATGTGCCCAGTCTAGTCGTTTCCAAAAATAAAGTGGTGGTTTAAGATTTCTAACTGATTTTCGTAAGTTACAAGGATCCAAAACCCATTACACGATGTTGGGGAATATTTTAACAGCCCTGCAAAACGCCCTATATATCATCAGTCTAGATCTCTTCTCTGTGTTTTACAGCATACCTGTTAGGCAATAAGACCTCTATAAGATGGCCTTTCGATCGATGGGGTTGGTTTGTTTCAATATAAAAGAATGCCAATGGGTCTTTCAACCTCCCCTCAATACTTCCAGATGTTCATAAACATTATTTTAAGCCCCGTCAAGTGGACATCAGCAATTGCTTATACTGATGATATTTTTGAACTGTGCAAATAATTTTGAGGAGCATTTGGTCAACATTAATAAAGTATTTGAGAGGTTAACTATGTTTAATGTTAAGTCGATACCAATAAGTGTATCTTTGTGGATCAGACCATCAATGTTTTGGGCCATATCATCACCCCCAACTGCATTTCCACAAACCCAGATAAGGTTTCCGCCATAGAGCACGTGTCACCCCCTACCAACTTAAAACAATTGCGTACATTCCTAGGCATGACCTCTTACCTTCGTCACTGCATTCAAAACTATGCCATCATACAGCACCTCCTTATAGAATTGACCGAGCAATCAGTACCCTTCAAGTGGCAGGACGACCAGGCTGAAGCATTTCTTAAATTTAAACAGGTGATTATACAAGCACCAGTGTTAAAGAAATTTTATGAGGACAAACCAATCATCCTAACTTGCGATGCGAGCAATGACTTGATCGGCAGAGCCCTCCTACACGAGGAGCCACATTCCAAACAGTGTGCATTTATTGCCTTTGCCTCCAAGAAATTATCTATCCAGGAATCTAATTGGAATAAAACGGAATGAGAGGTAGGCACGATTCAGTATTAGTGTACTAATTTCCATCAGTACTTGTACAGTAGGAAGTTTAAGATTGAAACTGACCACACTAGCTTGTACTACCTATGCTCTATTGCAGAGCACAATCTCCATATTCAAAAGATGGCAATCGTACTCAGCAAATATGATTTTGAACCCTTCATTGTGCACAGTAAATTAAACACACTCCCCGATGCCTTAGCAGAATTGTCATCACCCCTCCTGTGCCTACAAGTTCCATAAGAGTCCACAACACACCCTTCCAAGTCAAAGCAAACATGTTAACTTGCACATCCCTCTACACAGCCTTTGCTTAAGCCATCTTGCAGGATACCTGTAAAGCCGATGAGTTTTGTAACACATTTGCCAAGTATACTAAAAGTCATTGGGACGACATCAAAGATTATTTCATTTTCCAATACAAAGAACAAGATCGCAATCGCATTGCCAAAGCACTTGCCAATGAAGATATTTTTCCCATGCACGGTATCTGCAGAACTCCTACCGACTTATATCTGATAAATATTGAAATCATTAAGCAAGATAGCACCCCACATTTAGCAACTATTTGACTTGATCCTCTGTTAAAGTGACAATTCTTATTGTTCTAAGATCAGGCATATGTCACTTTTTCCCAGTATACACTTAGTCTAAGAATACATCAAAATCGACAATTACTCTATTTTCCAGTTGTACCCACTTGTTGTGAATACCTCGCCTTTCATTGGCGAATATGATAATGATCCAAATATCCAACAGTTAAAATTAGCCTTACTTCACCCTGAGCAGGCTGATAGCAAGTTTCGCATGTTTAGTCGCCGATATGGCCTAACAGTGAATGTTGAAATATTTTTTAAATTAAATGTGCCTCAGGGCATTTATAAACTCACTCTAGTACCAAAGTTATGCATCCCAGAAATTATTGATGCCCGACATGATGAGATCTTTGGAGGTGGCCATTTTGACATTTCTAAGACGTTACAGAAAACCAAACAGATGTATTATTGGGGTACAGTGCGCAAAGATGTCAAATAGTATGTGAAATCTTGTCCCATTTGCCAGAGAACTAAAGCCAATAATTATAAGCCTATAGGTATATTAAATTCATTACCGCTACAGCCTATCTTATCTATGTGAGCTATAGACTGCGAAACAGCCAGGATTAATTTACTGCAGGCCCAAGTTAGTCAGAAAACCCAGTTTGACCATGTCCATAGCGATAACACATTATGAGTAAATGAATATGTCTGGGTCTGTAATCGCGGCCACCAGAAGTCCTTAACACACCAATATCACACCAATTATGGGCATGTGGCGGATAACATGTAACAAATAAAAGGGAGTAAACTTCGTTGCAGAATGAATGCTTGTGTTATAATTAAATTGTATGAACTTTAGGTACAAATCCCAGTTTCCCTGGTCTTCATTAGCACATGCTGTAGTTGGTCACTAATGACAGGGTTCGATGCTTCAACAAAACCATTGCATCGAGGGTTGTAGGCTGTAATAGTTAATTTCTTGATGCCTAGAGATTTCAACAGATTATTAATGAGCTCATTCTGAAAACTAGTGCCTCTGTCAGTCAATATTTGTTTTGGGCAACCAAACTGGAATACATGTTTAATAAATTTCGCGCATGTGGCTGCATCAATAAAGGGGACAGCTTTGGCTACTATGTAACAGGTTGTATACTCCTCCATAGTAAGAATGTATCTGTTCTTTCATACAGTAACAGGCAGAGAGCCTTTAACATCTAGAGCCCACATAGATAAGAGAGGCTGTGGTGGTAATGAAGTTAATCTACCCATAGGCTTATCATTAGTGGCTTTAGTTTTCTGGCAAATGGGACCAGATTTCACATACTGTTTGACATCTTTATTAATTGTACCCCAATAATACATCTGTTTGATTTTCTGTAATGTCTTAAGAATGCCAAAATGGCCACCTCCAAAGATCTCATCGTGGTAGGCTTCAATAATTTCTGGGATGTATAACTTCGGTACAAGAGTGAGTTTATAAATGCCCTGAGGCATATTTAATTTCAAAAATATTTCAACATTCACTGTTATGCCATATCGGCGACTCAACTTGCGAAACTTGCTATCAGCCTGCCCAGGGAGAGGTAAGGCTAATTTTAACTGTTTGATAATTGGATCATTATCATATTCGTCAATGAAAGGCGAGGTATTCACAACAAGTGGGTACAACTGGAAAATAGAGTAATTGTCGATTTTGATGTATTCTTAGACATGAGTGTATACTGGGAAAAAGTGACGTATGCCTGACTTTAGAACAATAAGAATTTTGCTGTGTGACTCGCACTGGCGCAGTGTCGTCAAAAGCAACAGGTGGTTGAAGAGGCGCCTGTAGGCCGCTGAAGTGGTGCTGCGGAGGTGTGAAGGTTGGCAAGCTTGGATTCTCAACTCCATACTCGGCAGAGTTGCAGTGGCTGGCTCTGGTGCGGCAGGCAGGGAAGCCGGCTAGTGTGCTGCTCTGGTCGGCTCTGGGCTGTGGTACGCTGTGCTGAGTTGCATCTGTCGTCAGCACACTTCAAGCGAGATGTGAGCTGGCTGCATCGGCAGCGTCTCACACAACGGAGCCCTTGTACAAACACTGTGTATTCCCCATGGGATAATGACATACACTGGAACATATTTATGGCACATTTTAAAGACAGAACAATAAAACACTGACAATACACTTCAATATACACTAATTTAACGCACGAAGGCATGTTTCATATGCCGCATTCAGACCGCCATTTAGGACACATGCCGGACTCTACTATAAGCCTGCCTCTGTTAACCATTGCACCTTCCCAAAATACCCACCACGATTTCACAATATTTTAATGTTTCACAATATTTTAATGTTGCATGTGCAGTAAAGAACTCGACAACCTGCCAGAACAGCCAAGTTATTTATGATTACATACAGGAGGTGGAAACAAATATCCTCCGAGAATTCCTGGATGATATTCACCACAAACGAGTAATAGAGTTCCTTGGCGACCTGGATAACTGGTGGTGTGACCTATTGAATACCAAACATTTATGTGCTTTACTAGATAATGATGCTATGCTTGACTCAAATCACTGCCCTTGCTAAAAATGTAGAAAATACCAACATGGCCCTCAATGGCACTTTCGCTGTGGTAAGTCAATTGCAACATAAGATGGAGAATAAAGTAAATTCCCTTACAGCCACTACAAACGGCATTTCTAATACGTTGCAAAAACAACTTGTCACTATCAGTATGATTGAAAACATTGAAGCCCAAACCCATTTGCTTTCTACTAGTCCTTTGTAATTAATTAATAACGTAATTTGAGAACACTTTGTACAGTCGTACATCCATGCATGCCAACTCAACAGGTTGCCCTTAAACACTGTGAAGAAAAGCCAGCTTACTGACGACCTGACAAAACTAAATTCCCAGCTATTGCAACTGGGTCACACCCTGAGTATTCCTCTTTCCGCCCTTATTAAATATTATTCCCATAATCTAGTTGAATGTTCCCTCACAACTTCACAGTTGGTTATTAACTTGCAAGTCCCCATGTGCTCTCCACACGGCAAGTATTCGATATCATTTCAGTCCCTTATCATTTCCACAATCATTCTTGTACCATTCACACCCCGTCACTCACTGTTGTCATTGATCCTAACACGGACTCCATGAAATCAATTTCCCATTCTGCCAACACCCCCATGGATGTTATATCCATGCCTAAACAATTCCTTACTGGTGATAGTGCTAAGTGTGTAAAGGATTGCCATTTTTCTTGATGATGCTAAGTCCTTATTTTTCTCCTGCAAGTTTCAATGTTCTAAAGACACGGCCTTAACGGTCACTCATATTTTCCCGCACCAGTATGTGTTGTCAACCCCCCCCCCCCCCCCCCCATCTCGGCACCGCAGTATTGTGTGTGAATACACCCCTCAATTTGCCTATCACCAACCACAACTTGGGCAGTGTGGAACTTCATGTACCATGCGGGTGTCGCATTGCCCCCCCCCCCATGAGGAAACCATTATCGAGGCCACATGTCTATGCAACGTTCGAGTGCCCTCTGTCACACTACAACAGGCAGTAGTAACCCTCCACTGGCTGAATGAACAATCATTTCACCTCCAACAGCTGCCATTGACCACTAGAATCCAATTTTCCAACATTACATCTGCGCTTGATACTGAGTGGCATTTGAATTTAACTGACTTCCCAATATTGCAACCTGTTGATGTTACCACCACTAAGACAGTTTAAGTAATAGTACACTATTCTCAGTTTTGGAACACACACACTTTGATTACGACTCCATGGCCATTCTCTTAATACTTGTTTTTGCTGTGATCTCACTGTATGTTAAACTCGTTAAAATATCTGTACTCCTAGCTCATCTCAACACAAAGCGATAGAAATTATTGAAAGAGGAGATGAATGAAAGTATTCCAAAATCATAGCTTTTAGGTGTTCTGGTAAAACAATACGTTTCCTTATCACGAGATCTGCAACAAAGATGTCCTTTTAAAAGAAAATGTGGTTTATGTTCATTGTCTGATTTAAATTTGAAATAATTTGACTCAAATTGCTGTATTTTCCTAGGTGTTCTTTAATATCGGTAAAGGCTAATGGGGAACTTGACAAAACATTACAATTTGGAAGAACTTCGGTTCTATATTGGTACCATCAAACATGTGGGATAATGCATCTGCTATAATATTTTGCGCACCTTTAATATGTTGTACTCTAAATTTCAGGGAAGAAATTTTTGCAACCCATCTACCAATTTTACCTTTTTGCCGGGGATGAGCCAAAAGCGACGACAAAGCCTGGGTGTCTGTTTCCAGAAGAAATTCTGCATGTTCAAGATATAGCCGAGATTTATCAATAGCAAAAACTACAGCCAAACACATTCCAGTTCAGAAATAGTAGATTTATTTTCTTGGGGAGCAAGAGTACGAGATGCGAAGGCAATTGGCTGATGACAGCCATCGATCTCCTGAGCCAGGACAGCTCCAATAGCTTGACTACAAGCATCTGTTTATAGGATAAACTCTTTACTAAAGTCTGGCATGCGTAATACAGGAGGATGTATGATGTTATTTTTTAATGCGTCAAAGGCCTTTTGCTGTTCTTCACCCCATTCAAATATAACAGATTTATTTCTAAGTTTATTCAGTTGTGCTGCCTTTTCAGCTAAATTAGGAATAAATTTGTCAAAAAATTGTACCATACCAATGAATCTCGCTATGCCTTTCACATCATGTGGGGGCGGAAAATCTCTAATGGACTTTGTTCTATCATGGTCAATGGAAATTCCATTGGAGGAAATTCTACGACCTAAAAATCAAATCTCTTGCACTTGCAAACCTAACTTTAGAAGGGTTAACAGTTAGACCTGCCTTTTCCAAACGAGAGAGTACTTCCATTAAGTGGTCTAAATATTGCTCAAAAAAGTCAGGGTAAATGACAATATCATCCAGATAATTGTACACAAATTTTAATTTCATATCATGAAAAATCATATCTAACAATCTGGTAATTACTTGGGCACCTGTAGCCAAACCAAATGGCACGCGGGTAAACTGATATAAGTTCCAAGGAATACAAAATCTAGTAATTGGTTTTGAGTCTTTTGTCAATGGAATTTGATGGTACGCCACATTGAAATCATTGGTGGTAAAAATGTTTGCCTTTCCAAACCAATTGAAAGCCAAATGGAGATCAGGAAGATGTACAGATTCAATTTCAATGTTTTTATTATTAAGTTTACGGTAGTCCACAACCATATGATGTTTCCCATTAGATTTTGGTACCAAAAAGGTGGGACTGGTATATTGGGAACTAGTCTGCTCTGACTCCTTTATCTAATAACTCATTTACATGTTTCCTCAATATTTCCATTTGAGGAGGTGCTAACTTGTAAGGATGACACTTGACGTTTTCATTGTTGAGTAATTAAATTTGATATTCAAGTAATTTGGTTAGGCTTAACACTCTTGTAAGGACCTTAGGGAAATTTTTGCATAAGTTCTCAATAGCAGCATGCTATTGTTCATTGAGATGTCCAAAGGAATCAATGACTTGGTTGGACTCTGCCTTATCAACATAGGAACTATTTTACTTAGTTGAGCCCATGAAGGGAATTTTTATTTTTGGAGCAAACTTAAAAAAAAAAATGTTTTCGTCTTGAATAGCAAGCATTAGGCCAGTAGCAGCCATGAATTCAGCTCCAGAAATAAAGTCCAAACCTAAATGTTCAGAAACTAGACATTTATGAATCCAAGTGAAATTGTCAATTTTTAACTTTATTGTGGCACAACAAGAAATTGGCAAGGCCTGTCTAGAAGCTGTGTAACATTGCACATCTGATGGTTCTACTGATTTAACTAACTTCGATTCCTTTAACTTTTTAAAAAGTCTTACAGAAATAATAGTGCGAGTAGATCTAGAATCAACAAGACCTCTAACAGGTAACGGCCTTAAATTTATCTCAACATGCAGTGTTCTGACCTTCTGAATTCCCACAACATTAGGAAGCTCAACATGGCATACTTCAAATTTGTCTTTTTTGCATGGTCGTAAGGACCAAACAACAGTTGAAACTTCTGGCAACGTTTTACATGATGAAACAGGTGAGCATTATATTGAGTATTAGCAAACTTGCCTGTATATCGAGGATAACAGCTCACTTGTTGTCCTCGCATGCCCTGTTTTCTTGTTCAAGAATACGACCCTGGTAAATGCTGTGGCCTACTCTCTTACAGTACCTACATGAAGGTTTTCCCCTTGCTAGAGAGTCAGAGGGAGAAGGGGAATTGGCATCCTTAGTACCCTGTGACTGCTCTTTTCTTACAGCGACAGCATGGGTTGGAGAATCATTAGGCCTTTTCTTGCTATCTGACCCACGAAATGACCGGTGTGTCTTAAAAATGTGTTGCCTCTTTTGGTCAGCATAATGTATGTTTTGAGAATGAATGCAAGCATGATCCAATTCTGTAAATGTGTTGGTCTTTGAAAAAAAAAATACTAAACGAGAACACTCTTCAGGTTCCAGGTCCTCCAATATTGTGTTAAAAACTTCAGTTTCAGGTAAATTTAAATGTAGGAAGATTGCTGCCTTTTTGACACTGCTAATATACACTGAAAGTGCTTCCTGGGGGTATTGTAATCTATTGAGCATTCTCAATTGCATCAAATGACATGTGTTGAGACATCGCTAGACTAGTTCGCTCACTCAAGGGACCTTGAGTAAAGAGGAAAATGACCTTAAGGATTTGTGCCTCTAGCACTGTTTTGCTTTGTTCTAATTTGACTATGGCCTTAATAAATTCCAAAAACTTGGGTATACTCAATCCATCAGTAGCTTTGAAATCACGATGCATATTTTCAAGGGGATGAGTTATTTTGCCAAAAACCGATGAATATGTGGATGATTGTGAGTGGGAATTTCCGATGGGTGTACTGGAAACTGTGTTGGCATGGAAGGAATAGGAAGTTTGGATGGGCGTTGTGTTGTGAATGGTTGCGAGTGGAAAGGTGGTTGAGGTTATGGTGGGAATGGATGGATTACCAACTAGGTTAACAGAAATAAGTTGTGTGGTGACAGGTACTTGTGAAGGTGAAATGACATTAATGCTAGCCATTTGTTGAGTGACTGATGTAATGGTGGTTGTTGGGAGGTCCACGCTTGTATGACCTATGATGGAGAGTGACTCCATACTTGTAACAGCCTCGAACAGTGACTGTGTTTGAGCTACAATGCTCTGAAGGGATTTAACTTGAGTCTCAGACAATTGTTCAGCAAACATAGCTAGAAGGTTATTAGAACGTTTTTTTTAGATGTGCCGACCTATTTTTTACCCTGGGGTAAAAACGAGAGTTTTATTCTGTGAGATTATCGTAAATCTCTTGTAATGCTATGATTTTTGTAGTGCAAACACGATATTCAGTTTCAATAGTCATATCAGCTAAAAAGTCCAATGAAATGGGGGCATTATTATTCAATGCAGCTCGTAATGCATTTCTATATGCAGCTGCAGTATTTTCTGATACTTGTGCACCCCTGATGGTGCACTAGTATGCACACTCATCCTTAAGTAACAGTTCAGGCACAGTGCAAAGTGCCATTATGAGGGTAAATAACTTAAAAATAATTGGAAACATGAGAAAATATAACACTCCAAACCTAATTCTGTAGTACACACACTGAAATCTTGCCACTACCATGAATTTCCTAGTCCCAAGGGGGACACATGAAACAAGCATGCACAAAAAAAATGCTATCTACAACAAGGAACCAAGCTCTGCTACCATATATTATGTAACACCCTCGTGTAGTTGATTCCAGCACCGATAGGTACTCTCATCACGTCACAAGGGTGATACATGTGGAAGGGTAGATGCAGATTCTTGCTATATTAGTGTTTACAGAACTTAAGTTAAAGAAGTTCTCCGGTCTTTACAAAAAACTGATTTGTATAAATACATTATTTTATCAATAAAATGGTTTGTTAGCTGTCGTTTTCTTTTGTTATCCACATAGAACAACTATTAAATTCATATTAATCACGCCAGTGTACTTATATTTTAAGAGGAGAAATTTCAGTAGAAAAAATAGTACAATGACAAAATTTCAGTAAATAGCCAATATATATATATATATATATATATATATATATATATATATATATATATATATATATATATATATATATATATATATATATATAATATCGTCTGGCACACGACATAAGCATATGTATTTGAGCATTTTATATAAGTAAAATAAATATTTCATTAATTATTTCAAATATCAAAGTATCTTGAGTATTCAATATCTTACACAACTAAGGCCTTCTCTTTTCAAATTAAATTACTTTAAAACAAAACATGCTATTTTCAGCAAGTCAGCAAGTTAAATCACCTTCGGGGACCCGTTTGCAAGTATTGGCCATAAGGGCACATTATCTTTTCTTAATTTTTTAAGGTTACGTGTTTGATCGTCCCAGAAAAAATCATGTTAATTTGTTGCCAATGTTAAGTACAATTTAGTTCAACCAGTCTATGAACAGTTCATGTTAATGAAAGCTGTAAGCTCAGCGCACGAGGCATGCGAACAAAATAGTTATATTTTACTTGGTGCTGGAGAGAATCAAAATTTCGTCTGCTGCGTAGGCCAAGAAGCATCACTCAAGAAGAAACCAAGAAAGGCTGTGAAGAAATCATCCCAGGAGGGATGTTAGCCCACGATCTACTGCATCGTAGAACGAATCTCCAACACGTGCACGGCTACAAGATATATCAAAGGAAATAAAAATAATGTGGCTCGGCACACACAAAAATAACACGAAATGGCAAAAAAAAATCACTAATAGTTTATCTTACCCGTATCGGCGGGTGAAATTACCAATTGAATGGAAAGAAGGATGTATAAAAGTATATAAATATTCGTAGAACACCTACATTCTATATGGTTAAGTTCAACGAGGAGGCAATAACCTCGCGAGCAGGAATATATATGAAATCGATCGTGCTCAGAACTCCAGTCTGGTGTGACTAATCGACACGTAATACAATATTTAGAAAGATGTATAAAACAGAGATAACTAAAAATTATTTCATTAGGTTACTTTAAATTATATTTGCATTTGGAAATACTAAATACTCATTAAATCATTAAGTAAAATTTAGTTTTGGACACACCATAGACATATATCGCATTGTAAAATTATTTAAATTGACATCAAATAATTTGCTTCTTCAAGTTAACAAGATCAGGACAACAGTAAAACAATTTTAATAGATTCTCAATGTTTTACATTTTGAATTGCATAAACAAATCGAATAAATATAACTGAAGAAAGTTTTTGTTAAACCAATCATTTTTGGTGAAACCAAACATATTATATTAATAGTAACCAAAATTAAACAAATTAAAGCTATGCCAACACAACTGCCACACTGTGGCGTGTCCAGAGGGGATCAGTTCACGCATTAATTAGGGGGATCAAGGTAGTCAGATGGATAGAGCACTCCAATATATAAAATACTACTTTTATTCAATATTAAACATCCACTACAAATATCACAAAGATCGCCTAATGGCGTTACTTTACACTTAGCTATAACTACAATGACTGCGGCACAAGTCCGTACTAAAGTTAATATCAAGTCCACTGAGGTGCTCCTTGACTCTTATGGAGTCTGCAATAATGCCACGAATATCCCTAATACGTCGCGACCTAGGGCGCCCTACAGGAGATATATTTAGCATGTTAATAGCGTCGTATACTTCGGGCAGACCTCCTCGACGGTGGCGGCAGTCTGGAATCGAAGGAGGACCACGGGGCTAGTGGTCGTCCTTCTCCGGGAGTCGTCCTTCTGACGTCTGGATTCAAGATGGCCGCGAACCGCCATCGCCCCAGACTTATATAGGGCTGATCCCCAGCCTCAATACCTTTCCCTGGTGGGGGTGTTTTCAAAACAGCCGGGCTGGCTCGTCGAGGTCGCGCCATCCTGTGTTCTAGCCCGTCACCTGCCAGCCCTGTCTACTGGTGGCCACACCAATATGGCTTAGTAAAGGCTATTCGCGACAAAGTGAGCACTTTAGAAATGAACCTTAGAAAAAAGTTCCTGCCCCTGCCTGCATAAATTTTAATGGACTATCTGAGTGGCATTCGCCCAGTAAAGTTGGTAACGATTGTTGGGAAGTTTTATAACATAACTTAAGTTAAATAGGTAACCATTTATAATGACTTCAATTATTTATTTCGGTTTCTGTATTTTTTAATGCATCGAAGTTTAAAAATGACCAGATTTGTAAAATGTTAACTTCCCTAATAGTTTCAGATTTTCACTTGACCGACGCATGAATAAAGTGACGTGCCCCATGACAATGTTAATCTTACATAAGGCGGAAGAATACACAACGTGCATACAAGTAGAACTTAAACAGGGCTTTCTAAAGTGCTAGTTTTACCGTGACCAACCTATATACAATTATACTATATGAAAAAATAATTAAAAGTAGAAAATTTGAAAATCACAGACAGGTACTTTTATTTTATTTAGTTGTATAGATATTAAGTACAAGCCAAGACGAAGTAGCCATTCAGAGCCCAGTGATGTTTGTTGTTGGCGGGAAACTATATCTACGTCTTGGATTTAGGTTATGTCGTATCGTGCAATCGTATGTAACGAATTAAATACCTCTTCGTGCAAATAAGCGTTCGAAGTTATGGCATATTTCTTGGCAGAGGTTATTGAATGCGATTTATTCAACCTTGTGCAAATTTATTGACGTAAATGTCCATTGGTATCCGACAATTCTGGTTATATAGACTTAACAGTTTCTAGACCAATCATAAACTTCAAAACTTTATTTCCGTGTACTTAACGAGTCATAAGTACAATTCTTAATTCTTCGGTATTTAATCGTAAACCCACCCGTAGTTGAAGACTACACAGAAGAGAGGGGTGAGGGGGTCGACGCCTCTGCTGGTGGACAAGCGGAGGGGCGGCCATCTCCATAGCTCCCGTACAGGACGGCTATGGGTGCGTTTACACGGCGGCAGTAATTCGCGATAGTTCCTATCGCGAGAGCTACTCTCGCATTACTATCGACGTGTAAACTGCACGATAGGTACTGTCGTACCGTTGCGATATCACTATCTCGAGATCAGCTCGAGCTAGATAGTTGATAGTAATTGTCGTGGCAGAACGTACAACTATAGTGTAACTATCGTAGTGTAAACTGTCTAGCATCAATATCGTGAGAGTGGGGGTCATAAATGTTATACATGTGTTTACTTTAATATTTACATTCCAGAATAATTTGGATTCTGTTGATATCTGTCGCGGTTCTTACACTACGTGGCGGTATGAAAGGCCGCATATTATCATATAGGTTTGACACGACAGTAATGACAGCATATTTATTGTCATATAATAAACTACGGGAACTATAGATGTTTACATGTCATTAATATCCTGTCACGATATCTAACTACCCCAGCAGATATCAAACTATTGACAAAAGGATATACGCGTAGGGCCTATCAAAGCATTTACGCAATTGCTGTCGGATATGTCCCGTTTGAGGTTAACTATCACAGCATGTGTAGATCGTATGTGTAAACAGGACCTATCGTGACAGTGACTGTCACTTTCGTGATAGCTACTGCCACCGTGTAAACGCGCCTTATATGGCTGCGAGCGTCGCGGATTCAGGACCTTCCGCGGACGAAGCATCTGTTACACCGTGTTTGATGGGGGAGGGGGGTGAGGGGAAAGTACGTAACCTATAAACAGTGGAATTCAGGGCATTAATTTCTACTAATTGAAGCCACGCCCCCCGACCCGCGTTGCGAAATGAAGCGACCGGGTGGAAACACACTCTCTCAGCACGCTTCTGACGTGTAGTAACTGATCCTCGACCACTCGACAACGGGGGTGATTATTCAGCGAGGGCAAACACACACACACACAAAAGTACATCGCCGGACGCCTGTTGATTCCGTTCTTATCGCTTCCTCCCCGGGCGGGGGACGTTAATGAATGTCGCATGCGGCGAATCCCCCATAATCCGACAATTGGGGAGTAGTCCCTATTGTCGGCCGGTGTTTACACGTCCGCGTGGAACAACGGCATATGTGCGAGTGAGATTGTGTTTCGCTTCCGCCACCACCACGGTCGACGGGGACCGCAAACGAAATGATATTACGTGCAGCTGAAGCTGGTCGCAGGATTTCCTCGGGGATCTCCCGTTTCCCCCCGCTCTGGCATTCCGGCGCTGCTTCATTCTCGCCTCATTTCGCCCTCGCCGGCTCTCAAAACCTCGTTGTTAAGATCCGCCCAAATCTCTTAACTCAACTTTAAAACAATTGCTCGAATTAGACGTGTTAATTTATTTGTTAAATATGCCATGTGTCGCAAGAATTTTATACTTCTGTTAACATAAAAGTATATTATTTTTGGTTAAATTGAACTTTTAGCTATATGTTTTCTGTAAAATGTAATATCATATTTAAAATTAATATTAATTAAAACAGAGAGTTAGTATATGCGTATGTAATGCCTGGTAAGAAATAGTTCATATGCAAAATATTGTTAAACTGAGTACGCCCGAATATGGTGTTATATTCCATTGGTGTAACATTCTAGACTTAGTTAAGATCATGTTTCATGATAATTTTTTATTTCATTACCTGAAATAAATTTATGTAAAAACCACATAAATATAAATATTTGTAGTAGAATTATTATAGTTTTCAAAATATAGCACCGAAAAGTCGGAAATTTAGAAATATAGGATCCCAGGTGTCTATTCTCCTAATTAACTTTGCCAAATATATCACATGTCATGTAATCTATATCATATACACATAATGTTAAGTATAAAGCATATTTTACCACGGGTACTCTGATGTTGGTATCCTGAATCTATTTTAAAATAGGGGTTTATGTTTTCGCCAACACATTTTTATCTGTCCAAAACAAATGAATAATTCTTTATATTATTTTATCTTGGACGAATAAAATTGCGTTGGCAAAAACACCATGCCTTTTTAGAATATATTCAGGATGCCAATACTAGAGTACCAATAGTAAAGTATCATTGGCACTTAACAAGCATCTTGTGTGTATGATATACATATATCGTATATATGTGAATTATTTGACAAAGTTAATCATTAGCATAGTTTGGGCTCCCATATTACGAAGTTTTTGACTTTCGGTTCTATATTTAGATAACTGTTAAATCTCTTGGGTGTCATTTAAAACTCCATAGTCATAAAGCCTTAGTATTTAACTATGAAAATCTCGGGAAATGGTTTAAAAAATTTAGTCAAGAATTTAGAAATATGAATGTTTAAAAAAAAATAGGACATTACAGTTAACAATAATTATTATTGTAAAGAAAGTGATTGTTTAAGAGCAAATCATGAATGTAATTTCACCCCGCAAAGATAGTTATACCCTAATGGTATTTATTTGAAGAGTGCAAGAAGTTAAATAATAGCGCCTCTGTCCTGTTTAAAGAGGGGGAAAAAAGGCCACGTTCATGCGAGTTGCATCGCTCTCGGTTGGAAAGACATGCCAGAAGTAGCACACTGTTAATTATATATGAATATATAACATTAATTCTGGATATGCGGATTATGGCAGTCGCCTCATCCTGTCTCCCGCAGGGACTTGATGGTTCTGCGGTATCGCGATAAGGAAGCCAAACCTTTACGTACTATGTCGGCTCGCTTGGTTACAATTTCAGTCAGACTGGGGCAAGCATTGATTTTAAAGAAGTTTTCAACATTTACGTGAATATTGTTTTACTAAATGGGTTTAATTCCACTCAAGAAACACTTATTGTCACGTATTCTTGTAGTGTAAAAGTATCTGCCAAATTTATTTTATTTATGATTGCTATAGTTTCAATATACTTTCGACGGGATCGCACGCTTTTCTGTCCTGGGCGCATGGAAATTCTCCTGGTATAGACACCATGCTCTACTGAAACTGCTACCTAAGGGTCGTTCACGATAAAGTGAGCACTTTTGAAATCAACCTTAAGAAAAAGTCACCACTCCTACCTAAATGTACAGTATTTTATCGGGTGCACTGAGTGGCATGCGCTTATTAGAGTTAGTAATGATGGAGGGAACGTATTTCCACGGCTTAACGTCAAACTAAAAGTATTTAGTAAACATTTGTGATAATTTATATTATTTAGGTATATTTTCCAATTCCTTTTGTTTTTATGTGTCTAAGTGAAAAAATTAGCATGTGTGTAAAACATTTACTTGTCTAATAATTCCATAGTTTTACTTGACCGATGTATGCATAAAGTGATGAGGCCCACAGCAGTGTTAATCTTACATACAGTATAGCGGAAGAATACACACATGCATACAAGTAATTTTAAGCAAGGCTTTCGAAAGTGCTCAGTTTACTGTGAACAGCATATACCGACGTGGATGATTGACCACGCGAGCCGCTGGCTCAGTTCGTTACTGGTGTAGGTGGACAAAGGGGGAGGAGAAACAGATGACGTATTGCGGTACTAGGTTGGAGCTTAGAACTCGTCAACTACGGTATAATTTTAATGCCCCTTCGCGTTGAGTGTATATCAACCCTTGTCCGTTGGGAGCCCATCGGCGCAGTGTTGCAATACTCCAAATGGGGGTAGGGCACTATCGCCTGGTGGATAGCCCTCATAGAGCGGCATGGGAACAGCACATGACTAGTGCAGGTGAATGTCCGTGACTGCCTGACGATGAAATGGTTTTTCTGGATCGTCCAGAACAGGTTTCTCGTGTATGGATAACTTCGCGTGATAATTGCTACCACCCACGGCTGTAGAACACAGGTCTGGACACTCGCCTATCTAACAATGTTAGCGAATTGACCCCCTTATTGACTAATTTAGTTCATGCAGTTGCCGCAGAGCGCTGTAAGCAAACTATTTTTGATAGCGTTGGTGGTACATGGATAAAACCATAGAGATATGAACTTCATTTCCCCATTTTAAGAAAAAATTGCAACTCCCCTCCCTATGCTAGCCATGTCAACATCACTACTTCGGTAGCAGTGCTCTGTGGCTGGATTTGTGCACTAAATGGGTCTATAAGGCCGTCAAATTTTCAAAATTAGTATCCGGACCTGTCTTCTACAGCCGTGCTCCATACACAATCTGACAGTGCAGTCCTAGCCGCCAAAATGACAAGCAATTCTGTCGACCCTACCTCTCCCGGCTCTACTATATGCTCTATCTCAAGCTTCTTGAGTTGATCGATCATAGGGCTGTCACGTACGTCTTCTCAACATAACTTGCTATAGGATATCAGGAGGGATCACATTCCCTGAGAATTACCAGATGTTGAGCTGTTTTCAAGGCGGGTTTATAATAGAAAAATTAAGCACTAAAATCCTCATATTAGCTAACTATTGAGCTCAAGGCCTTTATTTCAACAATATTTTCTTGGGGGAAGCCCTTCCGACCTCAGAAGTGGGTTCTTTGGGCTTCGGCTTGGATGATATGACGAAGATGGAGGACTTACTGCTGGACGTGTACAGAAGAACTGAAAGTGCGATTTATTATGTAATGATCCCCAATGGAACTTATCAGTTCCGGTGCGCTGTTAGGATTTTCTTAAGGGAGTCGGGTCCCAAAAAAAATTTATTATTTCCTATTTGTACCAAACATTGCTCAACTCGTGCGCATTGTATGTGATTACATTTTCTTGAATAAAAACATTTTAACACTCTATAGTTTCGAATCATTTACTGTCAAATTACGAAATTCTTCTGTTTCTTTGCAATCGCAGGTAATAACAAATACTAAGTTGTACAGATGGAAAAATTTACAAAGTAAATTAACCTATGGGCTACCACAATCACCAAATAACAAGCCACATCTATAAAAAATGTTTAATATAAATTTTCTTTTGTATATTTTGAACACATTTTAAAATGTATTAACTGTTATTTGGTGATGCGGTATCGCGATAAGGAAGACAAGCCTTCACAGACGCTGGATCGATTAGTTAATAAAGGCTGTTAACTATAAAGTGAGTCCTTTTGAAATCCACCTTAGAAAAAAGTCACTGCTCCTACATGTTCATATTTTAACGGGCGCACTGAGTGACATGCACCCAGTAAATTTGTTAACGATAGGAGGGGGGGGGGGAAATAGTTCCCTATCTTAACGTCGAATAAAAGATGTTAGGTAAGCATTTGTGATAACTTAAATAATTTCTATCGCTTTCTGTTTTTTTTTTTTTTTTTTTTTTTAGTGTGTCGAAGTGTAAAAAATTAACAGATTTTTTAAATACTTACTCTTCTAATAATTTTAAAGTCTCACTTGACTGACGCATGAAGTAAGCGATGAGGTCCATGGCGAAGATAATATTAAATAAGGCGGAAGAACACACAACGTGCATACAAATAGATCTTAAGCAGGGATTTCAAAGTGCTAATTTTATCGTGAAAAGCCTGTATTTGTTATTACAGCTGCTACAAATACAAGAATGTTGTATTTGACATCAAATTATTTAAAAAAATATAATGTGTAAAACTTTTTATGAGAGGAAAGTGCCATCACATACAATGCGTACGAGTTGAACATTGTTGTTTGGTACGATCATAAAGTAGTTAAAATTTTGGAGTTCGACACCCTTAAGCATTAAAAGATATAGTTGTATATTATATCTCAAGTGTAACCTGTGAGGTGACGACGTATCAGAACAAAGCAGTCATTGTCGTTAGCGGGGAACTGCTATTTACAGTAATGTAAGTATAAAAAATATTGGAAATGCATGTGTGGACATGTTTACGATTATATTTGGTCACAAAAATAATCTTGGCTTTGAAGTATGATTTTCTATAATATTTTTTGTGTTATTCGAGGATAGGAACGAAAGTAAACAGGACAAGGATGTATGATAGAACTGTTACGTAACGGATTATTTAACTTTTTCATATTCGTTTATACACGAGAAAAAATACGTTTCGTTGAGTCGAGTAATAGCTCCAACTCCTAACTTGTGTTTGAAGCACAGTAACTATCCGTCGTGTCATAATTTTCCTCTGCCAATAACCACGTGAAGAGATAATGATATCATGGCACCAGCCGAGAAATTTCATTCAAAATATACCTCGTTACGTGTTATTGAACGGAACAATTTTTTTCTAATAAAGTACAATGTATAAATAGTACATCTGTGTAAATATACATTTCAAAAATAAATAACCACTTGGAAATATTAACATATGCGAGTAGCAGTAATTTCCTCATGCACCACTGAAGGAAAAGTGTGCGTTCTGTTACGAATTAGCTTGTAAGTAGATTTATACCTGAAAGGGACTATGGGAGTAGCTAAATAATTAGTCATGATTACTTAGAGCACAACAGTATAAGATGGGGTTTATTGAAAATAAGTATTATACAACTATTTACGCGACTATTGATCGGGGGAGGTTAAATGGAACACCGAGTTGCTAGTTAATTATAATAAGTTTTATTACCGCACGCCGCTACTATCGCAATCTAATCGTAAAGTCCCCACTTTGTTTATGTTGCCGGAGGCTGATTCTAGGAGGCGGTTAACGACGGCCGGACATACCCATCTCCATGTCTTCTTGGTCCGCTGCCCCGATAACAAAAGTCGACGCTCCCAGTGTTACGTTGGCCTATATCGGGCGCGTTATTTAATATTTTCGGCCCCGTTTACTGGCAGGTGGAGGAGATTTCTGCAACTGTCTTTCGCAAGGTGTTATTGCAATCACGTTCGTGCCCTGGTTCTATGTTTGAAGGTGTGATCAGGCAGAGCGTTGAGCTAAGGCCTGATCACTTCATAACAGTTCACATTCGCTATACTGCCTGTCTGAATACGTGGTAGCAGGGGGCAAAAAGCTGTGTGGGGGCGTACGTTAAATTCGAGCATTGCCAATGGGGTGAGGCCCTATAACGATAGTGCACTGAGATCCGTTTCAAACACGTCTCGGTGACTCACGTTTGTTCCAGTCGGCAGGAACACTGTCTGCGAAGATTGAAATCTAAACTTAACGATATACTGGCCGACAAACTTGCAATCACCATCCTGTCCAACACAGACGAGAGCTGGCATATCTTCGATGAAGGAGGGTGACTTTTTTCCATCCATTGGTTGGTCGAGGCGCGGTTAGGCTTTATGGTCTACGGCGCAACGTCAAAATAACAAAAGGCACGGTCACATACTGCGCTAATGGTTCGTATACACTCTTATAGGCCGTTCACGATAAAGTGAGCACTTTTGAAATCAATCTTAGATAAATGTTACTGTCCCTACCTTCATATATTTCAACGGGTGCCCTGAGTGACATGCGCCCAGTAAAGTTGGTAACGATGGATGAGAAGTGGGAAGTAGTTCCGTATCTTAACTTTGAATAAAAAGCGTTAGGTAACCAATTTGATAACTTAAATTATTTTTTTCGCTTTCTGTTTATTTTTTAAACATTGAAGTGTAAAAATTGAGCAGATTTGTTAGATATTTACTTTTAAAATAATTTCACAGTTTCACTTTACCGACGCATGAATAAAGTGCTGAGGCCCACGACAATGTTAATCTTACATAAGGCGGAAGAATACACAACGTGCATACAAGTATATTTTAAGCAGGGCTTTCAAAAACGCTCATTTTACAGTGAGAGTTCGTAGTTACGCTGACAAGGGCGTGTCGGATTGCAGTGCTATTCGAAAGGAAGGCTAAAATCACCAAGAACAAGAAATGATTACAAATTGAGACTGGTGTGAGAAATATTCACAGCGCTACACATGCGTCTCGCAGTATGACGTCAGGTCGCTATGTTTGCGAACACATTTCGCCAGAGGTCGCGGCGAGTAATTATAATTATCACTCCGCTAATGGTGGTCCTGCGCTAACCCATCCCATGGAGTTTAAATATCCCTGCAGATTTCGAGGTAGCTAGATAAGGCGTCGTCCAATAGCATCCCAAAAGGGATATGTCTGGCAATGCGACTGGCCATAACAAGAGCGCACGTGGCTTCAGAGTACGCTCTAGACGACAGCGGTACGAGGATGAATAGAGCGCTGGCGTGGGCGTTCAAAACGGAAGGTCCACTGGTCGCAGGACCAAATAAATGTACCGGTGGCTTTCGAAGTACCAGTGATGAAAACCTGTGATCGGGCAACGTGGAAACGAAATTTCACCCCGTACTATGACTGTCTGGGCAAGCGACATATCACAACAATCCGTTCATCTTGGTGCTGCCCGCCTTGCCTCCACACGCGTATACGTTGGTTGCCCCCGCCACCAAGCCAAAAGCCGCGCTCACTACTGAAGATTATAGGTTGTTCACGGTGAAATGAGCACTTTTCAAAGCCCTGCTTAAGATCTACTTGCCTAGGCGTTGTGTATTCCTCGGCCTTATGTAATATTAATGTGGCCGAGTGCCTCGGCATTTTATTCATGCGTCAGTAAAGTGAAACTGTGAAATTATTAAGAAAGTAAATACTTTACAAATTTGCTCATTTCTACACTGCGATACATTGAAAAGAACATCAAGTGAAAGAAATAATTTTAAGTTACCACAAATGGTTAGTTAACTCTTTTTATTTGACTTTAGAATATGGAACAACTTTCCAATCCATCGTTACCAACTTTACTGGGATAATGTCACTAATTGGGCCCATTAAAGTATATGAATGCAGGGGCAGTGGGCTTTTTCTAAGGTTCATTTCTAAAGTGCTCACTTAATCGTGAACAGCCTTTGCCCGCTTAAATACTGCATGGCTCCATTACGGTCGGTCATTACTCCATTGCAGTCTGTAGCAACGCTGATGTAGTGTTAACAGCAGTTGGGGTTAACAGTCCGCGGACACGTAATCCTGCGGTCTGTAGCCGTCTGCCAAATGATACTGGTCTCACAGGAGGATGCAGGATGTGTTATCGTTGCTCGGCGAACGTCCGTATTCGTGGTGGATGGAACACACTGCTAATGTCGGGCAATCCGTCAGTTCTCCTCGAGTGTGGTTCGTGGTGAGTAGAATGATCATGTCGATTCCAGTACAAGGGAATGGGAAGCAGGCGCCAAGCGCCGGCCAGCCGCCATGTTGTGAAGTCACCGAAACGCCATATTGAATCTGGGTGACATCGACCTTCACCTTGACATGCACGCCATGCTTGTGACCTTGAATGGCATTTAATTTTAAAAAAATTTAAAAATTATAAAGATCCCAAAAATTTGTTTTAAAAAAATTCTAAAAGAAGTTTTGTTAAATTTAAAATTGTTTTCAAAAATTATTTAAAGATATACATGTAGGAGGACCGGGGTTCGATGACAGGTGGAACGACTAAGTTCCTGATACTACCGACCCTCGCCAGGTCGGGCAGTGTCCACCTCATCTGCCACGTTAGATGTCGATGGCATTGACCCAATTCCCATGACTTTCAATAACCTTGAACACAAAAAATTTCCAAAAAATACTAAACTTCCAAAAAATCTCCAACAAATTCCCAAAAACCCTTGACGCTTGACTCGTGGCTCAAAACTCTAAACTCAAGACCCAAGACACAGGACCCTTGAACCAAGATAATTGATTCAAGATCCGAGACACTCGACCCTTGACCCCAAGACCCTTAGTCCTTGTCCCTTAAACCTTGACCTTAAACACAAAGAAAAAATATTGTAAAAAATTCCACCGGATTCTAAAAAAGATATATATATAAATTATTTAAAAAATATTTGAATCGATATACATTTATGAAAAAAGGAGGTAACCATAACTCGATGCTCACATCATTCTCCTTGATTTCAAAATTAACCCCATGCATGTTTTAACCATCCACACAACTGGAGTTTTATGTAGCTATAAGTATGCTACCCAGAATTTTTTTAATATATGTATATGTGATCAATCCATGGCCTTCATAGAGTAGCAACCACCTACCCAATTCATGTTATAATCATGGTATCGATCAGCATCTCGATGCACTTTTATGGACATATTTGGCATTAATTGAAATACCTGTATTGTTAGTCCCTTGAGACTTAGAATGTACGAGAATGATGAACAGTCTTATCTCCCATGGTTTTCTCGAACATCAATACCTTAATTGTGCAATCAATCCATCAATCTTTCGTAACTTTCTAATCTTTCATAATCGTCCTCATCGACAATGTTTCCATCAATCTTTAGCTATCTTTCCATTAATCCTTCGCAATATTTCGATCAATCTATCAATATTTCGATCAATTTGTTTTCGCAATCTTTCAATAAATCTTCCAATCTGCTGATTAATCTTTCACAATCTTTATAAATCTTTCCATCAATATTCTCATTATTCCTCATTGTTCCCATCTTCTCATCAATCTTTCATGCAATCATTCCATCACTCTTTCGCAATATTTCGCATTACTCTTCTTTCTCAGCAACTTTTCCATCAATCTTTATCAATCTTTCCAGCTTTCCATCAATGTTTTTATCTTCCCATCAGAGTGTCGCCCAATCATTCCATCAATCTTTCGTAATTTGTCCATCAGTCTTTAACAATCTTCCCATCTTTCTCTCAATGTTCCAATCTTCCCATTAATCTTTCGTGCAATCATCCTATGAATCTTTTGAAATATTTCGCATTTTTTCATCATCTTTCACAATCCTCACCCTTCTCAGCAATCTTCCCATTAATCTTTCGTAATATTTTGATCAATTATTCAGAATCTTTCGCAATCTGTCCCTCAATCTTTCGCAATATTTCCATCAAACTTCCACAATCTTTCGCAATCCTCCTCTTCGGCAAACTGTCTATCAATCTTTAGCAATCTTTCCATTAATCTTTCTAAATCTTTCAATGAGTCTTCCCGTCTTTCCCTCTGTGTTCCAATCTTCCCAGCAATCATTCTTTCAATCATTAAATCAATAATTCGCAATATTTCAATCAATCTTTTGCAATATTTCCATCAATATTGTACTATCTTTAAATAAATTTTTAGCAATCTTTCCATTCATCTTTCTTAATATTTCTATCAATCTTTCCACCTTTCTCTCAATGTTACAAACTTTCCATCAATCTTCTGTCCAATCATTCCATCAATCTTTCGCAATCTTTCGTAATCTTTAAGAATGTTTCATAATTTTTTCACAATCTTTCGCAATCCTCCTCCTCAGGAATCTTTTCCTCAATCTCTAGCAATCTTTCTAAAATTTTCCATCAAACTTTCTCAAACTTTCCATAAATCTTACAACCTTTGATCCAATTTTTAAACATTTTCATCAATCTTTCGTGCAGTTATTCAATCAATCTTTCGCAAGATTTTCATAGATCTTTCGCAAACTTTCTATAAACTTTTGGCGATCTTCCCATCTTTCCCTTAATGTCCCAATTTTCCCATCAATCTTTCGTCTAGTATTTCGATCAATCATCAATCCATAGTCAGTCCATGTGTGTGTCGTTTGTCCTCCATACATACATATTTTAAAAAAACATTCATTAACCAGCTGTCTCTACATATTTGTACTTGATGGATGCATTAATGTTTTGTATGCAGTCCACTATCTATGCATATTTATACTTCATTAATATTCTGTGCTTAGATCTGCACTTCACTAAACGAGTGCTAATAGTACCACTTTCAAGTTATGAGGGGTGAAAGGATACAGCACAAAACTATTAAAACACTATTATTATTAATATTATTTATTATTTTGTAACTACAAGTTCAGAAGAAAGCTGTTCATCACATCATGCGATGTAACCCCTTCCCTTGAGTTCGCAAATGATTGAAGGTATCTCAACAATAAGTGAGAGATCCTCATGTTTTTGAAGGTCAATCAGGTGTCTATAATCCATTCCCGATTGGAAGCGACTTATGAAAATCAACCTTTGAAAAAACACTCTAGGCAAAACATGTCAACCTGATATTTCATTAACCTGTATTCCATAAATATATAACACTATGGTTAACTTTAGAGTACTGTATTATTGAATAAATGAAACTTTACCTTAATATTTTCTATAACCGGTAATATTTATTTCTTTTTAAATATGAATTAACAACAGCGAGAGTAGCGAAGTGTTGGCACCAGCCGGTAAGAAATAGTTCACAATTAAAATATTATTTTAACCTAGTTTTTTAGTATACTATTTGTAAATTAAATGGTGCCTATTGAAATATTGAAATATTTAGGTAGCCCCGATGGCGACATATCTCATTTTTACAATTTAAAATAACAGCGGAAAATATCGTGAGTAGGCCGTAATGGTACGGTGTTTTTTTTATCGAGCGAGAGCAACTTTGAAGCAACTGTCTGCTGAGCGAGCTATGTTGCGCTCTGCCTTTGTCTGTTTCACACTCGGGAAGTTTCACTTCGGTACTATGCGGGCTAATTGTACCTGTTTTCAATTGTAGCATATTTCATACTTATTACAGCAAATTAATGATCTTTGAATTTGTACAACTGAAAAGAGATTTTAATGTTTGAATACTTATTCTAGTATATTTAGATATGATGGCGGGGCAGAAACAAAGTGAAGTTGGCAGACGTGGCGAGCCATGACATGGCGTATCGCTGTTTTACCAGACGAAACGTAAATTATACTTACTCCAAAAAATACTTCAAATTACCACATCACTTTTGTAGACGTTGTGTTTTTTAAACCTACCTAGACAAGTTACGATGTTGTGATAAATCTGTGTTTCCACGGCAGTAATAAATATACTGTGACGTGTGTTTCGTTAATCATTGCGTCTGTGAAATGGCGTGCGTTTATGCATCGTGGTCGATTCGCTAGCCTTGTATGTGAGTGATTTCAAATATTTAATTAGCACTATTTATACGTTTCAAACGTGAACTGTTCTTATGGCGAAGTTATTTATTTACATCCACGTATGTTTATTTATCACAACGCTGTACCTTTGCCCTGGATGTTTGAAACACAGTCGTGTAACCTGATTTACCAACAATCTCAAGAAAATAACCAAGCCCAGCCCCAATAAATTTCAATAAACCTAATACACAGTGGCAATACATATAAATATGAGTGGAATAAAAATTTCGGTAGGCTTATTTGAATGCATGTTCACCGCTATATTTTAATGCAGCCAATGATATACACATGTTGCCGTTGTTGAAAGTACTTCTTTTTTTTTCATAAATATGATGCAAACCAATGATAGTACGAAGTCTACTGCAGAGCTTACTTCTATGGATGTACATTTTCCCACATACTCCGCGACATGAGAGAACCGCCTGTACGAAGAGTTCTTTTCGCACGATGGATCATTGTGACGATGGGCACATGCAGTTTATGCAATGTGATATATTGAAGGGTCACATCAAGAACTGCAAGCATTCGTCTTTCGAGAGCCAACAGGTGGTGTCGCCGACACCTGGTGCTGCATCAATGGGTACTGATTCCACACTCGATTATCACAGTACAGTTAATGCTAGTTACGGAATGAGGTACTCACGGAGTTTGGTAGAGTCAATGTGTGTGTAATGTACACGTCGAAGACGTTCGTGTGAAATCGATGAACATCAGAATAAGCAGTTATCTGCTCTAAATATTGATTATGACTGTGCGACCCCTGCGAGGAAAAATAAAATTAATATTGAGGATAAAACAGGAGGTAAAGACGACCATAAAAACACCATTGGCGAAAATAAATGTGAAGACTGTTCTAGCACTGAATTACGATGACGATTTTCTTGATGCGTTGGCAGAGCCCTCGACTACATTTTGCTGCAATGAGCGACATGAGGCAGAAAATGCTGAGAATACTTGTCTCTTTTTCCGAAGACCCCAATGAACTTGTTGACGAACTCAGACATTTGATTGACCAGCAAAAACATGGGGAACTTTCACGCATTTTAAAAATATCCTCAATCATTAGTGAACTAAAGGGGAGACGTTATATCGCATGATGAAATGTTCAGCTTTCTTCGGAAGTTGTAATTACAAAATATTAGATGCTTTTAATAAAAATTGTACTGTAGTATATTTGTCCCATATCCTTTAATCCCTTATAACTTCAAAGTGGTTATATTAGCACCTGTTTATTGAAGTACAGATCTACACACATAATATTAATTAAGTATTTAAGTATAAAAATGTATAGATAGTGGATTGCGTACAATAAATTAATGTAGTCAAATACAAATGTGTAAAGATAGATAAAGAATGAATGATTATATATATATATATATATATATATATATATATATATATATATATATATATATATATATATATATAGATGGGGAACAGACAACACACACATGGACTGATTATTGATTGATGATGGATCGAAATATTGGTAGTAAGATTGGTGGGAAGTTTGGAACATTGAGAGAAAGATTGTGAGATTGATGGAAAGATTTTGAGAATGACCGAATGATTGATGAAAAGATTTAAAGATTGTAAGATTAGTGGATATATTGGTACTGTTTGATAGGAAGATTGGGGAAGATTTATGGAAAGATTGCAAAAGACTGATGGAAATATTGCGAAAGACTGATGGATAGATTGCGAAAGACTGATGAAAAGATTGTGAAAGATTAATGGGATGATTAGACGAAAGATTCATAAGAATATTGGAACATTGAGGGAAAAATGGGAAGATTGATGGAAAGATTGCGAAATATTGGTGTCAAGATTGCTGAATATTTATGAAAAGATTGTGAAAGATTGCGAAAGATTGATGAAATGATTGGACGAAAGATTAAGAGAAGATTGGAACATTAAGTGAAAGGTGGGAAATTTGATGGAAATATTGAGAAATACTGTGAAAGATTAATGGCCAGATTGAAATATTTATGGAATTTTTGCGAAGCAATTGATGAAAAAATTGAAATATTGATGTAAATAATGCGAAAGATTGATGGAAAAGTTGCTAAAGATTGTTTGAAAGATTGCTGCGGGGAAGGAAGATTTTGAAATATTGTGAAATATTGCGAAAGAGTGATGGAATTGGACGAAAGATTGATGGGAAGAGTGTAAAATTGAGGGAAAGATGAGAAGATTGATGGAAATATTTCGAAATATTGATGGAAAAATTGCTAATTATTAATTGGAAGATTACCGAGAAGGAGGATTGCGAAAAATTAAAAAAGATTGATGTAATGATTGGATGGCAATTTGATGGTAAGATTGGAACATTGAGAGAAAGATGGGAAGATTTGTGGTAAGATTGAGAAAGATTGTGAAGATTGAAAGATTTGTCGAAAGTCTGCGAAAATTAATTGATAGAAATATTTAAATATCGATCTAAGTGTTAAGTACGATTAATGGAATGATTGGTAAATATTGATGGATCGATTGTTGAGGAAGAGGATTGTGAAAGATTGTGAAATATTGCCAAATATTGATTGGATGGTTGAACGATTGAGGGGTTGATATTGACAAAGACCGTCCGTGATAAGAATGTTTATTACCATCGTACATTCCAAGTTTCAAAGGACTAGCACTATTGATATTTCAATTAATGCCAAGTATGCCTATAAGAGTGTTTTTAGATACTGATCCATGCCATTATTATTACATGACTTGGGCAGGTGGTTTCTACTCGTATGAAGGGCTTGGATAGGTCGTATACACATATAATTAAAAAAATCTGAGTAGCATATTTATACCCCCCTAAAAAGTTCAGCTATATGCATGGTTAAAACATGTATGCTGTTTAGTTTGACAACAAGCAAAACGACATTGGCAGTGAGGTAAGGTTACCACCTTTTTTCGTTAATATAAATTGATTTAATTACTATTTGTAAGTTTTTATATTTTTTAGATTTTCTTTGGAGTTTATTTTAAATGTTTGAATTTTTTTTTGTTTTATTTTAAGGATCAAGGCTCAGGGCTATGGGTCTTGGGGTTGAGGGTCGAGTGTCTTGGGTCAAGGATCTTGGTTCTTCGGTCTTGAGTTTAGCTTCTTGAATCATAAGTCAAGTGTCAAGGTTTTTTTTTTTTTTTTTGTTTTGGGGGGAATTCTTGAAATTATTTGGAAATTTTTTGTGATTTTTATAGTTTTAAGGAATTTTTTTGGGTTCAACATCATTCAAACTCACGGTAATTGGGTTGAAGTCACGGGTCAAGGTTGATATCTGACATGTTTGACGAAATGGTCACCAGCCGACCTGACTAGGGTCGGTCGTGTCGGGAGCTTAATCGATCCACCTGTCATCTAACCCCGGTGATCCTACATATGCATCCTAAAAATATTTTTTTACATTTTTTAGAATTTTTTAAAAGATTTTAGGTATTTTCTTATGATTTCTTGGGGTTCTTTCGATTTTTTTTTTTTGTTCTAGGTCAGTCAAGGTCATGGTCGTGGGGTCAAGGTTAAGGTTCAAGGTCGAGGTCACTCAGTTTCAATATGGCAGTTGGGTGGCGTCACAACATGGCGACCGACCGGTGCCTAGCGCCTTCTTCCCCATCCCCTTGTGCCACAATCGGCATAATCATTCTACTGTGGTGGTCTCCCAGATCCTGCGTGGCTTGTGCGCGTGCAATCCACTGGCACAAATTGCGTGCTACGGTAGTATAGGCTATTCACTGTAAGTTGAGCACATTTTAAGGCCCTTCTGAAGTTTTCCTTTCAAATAATTTCTACATTTCCTCCACTTTTTAATGTAAACATTGCAATAATACTAATAAACATAGTGTATTCACTTCATCACTCTCATAAGTTAACGTCTGAGACTGCAAATAAATATATTTAACAGGGGTTAATGACTTTTGAGAGGACCTTAAAAAGTGCTCGATTTACCGTAAACAGCCCATAACCGCACGAGCGGTATGGTGCGCAATACGGCGAAATGACCATCCCGCATCCCGCAGCTGGAATGGCGTGACTCGTCTCAAACGCATCCAACTGTTCCAAGTGCTGTCGCATGCATCTCCGAGGCATGCTATACTTTGAAAAAGACGCTACCAACACAACAGCGTGAGTTCGAATGGAAATCATGCACACATGGACAATATTGTATAGTTTGGCAGGAACAGAGGTAAGTTCCGCTCTGCTAGAGTCACTTGCGCGGCCGAGCGTGAAACATCAATCATCTGCATGTCTCACAGTGTCCTACCTACCCACCACATTTCATTCCCGTAAGTCGTTCCTTCTAGATACAAATATATATATATTTTTTTTTATGAAGAGCGTGTATACACGTAAAACATTAGCCAATATGCCTTTTGCGTTTCACTTGTGCATGAGTGATAGCTACAGCCTGTAACACAACAGCTATAGGCTGTTCTCGGTAAAATGAGCACTTTTGAAAGCACTGATTAAGATCTAATTGTATGCACGTTGTGTATTGTTCCGCCTTATGTAACATTAACATTGCCATGGGCCTCATTAATTTATTCATGCGTCGGTCAAGTGTAATACAGAAATTATTAAAAAGTAAACATTTTACAAATCTTCTAATTTTTACACTTCGGCAAATTAAAAAAAAAAAACAGAAAGAGAAATAAATAATTTAAATTATCACAAATTGTTACCTAATACTTTTATAATTCGACTTTAATATATGGAACTACTTTCCATTCATCATTACCAACTTTACTGGGCGCATGTCACTCAGTGTGCTCGTTAAAATACTTGCAGGTAGGGGCAGTGACTTTTTTCTAAGGTTGACTTCAAAAGTGCTCACTTTATCGTGAACAGCGTTTCCTAGTCCACCCTCGCATTGCTCCTGTGTATATTATATACGGCCACTCCGCGTCCTTTCCTTTGCCCGCCACCCTCCACCCCCCCCCCCCCTTCATCACTGCGGGGGCGTGCGATGGGCAGTGTTTCAAGGTCGCGAAGATACATCAACAGTAACCGGAGAATAGCGTACAGTTATAATAGGGCTCCCGCATAACACTTGCGCATAACGCAGGAACCCCTATCGGGTAACGTTCCGCCTCTTGTCCATGGGAAATATGTCTTGGATTATCGTTGCAAGAATGTTCTGGTCGTTGCCCTCGCCTTTCCTCAGCGTTACTCGGGATGCGGAGAACCTTCTGTACCGGACCGGCTGATCTGTATAAACCGCAGAAGGCATCCGAGTAGAGAGTCTGGAACCTTGTACGGCAATGAACGTTAAGAGCGAGGAACCACTTAATGGCAACGCAGTAGCTAGCGAGTGGGTTCTGCGGGAATATGTAGACTGAGAGTGTGACCGAATGTGAGGACGTTGAACTGGATGGGTGACAGATATTTGCAAGGATGGCAATAGACAGTTCGTATGTTTAAATAATAAAGGTGGATTAAGAGCCGATTGCACAGTCAAGGGAAAGCACAATATAAGAAAAATTTAAGGAATATCCATTGCAGAAACATGTTTGAAGTGAAATCAAAGGAAAATCTTAGTTTTATCTTAAGGGGCCGACAGGCCACCCTTAGATTAAAAAATTCACCCGACCTCGAAACTTATAAAAATTAACAATTTAAATAATAGACCGATTTACACAATTCGAATGCCGTTATGTTACAAATTCGTGGTTTAATACGTACATACACGGGGATCCATTTTTCTTTAAATACCGCGGTTTTTTCAACCGCGGTAGGAGAATACAAGCTTTTATGGGGAAAAGGGGTATAAGTCGACCGACTATTTAGGCCCGTTCTGCAATGCACGGATACGTAAAATAACGGATTCGGAAATGCAAGGGGAACACGTCGACAACCTCGAGATGAATTTTAACCATTCTACAATACGAATAAACGTACGGTCTTGCAACTTACGAAATCGAAAATACTCAACTGTTTCAAATTACTGATACGGATTCCTTAATATACACATTTCATTTCGTATATTTTTACAGTGTTTAAAAGTACGTAGAAACTACTGCCGAACCATGTACACTTATTTGTTTAAACAAAAATAATTATCACTAAGCCAAATCGAAGCACTTGTTGACGTGTATACCACAATGGCCACGAAAACGAGTGTCAAAAAATCAAATACTCGATTTCTATTGGCATCACGGATTCATGGACGGACACGCGAGAGTTGGCAGTTGCAGAGCTTTCTTACGTGTATCAGTACGTTAGCGTTTCACTACTAGACAATCGGGTGTATTACGCACAAAATAGTAACTAAATACACTGTTGGAGATGCCTTGTGTTTGAAGCAAAACACGGCACTTTGTTTATCGATAATAGATATGAAGATACGTGTTCGAAATTAAATCACTCACTCGTGTGCTAGGGGTTGCAGCTAATACATTGCCGTGCACACGTAGCTGGGCGAGCGCCTAGATCCTCTGCAGTACGGCCGGGCGCGGCAGGCTCGCATCCGTCGCTCGGCTCTAGATCCTCGGGTCTGGACAGCTGTCGGTCGGTCGCTACAAGATTATTCTGGCGGCGGCCAGCCGGCCACCGCGCCGCCATTGCTGTCGTTGCAGATGCGGTTCACTTCGTCGCAGCAGCCCGGCGTTGGGAGAACATGCTGATAAATGCTATTCACGTCAATGTGTTGAACTTCTGCGAAATTTAGGCGGCGTGTTGGCCTCTGCACTGGCAAGATGAGGTCCGACAGTGTTAGGTGTTAAAGAGAGTTATATTCTTGTTTTGTTTTTTTTTTGTATCGTGCTTACTAACAAACTATTTATTTATAGGTTAAAATCACGTTAATTTGGTTACCTTCAACACTCTCATCGACAAAAAAAAATTGTTATGTAAGTATACTGAGGAAAAAGTACTAATACACAGTTATTTTGTGTTATGGGAAAATAATGCTCTTTCTTCCTTTTGCAACAATTTCATGTGCGTTGACCTCTGCAGTGAGTTTTTCCCACGCTTTATTTTTCATTGCAACGGAATGAGTATCACTCTTCATAACTTCAATATTTTTAGTTTTTGTAATTAACGGACACAATGCATCGTTTTCTTCTGTAGTGAAAAAAAAATTTACTGGACGTCATTATTCATAGAGGAAGATGGCCAAAGAAAATGAACAAAACTTCTTCTTCTTTACCTTTAAGTGCCAACATGATTAGAATTATTTTGTGATTTCAAGGTGGTGCAACAGAAGGATTTTTTTCCCACCATGTATGTGGTATCGCTTCAGCTTAAGTCTAATCTCGCTAAAGCGATCTTTAATGGAGAACTGTGCAACACCGAAGACAAATCTTACATATTTCTTAAATAATATCTTATCTTTGCCTTTATGTTAAGATTTTTCTCGTGGAACTATGCAATCGACCCTTAGAGACGGTAACTTGTATAAAGAAAGTGGTAAGGACTTTGATAAGAATCGAAATCGGCATTAAATATTGCGTTCACTGAGAATGTGTTAATAGAAGATATAGGTAGTTTTATGTTGTAAATAATGGCTGTCTGTATTTAATAACATTGTCAATAAATACTGAAATATTTATTTAGACCACCATCCCTCACAAACTCGTATAGGCCCTTGGCAACTTTTAACAATACATTACAAGAGATATTCCGTTGACTATACTAAATAAATTATAAAGTTGTTTTAGGTTTGAAGAACTTGGCCAATATTATTCAGGATTAAAACTAAATATAATATAATGGGACCTCTAATTTTAGATTATATGTGTTTTTACAATAAAAGAAACAAGGCTTACCTAAAATTTATGTGTCACCTATATTAGTGCCCGTATGTGTTTGTATATGTCCATATACGTGTGTATAGAGGATGATTCTCAATTAGACCGATAAACTTTGGGAGGTGAATTTTTCATGAAAAAGTAAAAGAAAAACATATGTGTTACTTTATACCTAAACCGAATATTAAGGGAGGTGTGAGCACTTCAAAAAAAAAATCCAGGGTTTAAACCGTATTTGTGCAAAATATCGGTAACGAAGTAAAATACAATGACAACTCTCGAAACATTATTGTATGTTATCGGGATTATCAACGTAGGAGACGATATTTTGCACAAATGCGGTTTAAAACTCGTTTAATATTCGGTTTAGGCAGAAAGTGTCACATATGTTTCCCTTTTACTTTTTCGTAAAGAATCGCCTCCAGAAGTTTGTCGGTCTAATTGAGAATCATCCTGTATACTCACATAATCACGCTCTTGGCGTGGTTCGAAACGTGGCCGTGTGTACCCGGATTCGCTTGTCCCCCCGTGTTGCAGGGCCAGAACCCTCGAGGCGATCCTGGGAGTATCTAAAACCCGGTGATCCGCGATGGAGGTCGGCATCGCACACACGACCCCCTGGGCAGCAACCCCACCGTGGGAGTGATATGTGAAGAGGAGAAGGGGGGGGGGGAAAGGACCGCGGACCAAAAGGTAATTACACCCAGAAACAATCTCCTCTCGTTTGTCTTGGCGGGGCCGATGATTTAGCTTACCCGCGGGGAGAACGCTGCAAATATGGACAGCTACCACCCTGCAGTATCAACTTCGGTTAATTAACGGGGCCGAAGGGGGGAGGAAGGGAAAGCCGGTAGGTACGAACTTGGATAATTAGCAGCAGTCGCGCGCGCTGGGGATTACCGTACCTGGAGCAAGCCTTCCCCTTCTCCCCTCCCTCGCAACTCACTGCCCCAACAACCATCCTGTTCCCAGATTGTCCGGTGGCACCTGTTACTGAAGATGGCCGGCTGGATAGCAACGCTTTGCGCTTGCCCGGCGAACAAAGCCCTCCCTGGTACAAACGCGTGGCCCGGCGGATGTGAATTCTCCCTGGTTGCAGCTCGTATTCTGTTCCAAGAAAGGCTATCGCGTTTAATTCGGAAAACTAAAATACGAACTCATGTTTCAACACCCTGACGACTGTGGTCGAAGGGAGTACAACGGGCAACATTAAAATTTCTCTAACTTTTAAAAACAATTCTTACGACAGTATATTTTATTCCACCTCCCCCCCCCCCCCAATCCATTTCCCACACCCGGCGCCACCTTCTGCCACCACCCTCGCCAGCTAGTTTTTTTATCAGGAGTTTATGAAATCACTTATTTATTAAAATAATAATACTTGCGAATTCAAATCATTATAATTTCTTAAATGAATATTCCTATATCGACTTACAGCCACCCAATAATTAGTTTTGTAAAAAGCCTCGCTCTAGGTTATCCCGATTTACAGTATACCAGTACGTCTGTGGTAAATGTGTTTAAAGAAACCAATAGATCTGGCGTCCCTTCGAGGGGTAAATACAACATATTCATTCCCGCTCGGTATTTAACGTCAGCATATATGTACTGACTTATCTTAGCAATTATTTTGTTTTTAATATACATGTAGGTACATATAAACAAGAATTAAGTCGTAGAGGGTTGAGGGCTTTTTGTGAGCTTCAGTCGATTAACTGAGCTATATATTTTTTTTTTTCGGATTCTTCTTATGTTTAATTTTTTTTTTTTAACGTAAATGTTTCATATGAGTACAGTACATTTTGGCAGACTGTGACCAACACACACACTGTGTAGGCAGTAAATATTCTCGTTTGTAAAGTATTGTATCAGCTGATGTGTTGTTGTGGTATCTATATGTTGTTTTATTGGTGATCTTAATGATGAGAATGGAAAAGATATACTACCCAGAATCAAAGATTGTAATTGAAAATATTAATTATAATTATATTTTTTAAGTAACATACAATTCTGGGGGATTTTGGCGAATTGTCTTTAAATACATGATAAACAATTGACAGAGCATGTGGAACCTATGCTTAACTAAACGTTTGCCTCCCAATGAATGCCATTGTGCGCATGCTAATTTCCGTCATGTTTGAGCGAGTAAAGGCTGTTCACGATAAAGTGAGCACTTTTGAAATCAACATTAGAAAAATGTCACTGCCCCTGAATGGATATACTTCAACGGGCGCACTGAGTGCCATGCGCCCGGTAAAGTTGATATCTTAACGTCGAATAAAAAGTCTTAGGTAACCATTTGTGATAATTTAAATTATTTATTTCGCTTTCTGTTTCTTTTAAGTGTCAAAGTGGCAAAATTAGCAGATTAAAAAATGTTTACTTATCTAATAATTTCACAGTTTCACTTGACCGACGCATGAATAAAGCGATGAGGCCCATGGCAATGTTAATTTTACATAAAGCCAAATGATACATAAGAAACGTTCAAATAGAACTTTAGCAGCGCTTTCAAAAGTGCTCATTTTACCATGAACAGTCTATACCTTGCTAGTGTAGTCGGAATATTTTATTGGCCGTTAATTATTTTCGTACTGGGTTTCAATAAGCATACTTCTTTGTCGGTGCATTTTATTGCGTATTATTTTTATTGTGGTATTATTGACATGTCAGCATCGTAAAATTACTTGTTCCGCCATTTTCTGTAAACTTGAGGCGCCGCAGATATAGTAACGTTCCGAAGTTTAAGTTTGTTGATATCCGGAAACAGGTGATGTTTTGTACGTACAAAATATTTCTGCCAATAAATGGAAGATAAACGTGATTTTAGTCAAGTAATCGTCCAAGGATGGCCATACATCAACACGTGTTCAGAAACTGCCGTTAGGAATTACTATAATTAAGTTTCTGTAGTTTGTCAATAATGTATTTCTAGACAGTTATTAGAATTTTTTGAAAAGTGCGTAGCTATGAAAAACACACTTTCGACTCTTTGCTATGTCGTGTAAGCCTAAATATTAAATTTGGTACACTTTTAAAATCCGCCGAATATAAGAGTAAAATCGCTAAAAATGTTTACCTACCGAGCGTATTTATTACTCGGATCTGTACAAACAGTGACATACTAGTCGCCTTTTACTTTTCGATGAGTTGAACTTTTCCAGACTACTATAATTTCAATTCTGTAATACTAAAATGTTTCACTACCCCATTAACACATTATTGTAATTCAAAATTGCACTGTCTCAAAGGAACAGCCGCAAAACAATGCCGTCTCATGAAAGACGTTAAACAAAAGACCGCCCCCTCCCCCCCCCCCCACGCAAATACTGACCACTGGTACACCGTCGACGAAATCAAATAAACAAAGTGCCAGCAATCTTACTGTGCCATGACAAAAATAAAACATGTTGAATTGATAACCTAGTCATATCTAACATGAACTATTAGACCGAAGTTATCTAACGTCAGTCTTTCAGTGCCTGCCATCAAAATAAAACAAACGGAATAGGTGAGAAAAACGTCTGCATTGGACACGTGGCATTTGTTTTCTTCATTTAAAGCTATGATGAGAGATTTGGGCGGCTCGCGACAACGAGGTTTTGAGAGCCGATTAGTGTGAAATGAGGTGAGAATGAAGCAGCGCCGGAATGCAAATTCGGGGTTAAAATGGAGACCTACGAGAAAAACTATCGACCCGCGGAATCGTCCGGCACGATTCCCACTTGCGAAAAATCCGGGTTGACCCAGATGGGGATTGAGCCCGGTTCGCCTTGGCAGGAGGCGAGCAGTCTAACCGCTTGGCCACCGTGGCCCCTTTCTTCACTGAAATAACAGCTGTGGTGGAATGATACATTGTGGCCGTGCTACTTTTCTATAACTGTTTAAATTTTCTGTACTCACATGAAAAGTACAATATTACAAAATACAATCGAAATTTCTGTTTTATTTCATTTATTCTACACACTGTAGCCATTTTTATGCCTTCAGTATTATGTATGTTTATTCAACACCTTCTTACTTCTAATTCTGATAGGAGGTATTATTGTACCATACTCTTATAATTCATATCAAAAGCTTCATTGCTACAGATGACAGCATACTTTTATTTTGTGCGTTAGAGTAATTTGGAGTAAAATATTTCTCTCAGCTTCCAGGCGAGTCGAAATGTAAATAGTTGGTTGGTGAAACTTTTTCCGAAAATTGCGCGTTTCTATCGCCTACTGAGTGATGTTTTAGTTAGTAGATTGTGATGTACAATATGGTGTCGCTCGTTGAACAGATTTAATGCAAAGTTATTGTTAGTGTTAGACTGGTTTGTATACCGGACTACAATTCTGCTCATTGCAGGAGCAGATTGGACGGTTAGGGGTCTCCGGTGTGTAAACCAGTGGAGAATTCAGCCTTCAGTATATTTTTATTGTTACGGAGATAACGGCTGCAATGAATTTTGATAATGTGGAATGCCTCCGGTAAAATTTTCGAATTTAAACATTATCATTGCCTTATTTTAAGTTAACCAGGGCCTCTATAAAACAAGCTTGTTTAACATTTTTTTTACTTATTTTTTTTTCTTTTACCGTGCAGGTTTAAAGGAGCTTCTGTCTTTGAGAGCCTCGGCGGTATTGCCAACCTCGCAACCGTGAGCGGCTCATAGCTCGTTCCACCCAATAAACCTACTTCACGAGCTGACGGCAGCCACTGTGCAGGTAAAAACTGTTCACGTTAAAGTGAGCGATTTTCAAATCAACCTTAGGAAAAAGTCACTGCCCCTACCTATATTTTAATGGGCTCACTGAGTGATATGCACCCAGTAAAGTTGGTAACGATGGTGGGGAAAGTAGTTCCTTATATTAACGTCGAACATAAAGTGTTAGGTAATCATTTGTGATAACTTAAATCATCTCTCTCGCTTTCTGTTCTTTTTAATACATGGATTTGTAAAAATGAGCAAATTTGTACATTTTTTACTTTTCTAATAATTTTACAGTTTCACGTGACCAACGCATGAATAAAGTGATGCGACCCATGGCAATGTTAATTTTACATAGGGCGAAATAACACACGACATGTATAAAAGTAGAGCTTAAGCAGGGATTTCGAAAGTGCTCATTTTACCGTGAACAGCCTATACCAGAGAGTACGAAAGGGAGAAAGAGACGGCACTCATACGTTATGTTGTCATTATTGGGAATGGAATCTGGGTGCGTGGGGGAACAAGGGAAGGTAAATATCGTACGATTGTAGTGCCAACTGCACCTTGCCACGCAAAAAAAAAAAAAAAGACTACGCTCACTTAAATATTATTACGCATCAATTTTTCACCGGTTGATCACTTAAGTGTTCACTTAATAAAGAAATAGCTATATAAAAAATATTCCAAACTGATTCAAGATACAGTTAATTTTTGTCTGGAAATGTTTGTTGAAAATCTCTAGGAAGATAGGTGGGAGGGGGGGTAGGAACACAGCCCTTAAATTTTATAGAATTACATTGTATAATGTACCAGTTAGTATAAGGGGCCATCACGAATTGTATCCCTTTGTACAACTATATTCAACACCAGGTTTGGTAAAGATGGATTCCCACGTTAGCAGATCAAGCTTAACAGACAGCGGATAACATTAACAGCCAATCAGGGAGCTTCGCACCACTTTGCATTATCCGCACTGTATGCTCGGTTAAAGTTTGTGGCTATCTCAACATTTTCCACGCAGACTAAAATAGATTTTACCCATATTTCGGTGCACGGTGTCCAATGCGTTTATTTTAAGATGATGTTTTGAAGTTTTGACTTTTTGTGATCATGTGAAAGGAAGACGATCTATATTGTATGCATCGAGAGAGGAATGCAAACGTTAAAGAGGAAATAAAAAATGAAGGTTATTCGGAACATTCTTAAAACAAAACGCAGCTGAGTTTAAAAGTAACGGTAGGTCTAACTCTCTTCACATCATCTTTTGGGCAAACCAAGCGAATATTAAAATCATGGGTGCACAGATAACGCTGACGCCATGTTCCAATTCGTTTATAGCTTCTTTTCGTTATTTTTTTTTTTTAATTTGTGTTTATCATTTTGTGATGTTAACGTTGGAACATCACGATATTCAACTGCCTAGCATGCCATGCTACTATCATTTTTGTTGTATAGTGATTGCAAAATGAAAACTCAATTAAATCTTGAGATAAAGAGTAATTATTACCGAATGTTGGCAGAGGAACAGTTCAAATTTAAAATCAACAACACTGCAGCAACTACCTTTGTGAAATTATTATTGTGAGTACCATACGCATTTGTTTATTCGATAACTCACCTGTATGTGTGTTTAAAGGTTTCAAACAGAGAAGGCTATTATGGTCGTGATGTGGTATTTAGTATTTGGTAATTTGGCAGCATTGACGTTGTCAAAACGCAAAACGCACGTTACAAAGATAGATCGCCGATTTTGTTAACCAAGTCGGGTCACATTTTGTACACAAAAAGTGCCAATTGGGACACTGGTGATGTGTGAATCGGTGTGATTGAAATCCGCTCAGCTATCTGTATCTGGTAGGCGTGATCTGTGAATCTGTGAATATGACTTTATAGGACCTCACTGAAGATGAGGACAGAAAGTAAGCCTTCTTCTACAGAAATCCTAAGTAGTAGGAAAACGAAAGTTTGACGCCAAGGGATTGGGGAGTAGGATTGTAGGATTCGCCGACCGCCATCTTGTTACGTCACCGATCGCCATCTTGTATGACCTTGGCCTTGACGTTTGACCCTTTACCTTGACCCCTGTGACCTCAGACCCCAATACCGAAGAAATTTCGAAAAATTTCTAAGAAATTCTGAAAAAATTTACAACGAAAAATTTAATTAAAAAGTCCTTTAAAAAGTTAAAAATAGATATAAAAATTTATAAAAAATGTATTATTAAAAAATTGTGTTAAAAATCGTTAAAAAATTTATAAGAATGGTCAAGAAACCCAGCGGCCATTTTCCCCTTTACCCTCGAAATTTCCCTTGTTTACCTCGAAATTTCACTCAAGAATTTTTTTTTTAATAAGCGTTTTAAAAATTAGTTTATTAAAAAGTCTTTAACCCGGCGGCAGTTTTTCACTTCTTTCCCTCAAAATTCCTTTTTTGTCCCACGAAATTTTCCTCGATATATTTTTTTTTTTTTTTGGCGTTTTCAAACTTTTAATTAAAAAACTTAAATTTCCGGAGGTCTCCCACTGCACCCACAATTACTCACCTCTCCTCGAATCCAGCAGACGACTGACTACCTCTCCTTCACTCCCCTCACATATACTCATTCCGCCACCTTGATTTTCATTCGTCATTTGTTTACATGCTACTAGAGGCAGCCATATTTGTTTACATGCTACTGTAGGTAGCCATCTTAGTATATATGTTACTGGGGCCGCCATCTTTGTGTATATGTTACTGGAGGCGGTCATATTTGTTTTTTTTTCGAACAGCATTTGTTTATATATGTTACTGGCGGCGGCCATATTTGTTGTTTTCGTACATCATTTGTTTATATGTTGCCATGTTGGGAGGCAGTCATCTTGCTAGGTGCAGTCTCCGTGTTTTTATTGTCATTTGTTTTATAGTTTGTGTCTCACCTTTGTGCGACAACCCGATTATGCCACCTGATATAGGCCTGTGCCGAATGTACTTAAATTCATTTATTTTTATTCTTGTATATAAAGCCGGAAATGTGTTTTGTTTGAAATATAACACAGCATATCTTTTTTTACATAAAGTTTATTGTACACATAGTAAAATATAGAGGTTTATTAATCTTCTTTAACGTTCACCACTCGAAGTCCGCCTCGGCGACCCAGGAATTGTAGCAGGCAAGGAAACCCCACCACCTGAATCTGGCGGTGCTCGAAGACGAGTAAACCGTTACGTTGTGCGAACAGTCACATGCGCTCATGACAGGATTTTGACGGTTCTGTCTTGGCAATTGTAAGATACAAGCCAATCGTGAAGTATCAGGCAAAATGCGTACGTGTTGGCAGGAATATTTCCATGTGTAGTGAATTCGATCCTGCAGTCGATCACATTGGAGGTAATACGCTTGTCCTGTTTACTCAAATCGAATACCATGAGCGGGGCCAAACTCTTGAACATATTAGGGCTCAATATCGTGGATTGGGTGCATCCATAATATGCAGCTTGGAATTGAGCGTACATCTGATATGCCAGCAAGTATTGGCCATTTACAAAGTTTGTGTTCATGTCTGCATAGAGGTAGCTTTCGCTATTCAAAAATATTTTGGCATTTTCTATTTGGCATATGTCGAACTGCGAATGGCTCACTTTTACATTGTCCTGTCTTCCAGTCTGTTGCCCAACAATGATGTATATCGGTTTCTCAGAAGCAAAGCTGGTCTTCACCATCCAGTTAATGTGCTGGCTTGCTGGCAATCCAGGATATGTCTCCAGAATCCACGACCTGAAAGCCACATCGATGTTTTTACCATCTTTCACAATCTGCAACATGTGTAGGTGTTCTGCAGTGCTCAACTGCACATGATGCAGCATCCATTCGATAGACTGTAGGTTCAGATCAACTGCCTCCAGTTGTTCTCCTGTACCCACTATGGTATCCAAACTTGTATTAGTGAGCATTATCACCAGCTCCTGCTTCGAATTGAAGATAATTCGTTTGTAGTCTTCGGCAAATCCCAATAGCATGGAGAGTGTAACACATACTTTGAACCTTCCTTCGGAATAAATGGGAACACTGTAGCCATCTTCGATTCCCCAGCCTGACATCTTGGCTGCAGGTAGCTCATTCGGCATGAGCGAAAGGTAATTTTTGATCGTTGAGGTTATGCCGACATCTCGCGACTGGTCCACCTCGGCACTGTTGAGAAAGTAAGCGATGCGATCGATCAGGTGAAGGATTCCATTGCTAATTATTTTCGTGGATGCTGGAATGGTCCCATCTTCTTTCTTCAGAGTCCCCCTGATTTGCAGGAAAGACTGGCAAGGAAGAGTGCATATATCTTGGTGTTGGAGTGCTATCAGAATCTAGGATGGCAGTGTGTACAGCCTGATCAGGAACGGCTGGTAAGCATGAAGTTCCACCTTTGTTATGCTGTCTTCGAAAACGGTTGGCTCTTCGTAGTTTAAGAAATCTTCCATGGCGATCGACCTCATAGCCGATACTGCAGAGCATAATCTTGCCAGCACGTGTTAACTCCTTGGAGACCTGTGATGTCCTGATGGTATGATTTCCACGTGTTAACTCCTTGGATACCTGTGATGTACTGATGGTAGATTTTGCACAACACGTTCCAGTATAGCTTCTGGTCGGCATAAATCTTTTACTCATCTTCTCAAATGCAGACGTAGGGTGATTTCTTAGTTTCTAAAATTCACCAACTCTCCGCGCTGGTCGACGATTGTCACGACCACCTCGTGTGTTCTCTTCACGACGACCGGAACGTTAATGATGCTTTGCGCTGCCACGACCAGTTTATAACCTGGAGGGACCATAGGTGAAAATTCGTGCAGCATATTGCTCGGCCTGCGTTGAGGTATGTGTCGCTTTGCCAAATTGCAGGTTATTTGTATCACATTGACTGGCAAGATTTTTACAGGCTGCGACGACACGTGTGTTTTACCAGCTTCATAGATGCGTGGCTCGAACCTCAGCATCGGTCTGATGGTATACGGTTTCGTAAAGTCGATATCTTTGTTGCATCTGATAACACTCTTCAGAGTATTGGGATTCCCACGTCGTTCGAATTCAGTGTCGGAGGGCAGCGAATCTTCAATGTACCTTGCAATATCGTCTATTTCATAAGAGCCAACGGGCAGCGAAACTTCATGGGAAACATTACCACTTTTTACGAGGTACAGCTTGCAGTTTTTTCATCAGAGTTAGGTATCGCATTGTAAGTTTGAAAATCGACATGGCCTATGCTCCATTCCCCCTCCAGGTCGAGTGGTGGAAAATGTTACTTGCGCAGCTCGGAGCTACGACCCGTCAAAGTAAGCATTATAGATATGACTGATGGTTTCCTTGAGGTGTATAGCCTTTTTATACAATTACTTGTACGAGCGAACCAGGAAGTGAAGACACAAATGTCAGCAGTTCCACATGTTAGGAAGATGCTCCATTTCGTAATTGTAAGTTAGATTACTATTTGTCAGGTACTTGCCCAATTCGGGCGGAGGACGCAAATTCCCAAAACTATCATAATAGTGTTTATCCTTTTTTACGTAGGCTACCCAGTGCGTGTTGGGCTCAGCTGTCGTATCCAGATTAATTATGGCGAATTCTTCTCTCTTTTGTGTTTAGTGGGCAAACCATCTCTCATAAACACTCCGCGAAAAAGAGGTATTTTCAATTTCCATGCAAACCATTCCAAATCCACTTTTTGTGAGTGCTCGTTTCGGTAGAAATTTCATAATTTCATCCTGCTGCATCGCTTTTGCACACTTCTGCCTCCTACTGGGTATGGTCTTAGGTAGAGGCCTTGCCTGTTTTTTTTACCCATGGCGATAACTTCCATACTTGCATTGTGTCTTTGGGCCTCGGTCAACTGCTTCTTTTCGTTCCATGCTGTGTTGACGGCTCGGGCGATACCACTCGTGGCTCCGATTAGGCCTCCAAGGGCTGCGAATGTGGGCAAGAGCAATGGAAAAAATTCACTTGTAGATATTTTCTTAGATTTGGTGTATTTCTTCTTTTCGTAACTGCTTTTCTTTTCATTCGTGCCTTTCTTTTGCTCTTATCACCCATGCCCATCTTCACTTTGGCATTCATCAGGTTAGAAACACCCCTTGCTGCTATTTTTTCTCCGAGCCCGGCATCTGATGATTTTCTTATTTCGCCCACCTTCTGTGCAAGTATCTTGTCTGCCCAGTGTCTGACTTACAGCTCATTGTTCTGGTAATAGGCAACGTCGTGCTTCTTGCATGCCTCGTCCAGGGCGTTTATGCCTGTCTTGTAGCTAGCTAGCTTGGTTTCTGGCCACAGAACCTGTATCCGGGAACGTGCAGCTCGAATGGTAGATTGTTGATCAGCATAACGACTACCCAGGTTCCAGCTACCTGTGGTGAACTGAGCGAGAAAAGTATAAATACGGCCCTTTTATACATTTTGTTTCACTATCATTCTAGACTTGGAACAGTACGGACATATCACATATTGTAATATGACATTTCAGTGCGATTTCTTCCAGAAACAGTTTACTCGGCATGATTACTTGAAGATACGTTCTAAAATGTGCTTTATGTCATCAAGAGGCTTGTATATGCTACCTCCTCCTCCTCCTCCTTCAATCTATGATTTAAACCAAGCAGGCGATAACAGTATACAGATCATTAAACAAGATGTCACTCTACCCATGCCCATTCATACTGAAGATGAAGCTATCACCCACGAAACGAGGCATGGAAGACTATTTCCGAATACGGTGAGGTGCATCATTGTAGGGCCATCGGGTTGCGGCAAGACCATACTCCAAATCACTCCAGCAACCGAAATACAGGTGATTGGCACGAGTACTGCAGGCCGTGGAAGGCATGGGTTATTTCCCATGCAGCGATAACGAGGCCGTCGTACCTGCGAACGAAGCACTGCGAAACTCGTTATTTGTCTTCGACGACATTGCCTGCGAGAAACAAACTTGCATTCAAGAATACTTTAGCATGGGGTGGCATGCATGCGTCGACTATGTGTACCTCGGCCAGATTTATTTACGCATACCCAAACAGATGCTTCGCGATAGTGCTAATGGGTTGGTGTTGTTTCGCATGGACAGCACTAATTTACGTCACGTTTACGACAATCATGTAGATACGGATATGACGCTATCAGATTTCAAACATTGTGTGTTTTGTGCTGGAAAGATAAATATGGATTTTTAACAATCGTAAAGGACTGGCCCCTATATAACGGGAGGTACAGGCACGGGTTCGATTAGTTCATCATCAGCCATCGAGAATGAGATACAGCATATCGAAATTCGGGCAGAGTAGCCTCAAGATACGCCATCATAAATACAACCATGGTGGTTGTCTTGTACCAGGAGATGAAACTTGTGATGCTGGTAGAAGAATAATTCGAAACGTTGGTGAGCCAGAACAATATGGGGATGCTGCTACAAAATATTTCGTCCTCGAAACTGGTAATGACATCATCTCGGAACTGCACAGAATGTTGGCTGAACAAAACGCATTCTTTCGGAACTACCTGTCCGGGCTCGGAGCGAAGATGGCGCGAGTGAAAACGGAGATCGTCCGCGATATGGTGGTCATGGACGAGCACGTGACGAGTGTTCAAAGGCAAATTATCGACAGATTGAATGTAGCATCTGCACAAAATGAACAGATTCTGAAAAACCAGGAAGGATATATGACACATGCATCAATGGGGTTGATTGGGTCGATGGGGTCAATGGAGTCGATGGGGCCAATTGGGTCGGTCCGACAACAGGAGTTAGTTGTCTACTTCAACTGTGGCCATAATTTATAGGCGTGCGAAGAACCTGGCAGATGTGGAAGAACCAGGTCCACGTCGCCCGTCAGCAATACTAGGACGGGCGGCGTAATATGGTGCCCACTTTGAGGTTATGGTCCACCTCACAACTACAAAGATCCATAACTACTAAACTACTTGGCCAATTTAAATAATTCAAATTATATTACAACATATACTGTATGCAGAACACAATTATAGTAAAAATATTGATTATAAAAAATATTATTGTGTTCTTAATACTTAAACAAACATATATATTTAGCAACTAAATGTGGACAATGGACAACCACATGATACCAGTTTGAACTGGATCCAAAATTCCATTCAATGGATACCTTGTATTATGTCCCATGCATTACTGTGTATGTGAATGTATCACAATATCCCATGTGTCACTGGACATCCAGCATATCAGTGTTAAATATGTATCACTGTTTTTCCTTGATAGTGATAGCAGCAGTTTGGTGTGTGGGCTATGTGTATGGATGTTATTTCTTTTAATACCATTATAAGAAATTAAATATTCTTCTTTTATAGCAATACGAAATATTATAAAAGAATAAATGTAACCAATTAAAAAATTGATTGTAATAGGATAATAAAAACAATATCTGATAAATAAAAACAAAATCGAAAAAAGAAAATAATAACGAAAGACCCTTATTTACGATTAAAACAATTTATTGCGGATTAAAATACAATTCCATTTGACCAAGAATATGCATATCGCCAGTAGTGCCAAGTAATCTATGATACAACCAAATCTGATCACCAAGTTCCATCTTCATCTTATTACGCGAAAACATCGACACATTACCAAATACACTAATTACAGCAATATTATCAAACTTCCCCTCGTGAACTGGAAAAGTCTTCCAACATATTATATCACGAACATCAATATCACCAATCTCCTTAGGCGCAGGATCCCTGTCAACATGAGACTTTTGGAAGAAACACAATTCCAACAAACCACTACCAGCTTTAGCAGTTGTGCCCTGAAGACCAAAGCAAAACAAAAAAAAAACAAAAAAAACAAAAAAAAAGACTAAAATATAACTCTCTTCCACATCGACGACCTTAACTGTCCAAAGCTTGCCATCATTGGTGACATCCTTAGTAATAGTCAAAATATTACGATATACCTTCCTAGGACAATACCTTGAAACACGTGACTGATAACGAATCATTATGGTGTGTCTTCTCTAATGACACGGAGCGGAATGATTAAACCGCCATTTTACATCACTGGGACGCTACTCCCTCAGCGCGGGGGTAGATCGGCTCCTTGTGAGGAACCTTGGCCACCCAGTTGGTTCTCAATTAGATTGCGGAGGCGAGGAGAAGCTAACCCCCTCCCCCCTCCGCACCCATCAAACATATTTTAAGCTGCAAAGCTAGCATTCTTGTACAGGATTCCCAGGGTAGCGCCTGGGAGCTGTTTCCATAACTGATTTTTACTCTCTTTTTCCCTGCCTGTACGGGATAAAAGAGAGTGGTGAAGTTAATTGATTTTATCAGCACGGAATTTTAAAGCTCCCTGTGAGAGAGCTAGTGACAGTTTGGTATAAAAAGCGGAGGTTAATAGCCAAATGAAGTTAAATTTTCGATAAAAGTAGCTTTCCCATGACTGGAGTGGCAAGGGTTTATATAATTAAATTAATTATATGTATATTGAAGTGGTGAATTTAAGTTTCGCGAAAATTTAAATCAGTGTAGTTGTTTCAGTTTCAGTAATTACTTCATATCTTATATGTTAAATGCAATTAAATAATCTGATTGGTGTGTGAATGCATGTCTGAATGTACTGTGACGAGCGGCTAAAAGTTAAGTAAAACATGTTAACTCGGGGAAGTCCGAGAGCGATATGGCTGGCGCGATGCCAGCGCCAACCAGTTTTGCTAAATGTGGTCGATTCCTGTCCCGGACCGATCGGAAAATTCCGGCCAGTTTCGGGGCCTTATTTCTATGAAATCGGGCGGTATAATTGCGCTGAGGGCGTGAATTTATATTTTTAAAGTTGTTTTGAACTATATTCCGTATTGATAATTATTTAGACTTGTAAAATTCCAAAGCAGAGCCATGAAAACACGTCTCGTGAGTGAAGTTAAACAGTAATATAGGCCAGAGGGCTCTGATTGGCCGAGAGAACTTGGTGGGGCGGAGCTTATGAAGTTGCTCGAGAGATGGCAGCATGGTCGTTAATTTACCGTCAACAGCTTTTATTTGACACGGAAAAAATTTAAATAAATTAAAAGCGGTTGTAATTAACGTTATTAAATCGTCTTAAATAAATAATTGGTGCTGCATAACTTAAAATGCTCAGTTGTGTACGACTAGGATATATACGCGATTATTTCGCTCGTCATAGTGATTTATGTTAATGTTATGTGTTTCGGAGTCGCTCCAGTACAGAGTAGTAGGGGAAATTGGCATATGCGGGTCTAGTTGACGAGCTAGGGGGCCGCAAATGACGCCATGGTTTCGAGAAGTAGCCAGGTTCTCTCATGTTTTTCTGTGATGTTGCGGAGTTTTAGTATGTAGGGGTGTAAATGAGCCATGAGCGAGGCGAAGTCGCATGCTCGAAGGAATTCCATGAGTTCATGGAAATCCTGCATTACGTTTCGCATCTCCCCTGGCGAATTTCGCTGGCGAGGGCGGGACTGAGGTTGTGTATTTGGCATTGCAGGGGTGTCAAGAGTGGAAGTTGGTTTGTGAATAGACGCAGAGAGTGCCTGCGAATACGTTTTGCGGGGCTGTAATGTCCTGACTGTGAACCTGGACGGGGCAGGAGGTTGTTTGGTAGTTTTTGGCGCGATTTTCGTAGCAGCAGCAGTAGTTCTTTTCTGCACCAAGTCCAGGAACTTGGGGCAGGTTTTTGAGAGAGCTGTGTGTTCGCCTGCGCAGTTACTGCACGTCGGCTTGGAGTTGGTTTCGTTGGAATGATTAAATGCAGGACGCGACCTGGTTATATACCGTACAATACCATAGATGACATAAACATGAACGCGCGAGAGCGAAAAACATAAGTCCACGACCATGAGATTCTAACATCCGGTCGCGCCACTGTTCTAAAAATACACTCGGCAAGCTACAACCTAGCAAGATGTGGAGGGACCAGGTCCGCGTCGCCCGTCAGTAATACTAGGACGGGCGACTCAATGTGGCGCCCACTTTGAGGTTATGTACCACCTCACAACTACAAAAATTCATAACTACTAAACTACTTGACCGATTTGAATCATTCAAATTATATTACATCATATACTTTATTTAAGCGAAATATTATAAACTATAGAAATCCATATGATAAAATTCTGTGGGGACGTTATATCGTTCTCATGGGCTGAAAATACATAAATAAGCATTCAACTCTTCTATAGGCTGTTCACGGTAAAATGAGCACTTTTGAAGGCACTGCTTAAGATCTAATTGTATATACGTTGGGTGTTCTTCTGCCTTATGTGAAATTAACATTGCCGTGGGCTTCATCACTTTATTCATGCGTCGGTCAAGTGAAACCGTAAAATTATTACAAAGTAAATATTTGACAAATATGTCCATGTTTACCCTTCGATGCATTAAAAAAAAAACAGATAGGGAAAGAAATAATTTAAGTTATCACAAATGGTTACCTAACAGTTTTTATTCGATGTTAAAACTGGAACTACTTTCCATCCATCATTACCAACTTTACTTGGTGCATGTCACTCAGTGCACCCATTAAAATGTATGCCGGTAAGAGTAGTGAATTTTTCTAATGTTGATTTAAAAAGTGCTCACTTTATCGTGAACAGCCTTTAACAGCCAGTAATAAAGCAAAATTAAAATAAGATTAGTCTTATAACACACGATCTACTTGTTGCATGTTCGGGTAGGGCCCATATTTGCAGTGAAGCATATGCTCCCCTGTGCGTGCGCCCAATACAGATCCTGATGCTGCCCGAATTACTTTGGGGCCGCGCTGGCTGAGAGGTCAGGCTACCTGCATCCCAGCTAGGCGAACCGGATTTGATTCCCGGTGTGGTCGCTTTTGAATGTTCGCGTGTGGGAATTGTGCAGGGCGTTGCTTCTGATCGACGGGTTTTCTCGGGGATTTCACACTCCTCCCGCTCTTGCATTTCGGCGATACTCCATACTTATATAACCTCACCCTCATCGGCGCTAAAGGCCTGGAAGTTAAGAGGCGCCCAAATCAATCAACTCCACTTATGTGCAATAACAATTCGGTTACAGTAAAACTCCGTGCTTATATATTTTTCGTATGGTTTTGCACGCACCAAGGTGCATCACAGTCAACATAAAAAGGAAAAAAAACATGCCAAGCACCTGTTTGATGACTATTTTCGTGAAATACAAGCGTATCGATTAGATTTATTTCATTTGTTTCGTGGTTAAACGAGCGCATAGAAGCCCTCATGGGTTTCACATTTCAAACTGTTGTATGTCCTTCAACGCTTCGATACTATACGATACCTCCATTGTACTCGTTTTGTACAAGCTTCTACAGGCTGTTCACGATAAAGTGAGCACTTTAGAAATCAACCTTAGAGAAAATTAGTGCTCCTGCATGCATATATTTTAATGGGCACACTGAATGACATTCGCCCAGTAAAGTTGGTAACGATGGATAGAAAGTAGTTCCATATCTTAACGTCGAATAAAAGTGTTAGGTAACCAATTGTGATAACTTAAAATTATTTCTTTCGCTTTCTGTTTTTTTTTTATGCATCGAAGTATAAAAATGAGTAGCTTTGTAACGTCTTAACTTTCTTAATAATTTCACACTTTCATTTGACCGACGGATGAATAAAGTGATGAGGCGCATGGCAATGATAAATTTACTTAACGCGGAAGAATACACAACGTGTCTTCAAGTATATTTCAAGCAGGGCTTTCAAAAGTGCTCAGTTTACCGTGAACAGCCTATATAAGGCCTGGCGAGGAAGCTGATATATAGGCCGCTATGTGAGCTGCGTACAAAAGCAGTTCAGGGAAGGGGGGGGGGAGAAATTAGGGGCGGCTCTTAACGTCGTGGTGTTGAGATCTGTTGAGGTGAAGCGAGGTGAGTATGGAACAGCTCCTGAATGCAAGTGCGGGGAAACGGGAGACCCCCGAGAAAATCCGTCAACCAGCGGTATCGTCCGGCACAATTCCCACATGCGAAAATCCGGGAGCGACCCCCCCCCCCCCCCCCCGGGAATCGAGCCCGATTCGCCTAGGTGGGAGGCAAGTAGTCTAACCACTACACCACCTCTGCAACCCTTTATTGCATATAGGCCTAGCTAAAGAATATTACGTTATTACTTAAGTTAAAATAATCCTGTTTTTATGTTAAAACGAAATTAAGTCCGCTATTATTGCTGAGATTTCTAGCAGTGTTTTCATAAAGTGAATATTGTGAATCTGGACGCGACAATTTCGTTAACGTTAAGTCGTATTCGTGAGTCGGCAATTATTTTTGTAGCGTCTCAATCGTTATAAGCGAAATACATTTTTCACGCGGCCTACGTCGATGTATTTTTTCTCGAGTATTGCAGCATTTTCGCAATATGGGTACCGTGAGATATGATGAAACAGTATATTAGTCAACTCGTTTATTTCATTCGATTGCTCGTCTGTTTTCCGACGCGTTCGTGCATTTCAGAAGTCGCATAGCTTGAAACCACAACGCAGTGCAGCCTATGTAGCAACTTAAAAGGCCCTTTCACAACTTAAAAGGCTCTTAAACAATTGAAAACTTTAACATTTGACTCTACTATTTGACTTTACGTTTACTTTTCGACATGTTGTTTCTTATGGAGCTTGGCGTAATGGAGCTGTCAAAGGTAAAGACAAGCAATTTACGATTTCGAAAAATTTAAATTTAAATTCAAAGTCAAGCAGCCATTTTTCCGAGAATATAACAGAGATTATGTGGAAAGTGCGTTATTTCATTGTAGGACGATTTTAATATCGGTATATTAAAAAAAAAAAAAAACTCATCTTAAATCAAAAGAAATGGCAAACAAATATAATATGAAGAGGAAATATATGAAATGACATATTTTAATAACGTAAACAAATTAGTTTTTTGTTTTGAAATAAACTTTTAGCATAAATTTTAAGCATATTTAAAAAAAAGGTACATAAAATGCTTTTCTGGATAATATCATAATTATTAAGATTAAAAAAATACAAATTTTTACGAAGCTCGCAGAACCGATGTTCAACTGTCTGAACTCTGAGTTTACAATTGTATTGTGTATTCGTGGTTTGGTCAGAGAAAAGGAAACGTAAAGTTAAATGCTAAAGTTTTCTATTGTGTAAGAAGCTTAATATCGCGTAAAAATCTTCTAGTCTCACTGAAAGTCTAATTACACTTTGTACCAAGTGCTAAAAGGTAAATACTGTACAGCTTTCGCATTCCTGCTCCACTTACGTAACGGAGGTCCGCGGACAAACCAGGGAGGTATTTAAAATACTTCCGTGGCCACACAACAAACGTTTTAATTTCTTTTTGTCCGTTGTCTTTGCGACACGTACGAGCTGCGCTTATCGAAGCGTAGCGGCAATGAGGTGCCAGCCGGACTTTCTTCCGGCGCCCGCGGGTAAAAAAGTTTCGTTCGCGGGAAACAAATCTGTCGCAATTATTAGCACGTTCCCTCGCGGCCAAGGCGGCGCTATGCCGGCGCGTTTGGAAATGTTTGCGCAGGCACGTGCTCGGGTCCGGACATTCCCCAGCTATAAATTACCAGGAGAAGTAATACCGGACATCAGTTCGCACACGGTGCTCGGCTCGACCACACCAGCTGTTCTCATCGCAATGGCTTGTGCGGGACGTGTAAGTATCCACGAGACTACATTCAAGTTCGCTGTAAGAAATTATTTGCAAAATTTACCACACTGGTGTACACGTACACTGACGAAGCACGGATGGCAAAGTTTTTACCATATATTTATGGTAGCGTTCTTACATTTGTTCAGGAAAGAGTCGAATACCTAAGGGAATTCCCAACTTACTATAGTATCATTCCTATATTCGCAACCTGGTGTATGGTAATTTTCTCATACGAGGTATGGGTTAAATAATTTCCACTGCAGTTCTGGAAGTTAGCAAGAATATCTTTTTACAGTGTTGTTACTTGTGAAGGGCCTCGGTGAGTTAGTCCCCCGATAGCAAAGCGGCTGTTCGCTTCTTTTGGAACACGGGTGCTGTGGGTTCGATTCCCGTGTGGGATCGCCTTAATAAATTACAAACGTTTTAAAGATTATGTTACGTCTGAAACACATACTTCACGTCCCAATACAGGAGTCTTGGTAGACGTACTGGAGATAACTTTGCCTAGCAAGCCTTGCGGAACTTTTGTAAAGCTTCATCTGTTGCGGACACTTCCTTCCATTGCAGCACAGCGAAAAATTTCCCCGCTACATAAATATCGCAAAATTATGAAATGATTAGGCGAATTTATCATAAACAACAGTAAGGAATACGACCCTAGGTAATGGAAGACGAAATAGTTACCAAGCTTAAACATACTAAGTAAGCATTGCCCGTAATTGAGATTGTAGGTATTTTATTAAGCTACAGAAGTGTGTGTCACGAATCAGTAGAACCAATTTCATAAGCTTGCCTCCTTGGCGTATAGGCTGTTCACGGTAAAATGAGCACTTTCGAAAGTCCTGCTTGAGATCTACTTGTATGTACATTGTGTATTCTTCCGCTTTATGTAAAATTAACATTGCCGGGGACCTCATCACTTTAGTCATGAGTTGGTCAAGTGACACTTAAATTATTAGAAAAGTAAATATTTTACAAGTCTGGTTAGTTTTACACTTCCTGTGCATTAAAAAAATCAGAAAGCGAAAGAAATAATTATTTAAGTTATCACAAATGGTTACCTAACACTTTTTATTCGACGTTAAATATGGAACTACTTTCCATCCATCGTTGCCAACTTTACTGGGTGCATGTCACCCAGTGAGCCCGTTGAAATATATCCCGGTAGCGGCAGTGACATTTTTCTAAGGTTGATTTCGAAAGTGCTCACTTTATCGTGAACAGCCTTTAGCTGCTTTATTTCCAGTATATATTTACAAGAACAAGTCATCTAACACTAACATTAGCATTGCCTTTACGATAACCATTTATATTATTTGGTTTAATTAAAAATACAGAAAGAATATTCACACACCTAGTACCAACTTACGATGCAAGAGGCTCTAGGATCAAGTCCCGGATAACGCATGGGTGTTTCTCTGAGACACCATATTCCCATTGCAAATAAGCGCTACAATACGCTATTAACACACAACCATAACTTAACAAATTTGAAAAGCAATAGAGGTTGACATGTTAACCGTCCACTGTGGCGATTCCAGTTGGATAGTTTCAAAATCGGATTTTCCGCGACGATAGCGGGTGGGTTTTACCGAAGTGCTCCCTTATCCATCACAGCATTCCACGTTTCTTAAGAGGCTTATGTACTAAAAATATTTTCTGTGAAAATGTTGTTTACTTTCGTGCGCGTATCTCAGTAAATTAATGTTATGGAAATACGACTTTTAGCCAGAAAAAGTAAAAACAATCTAATGCAATATAGTTCTACTTTTGTCGTAGGGGCGATGCGTCGCTGGGCGCGTGTGATAGTGTCGCCCATATCACTCTCGGGCCTTGAACTCGTAGAAGCACTTCAGGTACGTAAGAGCCTTAACCCTGACCTCGTTCATTCTCCGCAATAATAAATGCGAAATGGGGGGGGGGGGGGGTTGGACCCAGGGCGAGGCAACACCCTCCGAGTGACGGGCTTTCCAGCGGGGACCCGTAGGTGCCCGTCATCCCTGAACGTGACATGGAATGAGACCCTAGGATGGAGCGGCGCAGGAATGCAAGGGCGGGGGAATCGGGAGTACCCCAAGAAAACCCGCCGGCCAGCGGCATCGTCCAGCACGATTCCCACATGCAAAAATCTCGGAGTGAACCCGGATCGCCGTGGTGGGAGGCGAGTGCGCTAGCCACTACGCCACCGCTGCCCCTTCATTCTCCGTACTGGCCGAGAATGAGAGCCGTATTCCTCGTAATGGGTATCCAGCATCTTCTCAACTCATCGTGTTGAGAACAACTCGGCGAATGTTGCAACTGGCAACGCATATGGTAGCATATGGTTACCTGACCCACAATCTCTACCCAAGTAACCCGGGCTTGCTTCAATATCAGACTTTTCAACAACACGTGCGAACTTGGTGACGTGAACGTTAACGAACAGTTCGCACTCCTTCGAGAAAGGTACTGATAAACATATTTAAAATAATTTACTAAGTACCGTATAAAGGGGCATTTGACCAATGGAAAAATAGACTGACCTTTGAAAACACTTTGTGATGCCTATCTGCGTTTTAAACTCAATTTCCCCAATTTTTATGACCGCTAGAGCTACTAATATAGGACAGTTATTGTTTTAATCGGGCAAATATAAAATTAATCCTGCTGGTTACAGTAATAACATTCAATACCATATATATTTAGGTAATTTATGTTTTCGTACTTCATAAATTGCCAAATGTGGTTTGCTACTACCATACCTTCAAACTATAATGCAGATCTACTAAAGTTGGTCGATCAGTGTTCAATTCCCACACTGGAAACGGTGGCACTTAACACACAAAGAACTGAACGCTAGTGGGGCTGACGGAAAAACTATTAGCTATGTTGTTGTCTGCAATATACAGGCCTATGTTTAAATACGAATCGAGTTTCACATACGCAGCGAAGAAAAGTTTGTTCTTTGTTTGTATATTAGACTTAAACCTGGGGGGGGGGGGGTGAATTGTATGAAAGTAATGTTACTTCTCATATTCATAACAGATGTCCTCGTTTGTGGCAAAGCTGTGAAGATACATGCGTGAGTGGGAAATCGAAATTTCGCCGCTCGGTTGATGTTCGTTTGCACTAGCGTCTTGGCTAACCTAGTACGTGAGTTTATAATTACTTCGGAAGTTGACGAGCCCCGAGGCGCAGCCCTCAAACCACGAGTTCAGTTACAAACTCCGGTGACCTATAAACTTATTTTACAGCAAGCTACGAGTTGAATCCATAAGAACTGCTGATTTTATAATGGCACTAAATCGGGAAGTTAAATTAGTTCGGTTTTTCTACACTACACATTACAAAAAAAAAAAACTTATGCTTAAGCCTGAATACTATAATTCCCGAACAAGCTTATGTCTGTCTTTGATATTTTGCAAATATTTTACACTATGAAAAAAATTACAGAAGAAATCAGCTTTACTTGGCCTTGGGGATTTGAAATTTTAAGTACCTCAGTAATTCAAACCGCCTCAGCATGGGCTTTCAAGATTCTGTCGCCAGATCAATGTGTTTCAGCCAGTGTTTACACGTAACGATACACTTTTAAGTGTACCGAAATGATACTTTTACAAAATAATATTTTTGTGAATTCGCAAATCTATTTATTATTACAAAAAATTTTCAGCTAAAGTCACAAATTGGTTTTAGAAGTACACTCTAAAACATTTATAAAGGCTGTTCACGATAAAGTGAGCACTTAAGAAATGAACCTTAGAAAAAAAGACACTTACCCTGCATTCATGTATTTTAATGGGTGCACTGAGTGACATTCGCCCAGTAAAGTTGCTAACGATGGCTAGAAAGTAGTTCCACATCTTAACGTAGACTAAAAAGAGTTTGGTAACCATTTGTTATAACTTAAAATTATTCCTTTCGCTTTCTGTTTTTCTCTTTAATGCACATAAGTGTAAAAATGAGCAGATTTGTAACGTATATACTTTCTTAATAATTCCACCATTTCATTATTGTGACGCATGAATAAAGTGCCGAGGCCCGTGGCAATGTTAATTTTACATAAGGCAGAGGAATACACAGCGGATTTACAAGTAGTAGGTCTTAAGCAGGGCTTTCAAAAGTGCTCATTTTACCGTGAACAGTCTTTACACAATGTCATCTACTTATATGTGTTTGTGTTGCCATTTGTTTTAAAGATGATTGCTGCTTTCGCTCTTCTCATGGTAGTCTTCACTGCCTATGTAGCAGCCGGCCATGGAGATTCCTACACTTCCTTACGTAAGCATTATAAGATACAACTAGACGTTTATTTATGACTTTCAGAAACTAAAAATACTTACTTTGCATTGACGTATAAATTAAGTAACATCCTAGTTTATATTTTAACATAAAGTATCTCAAAATGGTGTGGTAAATTAGACTGGTATTAAACTTCAGTGCGTGTAACGCATAAGCGTATAGTTTTTAAAATAATTACGATTTTTTTTTTTTTTTTTTTTTTTTTTTTTTCCCCAAAACGTAAATTATTATGGAGTGAAGGTACATAATATCACTAATCTTGTTTGCGTGCCTCAGTTTCTGTTTGCTTCCCCTCCCCCCCCCCCCCCAAACACACACACACACACACACTTTGTGTTTAAGACTTTTGAAAGGAATATCCGATCCAAACAAAACTTGGTGCATATCTAATTCATCGCTCAGAAATACGCTTAAAAGTATTTCACTGGCGTTTAATAATGATTAATAGGTCTAATTAAATAATTTCAAATACAGGCAACGTTGCGATTCGGTATTCAAATATTATGCATTAATTCCCCGAAAATGGTGGCGTTAATCCACGGGAAATTCGCCGAAAATGCTGACGAGTTGCATTTTTAAATGCATAAATTGGTTTCCAGCACTTTGTTCTTTATTTAAGAAGGCTCATATCAGGACCCAACTTCTTACTGTTTGCATTGTGTCGTTAAATAATTTCACTATGCATATTTCTCTAAAATAAACGTCTGCTTCAGCTACATTTCCAAGGTGTCCTGCACTCGGTTGTAGCCTATACGTGGTTGCTTTCAGCTTTTTCTAAGCCCTGCTTAAGTTTTAATTCACGGCTGCCCACTATGTATCCTTCCGCCAGATATAAACATATCGTACACAAGTCTAGGAGAAAACACCAAAAGAAAAAACCATCCACCGTGCACTAGGTAGATAATTAACTATGAACATTTCTAATTCACAACAAGTAAATGTGTTTCGTGCTTTACCTGACAAGGTAATCATGTTATTAAAAAAAGTTTTTACCTTGGAAATAACGCATCGAAACACAATTTATCAATATTTTACGTTAAACCAACTTCATTAATAGATATTGCTTACATGTGTCACTCACCTCTGTTTGAAACAAAAAAAAAAAAAACAGAAAGTAAATTAAAGTTTCAGAACCATAGAAACTTGTGACGTGTGATTTATTCGGAAAACAACTCAAATATATTGTGTGTGGTGATGTTTGGAATATTGGGTTCGAAAAGTGTGGAGATAGCGTGAATAGATTGCAGGGGCGTATCCAGAATTTCTTTTCGGGCGACGAAGGGGGAGGGGGGAGCTGATGAGTATTAGTATTGTCACATCGTTCACATGTCACGGTGGAAGGAAAGAAAAGGAAAGCAGGATAGAAACTATGTATGCAACTCGCTCACATTTTTAGGAACTATGTAGTTGACTATCCCCCCCCCCCCTACGGTTTATTTAAAAAAAAACTAAGTTTTGATGTATAAAATGTAATCACATGTGTGGTTAATAACAAATAAATAAATATAATGATTTCCATTTTAATATAGGATGTAAAAAAATGTGTTTCATGTGGGCAATAACAAATATATAAAGATTGACATTTTGATAATAGGGTTTTAAAAGTGTGTGTGTCATTTCGAGGGGAAGGGGCAGTAGCCCCTTCAGCCCCCCCCCCCCCCCCTGGATGCGACTCTGATAGATTGTATACAGTATGAAGTTTTCTTTAATGTGAACTATTTGTTATCTTGCTCAGGTAATGGACTTGGTTTCTACTACAAATATGACATTGACCACGCCCCCCACGGCCACTGGCACGGAGCCAGCCATCCTAATGGCTACGGCGGTTTGGGATCTCATGGCCACCACGCCGGAGGTGGTAGACACGATGGCTACTGAAGCGCTACGAACAGCTGTGTGCTGAGTCCCCAGGGACATCGTCTCGACGTCTTCTTGAATACCTTCTCCGCTTAGTGGTGCAGCCAGAAACAATTGTCAGTCAAAAGACAGCCGAAACACTAGTTTTCTTACTTATCTTACATTCATGCCAACTCAAATTCGTTTGCTCTGACTCTCTCTCTCTCTCTCTCTCTCTCTAGCTCTCCCCCCCCCCTTCTCTCTCTCTAAACGAGTACATTTTTTATTTAAATTACGAGGGACAAAATATCGTTCTATTAAATTTCAAAACAAAATTTCTGGCTTTGCCATTAATTCCGTGTATTTATTTTCAATAATTTTGTATTTTCTTATTACTTTGTAAAATAAAATTTTATTACCAATGTCTTGTCAAATTTTTTTCCAGTGCAAATTCCAGAGGAAACGAATCTATTTTAGTTCGAATTAATAATTTTAAAAAAGTTACATTTAGATATTTGTCTTTATATCGATAAACGGATAAGGGTATGTCAGTGTTACGTCATCAGGGGTGGTAAGCAAGTACTGTAATCAAGTAGCTGCCCAAAGTTACAAAGGTTCAAAGTTTTGGAGTAAACAATTTTAATGATTACCCACAAGAACCACTGTTCTATCCAAATACCACCACAAGTTCACGATAAAACAACTTTCTAATAAATAATAAACATATGTCAAAATTACAGTATAAGCAGTTAAAAAATAGCGAAATAGAGGATATCTACAGGCATGTACAAAATCTACCGAGATAAAGCAGCCACATTTCAGATACCGAAGCCTAATAACCTTACAGTCAAGCTCAATCGCAAGCACAATCGGCATCAGTAATAGTCTATCACCTAGGACCATAGGCTGCGTAGCAAGCAGACAACACTATAATCTACATTCCAGATTTCATTATTTTTTTAAGAAACCATCCAGATAAGCCATTAATTATATTTAGTTTAGGGCCGTAAATGTCAGTTCATGCGAAATTAAAGACTAGAAAATAAAAGAGGTATCGTTTTATCACGACACTGATAAGCTGTAATAATTCTAACAACTCAGAAATAAAACCTATTCCCTAATCATTGTTTAGCGACGTGTAATTGCACTGCTTTCTTGAGTTTGTAACTATGCTAGTTTTTTCTTATTTCCTTTTTTTTGTGGTAATTATTAATAGGAATACACACAAGTATTTCATCATAGAAAGGCCGTACTTTACGATGATTTTTATTCCATTATCTAAAACAGATTTATATACGGACCGCAAAAATATAAATATTTGTAGTCAAATGACTATAGTTTTCCAAATATAGCACCAAAACGTCGAAAATTTCGGAATATGGGAGCCCAATTTTCTATGCTCCTAATTAACTTTTATTTTAAATCATATGTAATATGATCTCTATCATAAACACAACATGTTAATTAAGTACCAACAAAATTTTAACAATGTGTACTCGAACACTGGCATCCTGAATCTCTTTTAAAATAGGCATTGATGTTTTGGCCAACACAGTTTTATTCACCCAAGAGAAATTAATTAGTATTTATATTATTTTCTCTCGGATGAATACAAATGTGTTGGCAAAAAAATCAATGCCTACATTAAAATAGATTCAGGATAACAGTACCCGAGTACCAATTGTTAAATATAGTTGATACTTAATTATGTGCTTACTACGCTTACGCAAATGAGGTATACATTCTATATTGCAAATAGTTAAGAGCCTTACGCAAGATATGTTCGGCACGATTCCGACATGCGAAAATCTGGGAGCGACTTGGTGGGACGCGAGTAATCTAACCACTACACCACTGCGGCCCCTAAAACAGACTACAGAGTAGAGCCACGGCTAGTTTACTTCCGTAACCATGCTTCTCAAACACCAAGGTAAGTGGTGAAGCATAAGTCTGTGATACTATCGTTTAAAAATTAGCAAATATTGCTCGCCATGGAATAATCTGCCGTATCGACGCTCTCAATGTCTAGCTCTGAGACGACCGGAGGGATGCATGTGTAGAAAATCCTTCGCATATGCGTAAATTTGATTCACAAGAAAGTTTTTGTGCCTTGACATGCTGGCGGCGGGAATCACCAGTGCGGTAATGCAAGAAAATCTCTTTCAAACGGGAGACGATTTAACACTTGATAATGCTATAGATGTGTGTCTATATTTGGAAGCAAGCCTCATCAATTTGATAATCGGTCATAATGGAAACCCATTACTGTGGTTAACAAAATTGTTCACGTCAAGCTCGTCACACTATACAACTTACTTTGCAGTTGAAATGTTATGTTAGCAGTGATGACTACCAGAAGAAATGTCCATCACCGAGGCCTTATGGTGAATTTGAGATACCTCATCTGGTATCTGTCTCGCTACATCGTGTAATTCTCAATGCAGAGTAAAAGCTGCATTTGAAGTTATTGGTGTTCTGCAGTCTGTTCCTCTGCTGGGGTCAGAAGCATGCCAGACAATGCATTTGGTACAGCATGTTAGTGTATAGTTTATATACCGGACTTAAGCTAACTTTAAAACTTTTAGAGAAGTCGGGTGTGATTTCTAAAGTAATTCGTCCTACAGCACGGGCCAGCAGTCTTGTTAATGTTAAAAAAAAAAAAAAAAAAAAACAAAGTGGTGATCTACGGCTCTGCTTCGATCCTAACAATTTGAAGAAAGCCATTTTATGTAAAAGCTATCCATTATTCTCGCCATAGGATCTCGTATTAAGGCTGGCAGGGTTCAAATAATACGCTGCATGTGATTTGACAAATGAATATTTACACATTCCACTTTATGAGACTGATTCAGGCCTTTGTTGTTTTGTTACATCGTTTGAAAAGTTCAAATTCAATCGCTTTCAATTTGCAATTTGGGCTTAGTACATGGCATGTGTTCGCGTCACTCGCCTCCCAGACCGTTTGGCCGGCCGCACAGCAGTCAGCGCTGCACAGGGAGTACCTGCACTCTACCAGTGCAGTTCATGTGTATGCAAAGTAGTGTAGAGTAGAGGCAGTGTAGTGCAGTGGAAAAGTATGGTGCATTCACAAGGGCATAACGGCAACAGCCGAATTTACCCAAAGCAAAGGAACTGGAAAAGATGTAACCAAAATTTATTATGCCCCATAAATCGCCATTAGTGTTGATTATAAGTTCTTATTTATTTTCGTCCCACGTGTTTTCACTGTTCACTTCATCCATAGTTATTTGTAAGTGCTATTTGTTTTGTTATAAATGTACAGTGATTTATTATGCTGTTTTTGTAAGGGTCGAGAACCTATGCATGTGTTTTGCAAGTATAGTTCGTAAGTGTGAAAGAACGTAGTCCCAGCTTGGCACATCAACCCCCTGGTAGTTTCAGGCGACAAGCTGGAGCATCAGTAGCATCTCGATCGTACAAGGGGCATGACTATGGTCTCTCGCACTGTGGGAGTAAACACAGTTTTCGTGCCAACCACGTTCATTGCATAAGTAACATAATATTTCTGGAACCTTTTTACTTTATCGCCTCCAGAGATGCCTGCCCTTCTCCCCTGCGACTTGCATCGCTCAGGAGAGTAGGCCTATAACCATTTCAACTTAAGTACTCTATTGGCATCGCACAGTTTTTGTTACTGTGTCGCCCATGCTGGCAGGCTGGGCCCGGCCCCATTGTCAGTTGTTTATGTACTGAAACGTTAGTTATGGCTGACGATGTCACTTGTCGCCAAGGTAGAAAAATTGTCGTGATGGAATAATGGTCACACATGGGCCAGCCATTTTGACGTGGCAGAATGGACTGATGAAGGGTTGGATATGGTTTTGGGGCAGTGAAGTTTGAGAGGTCTGGATGTGGTTTACCCGGATAGGCGCCAGACACTGTCGATGCGACATCAAGATGATTGTTGACTCTGTGCTGATCTCGTGGTTTCGGGCCGTCCACCCGAACTAAATCTCCTCGCCGATGATGCTGGTGACCTCTGCCCCTCCGATTGTTACTCCAGATTGGATGATTTTGTAGTTGTTTACTAAATGGTAGCCAGTGGGCCGACTGCATACCATGATGCTTGATCTTTGTAGGAAAACTGACTAGCCATTAACACTCGCATATGTGGATTGTCAGGGTCAACCAACGCCCATAAAGTACGAAACACTTGCTAAAGACATACACACCTGCAAAACTGAATGAAGGAAGACGTGATGTAAGCGGGTATTGATAGGGCCCATCCCCTTAAACATATAGAGCGGTCGAAATAAACTGCATACCATTCAGTTCACAGTAGCATTTATTCGACGTAAATAAATCTCCCCCAAGGAGAGCACTTACATGCAAAGATTATTGTAAGTATATTATTGTATATTGTATATTATTGTATATATTATTGTAAGTAAGGTTATAATCATGTGATACCATCCAAGAAAAATTTTAAAAGTTGTAACTATACAATATTTTGCTGATGTTGTCAAAGGACAGAAGGGCTACGATTGGGAGCACTCTGAGAAAACCCAAAAAAATCCGTTCATAGGAAAGAAAATGACAACAATACCGGCCACTGTGGTTACACTGCGAAAAACATCTTATGGCAAAAAATGACATTTCAACAAAATTACGCTTCCTGGGGCGATGTTATTCCCGCGGGAAGAGAAGGTGGTGTACCAGGCAGCTAAATGAAAAAAATGTTTTGGAGTTAGTTAAAGTCAATTGCAATTGAATGTCCGTGCCACAAATGAAGAATACCGCCTAGCACAAATGGGAAAAGCCGGATCTTACGACACATGCACCACCCTCGTCCGATGCTATCACTGACCACCTGATGCGCGGGCAAGCCTCAGCTGACCCACGCGCCAGGGTGGAACTACTTCCTGCTACAACCTGCAATATTCTGCACTGCATCTTGCTATTAAATGAAACTTATATTAAAAATTACACATAGAACACTGCAACATGAACACTGGTAAATGAAATCGTCATAACACTGGATGTGTGATGAGACAAATAATATAATGTTAAACAATGCACTACAAAACAATGAAAATATAACAGACAATAAAATCTTTAATAAAACTCAACAAGAGTATCTGGTATAGATTCTAGGCTCACATATTCAATTTTTACCCTGTCTATTTTTTATATAATTCTGCCTCGTGAAATCTTTGGTGTGTTCATGGCAACCACTGATTACACTGCACCGGCGTGTCTTCATGCTGCACTGCGCCGATCCTGATCACTCACTAGCGACTTGGTGCATGTCCTGCCCATCGGTAGAGCACACAGCCGTGCTAAAGTGGCATTACAGATTATGGCCGGACAAACTGTCTTAGGGGTGAGAGCACAGGGCAGACATCAAACGCCCCACCCCCTTTCGAGACAGTTTGTTGGCCGACTGATGTTACTTGCAGCAGCTGCAGGTGCGGGCAGGCCTGCGTGACCACAGGTACTGTGGCCCTGCTGCATGAGACGTTGCTGGCGGTTGCCCATTTCTGGTAAGCAACTCCGGCTGCCTGCACTGGTGGCAATCCTTTGGTGGGTGTGCCCGCCGGCGTGAACGCCGAAGGTGAAGCGAGCCACAGCACTTGCTACCCTCACTGCCTTCTTCCTCGCTCCTGCTGGCCTCCTGCTGATTGCATCATCTCCAAGTGCAACCTGGCTGAACAGCCTCTGCAAACACATCTCCTCCTGCGTCATACATGTACATTTCCATTTTCCCTTGCTCTTGTTTATCCTGCTCCTGCTCATCCTGCTCCTGCTCATCTAGCTCCCGCTCATGCACCCTGGTGAGTGCACCAACACTGCTGTGGGCCTCACCCTCCATGCTATCCATTCGAGGTGTTGCAAGTTCCCTGTAGGGCGTAATGATGCTGGGTGATTCCTGCACGTGTACCTCCTCCCCATCTGCTCCTGCTTGTGATGCAGATCCATCTTCCTGTTCGGTCCTCTCCTCCCAGAGCTCGTCAACGACATTTTTGTCCTGCACCACTTCTAGTGATGTCCTGGTATTGACACGTATGGATAGGTCCTCTGCGGATTCTCCCCCCTGAAGTGCCACCACACCTCGCATTTCCTCCCGCTAATGTGTTTGTTCGTCGCAGCCTTCACCGTCGTCTCCTGCCTCCTCACTATCTTGCATGTTATGTACATCCTCCTCCTACTCACTTGCTGTTTATGTACATATTCCTCCTCCCTGCTTACTTTGTACATTCTCACCCTTCCTGCTTTGTACATGACATTTCACCTGCCAACTTTGCACATGCTCCTTCTTCCTGATTTGTACATGCTATGTTTCCTGCTTACTTACTCGCTGGTATGATGTGTACATCACTCTCCTGCATGCTATGTACATCCTGCACTTACTTGCTAACATGATGGTGGTGTGACTGGTAACTAGCTGCTTGGAATGCTTGCGGTTGTTACCAAGACAAAACGATGTATGATAGTAATAGCTTAAGTGATGTGATGAACATGGGGTTAACTTTGCAATATTTACATCTTGATACGTTACTGTTTACTTCTCAGCTCTCTTCTTGCTTGCGAGATGATATTTATAACAAACTCCCTTCACACTTGCGAAATGAATAACAATTTTTTTTTAATGTTCATGTAATCTCCACCTGTTATTTTTTATGTTATTCCCCTGCAATGAGACGGTTATGGAGTGATGGGTGGGAAGTTTGGAAAAATTCTGTGGTATTATTGGCACTACTGATGGATAGATAGATGTGGAAAACATGTGAGGTAGTGGCCGGTAAAATTGTGTGAGCAGTTGGAATGGGTACAGTAGTTATGTTGGGGTAGGTTCAGGTGGCGGGGTTTGTTGACATTGGCCACGTGCGTGGCAGGAGTGTGCGGCATCTCTGCTTCACGCTGAATCCCTGCCCTACTCTGCTGCCACTCTCCTCTCTCACCTTGCATCGTCCCACTCGACACGTTGTTGCCATCCCTGGCCACTATCTCTTGTGAAAGATTGCTGTTATCATTGACTGCCATGTCATTATCCCATTGTCCTAATAAGTCCAACACCTTATCATGTGATGTGTCTGCAGATGCGGATTGTGTCCGATTTACGCCATACACTGCCTGTGTTGATGTTGCATGACATAATAAGCAAATTAATTTAAGTCCAATGGCTGTTTTACGTTCTGTATTATTAAAAAATTCCTGATGATGGTTTGCATTACACTGTGCTCATTTTAGTACAATGGCACCCTGGCCATTACAGAACCAACTGTCACAATATCTGGGGAACCTGTTATTTGAAGATAGTTCTGCTTCAATTTTAACTTCCATTGTGGGGTATTGACTGTTCTGCATTGTTCCACTGTCACTGTCTTTCAATGCTCCATATATGGCACTGACACAGTTGTCAACAAGGCTGGTCTTGCGATGGCATTGGCAAACATCACTGCTCTCGTTTATTGATTGGAAACTGCCTATCATAGGGCCACATGTGCTGTGGATGTGGGTGTACTGATGTGGATGTGTGGGGTTGGGGAAAGAGGAACGCCCTCCCCTCTCACGTTGTGGCTGGCCTGCTCGTCGCACAGCGCAGGTGCTATCGACCTGATGGTCAGCTGATGCACGGCATGCATGAAGGGTCAGCTGGCTGTCGGTGGCAGAGAGAACAGGTTGCCAGGGAGGGTTAGCCTCCACCCCACCACTTCTCTTTCTTGCTTCTTCACTATGCTCCTCCCCCAAGCAGCATGTCATGGCCTGCAGCATGGCATCGTTTCCCAATTGTTAACATGTGACACTTTTCCTAGCATCTGAACAGCATCTCACAGGCGTCCCGACGCTGCCATTATCCTCGCTGATGCCTTTCTGTCATCCTCTTGCCATTGCGGGCAGGAAAAGGGAAGGAAACTTCAATGACCTGGAAAAATTTTCAGAAAATTTGGAAATTTTTCGGAAAACTTTGGTGGGATAAGTTTTTGGCGAGAGATTTGGCCACATGGAGGGGCAACATTTTGATGGCATCACATTATTGCCAAGGTAGGAAAATTGTTGTGATGGGATAATGGCCACACTTGGGCCGGCCATTTTGACGTGGTAGAATGTACTTATTAATGGTTGTATAAGATATGGGGTAGTGAACGTGATGTCTGGATGTGGTTTACCCAGATAAGAGCCAGATGCCATCGATGCGACATCAAGATGATTGTTGACTCTGTGCTGATCTCGGGGTTTCGGGCCATCTACCTGGACTAAATCTCCTCGCCGATGATGCTGGTTACCTCTGCCCCATCGATTGTTACTCCAGATTGGATGATTTTGTAGTTGTTTACTAGACGGTAACTGGTGGGTCGACTACATACCATGATGCTTGCTCTTGGTGGAAAAGATTGACCAGCCATTAACACTTGCGTATGTGGATTGTCAGGACTTACCATGCACCCATAAGGTATGTAACATTTGCTAAAGACATACACACTTTCATAACTGAATGAAGGAAAACTTGATGTGAGCGGGTATTGTTAGGGCCCATCCCCTTAAACACATTTAGTGGTCGAAATAAACTATGTACCATTCAGTTCACAGTAGCATTTATGCGATGTGATTAGATCTCCCCCTAGGACAAAAATTGCTTTATGGCAGAATTACGCTTCCTGGGGCGATGTTATTCCCGTGGGAAGAGAAGGTGGTGTACCAGGAGGCTAAATGATAAAAATGTTCCAGAGTTGTTCAAGTCTATTGCAATTAAATGTCCATGCCAAAAATTACGAATGCTGCCCAGCGCGCACTAGAAAAGTTGACTCTAATGCCATATGCACCACTCTCATCCGATGCTACTCGCTGACTGCCTTCTCATCTGATGTGCGGGCGGGCCTCGGCTGACCCACGCGGCAGGGTAGAACTTCTTTTCCCTATAACCTGCAATATTCTGTCCTGTGCCATGCTATTAAATTTAATTTATATAAACAATTACAGATAGAACTCTGCAACATAAATACTGATGAATGAAATGGGCATACCACTGGATTTGTGATGAGACAAATAATAACACGTTAAACAATGCATTACAAAACAATGAAAACACAACATACAATAAAACACAACAAGTGTGAAGCCCTGCTTCAAGTCTGACATGAGTGTCAATTAGCAAACTCAAGAAATTTTATCTGAGCACTCCTGTCATGCCAAAGACTGTCCTGCGTGAACAATTTATTTTTCGTCCCACCAGCTAGTGATATGTGAGATGCCTACAACTTCCTGGAGTACGATTCAAAACTGCTATTATGGGGTTAGTGTGTTTACAGAACTACGTGACATTAATGAACTTGGTTAGCAAGTTTGCTTTGTTATTAGCCATGTCTGTATTTGGTAGCCCAGATTAATAAACTGTTATTTAATTTGAAGATGTGTTACTATTTGAAGCGGCATTATTATTGCTGCAGATAAAGTTATTTTTTTTCATTGCCCCCCCCCCCCCCCGACCAAGGGGAGTGGCTTACGTCTGGACGCTTCCAAGCGCTGAGCTATACTGAAGAGAGGCACGCGGCACTCCTGGCATGGCCAAGTGCTGTCTGGTGGCTACTACTGACAATGATTTCAGCCTTGCACACTCTGCCACCTTCCATACACCTCTCTGCTATTCCCACAGACTCCTTAACCTTCCAGAGCAGCATTTTCGCGTATAAATGTTCGTCCCCAGCCCGATAAAGTGTCCAGTGTTCCTCATCGAGTTGTGCGGGCTGGTCGATGATAGATCATGTCTACACCACTTCATACTTCAGGGCTTCAGCATGCTAGATGCATTTTCTCGTAATATAAGTACTACTCAAGTTAAGTATTGCAATGAATGTAGTTGTTATGCCGGAGTTAGAGATTTCTTTTTAGCAGTGTTTTTAAGCATTTTTTGTGTATATGGATTTTGGTGGGGGGTGTTTCTTCACTGTTTTGATTGTGTGGATTTTCAATATGGTATTTTATGGGAATGTTTGTAAGAGGTGGGTTCTTCCTTTCTTTTTTTTCCTCTTGTGGGCTGTAGGAATGGTATCCTGGAATACAATTTGCCAAAAAAAATTTAATGCCAAGGAGTTTAGTGGATATTTTATGGTGTGCTTTTATGCTCATGGTTAAGTGTAATGAGGATTTTTGCTCTTTTCCAATGGTATTCTTGAAATTAGTATTCCATGTTGTATTTTTTAATGATTCATCAGGCATGTTTTACTTTTAAAATTGTAATGATGCTTGCATTACTCAGGGAGTCATTTTACCTTTTTTAATGGGGTTTCACAAATGTTTATTCAGGTTGGGTATTTTTTAAGGATATATTAATATTGTAGTTTTTCTGTTTGTTCCAGTGCATGTGTATGCTCTCCTTCCCCTAGTTCGCCGATTGGTAGCAAGCAACAGAAATTTACAGATGCAATTTATATTTTTGAAACCAAGTTCCAAAGTTGTTGTTCTTGGTGATAACATATAGATGGGCTTCAATGTATTTGTATTGATTTTGAAATTTTTGTGTCCATGCTTTCTTGATTTTTTTAATGGGGTGCGTTCTTCTTCTTGCCTTCCTTTAGCCCTGCTATGCACTAAAGGGGTGTAAAAAGTGTATCTGGTATAGCCCCTGGCCTCACAAGTCCAATTGTTACAAGGTCTATTTTTATGTAATTCCGCTTCCCTGAGTCTTTGGTGTGTTCGTGGCAACCACCTGCTGCACTGCATCGGCATGCCCTCATGCTGTACTGCGCAGATCCTGATCACTCATCGGCGACCTGGTGCATGCCCTGCCCATCAGTAGAGCACACAACCCTGCTATAGTAGTGTCGCAGGTCACAGCTGGACAAACAGTCTTAGGGGTGAAGGCACGTGGCACACATCATGGCACTAAATATATACCAATGATATAAGCATCAATATAATATTTTGTTTTGTTAATCCTCGTGGCTCTTTCAGGGTATGGACCCTTATAATACCCACCGCAGTGTTATGTGTTTTATTCAAGTGTTATTTTTTAGATATTTTTGCAATATGTGTGTGCTCTGAGCAAGTGTGCAATTTTTCCATGGCATGTGACCAGTTGGAATAGGTCACTAGGCAGTAATCAGTCAGATCCAGTCTTTACTAATTCTTAATTTTATCACGTAATTAATTCAACTTCGCAAGGATGTGTCGTCTGGCAATAGGCCATCGTTTAGGAAACAGAATTATTCAGAGCACAAGTACCATTTACCGATAAGGGGTATCAGATGTCAATGGAGAGAATTATATCTGGGCGAACAGCCTGAAGCACCCCGAGAGCACCCAGAGTCTCCTGCTTCAACTTCATCATCATCATTAATGCCACTTTCGAGCGATGTCTGGCAGATAGTTGGGTAACACCACAAAAAATACCTAACCAAAATTCTCACTGCTACTGAAACCTCAACTCAACCCCTTTTCATCCAGCCACATGGTATCATACTGCACCTGAAGTATTTCAGTGTTAAACACCATAAATATAGGGTGATATTGATGGAGTAGAAATGCACTTTGAAGACATTATAATGAGAGCCAACTCACAGGTAGAGTTGGTGACCTTAGTTCATAGGGTAATGTGTAGAGCTAGAAAATATAATGCTAAGCCAGATAAGTCTATATGTTTAGTTCCTGCTGTCATGTTTGAGCTATGTTGGTAATATAATTTCTGATCAAGGTGTTGTGCCAGGCAAATAAAATTATATGATATTGTAATGCTATATGTGCATGCCAGCACCTAGAAACAAAATGGTGTTGAGCTTCCTTGGCCTAGTGAAGTAGGTATATAGGAAAATGTATTCCTAATCTATCTCATATTTCTGCTTCCATGAGACTCCTTATGCATAACAATGTGCCCTGGCAATGGCCAGATGAACAGTAATCTGCAGTGGCGACCTTAAAAGTCTAATCTCTCCTGCTAGACTTTTACTACCCTGACCAAGAACTTTTAATACAGATGTATGCCTCTTCTCTTGTAATTGGTCGCTATACCATACAAAATGATAAGCCGATTGCAGTCGCTTCCAGAAGTTTAATTACCTCTGATCAGAATTGGGCATCCATTGAGCTATAATTTTTGACTGTTAAACTAAGGTTTAAAAGATTTCACGAAGTCACAGAGACCATTAACAACTGCAGAGTATTACAAAAAGAGCTTAACTCACTCCGTGTATTTAGAATATTCGTCTCGAATTTCTGTGGTAGTTAGTAACCCATTTAGACTAACTGAGCTGCTGCAGGATGAACATCATACTCGTAGTCGCTCACTTTCCAGGAAATGCTCTCCCCTTGGATCCAGCCATGGCAAGGTGTGTCTGCAGGCGTGGTGGGACTATTTGCAGCTCGGATTCAGTACCTATCTGCAACTAGTCGCATCTGTAGGTGGGGAAGCGGGGCTTCCCAGGTTCTGGGAATGCCAGGAATATTAAATATTGCTCATGCACCAAAAAGCCGGATCGATAGAGCTGTCGTCGTGGACGTCAATTACCCGGGTGGCTCAGTTGAAGATGGCAGTAGCACATCAGCAGGAGACATCCCAATGATCAAGGTGGGGAGACTGGGGGCAATCCAGAAGTGCTGAAACATACGAAGTTGGCGAACCATCTCACTGCTGAATTCTGCGGGCTGTCGACTGTGGATGTGTGAGGATTGGATTTGAAGAGCATTGGACCTCCGAAGCACCCCGATGGCAGTCTTCGCATCTGGGCTAGTGGATTCGCCTCCACACCTGGTAGCTCCTGGATGTCCCACCGAGCGAGTCTCATGTCTATGACCGAGGGAGAGTTTGAAGGAGGGGGAGGGGGCGGCTCCCCGATGCAATTCTCCCCGCCTTCACCCACAGCATGGAGTTCCTGACATCACTGCGGATGGGAGAAGATGACGTTGGTGCTAAGACTGAGTGGCCCAGGTTTTTGACGCCCTCGATGAGAATCGGAGGGGGGGGGGGTGCCTGCATAAAATACTGCTGTCGATGTTGCTGTGCAGGCAGCCTGCGTAACAATGTTGGTGTCAGTCCCACCTTAAGGGCGCATGTGCCTCTAACATTCTTGCCCACAAGTCCTGTCACCTCTCTACTAGTTCTTCTGTTGGATTAAAGCAATATTCAGTCCAAACCTGCTATTTCCTGTCGTATTTTTCATTAATGCTCCTGCACTTTGTCTTTTCTGTCGGTATGGGTTTTACAGTGTCTGTGCTGGTTTTACCATGCCTCTTTTAGAATATAGCTCCAGCTATAGGTACATTTAGGGAAGTAGTCATGGCCTTAATTCCTGTCATGACTGCTATTCCCTCTCGGCCAAGATACACGCATCCCCGGATGAATTCCTCTCCTTTTAGGGTATAAGGGACGCAGCCATGAAATGCAACAAGCTCCTGTCCTACCAAAGGCGCACACTTAACACAGAAATAGGGTATAATTCGAAAAATTAAAACCCATTTAGTTCATAAACCCAGCCACAGAGCACTGCTACCGAAGTAGTGCTGTTTGACATATAGTCCATTCTCCAATGGAAGCAACTTTCTCGAAGCCATGCTAAATATATACTTGAAGGCCCATTTCGTATCCTTTTGCCAAATGTAAACAAACATTGCCATGTGACTGCCATGTAGCATCTGTCAAAATCAATCATTACATGCCATTGTGATTTACATGTGTTCGTAAACATTCGCTACACCTAAACATAAACATTGAAATGTGACTTCTACTTTTATACCTGTCAAATATGTTGTTTACTGTTTACAGCTTTTCAAAGAATTCTGTCGTAGGTCTATTTCAAAAACCATTTGGTACGAATATTCACCATTTAGGTGTATAATATTATGTAGGTCATCTTTATGATGTTTTAAAAAAATGCCTGAATTGACGATAGTTCTTGTGGTTATTTTACATTAATTATTTGTTTTCCCCGACATAGCACATTACACATAATGCACATTAATATTTTGCCGCGACTGTGTTTAACATTGTTACAACTGCAGGGTAATGAACTATAGTATTTAACTTTTTGTTATTGATGTGTGTTGGGTTATTTCTTTGAAAGGACGTCCTTAGTTCGAATAACGAAGGAATAACCAGTCCAGCGAAAAAGAGACATTAAAATCAAGCGCACAACACGTGTCGCTCATTTTTGTCATACAAACTTAAAATATAGTGGTGAAATGCACACAAATAAGCCTACCATAATTTTTATTTCACTCATATTTAAATGTATTGCTACTTACTGTGTATTAGGTTTATTGAAATTTATTGGGGCTGGGCTTGGTTATTTTATTGTGATTGGTGGTAAATTGCGTTACACGACTTGTGCTTCAAACACCTAGGGCAAAGGTACAACGTTGTGATGTATAAACAGACGTGGATTTAAATGAATAACTTCGTCATAAAAACAGTTCACATTTAAAATGTATAAATAGTTCACATCAAATATTTGAAATCACAAACACACACAGATCCAACATAATGATCATCACGCAGTCATGCCATGCCATTCTATTTCACACGCAGCGGGTAAAGAAACGCACATTAACAGTATATTTATTACTGCCATGGAAACACAGATTTATTACAACATTGTAACTGCCTTAGGTAGGTTTAAAAAACACAACATCTTCTAACGTGATGTAATTTGAAGTATTATTCGGAGTAAGTATGATTTCCGCTTTGTTTGGTAAAAAAGCAACATGCCATGTCATGGCTCGCCACGTCTGCCATATTTTATTTGTTGCTGTCCCGCCATCATATCTAAATATATTAAAATAAGTATTCAAACATTAAAACCTCTTTTCAGTTGTAAATTACAAATTTGAAAATCATTATTTTGCCACAATAAGTACGAAATACGCTACAATTGAAAACATTTACAATTTTATCGTGTACTAGCAAAGTGAAACTTCCCAAAAATGAAAGAGACAGAGCGAGAGAGCGGCAAGCCTCGCTCAGCAGGCAGTTGCTTTCTCGCTCGATAAAACCACACTGTACCATTACCGTCTACTCACGATATTTTCCGCTGTAATTTTAAACTGTAAAAATGAGATATGTTGCCATCGGAGCTATATAAATATTTTAATAGGCACCATTTAATTTACAAATAATATACTAAAAAACTAGGTTAAAATAATATTTTTACTGTGAACTATGTCTTACCGCCCATTGCCAACATGTCGCTGCTCTCGCTGTTGTAAATGCATATTTAAAAAGAAATAAATATTACAAGTTATAGAAGATATTAAGGTAAAGTTTGATTTATTCAATAATACAGTTCTCTAAAGTTAACCACAGTGTTATATATTTGTGGAATACAGGTTGCTGTAAAAACAGGTTGACATGTTATGCCTAGAGTGTGTTTTTCAAAGGTTGATTTTCAAAAGTCGATTCCAATTGGGAATGAACTATATCGAAATCCATTTCGATCGAGTACTATTTCGATCGACTTGTGAGAAAGCGATTCTGTAACTTTTATAAAGTCTTTCTAAATGGTACCAGAAATTTCGATTGCTTTTGTGATGACTATGTGGCAACATTGGAAGACCAATCACAATTTAGATTATTTACCACTTATTTGTATATACACTGATATTTATTTATATTTTAAGTTTTGAGGCTAGTAGTACTTACTACCTATTTAGAATAAAGAGTAAGCACATATTGTATGCCTAACATTTTATAAATATGTTTATTAGCAAAGAACATTGCTTACAATGCGTGTGTTAATTTTTATTCCTAATCTGTAACTACCGCTCTACTTAAATGTTAATCTGACAGCGCAGTCTCTATATAAATTATAACCAACACACCTTTAGCACCTAGCAAATTAAGTGATTGAAATATTTTGAAATAGTGTAACTTTACAAGGGTAATATGAGGAATGCTAAAAAAATACTATTATTTTAAAAGTAGAAATTTTTGTCCTTCATATGTTTTATTAATTAATACTTAGCCATTTTGGTAATCTACAATCATACATGTTTACAAATAACATTTTTAAGTAAAGAATATAATTTATTATCTTTAGCGGTACCTATGAACAGCAATGTAAACTATTACTGATGTATTTGAATTACAAGTTATTTTGTGAAACGATTACGTATGCAAAATTACAATATAATCGTATATATAATGTTCCAAACCATAAATATTATCTCTTTACAGAAATTTGTGAATATTTAGCCCCATATAAAATGATATCTTTTAATCTTAATAAATATGGGTATTTATTCCTACGCCATGTTGAAAACGACTAGCGAGAACTAGACCGAATTGTCGGAAATCGATCGTAATGAAAGAAAAACCTGTTACAGAACTGCATTTGTCATTTGGATCGAAATTCAATTCTATCTCGATCGAAATGAGGTGGAAAATAGTTACAGAATCCCTGTGATGGCTAGCAGAGAGGAATAGCATTTTTTTTTCTTAAAATGGAAAAATGACAGTCATATCTTTATGGTGTTATCCCTATACAAGCAATGCTAACAACACTAGTTTGCTTGCAGGCTACTGCATGAACTAAATCAGTATAAAAAGGGGATAATTCTCTAGCATTGTCGCATACAATGTCCAACCTCTCTATTACGGCCGTGGTCCCTACTGAGCTGCTGATGATAAAAAAAGTATAAACTTTAACTTCATCGCGTTTGTCTTTCCGATTGTATATGCTATCTTTGGCTGATGGTAAGAAAATATCAACAAAGCACACCAATGGCTGAGTCAACATTGGAGGTGTGGAGGGAGACGCTACGATTAGCATTAGTGCTGTAAGTTGTATGTACGCAGAATGTGTTCTATTTACATGAGATAAGATAGGATTGTTTCAGGTATTATCGAGACTAAGTAGTAATGCCTAAAATCGTTCGTAACCTAGAAACAAGTTGTCATGGTTGGGTGTGCGTATTCATAAGGCATTCTTTGTGTGCCGCTAGCTACAGTTTGCTAAAGGTAAGATAAACCCGTACGCTTATAAGTGGTATACATATTGGTGGCTCTCTGTGAAACACTTGCTTTTACTTGTATATTTTTCCCCAAGGTTCCGAAATTTTATGGGGAAGTCCCGATGACAGTGAATTTGTGGGACTCGTCTGCAGCCCGTAGGTAGTATTGAAGATGGAGAATATTTTAGACGGAATATCGCTACCAAGGATAGTAAAATGGATTTCTGCAGCTGCCATGATATTTGGTGGCATTATTCCATACATTCCGCAATATCGTGAAATAAAAAGAACAGAGAATGCAGAAGGATTTTCTCTGTTCGTTTGCCTTGCCCTGCTTATAGCAAATACACTGAGGATATTGTTTTGGTAAGTATTAAATGTTAATATAATTAAATTGATGCTATTTTTGTTGTAACATGCAGCATAATTAGTGTTGATCGGAATAAGGAATTATATTAATAAAGTTATACTCTGAAGCATGTGTGAGTCAAGTTATCATCTTAAACTCTCTTTTGCATTAAACAAATTAACCAGAGGATTATGATTTAGAAAATTGGCATACCTATCTATAGAGTGTATTAAATATCATACAACAATAAAATTTGGGCTATGTTACTTCTCGATACCAGAGATTTATTTATAACTGTGACATAGTTTATGACGTCAGGACTTTGGCTGTCTAGTAGGATAGGTTGGTAGTAGTAGCGACGAGCAAAGCGGTAATTTACAACTTATGAGGAATTTAGTTTTCGTTAGTTGTACTACTGTATGTTTGTTCAAATCCGTAGTTATTGAATATTTAAGATTTCGTAAGTTGTAGGACTGTGTGTTTGTTCGTATTGTAGAATAATTGTATTTGTAGAATAAATATATTTCTGAGGAACATGATGGAAGAAGGAAAAGGCCAGGGAGGGGGGGAATTGTTTAGGTATGTTAGGAGGTTTAGGGGAGGAGAGGAAGGAATTCCTCTGCTAACAGGAAGGGATGGTAGGCACGCGACAAGTGACCAAGAAAAATCGGAGATGCTGCAAGGACAGTACTTGTCAGTGTTTGAGACAAAGGAGGATTGGAGTAGGGGGGCATATAGAGTTCGGGGAGTGTTTAGTAAGTTTAAAATGACGGAGTGTTGTGTATTCTGAAGTGGGGGGGGGGGGGGGATTTGCAGGCAGACATTGACAAGATATGATTGTGGACCAGGAAAAATAGAAAAATAAAATGAAGATAAATGTATGAAAAACTAAGGTAGTGAGGTTTACAAGAAAGAAGGTGATAAGCAAGGGCGGGAGGGACAAGAGATAGAAGAAGCAGCCGAATATAAGTATCTAGGGATTGTACTGCAGGGAGACCTCAGATGGAAAAAAACAGGTAGAGAGGGTGGTTGCAAAGGGAAGAAGGTCTCTGGGTATGCTGGGAAGGGTGCTGAAGGGAGTCAGCTGTGAGGTGAAGGAGAAGGTGTATGGCACAATGGTACGGCCAATGTTAGAATATGCTGCAGCAGTATGGGACCCGGAGGTGGAGGTGGAGGTGCAAGAACTGAAAAAGGTGCAGAGAAAGGCAGCAAGATGGGTGAAGGGTAGGTGGAGAAGGCAGGGGCAAGATGGTGAGGAAGAAGGGAACTATAGGCCATCAGTGATGGTGAAAGAAATGGGGTGGAGCTCATTGAAGGTCAGGAGGGAAGTTGAACGGTTAGTCAGGATGTACAGGGTGGTGAATGAAGAGGGAGGATGGGGAGGGCTACACTGCAAGCTAAGTAAGGAGGTGTTTAGAGGAAGAGGAAACAATAGTAAGAAGCTTCAGAGGATGTGGAGGAGAACGGAGTGGGGTAGGCAGTCCATGCTTGTGAGGGAGTGGAATGTGTTGAGGGAGGAATTGGTATCTGTGAGAGAGGTTGGTAAGTTCAGGAAGGGAGTGGAAAAGGAGTTGGTTGGGTGAAGGAGAGGTGAGAGAGCTCGCCACCAGGCGGTAGCCTAATTGCGAGTGTATGTGTGTATCTCATATGTATATTATGACTAGTTCGCCGCTCATTCCGTTCATAGAGTAAATAAGGTAATAGTTTACATTTCAGATTCTGTTTTATTATGCATCAGTGAGTGATAAAATGTATACGAATAGAGTGAACAAATTGTAAGCATTACATAAAATCAAGTAACTTAGGCTATAGATTAAATACCTTCAGTTGGAATAATGAGTACTATAGAACTAAATATTAATTATGGTGTACAGAGCTAATATAGAAATATGTAGTGCAATAACGATGTTGTGTTCGACATATAATGTACGTACCATAGTGCAAATGAAGTGTGCGAAGTACAATAATGAGGATGAGTTTGGCAGTATATGTTGACAGAAAATGTATATGTTTGGTGAAGGTAAGTGTGTAGATATACAAGATTGTGTATCAGGTGTAATAAACAGTATTGTAGGTAGGTAATATTAGGTCAGGATTCTGTAGCAGGTAACGAGTAACAAAAGTATGTGCTGCCTGAAGTGGAGATGCAATCAAAAGTGTAGGAGGAGGTTTGAAGAGGTGTTTAGTAAGAAAATGAGTGTTAAGTATAAGGTGGCTTGTTTGAAATGTGCACCCATTATGGTGATTCAACCAAATACAACCCGTGACAAGGTGTGGCTGATATACTGAAAAATGTGATTCATCGTCTACAGAAACCATATGTTAGTTTAGATGGCAAAATAGGAATTTACTGGCTATGATCCCAATGTGGTATCATGTCGTACACTTGGGCAGATGGACTCAAGTGTACTACCTGATACCATATGTCGTGTTGGGTCATACACTAGAGCGGAAGGTCTATAGTGTACTTCCCAATACCACATGTGGTATTGGGTAGTACACTAAAACGGAAGGGCTATAATGTACTTCCCAATACTATATGTGGTATCTGGTTGTACACTAGAGCAGAAGAGCTATAGTGTACTTCCCAATACCATATGTGGTATCGGGTAGTACACTAGAGTGGATGGGCTCTACTGTACTTCACAAACCCAACGTCTATAAATGCTGAAAGTGTCACCGCCCGAATACCCCCACATTCCCGTGGATACCCCGTTAGATTGTCGTAGGTAAGGGATGGGGCAATAGAAAAAAACGTATGACGTCATCAATGCCAAATTGTGACAACATAAAAATCATGTGAACAGCGTGGTACGGGGTTCTACAATAATCCCAAAAATTTAACACTAATGTTTTTGCATGTACCCAACTCGTATTTTTGAGAGACAGTATTTTGGAAAACAAACCTTTTTTAGATATCCTGTAATGCTCCAAAATTGTGTTTATAATAGTTTTATGAATTGAAACCACTTGAACCTACCTTGTCTTAAGTGTGTGTTCTTTTCGTAATTAAGATTTTCGTAATTCGGTAATTTGGGTGTATTAGACTAGTTTTGTTTTAAAAAAAAGAGCATGTATTCCATACACACTGCAGCGTAGTTTTAAGTGCAAGGTAGACTCACCCCATAAGTATTGTATAAATAACAGTCTGTATGTGCATGTGTGTTCAGTGCGAAAGTTGTTTGGAAGTGAGATGGTGGTAATTATCCAGAATAAGTGCTTTTCTGAACAAAACAACTTCTTGGAAAATGGTATAAGTTGTATCGACATTACTTATCACACAGAACACGAATTTACTAGGGGCATCACAATATTTGCATTACCATGAAGATCAGGAAAATTGTGGGTAAAACACATAAATTATATGTCAATTGGTTTCCTTAATCATGTTGTATCAAAATTACTAATTACACAATAATTTGAAAACAACTTGCTCACTTTTCAGACATTCAAAATTCAAAAATAGTAAGGTACATGTACCAGTCTATCAAAATAATGGAGAAAACTCACACTACATCCTTTATAATTTCTTCTAACTTATATAAGTAGTTATTTGTTGACATGACGTGCCATGTATAGCAGGCATTAAAAACTGTCCCGTGATTTGTGTGAGTATTGATTTTTGTCTCGTGTAAGCTCCCTCCATGGTGTTGTGGTTAGCATACTGCAGTCGTCCCTCATCTGGGTTCAGTTCCTGGTGCCCCTTTGGGTTTTTTCAAAAGGAGGTGGAGTTGGTATGAGCCTTGTGATAACAGCTGGTAAGCTACCTGAATGTGCAGACTTTGAGGTTACCGGATGAGGGGTATTGTTTAAATAAATGAGGGGGTACAGTGGTAAACCTTTGGACCCACATTTTGGAAGACCTGGGTTTGAATCTTGGTTTGGCCATCCTTATGCCCTGATGGCACATTCGACAAACCTTTGCCCAACTGGACGAGTTTGAGAAATGCTGCATCGTCAGCATCCAAGAGACAGGTTGAACATTTTGACACATTGCTTGCCACCAAACCGTACTACCTACACTGAGAGTCGGTGTTGGATGCAGTGGGTGCAGGAGGCTTGGGTCGACCTCAGCGGACCACTAGCAGGGAGGACAGTTTCATTGGGCAACATGCTGTAAGCACTCCACGGGCATGCTGCTCACCATCCAGAGACATGTCACAGCAGCTGGCGATATGCCTGTATCCACCAGTACCTTATCCAGGCAGCTAGTACAGCGGGATCTGTCATTGCATTGCTACTTATAAGTTGAGCATCGCCGAGCATACGTGACCGTCTGCAGGGAATGAGCCGCTTGTGGATTGGCAACGTGTGGTGTTCAGCGACGAATCGTGGTTCTGTCTGGATACAGACAATCATCAAATTAAAGTCTGGAGATGTCCTCGCCAGCACTGTAATGTACACTTCTTTGTAGAGCTACACACTGCCTGCACCCCACTGGCAGTGAATGAAGGAACCCTGACAGTGCAGCGATACATCCAGGAAATTCTGCAACCATGTGTGCTTCCCTTCCTGGTGCAGCTTGACAACCCCATTTTCCAGCAGGATAGTGCCCAGTACGTGTATCTCTGACCTGTCTTTGTGATATCAACGTGCTTCCATAGCCAGCAAGGTCCCCAGACCTCTTGCCCATAAAGAATGTGTGGGACTAGATTGGACTGCAACTTCTACCCGTGGCAACTACTGTGGATTTGGAAGGTCAATTGCATCAGCTGTGGCAGATATTCTTCAGGAGAACATCCAACATCTGTATGCCTCCATGCCTGACCGTATCACCGCCTGCCCTCATGGTACGGTTGGTCCAACACCATAGTAAGTGCATCCTGCAAGTGTTGGTTCCTTGCAGTACGTGCTTGGTGTGGTACAATTGTTTGATGTTTTCTGTATGCATACTACCATATCCTGTGCCGGTTCAAACTTATGTGCCCCTGCAGTGGCCCCTTCAGGGAGCTCAACTTTTTCGCGAATGAGTGGTCCAAAGACTGGAGTTTGGATGTGGGTGTACATAAGACTTACATATTTATATAATTTATATAAAATATTTCAGAGTGCTGACTTTTGTTTCATGTTTGCATGTTTCATTCTGGTTTATTTGTATTTAGCTTGTCTTATAATATTATTGCATAACATACAAATTGAAGGCTGAATGTACAGATGGATGCTCTTTCGGATTGGAGGAAGTAGTTGGGCTAAGTTTTTTCACATTGTGACTCTTTAGAAAATAAATTTTTGTCTAAAGGAATTTTTGCTAATCCCTTGATGCTCTTTTATTTCCCACAGGTTTGGTGAACAATTTGAACTACCGTTACTCATTCAAAGTTTTCTAATGAACCTCACAATGTTTGCCATGATACATCTGTGTGTCACTGTTCGCAATAGAACTCAGATTATTCGAGGCAGAGATCATGTGTTCACTGGTAAGCTATATGTTAAAAGTATGCGAGATCATAATAATTTTAATAAGAGGCATGTGTACAAGTAAGATACAAAGGTTTGCGGGTTGCCTACCACATATTATAATTGCAAAATCAGGCAATATATTTTTACTCACATTAGGCTATGCCAGTTACTGTAGTTGCATGCTAGGGTCTTTAAATTTTAAGTATACCAATAAAGGAACCTTACATTCTTGGATGTTCTCTGAATTTAGCTCACTTAATTTATCACAATACAAAATATTTTTTAAAAACTGAACATTTGTAGATTTTTATCTGCTCCGCCAATTTTTCTGACAAATGAAATGCATTGTTTATTCCTCCCTCTTCCGACCAAGTTAAATGTTTTCAGGGGTTCCAATAATTTGTCTGATTATTCTCATAGGCATCTTACCAGATCTCTGTTGACTACTATTCAATATATTGATCACCAAGGAGTAATCTTGGCCATAGAAAAGTTTGTTAACAGGGATGCCCCATAGTGGGATAGTGGAACGTGTAATCAGTGATCTGGATATCCCTGTCTTCATCCTTCATGATGGTCATGACATTCAACTACTGCCCAAATGTAATCTTCACACACTCAGAATGTTGAACCAAAATCTGTGTTCTCCTTGTTTATATTTAGCTTAAAGATGGCCTTCTAGTGAACACTTTGATAGGCATTCATGTAATCATTTGCTGGACACAGAGCGACAGTTCCATTATCTGCTTTCATGGTACTAGCAGGTGATGCCTACCGACTAATACGTCTGGCCTGAAAACCATTCAGTGGGACCTGAGCTTCCTTATTGTTCCCATCGCTGGAGAACGTAGAGGTGTCATGTTCCCCCTGGGAAAATTCAGGGCATGATTAGTGGACCTCCCAAAAACTGTCTGATGACATACAACTACTACTCTGCCTAGCAGCGTTGCCTTTATCACAGGAATAATCCTTTTTGCATATTTATCAAGCCTATTTCGTGACCATCCAGTTAGCCATATCCTCAATGGTCTATAAACATAAATCTTGTAAGATAAGTCTACTCTACAGGGATACCTAGCTGAACAATAATCTTTACACAGGAATGATTACTCAGCTGATGGGAGCAACTGGCTGGATTGCTGGAGGATTTGGTGCAGGTAGTAGATGAGGGTAAGCATTTGGGTGCCTGCTTCGTAGACTTGATAAGGTGCCTTACACGATTTTGATGCCAAAATTCGATGAGTTACTGTATGACAAATGGATAGTGGATTGGACAGGTATAAGTACCTAGGGGTGGTGATCTCAAGTGGAAAAATTAAGTACAGAGAGTGGTATCAAATGGAAGAAGGGCTTTTGCTGGGAAGGGTCTTGAAAGGCATTAGTGGGGAAGTGAAGGAGAAGGTTTATAAAGCAATGATTAGGCTGATAGCCACAGTCTGTGACCCATATCGGGAGAGGAGGTATAGGAGCTGGAGAAGGTGCAAAGAAGGGCAGCGAGATGGGTTAAGGGTAAATGAAGAAGGCAGAGGTGTGAAGTGTTATATTAAATGATAATCACTAGATGCATTTAATGGTTATACATACCTTGCATCTGTACTATTATTAACACAGCAGCTCTACATACACTAAACAAACACTGTATATCTCCATTTTGGTACACATGCAACACAACTCTTGTTACCAACCTCTCAATGTTATCATTTACAACACAGCCTTACACATCAAAATTGCCCTTTTCAATATGAAGGTGAGTGAATGAAGAGCTTTGGGCGTCTCTTAACAGCAAGGTTTTGAGAGCCAAGTGAAGGTGAGGATGAAAGGAATTTTAGGCCATCCTTAATGATGGAGGAGTTGGGGTGGGGCTCTGTAAGGGATAGGTGATGAGTGGAAAGGCTGATCAGGATTTACAGGGTGGTAAATGGAATGGGAGAATGGGGGAAGTTAAGCGAACATTTAACCAAGGGGCTCTACAGGGGGAGAGGTACAAACAGTATACAAATTCAAAGGTTATCGAGGCAGAGGGAAAAGGGAAGGCAGGTTGATTTAGGAGGGGACTGGAGAGTGAAAAGGGATGAGGGAAGAAAGTACTGTATTTACTGCCATAAGTGTTTAGAGAAAAAAACATCTTAATGATCATGGATATATTTATTAATCTTTTCTGTGCAATATGTGTCAGATGTATTAACATGTCTAGTAAGCTCATAGTGTATGAGTTTTAATGTAAAAGTGTGTGCTGTAATACGAACGAGTACATCACAACATAAGAGTAGCTTAAACAAATGTCAAGATAAAAATTACTTTGTTATTGCACTCATCACTGCTATCATCTGCTGGGAATAACCTCTACTTTGCAGAATGCACAAATCACAGTAGCCCATAGAACTGCACTGTTCTGAGGTTTCACCAATTTTACGAAAAGAGCCATAGTCCAACAACCTGATTACAAGAAGTGCCATAGACTTACAGTTAATACAGGATATTTTTATTACTCACTAGGATTTATACAAGATATATTCACTAGAGTTAATATAGGATGCCTGAGGGGCGTATCCGAGTTCGTCAGGGATGGAGGTCTTAATAAAAATAAAAGAACTTAATTGATTTTAATTTATTCCCACAACTATTTATATATCTCCACTCAGTGAGTGCAGTATTCAATGTCTATCTCACCTCTAATTTAAGTCCCTCTCAATGTCTCTGTTTGGTTATACCCAATTGACTCACGTTCATCACTGACACGTGTTCAGTTTGTGTTGCCATCATTTGTAATGTCTTACTCACGCATCCAGTCCAATAGTCCGGCTTGCCAGTCACTCTCTTTACTGCACCTATGCTTGAAGTCGCAGGTTTTCCTCTCGCTGGTCACTTCCGGCACCTCTCATTGCTTGTCGTCCATTGCTTAATGTCACACAGTTGTCCAAACTCCCAACACTTGTAAAACTCTCTGCTCGGAGGCCCCACACGTTTTTGTGGCTGCCTTCCTTGACCTGGAATGTTCGCAGCACCTCGAGTCATGCTGAGAGAAACAAGGTCAGTAAAACAGAAAATTTTTCAGTTAAACGCAGAAATTCTATCCGCCGAAGGTCAGAGCACATAAGCTACCAGAGGGTTATCGCAGTGGAATGTCTTCATAACTCAAAGCTCTGGTAGGATTATCGCTTGCCGGTCAATCAAACATTTCTTTATGACTCACCACCCAATATAATATCACTACTATTTCCTCTACAAACTCTTTGCTCGTTTGGACAGGATTTTTTTGTTACTTGCTAAGATTGATACAGGATGTTTTTATTACTCGCTAGGGTTGATACAGAATGTTTCTATTACTTGCTAGGGTTCATGTAGGATGTTTTTATTACTCTCTAAGGTTGATACAGGATGGTTTTATTACTCGCTAGGATTCAAACAAGATGTTTTTATTACTCACTAGGGTTGATGCAATATGTTTCTAAAAAGATTTATCTAATTTAATCGGGCTACAGGGCCATAGTGGTTAGACTACTCGCGTCCCACCTAGGTGAACCTGATTCAATTGCTAACGGGGTCGCTTCTGGATTTTTTTCATGTAGAGATCATGCCAGATGATGCCATTGGTCGGTGGATTTTCTCGGGGATCTCCCATTTCCCCCACCCTTACATTCCAGCACAGATCTATACTCATTTCACTTCACCCTCATCAGTTCTCAGGACCTCAATGTTAAGAGCCGCCCAAATCTCTCCACACTGCACCAATTTAAAAACTAAGGAAAAGAGAACTATGCTTTAAATGTGTCTGACGAAGTTTTGCTTACAAGTATTACAAATTCTCAATATGCCCCTTCCCCCTTCTTATGTAGGGTTATGAATCACTTGGGTGCCGACCATGCTGGGTTCCCAAGCATCAGCGAGCATGTCCATTTTCTATTAAGATATGATTTAAATGTTTCACTCTGTTACCACTAAGTGCTTCCGTGGTGCATAGATTGTGAGTAGCAAGCAGGCAAGCTCCCTTCAGTATGCCTCATCACAATGACCCCACAAAAGATGGCCTTTTGTGTTCTCCAGTTCAACAGTTGCAAGTCTGTGAGAACTGTGTTGCATGGTTTTCAGTGAGAGTTAGCACTGCACTCGCTACTGCTCAGAGCATTCGAGATTTGAATGAGCAGTTTCAACAAACAGGTTTTTTGTGTAAGGGGAAATAAACAGGTCACCCCTGTGTTTCCAGCATAGATGTTGGGTGCATCTGGAGGAATTTTGTAAGAAGTTCGTGAAAGTCAAACTATCATACCAGATGAGGGTTAGCCATACTCCATACCACTGTCTGGCGTGTTTTGTGACTCTGTTTGTTATTCAAACCATAAATGAGTGAATGAACTCTTATGTGCCCTACATACACCAAGGCGATAAATGACGTGTGGCATTTTGTGCATTCATTCTCAAATTGGAAGATGGCAGTTTTCTTTCATACTTGGTGTTCAGTGATGAGGCCACATTTCATCTTAGTAGTACGGTGAGCCACCGTGATGTGTGGAATTTGGATCACAGCAGCCACATACCGTAGTAGAGTATGTTCTGCGCCATTTCTCTAGAAAAGGTTTGTTGTCCGTTCTTTTTCCCGACAACACTGTCATGGAACTCTCATACCTGCAAATGTTGCAGAACTGGCTTTTCCCATAGTTACAGACATATCCCGCTGATTTCATTGTCCAGCAGGACGGAGCACCACCACGCTAGCACTTGTAATTTTGAACATCCCTGAACAACCAGTTTCTGTACCAATGTATCGTCCATCAGGGACCTGCTGATTTGGCATTACACCATTGGCCACCGAGGTCACCTGATCTCACTGCCTGTGATTTTTCGTTTGGGAGTTTGTGAAGGATTCAGTTTATGTGCCGCCCCTTCCTATAACAGTGGATGAACTTTGGAACTGCATAACAACAGTAGTGGCTGCAGTAACACAAGAGATGTTCACTAATGTGTGGGACGAGTTTGACTATTGTGTTGATGTATGTTGTGGACCTCTAAGGGGGGGAGGGGGGGAATATTGAGCATATGTGATAATTGTAAGTGAAACTTTACTGTCCGACATGTATTTCACTCTTTACTGCGTGGTTCTCTGTTTCTTAGTTTGAAATCAGATGTATATTTTTGAAACATTGTTTATTTCTCAAAAGAATAATTATTGTTAAAGCAGTAGCAAATATTTATTCAACTAGCAATTGGTAGGGACATGTGAAGTCTTGGTATGATATTAAATGTTTTCTTTTTTTTGTTAGGCCCTATTTGGTTTTGCTCCAGCCATGACGGTGAAGCACATTTATGAGTGAAAAATGAACTGTGTTCACAGGGACTATATTTATCAATTATACATTCAAAAAGTTGAAGCATTTCTTGGTGTTTGGCTTCACCTTTAATTTTTTTTAATTTTTATGCTGTTAATTTTCAAGTTTGGTTATTTGCACAAGTGACCATCATTTCATTGTATTTAATGTCTTTTCAGCAGTAAAAATGCAAGCGCTAACCAAGGTCAAGGTATACTACATTCATCATGGCGTTAACTGAAGGCAGTTTGATAATTGCATTTAGAAAATCTTATGGGAATATCAGTGCATGTGGGGGATTGGCGATAACTGATAACCTAATGACTGAGGGTTGTGGGGGTCAATTTTTACACATGTGAAGAAACCTAAGAGGGCTATTAAGCCTGTAACCCACTCTTGGTGGAATGGTGACCTGAAAACAGATTCAAGGAACCTCAGATTCCTTTGCAGGAGACTAAAGGACGTACATAATGGTGATAGTGTATATAGGTGACATTGCAATAGAGAGAGAAACACTGCGCGTATAGGAACCGTGTTAAGGCTAAGAGGATAAAATCTTTGTGAGTAGTGTTGATAAGATGAAACTGCTATTAATTGTGCCTCAGCTAATGTAGATGGCAGAAGCCTGAGTATGAGGGAAAATCTTAAGGCCTTGCTGAATATTCTGTTACCTCGTGATAGTCCTGTAGATGAAAGGTCACTCCGTGAGTTTAAATGGAACCAGAATGGTATATATCTCTTGATCGAAAATACAGCTCCCTTCACGATGCAGGAGCTTGATAATGTGGTGATTGGCCTTAAGCTTAAGAAGACTCCTGGGATAGACCAGCTAGCAGTGGAAATGCTCTTAAGGGCATATCAAAGAATAAAAAATGCCATACTCAAATTGTTTAATACTGCCCTTAAATAGGGAGTGTTCCCTACTGCATAAAAAGTAGGAATTAAAAATCCTACATAAAGAGGTGGCAGAAAAGATATCACTCAAGCAAAGTCATACAGACCTTTGACCATGTTCTCTACGATGAGTAAAAACCTTCAAGAGACTGGTCAACGTGAGGTTGACTGAATTTTTGGAGCCATCTAATGGTCTGCATTATAGACAGAATGGCTTTCACAAAAGAAAGAGCACTGAGATGGCAGTATATTAAATGGTAAATACTGTTAGGGGGAGCAGTACAATAATATGTGATGGGAGTGTCACTGGATATTGTGAGTGCATTTGATAACGTATGGTTGCTGCTAATGTGGCAACTGAAATGTTTAGATTGCACAGCAAATCATGTGATACTGTCATTCTTTGATAATTGCACACGTATTGACGACGTTCGGTGAGACACGGAGACAAAGGAATGCACTTTTTTTTTGTACTTACTGGTAGGTGGGCGCCAGCGGTGGTGCCTACGCATCGTATTTTGAGACTCAGGGATGCGGTGTGTTCTGTGTGTTCGTCTCACCCGTATGTGCTTACAAAGCACTTTCAATACTAAACATGTCACTATCAAACACTGATGAGGAGCTGGGTTCTGACGCTACAAGAATACATAAGTTTACGCTGGTAAGATTGGGTTTATTTAACCAAGTTACATCTCCTGCCAAAATGAGTTTTACAGTTATCTCGGACGTGACCAGCCAGTTCCGGTGGGTGATTCCCCTCCCCCCAGCGCGTTACTCAACTTGTGCACTCCTAGATGGATGATTTCTCCGCTGTGTCTGAGAACACAGTACAAGGAAAGGTCTATAGCCGCTAGGGTGGACTAGCGATTTTTCCAGTAGGTAGGACACAAGAGTATGAAAATGTACACTACCATGTGCATTTATCCTCGTCGGGACATGTCCCCAAACCACTTGATGTATGGTGACTGTCAATACACATAGCGGGTTAGGACGGAAAATAATACCGCTGTACAAAAAGACATAAATATAACTGGGTGATCATGGGATATGACATGAATAGGCAGAATATACACGCAGGTGCGTGAAATCACTATTAAATGGCGCGGATGCTGCTGGATGAAGTTCTTAGCGGGCCACGTGTGCATATGTAAAATGCATAATTTCTTGAAAAAAAAATTTTTCCAATTTATACCACCCAAAATGAGAACTGCATTAGGAAAATTGTTCACTTTAAGATGTGAGTATACAAAAGCTCTTAGCGCCCCTGATGGCGGAAAAATCCAAACATGAAGTGACCGCGTGGTCATACACAAAAAGCATCAAACATTAAAAATACAAGAATCCTCAAGGAAAGAGATATATATATATATATATATATATATATATATATATATATATATATATATATATATATTATATTTGTCATGTTTAATTGTTTTACGGCCACATCGCCCACAGCCACATGGTTAGCTGCCGCCAAGTCCGTAGCTGCGCCATCACCACGTTTAGAAGGCTAATTCTTGTAATTTCATGTGCTCTGTAATTTATCTCAGGGGGATATATATATATATATATATATATATATCCCCCTGAGATAAATTACAGAGCACATGAAATTACAAGAATTAGCCTTCTAAACGTGGTGATGGCGCAGCTACGGACTTGGCGGCAGCTAACCATGTGGCTGTGGGCGATGTATATATATATATATATATATATATATATATATATATATATATATATATATATATATATATATATATATATCCCCCTGAGATAAATTACAGAGCACATGAAATTACAAGAATTAGCCTTCTAAACGTGGTGATGGCGCAGCTACGGACTTGGCGGCAGCTAACCATGTGGCTGTGGGCGATGTGGCCGTAAAACAATTAAACATGACAAAAACCCTCAAATAAGCACATACAAATATTACCCTCAATATTGCTTGTCGCAATTTAACAGAAGTTACAATAAAAAGCCCTTAACATGAGCGGATGGCGCCTGATGCACAATTTGCGGGGGCCACGCGGGCTCTCCCAACATTATCTCCTCTCATCACATCACATTAATTTTCAAAAAGTCACAAGGGCGATAAAAAATTATTTAAGCGGATAGCATTACGCTGGGGATGTCTGGCGAAAAGTACACGAAGCAAAGGTTAACCGGTATACTACATTAAACTATGGAAATCTAACTCAGTGTAATATTGTGAAGTGCGTACATGACAGCGTCTTACCTCACCAGTTCTCCTAGGACGACTTCTCAGAAGTGGGGGTCAAGCGGACCTACCATGGCTGCCTACAGGGTTCACACAAGCGGAAGTGTTATGCATGCTGAGTAAAATTATTGTATTTAAATAAAATAGCACGAAAGCAATTTCAATACAGTTTTACAAATAGACCTTTAAGGCTGCCATTGTGTTATGTTTTCAATGTTTTTGAAAGGCGTCTTAGCCTGACCGATACTGTCCAAATCTTCGGCGCCATGTGCATTTTGAATTTAAATATGACAATATTACACAACCCTGAAAAGAAACATCATTTTGCAAACAATTTTAGACCCTGAAAGAAAAGACACTGCACACTGGAAACAATAAGTATACCATTTTAGGAAAGTCCGTCCAGCGGTACTGCACCATGTGCTTACTGTCACGTGTCATTGAGGGCGGCGAGTGCTGTCTTGATCTGCCTGCTGCTGGCTCTTAGCCAGCGTCAGTATCTGTGGGAAAGGGACTGACACAGCCGGAAAGCAAGTGATGAAAGGCTGCCCACTCGCCAACTAAGCATGCTGCACAGAACTGAATTAAAAGGAGTGAATGCTCTGATGCAACTAAGAGCTGGAGGCCCCTAATTATTTGTAAACCAAAATCAGTTAGTGCTCTCAGTAAATTCCATTAGGGATGTTTTCTTGGAGGAGTTGGTGGTGAAGTCAGGCCAGGCTTCGGCCGGGAAACAGTGTTAATTGCCAGTCATATATTTAAGTCTTGTTTAGAAAACATTCCTGCAGATATAAAAGGTTCAATAATATGTGTACAACACAGTTTCACTGGAAAGATAAAGTGTCGCTTCTGAAAACGTTCACACTAAAAATTAATTATCATGTCTGGAGTAAAATTATTTATAGAAATATAAGTAGCTTAAATGGATGTAAATACACTGTTCTATGATTTATTTCTAAATAAAACATTTCAAATTTCATTTGTGAAACAAAGCAAGCATAGACTAACAGTTACCATTTACAGTCATTTGCGGAAAAACTACCTTCACTACTTTGATATGGTGTAACCTATATTGAGAAGAATTTGAAAATGCACAATTGCTTTAATGTACGGGAAACATTGAACTGGCATTATTTTTACATCCAATTCCATAGCTCATGTGGATTTAAAATATGTTATGTCCATAAACTTTTTGCAAGGATTTGTTGCTTATCTATTTTTAAATGCGTCAGTAGAACAGTAAAAAAATTTCTTGAGTTTGCAGCTGTATCAGTTTACATTTTCAGCATTATCAAAAATGTCTCTGAGGTTGGAACCTAGACTAATAGTGAGAGAGTGCAAATACTGGTGTTCATCTTCAGGTATCTTCAACATTAGCTCACAATTTCCCAGCAGAAGTATCAAATTGATGTAATTTGGACTTCAGAATAGTAATGTATATTGCTGTTAATATCTGGTTTTTCGATTGATTTTTTCATGTTGAAAAAATTTAACGTAATGTGAATATAACTTATTGCATCAAAACTCTGCCAAAAGTTTACCAAAATTTTTAATTATGTGTGTAAGCAAATGCTGTAAGATAATACAGGACAGCTCTGTACCAGAATTATTGAAGTGCACGAGACTAGCTGTGGATGCAATCCTTGTGGTGCAGTGTGAGTAGCACTATATTCGGTATACACATTTTAATGGCTGTAAACTTGTTATAATGCAGCACCACATGAGGGCAGCACCAATGATCTGTCTTGCAAAAAAAGTAAAGATGTCCTGTATTGTCTTTTGATGTATTTGATGTAAGTAACGATGATTCAACTAAATAATTTTTTTACACTTCTGTTGGTAGAAGAGCTGTGCAATGTTGGGTCTCGGAAACCGTTATTTGAATGGATGGCATGCACATACACATTATTCTATATTCTGCCTGCATTTAGAACATAACAGTTCTCTAAGGTGTTTTTCCATGTGTACTGTAATTGTGAAGAAAATTAAACTTTTCTGTGAGTGTTACTGCTCATATGAAGTATTTGCCAGTGACTTGAAAAACTAATGTTTTAATGGAAAGAATTACCGGCATATATGTCCTACTCGTGACAATGATTTCTTTTTGAAACATGTTTGTAACAGCACCGCACTTGAGGACAGACAGTGTTGATGGAGTTACAGTCCATCTCAAGACTAATAAAGAGTTGTATTCTACAGGACATGTCTTCACTGGTATGTGAAACACGGCTTCTTCTTCACAAACTGTCTTTTCCATGCATTAGAGATATACTCCTTTGTGGTGGTGGATTTCCAGTGGAAAATTGGAAAATGTGGCAACTGTGCTTGGCTTTGTTCTTCTTTAGAAGCATGACAGAAAGTCTGTTAAAATTTTCACTGTTACGATTCGCACTGTCACCCTGTAGATTTTGTAGAATCATAATACAGTATTATGTTTATGGTAAAAGGAAATATACTAATGTATTTGTAAGTATGACCTTCTGGTGCTTTGTACAAACCAGCACAATTGATTTCAAATTTCAGCAAACAGCGCTAAGAAGGTGGTGGGATAGCATGCTCAGCTCTCATTTGGCAGTTTGGTTCAGTGCAGGCTAAATACACGTGTGGGTTTGGGGGGGGGGGATTTTTCCCAACTAATTTCTGGTCCCTTCTTCCAGGCACAGGCTCTTGTGATTCATATCTTGCCAATAATATTTACTCTATAGTGTAATACACTGATTAGTCTTCAAGTAAAAATCTAAAGAAGAAAATTGAAACTACGAAGTGCTACAACAGGTGTCTCCACATCTATACAATTTGCTTAATTTTAACAGTAGATGTATAAGAATGTCACTGTCTGAAGTAGTCTGTAGCAGACAGGTAAATCATTTTATGAGTATTTCGAGGAAAGGAATTTTTTAATAAGATAGTTTCAGTTTATATTTTTGGTTGCTGTTAATGAATTATACATCAGTACTCAAATTAAATGCTTGTGGATAATATCTTTAATTATAATAGTAATGCTGTTGGATGCCGAAATAAATACAGGTAGCATTTGTGACACACAATAGCCATATTTAGGTTACGTGCCACAGTGATGAGGCAGTGATTTTGTACAACGAAGTGTGTAGTTCTTGCCCAAAACATATATTTGTATTCTACAAATAGGGGGAGGCCCTGCTGCGAGAGAAGCTTGTTCAACTGGACTCCTGGGCTGGCGTCCATCCCTGTTTTGTCAACCCACCTTCCATCTCTTTCATTTCGCTTTGCCTTACTTTTATCAGTGGTCCTTTGACAGTACTTTTACTTCTTTCACTCTTACCTTAGGCCTGGCATAAACAAATCAGCATGAGCCAGTTTTTTGTGTTTGGTTTACCTTCACACTGTATTGAAACGCACATGAAAGTAGCTCACATTTTAGTGAACTTACTAAGTTAATCATACTACATAATTAAAATAGTACTACTTTTATTTGACATGATGTATATTTTTTTCATCTAGTAGTGTGGGTTTCTGTACTGATTAGTTCCCATGCTTCCTTTCAAATTCATTTGAAACCCATTAGCTATGATGTGCACATGTGCCATGTATTGATGACAATCTGTTCCCATGGTTCTAGTATGTCTCCACGAAAGGCAGCTTTTGCTAAAATGGTGTGTCCAGGACATGAGCCATGAGTATATGTAGTGGCATGTTCAGCTATGAGTATTAAAAAATTGCAGAAAGATAATTTTTTGAAATTTTCTTAATTACTTTTCGTGGCTACATCCAACATTGCCTTTAAATGAGCATCTTTATCGGCAGTATAAATATCTGGCATGTGTCATGGGTATTTTCAGTGCGTGGATGGCAGAACACTGCAATACCATTTTTAAGTTTAAAAATGTATGTGTGTATGTGTGTGCTTGTGTGCATGACTGTGTGTGTTAGTGCAAGCAGCAGTATACATGGTAACTGCTGGTAAATGCTATGATTGTATTAAGCCCATGGTCTCAGAAGGAAATAATATTTGGAAAAATGAGGTTACCAAAGGATTGGACACAGGGCAATCCATTTCACTTCTAGTTTACCTTACTGGCTGTTGGTTTTAGCGCACAACTCAACACATTTTGCTTTTTCACCAGAGCTTGAAGAACATCTTCTTCTAATGCGTGGACCATCATCAAGAAGCAAAAGGCAAAGTCAGGTCAGACAACTGTTTATTGTTCAGAGTGGTTTAAGCTGCAGCCTGGCCAAACCACCTAAGTCTCAAGCTCAGGTGTAGCTCCAGGTACTCTTGTGCTCTACCTACAGTCGCATCAGGCGATATGCTGGAAATATTCTTGGGGCGTGCTGTACACACACAACTATCTCATCAAAAGTGTGTGGATGTCCCTCTATAAACATAAACTTGCATCTATATGTCGCTACGAATGCCGCTGTTGCTATAAAGGTGGGCAGACGGCTCAGTGTTGTCAGTGCACTACGCAATACCGCCAGAATGGGTGAAGAAATGGAGTTCTGTGACTTATAGCGTGGTGAAATTCTTTTTGTCACGTAAGTAAGCAATCCATCGGGGCTGTTTCTGCCCTTCTCAAGTTGCTCAATTCAATTGTCAAGGTTGTGATTGTGAAGTGGAAACAGGAAAGTGCAACCACAACAAAACCACTGCTGGGTGGGCCACTTGTTGACAGACAGGGACCATCAAGCATTGAAGAAGGTGGTACAGGAACATTGTATGTCACCATTTAATACCATCGCCTGTGAATTTGGTAGTGCCACTAATTGTGCCAGGAGTTGTGAGGACTGGGTTTGCCAAGCTTGGAAACCTGCACATAAACTGCATATTTCACTTGTTAATACGAAGGGTCATGTTCACTGGTGTAAAGAGTGCTGTCATGGGGACGTGGACAACTGGAGATGGACCATTTAGAGTGATGAATCATCCTATACCAGGCAACAGTCTGATGGGAGGGTTTGGGTATGGCAATTGCCATGTGAATGCTACGTGTCAGCCATTACAGTGTCCATGGTGAAATTGGGTGCTGGTGAGGTTACATTGTGGGGGTGTGTTTCGTGGTAGGGACTTGGTCTTCTCGTAACCACTAAGAACCATGCAATACCTTCACGTGTGGCTGTGCAACCCATTTCCTCCATACCTTTATCCCTGTGATACCATACAAGCAGAACTTGAAGATGACCTCAGTGATTGCATGACTGACTACCACACCAGTCTCCCACCAAGGTAGTCCAGGTTTGATGTCTAGCAGTGTCATGCTCAATGTTTTAATGTTGTATATGGGGCAGTTAATGCCATTGACCAGAGGGTTTTCTCTGGGTGCTCTTATTTCTTTCACTCTTGCATTCTGTTGCTCCTCCACTCTCATTGTACTTCACCCCCATCAGTGCTGTAGGACATAATTGTTTAACACCATCCAAATTCTCTTTATTTTCAACTCACTTTGTCTTTGGGTTCTCAGTTTTTAGACTCTAGATCAGTGCTGCCATATGTGGTTGGGTGACATTTCCAGCAATGAGGGTGTTACAGTACCAGTCCCCAGTCCTAACCTACCTCAACAACATGTGTTACTTGAAGTCGGAAACAAGAAGGGAGTGTTAATTGTGAGAGTAGTAAGTGATTTTAAACTTATGTAGTGTAAGAAAACTTCTTTGAGAACACAGTTACAAGATGTTTTTAAGGAGTATAGATTGTTAATTACTGTCAAAAGCCTGGCTTAAAATTAATTACATTTATTTTACTTATTTTGCAGTTTTCCTTCATGCATAATATTAGCATTTCCATGGATCCATTCATTTTATTCATCCATCAATTAAGTGTTGCTGTAAAATTTTTAACAGTACAAGTATGTTAGTAAAATTGCTATATCTTATTCTTATATGCATGAAACAGAAACTACATAAAATGAACCTGGGTCCACAGATTTCTATGTCTCACCTTTTAGGTCATCCTGAAAACATCCAAGTGCTATTCCTAACTTGCTGCTATAGTTCTTTAAAGCTTTTACCTGCATGTCATGTTAGTACTTCACGTGTAGATTTTTACTTTGTGTTTCAGCTCTATATTTTCATTTAGCTGAAATATGCAGTAGTTGTCAAATATATTTCTGTTCACTTAATCGTTTGCAGTGCATAGTGATAAAGTAATGAAACATTTTAAATTACTGTATAAATAATTTGTTTTTATTTCACGTAGCAAATGTTTTCATTTTCAAAACAAATTTTAATGTGTGAACACATACAGTACTGAACCATACATAGCTGACTGTAATAATATACCCTATGCCAATTTTAAATGAACTCTTCCAGGTTGTGATTTTATTTGATTTCCTGGATAATTTGTAAAGTTAATAGTGACATGCAGATATACAATTCATCTTTTAAATCCCAAATATGCTACTACATTATCATGGAGATTGTTTTCATGATTAACCAACGGCCACTGTAGCTGAGTGGTCAGACTGCTCATCCCCCACCAAGACAAAATCGGGTTCAATTCCTGCCCGGGTCACTCCCAGATTTTCGCATGTGGAAATTGTCCATGTAGAACGGTCTTGGGTGATTCTCTGCCAGTTAACTCCAGCAACCCTGCGTATGTCTTTGTCCCAACGGTCAGGTGATCTTCCTCTTGGTCTCCGATGATTTCTTGGACTCCATTCCAACACCGTTTTTATCCATATTTCATATTTCGTCCGAGCAACATGTTCGGCCCATTGCCACTTCATGGTGGTTGTCTGCTCCAAGATGTCTTTGACTTTAGTAACTGAGTTGTCTTGTTTTTTTCTTGTCTTTTCTAGTAAAGACCCAGCATTGATCATTCCATAGTTCTTTGGGATGTTCTAAGTTTTCCTTTTGTAAATTCATTGAGTGTCCAGGTCTCACAGCCATAAGTTAGCACTGGAAAAATGCACTGGTTGTAAACTGTTTTCCAAATGCTTGCCATCCCAGTTTGATGCAACGGAAAATTTCTGGTCTTACATCTCCTTCCATATTTACAAGCTGGCCTAGATAAAAGTACTTTTGTTTTTGAAAGATTTATGCTCAGGCCAACTGCTTTACACTCGGAGGCAAGTTTGTTGGCCAAGAGTGCATTGTCCTCTGCGAATCTCAAGTTATTAAATCTTCTGGCATTGATTATGATTCCTCTTTCTGCCCATTCTAATTTTTACATCGCCATCTCCAACACAGCTGAAAATAACTTCGGAAAGATGAGATCACCTTGCTTTAACACCTCTTTCAATGCGGAAGTCTGAAGTTGGCTCACTGACGCTGACAAAGGCTGAGGAGATGTCATAGATGTATGGAGCATTCTGGTATAGGCAGTGTCCATACCCTGCTCAGTTAAAGCTTGCAGGGCTACCTTGCGAGTTACGGAATTGAATGCCTTTTCGAAATCCACGAAAGCTACACAAAGAGGCATCTGGTATTAGTTTGTTCGGCTAATTAGTTCTTGTAGGGAAAGAATATGATCAATTGTGCTAAAACTGCTGCGGAATCCTGCTTGCTGAATGGGCAGGGCTGAATCAATGATGGAACTAATTCGGTTTAACAAGATATTTGTAAACACTTTGTACAGCACAGACAAGCATATAGGGTGATAGTTTTTAATGTTATGAATACTTCCTTTTTTGTGTAGAAGAATGGTCTCAGCTTTATTCCATGCTTATGAGACTGATGCATTCTATATGCAAGAAGAGAAGACTTTAGTCAATTGATTGATAGTTTCCTCACTAACTAGCTTCAAAATATCAACTGAACGACCATCGTTACCAGCAACTGTTCGTTTTTTCATGTTATCTACAGCATACTTTACTTCAGAGGGAAGTATATCTGGCATTTTGGATTCATTAGAGAGGTCGGAGTATATTGGAGTTTCTTCTATACTGCCAAATAGGTTACTATAAAAATTTCTGATAAAGTCTAAAATTTCCTCTTTGTTAGTAATTCTGCCAATATTTCCATCAATTGTTATTATCTGCTTCTTACCAACTATGAGCTTTTGCTTTGCCCTCTTTAAACTCGTTTTCTTCTCTAAACTGTTTTTATGACATCCTCATTGTACTTCTTTAAATCAACCGTCATTTCGTTCCTCAAAGTTTTGCACAGCTCAGAATTACTCTTATATCATAATTATATTGAATTTTCATTTCCCTCGTCTTTTTTATTAGATCTCTTGTTTTGTCACTGAATTTTATTTGTTGTATGTAGTTAGGACAGATGCGGCCGACTTCTTGCGCACTCGTGACTAACGTTGTTGCCAGATCTTCATTTGTTTCCGGAAGCTTCCTCTGGAGCATCTGTTGAAATTAATCTCTATTTTCCTCCAAGTTTTTAAGATTAATAATTTTGGTCTTATTTCTTATGAGCTTATTTCTTTCTGATCTTACAGTTATTCCAATCCTTGCTCTTACCAGTCTGTGATCGCTGCCAGTGTTAAACTTGTTCAGAACTGAAACATCTTTAACAATGTGAGGTGTATTCTAAAGAACAAAGTTTATCTCATTTTTAATGCTGAAGTTAGGGCTTCTCCATGTCCATTTTCGGGAAGGATGCTTCTTAAAAACTGTATTCATTATAAGCATTTTGACTTATCACTTATCAGTGAATTGCACCAGTCTCTCCCCTCTATCATTTCTCTCATTAATCCCATAGTTGCCCACCACCAAGTCACCCCGCTTACAGATGCCGATTTTGGTATTAATACCAATAATCAGTTGAAAGTGACTGTCAATTCCTTTCTCACAAGTTTCCTTTAGGTTATCATAAAAGGCCTCAATCTCCTTGCCTGAGTGGCTTATCTTATCAGTAATCTTCTTATTTATTATGAATCCAGCTCCATTCAGCTTTCCTTTAGATTCACCATAGAAGTAAAACAGATTGCCAGAATTTAGGAGGAGACAGTCTTCACCTTTTTGGTGTACTTCACTCAGACCGACAACACTCCAATTGATCTTGCTGAGTTCTTTGTCAATTTCTTCCAGCCTGTCCTTTCACAATAGTGAACGACAGTTGTAAGTGCAGACTTGCAATGATTGAGTTCTACTGGTGGCAAATCTACTTATTTGAGACATCAAAGCTGCTCTCACCCAGAGATCCGATTGTGGGGCTATTTTAACCCCTGTACACAACTGTGTACAGGGGTCCGAGATGAGCAATTTGATGTAGGACACTTGTGGTCCAGAGGGTCGGGAAATAGCCGTAAATTGCTTGACAAATGTGTACTAAAACACGTGCAACACGCTGCTGTGGTGGGTCCGGCTTTAATCGACCTTCTGGTCAGCTGAAGCCAGTTTGTACAGAGGTCAAATGGCAGGAAACGTTTAGTAATACCTTTTGTTTGAAACACATGTTGCATTGTCACAATACTGCAGACAAGTTACAGAAATCAGGAAAGATTGTGTGTGTGTGTGAATTGTGTGAATAAGATTTTGACATCAACAAATTCTTAAAATGTGATTTTAGTATAGGGATTCAGAAACCAATTGATAGTAATAAATTAGGACAATCTATTTGAGATATTATTAATTTATTACAGAGCTGACCATCAAAACATTGCTTCTTATATTTGAAGCTAAAATTTAATACATAGCGTCATTCAAAATTAATGACCTGGTTTCTAATAATTATATTTAATAAGGAATATGTGTTATAATTACACACCAAATTACAATCTGTTTATCAGTCCTCAAGTCACCATATTATGAATGTTGTATGTACCCTTCACCTATTGCACATGTAACTTCAAGACGATAGCTGAATTCACCCTAAACATGTCTGAGAGTCTATGTCCACAGAATTTACTACAGCAATGATTCTATTTTTAAGCTCATCCAGTCATCAGGTAATGGTGGAACAGAACATTTTATTTTACATACACCCACAAGAAAAGTCTCAGGATGTAATGTCTGGTTATCTTGAGGGCCAATAGTAGAGAACAAAAAATATATAGCTGGGCGGGGTCCCGACTTTTTGGGAAAAATTCGGGAAATATATTTTCCCGAAAGGTTGGGTGGGAAATGATTTTCCCGTAAATTTTTCGGGATGAAAATAACTTAGGCTATTTTACTATTATTTCTGTGTTCCACAACACACATGTAAGAGTGGGCATTCATGACCCTAATCTTGCCAACATTAGTAAATAATAAATAAATGCAAGTCAACGTACCTATGAGTATTAGGTTTCATATAAATATAGTACATATAAAGTTTGCCACTGGCCGTTGTATGTAAACAAACTTCGGTGTGCCTTCCTTAAATAAATAACTGCTCATTTCAAATAATAAATCGTATTTCCATTGCGCAAATGGTATTTTTTCTGCCGTCCACCGCTTTGAAAGTAAAAAATTTTTTAGAAACGTGAAGTAGACCCTATATATTTTTAAAACAAAAGTAGTTTTTGATATAATGGTAATCAATCCTGCATGAATAAACACTTTCCTCTGCACGTATTTTAGCATCTTAATTAATGCACACTGCTCTCAAATATTAAGAAAGTAAAGTTTTAAGTCTGTTTTTTTTACGAATCGAGATAGCTATGAAATGAGTTTTTTGATTTTCACGCACTCTTAACTTTGTTTATTTTCGCGAACTTCCTAGAAACGCTACCAAATAATTCCATCATGGGCCGAAAGGCATATCAAATGTATACATGTAAAATCACATTTAAATTGGTGGTGATGCAACTGCATTTCCACGTAGGCTTATAAAAATCGGAATGATCATGCATTTCTATGGCCACATGCTTCTTGGTCTTGTATGTTACACAGCGAACAGTTGCCGAATGCAACACATCTTCATATAAGATGGTACATTATTGGCCAGGACGTCACGTGGCTTAGAATGTCGCCCAATGATAGTCGTTAGGAACAGTACTGCTCGTGTTTTTATTTTGCTTATCACCCGTACATGAGATTGCATTATATTACACAATTAAGTTTTCATTCATTTTATAAATAAACTTATAGTTTTAAATTAAAGTTAAAATACTGTGTAATTTGTAGTGTGGTAACCTATAACTATGACACGTTAATTTGGTACTAAACATTATTTAATTTTATGTTTGTTTTTAATTTGTTTTAGGCAACCCATACATACCACAATTATGATTTTTGACATTTACTTTTATGGTACATAATTGAGGTACAATAAACACGGGTTGACAGTTGCGAGCAAACGCCGATATGCGTGAGTGGGCAACTTGAGTTGTTACTTTACAGCCAATACATATCACAATTATATGCTGCACCGAAATTTTTAATTTAATTCATTTTATCCTATTAGTCACTTATGGAATATATTTCAAGTACAATAAAAGCAGGTAGAGAGTTGCAAGCGAGCGCCAATAGGCAGAAGCGAGCAAATTGAGTAGTTATTGTACATCCCACACATATCATAGTTATCTGATGCAACTGCATTATTAAATATTCTCGAAATAAATACCATAATTATCTGATACACCTGTCATTACCTAGCCCGCATATTCCGCAGGCTAGGCCACTGTGGGTGTATCAGATAATTACAATATTTATTTAACATTACAGCAATTTCCTTGAAGTTGCAAAATAAAATTAAAAAACTGCGAAATTGCAAAATAAGTGTGTACTGAGCTAAAATTTCCCCCAAAGTTTGATTACAGCTTTTACTGTGGAAACATAATTCTATAGAATCGAAGGAGACTGTATTGGTTTATCATTGGTTAAGTACATTTGGATTAAAAGTCGTTCACCATTTGTTTCCAGTGTGATGTGGGTTTTTATATAGTTTCAGTGTATGTCAACAACACTAGTAAAATTTGCAATTTTCTTGGCCAAGTTTTTTTTGTGTTCATGAAAATTTTAATTTGGTATTGAGAAAACTTTCGGTATCAAATATCGTGACATGTTTTGGTATCGAAACTAGTATAGAGTATCTAGAGAAAGTAGTATCGACCCATCACTATTTTTGATTGATCTAAAAGAAACGTTTATCAAATTAAAAACCCATCACTTTATTGCAAATAGTCAGTCTGAATTTCTAAAATCAAAAACAGAAGATATTGCTTCTGCTAAGTGCATAATTTTCGGAGATTTCTCAGAAAAAATATACTTTCGTGATGTAAGCAGAAGTACAGGCATTTCGGTAGGTTAACGCACAAGCCACGTTACACCCCCATTTGTTGTATATTACAAAGAAAATTATTCCACGTGTGAAACCTTTTGTGTCATCAGCAACTATTTTATACATAACACTGTAACTGTTCACATCTTTCAGAAAGTTCTGCTTCAACATTTGAAAGACAGATTTCCCAACTGGACAAGCACAAATATGATTTTGGCCTGTCTGCTGAATGGCATTTTTTGCCACATAACATGGTAAAAGTCAGTGTGACGGTGCTAGAGATACAGTTAAACGTCTTGTGACAAAGGCCAGTTTATAAAGAACAACTGAAAACCACATTGTATCGTCACAAGAAATGTTTGAATTTTTGTCATGCAAAATTTCTTGAATAACAAATTTTCTTTGTGCCGACATAAGATATTCTTTGTGAAGAGAAGTTACTTGAAAGATGATTTCAAGAAGCTGAAACCATTCCCAATACAAGACAGTATAATGGTTTTGTTCCAGTAGACAAATTAAATGTAGAACCTAAAATTAGTAAAGTACATATACACAATATTATCTGCAAGGTACACATTTATTAAGGAAATGCCAGGCTCAGGCCTGAGTAAAAATATTTGGTCCGTTTTGTTGCCACTTTCCATAAATTGGGATTATACTTCGTATTTGATGTTAAATGCGTGTCATTTTAATATTAATTTTAAATCAATTTTTAGAACGTGTGGCTTCCAGGAAGGTATGGCCTATGGCATTTGACGCTTGTGCACATTTAAGTGAAAAAAATTGCACATTCCGAAATGTGGGTAACAGTGAAAATATTAGAGGTGTACCTATTATTTTAGAAATTTTAACTAATTAATTTTCAGTTTGTCACATTTACAAGGCAAAGACACAAAAGTTATAATTTAAACCAGTATATGGGAAATACAAATTTCAGAACATTTCTTGCTGACATTTACCATGTGGAAACCATTGTTTCACAACTACATGTTATGCTCTTTGTACAGTGGAACCTCATTAGTAAAAGTTTGGTTATTGCAAAGAACTCATTATTGTAAAGTGATTTTGTGGTCCTTTGAGCCTGTGGTATGCAATTCCAAGGTGTAAAAGCTGTTTAAAACAAAATATGGCTAATACATATAACAAAGTATTTTTTATGCCCCATGTAATTATTAGCCCCAAATTTCATATGTTTAATACATATATATTAAAGCAACACATTAACTAACTTCAGTTCTCCTAACAGTTCAGTACAATTACACACCACATTTAACAATACATTTCTGGTAGTGCCAATTCTTCAGTCTTCCGGGAAGCAGTTGAAATAACCATGTTAATAACACTTTTTTTTTTCAGCAAAAAATATGCATTTGGGTACATGAACTTCATGACTTTTTTTCAGGAAATAAACTATTGCTACAGTAACGACAGTTTAATACAATAGCTTGACAGTGTCAAAATGAATTTAGTGTTCGTCATAGATTCGATGGAAGTGCTACACCTTGTCACACGTTAGAAACTTCAGCTATGTGCGAGACTGTGATCACAATAGTATGTGCTCAGTTACAATGCGCCCAACTTATGAGCGCTGACATTGATAGTGTTTGGCTCTCTTATGACTGTACTCTTTGTGCGTACATCGATGAAAACATTTGATGTACTTAACCTGGGGAAATGTCCTGTTTGTTTGTGCGTGTAGAAAACATTTGTGTGTTATGCAGACTTCAGTTTTAAGTTTATGTAAAGTAATTATTCTTGATTTTCTACGTTGTTTTTCAAGATTTGATCATTCCATTGTCAAGTGCGTCTATAGTGCAAAAACAGTTCAAACCAAAATAGAAAATTTCTTAAAACAAAAACCTTTGTATGTAATGACAGCAGAAAATCTGTAAAAAGTAAAAATCCTTTCGAGAATATTTTTTGGTTCTTTATGTAATGGAAGGGTTGATTTTATTGAGACTTAATGTGATATTTAATAATTCTGTAAGTAAATTTAAAATGAGAGTGACTTATTTTGTTATTAAAGCTAAATTTTGTATATGAATCCTGAATTTTTAGGTTTTTGGCCTTGTACCAACACAAAGTCTGCAGTTTCGTCGACCGATAAAACCTAATTATTACAAACCTCGTTACAAAGTGACCAGATTTTGGGCCCTTCTGGTTTGTATTAATGAGGTTCCACTGTATCTGGTCAACAAGCACCTACAAAGAAATATGACATAACTAATTGAAAGTTTAATCATTTCACATAGTAATTTTAAAATAAAAATGATAATGTTAGTTTTAAATAATAGACTTTTAAAAGACTCCCAGCAAAGATAAAAAGATAAGTTTATAATCACATATAATCCTTTATAATGATTTGTATGTAATGAGATGTGACCTTTTTATAGAATAACAATGAAGAAATCATTTGAGGTATATCATACATCTCTGTGGTGTCTGGGAGAGCTGATCTGACATCAGAATGATGCAGAAATTTTCTAACATTTCATTACTCTATCATTGCATGGGGGCACTAGTTACAAATAGTGTCAGGCAGATGAACTATTAGGACAGTAGACCCCACCAAGCTAGCCCTGGCTGTAAAGATGGAAAATAGCAAACATTTGTTTGTTAATCATCTGTTGAAATTGCAGTCTTTTTGGAATGCAAATCGTAACAAAAAGTCACCAATATAACTACTGAGCCTATGTTCTTCCATACAGATGCAAGTAATGTTGATGGATTTATTAAAATGATAGATGGTAGTTAGGACTTAACAACTCGTTGACAACAGTGTAATTATTGATGGTGCCAGAAACACATGTAACATAAAATAACAATAGTAGTACACATACCTTACGTGGGACTCGAGCTAAGAAAAACTCTTACCGCCAGCCAGCATGCAATCAACTACACTATAGAGGGAGGGAGGCCTTGGAGCATCAACTTCAGTTGTAATCAATCTAACGTTTTGGTAGATAAGGTATAATAATTTTAAATATCTAAAGGTCTGTCATTTTCAAATTAGCCACTTAGAGCATGTAACTTTTATATGGCCCACCGTAGCTCTACTTGTAGACAAAATTTGGGTGTAAGAGTTTGATCGGTTCTAGAGATATTGCTTAAAAGCTCGTATTTTCTCGTGTGGTGATGTCATACGAAAAGGCTTAAAAACTGCCTGTATACACACGTATGATATATCTAATAGATGTTACTAGCAACAAAAGTTTAGTAGAAACTGGATAAATGTAAATTATTATTTAATAGGCGACATATAAATCTAAATTTTTATATGAACATTGTTAAAAGGGGATATTATCCATTCCAGCTTTAATTTTTCTTACAAATATTCATAATAAAAATTTATGACAAGATTTTAAAGCTAGACATGACATAGAGGTCTACTTAACAAATTTTTTGAAATTTGTATGTTTTCAATTAAATGTGTATTTGTGAAATTGACATTATTAAATAACTATGTAATTTTTTATTATGGTTACAGATGTGAAATTAATCATGAAAGAAAAGTAAGTTGGATCTTGAAACAACTATTAAGATGTTTGCTATGATTTGACTAGGGTGGTTTGTAAATATTGACTCCAAAAAAATAGATTATATAGGAAAATATCTAAATTCAAGATGGCAAGTATAATTGCCAAGCATGTCTTACTGTATCACTGCTTGTATAGAAAATTTTATGAGAATCTGTTTATTAATTTCCAAGATATGACATAAAATTTTTATTTTCTCATGGTGTGGCTATATTACAAAATGGCAGACAAAGGAGGCTCTGATTGCACAAACTTGATGGTTGTAAAAGAGCTAGCATACATAGTAAAGTTTAAATAAGGTACGTGGATTCGTAAATATTGTATACTGCACTAAAATATTCATATGACATGTGGCCACCATTTGAAAATAAATGTTTTAACCATCACTTTATATGGTCTGCCGTATTACTACTTGTTTGTTGAATTTGGCAGCAATTGGTTGATTTTTTCCAGAGATATGATATAAAAACTTTATTTTCCATGTGTCACTATCTTAAATCACGATTGTTTACATGGTCTGCGATAGTATTACTTAATGCCAAAGTAGGAGGTATCAGTTGGGTTGTTTCAGAAGTATGACCTGAAAGCTGTATTCATGTAGTCCTATCTTCGAAAATGACAGTCCAGTAGCAATATACCTTTAAATTTAAATGCACACATGATCAACCATCAGTCTACAAAATTGGTTCAAATCGGTTAAATGGTTCCTGAGATATGACATAATGCTCTAAATATTAAAATAGCCACATTTTTGAAAGTAACTACTCAGCATGGTTGAAAATTACAAAATTCTATGTCCTTGAAAAGTAATATGCGTGTATCAAGTGCATCATGTAAAAATTCTATTTTATTGAATAATTAACATCCTTTAGCTGGTGATCGTTCAGAATAAAAAGTTACCACAGACATGTGTCATCCTACTTTGTGTATATGTGCTTATCGACAAATACTATACGATGAGTACTCAAATTCCTATCTTTTTATGTAATTTTTATACAAGAAATATATACACAATAACTTGCCAGTTGTACATTTGAGCAAGATAAATATCATAATGCATAAGACATATGTAATCATCATGATTTGTACTTGGTTCAGTACATAGTAAAACTGATCTAGCACCGCCATTAATTCACTGGAAGAGGACATAGCTTCGTAACTGGTCTCTTGTTGATTCCAGTAGAGGTCCGGACAGTAGCTACTCATACCAAACCATTACTTTCTGAATAGAATTCCCATTCTCCAGCATAATGGTGGTACACTGTCTTCTTTTAGCACCACTAATTTGCCAGCCTTTATGTTTGCAGAAGATTATGTCCATATGAACCTCTACTGAAGATGGTTCAACTACTCCTTGGACCATCTGTGCCAAAACTGTTGAAGTAGTTGCCATTTAGAGAGAAAGACAAGTTTTTACATCACCTAATTCTGGGTCAGGGATATTTGTGATAACAGTGCGAATTAGGAAATGTCCAGGTGTGAGAGTTGTGAAGTCTTTGGGATCTTTAAAGAGTGTAATAAGGGGCTGGAATTTAGCAAGCTTTGATTTGTGTCACCAACGTGACGAGATCTTCATGCGTCAAACATGTGGTCCCCGTAACTCTGCGTGAATGGAATTTTAAAGACCTTGTGCCTGCCTCCCACAGACCACCAACAAAGTGTGGTGCTCCAGGAGGAATGAAGTGCCACCTTATTCCTTCAGGTGTGATGTAGCCAAGAAGACAGGCCTGATGATTTTCATTCTTGAAAAGAATGTACTACTCTTGCAGTTCTTTCTGAGCTCCAACAAAAGTGCTTCCATTGTCACTGTAGATGTTATCACACCGACCTTGTCATGACACAAACCTCTTCAGAGCTGCCATAAATGCTTGAGTGAACATATCACTCACTACTTCTAAGTTGATTGTCTTTGTAACTATACAAATGAATATCGCAATGTAGCATTTAATCTGAATTTTGCTCTTATGTGTTCTTGATTTTTGTAGATGGTTCCATTATAATCCACTGAACAGTTAAGCAAGGGTCTTATTGAATTGACTAAAGTGTGGGCAACTGACCCATGAGCTGCTGTGAGGTTTCTGCCTTCAGTTTTTGCAAACAATACAGTGCTGGAGGATGCTTCTAATAAAATCTCTTCCATTTACAATCCAAAATGTTTATCTTAATGATGAAAGCAACAGCTGAGAATTAGCATGAAGCAGCCGCAAAGGTTCCCTATCGATGACCAAATGTATTAGGTGATGTCTTGGAGGCAGAATTATTTTCGGCTCTTGCTGGATATTTGCTGGCCGTTGCTCAGGGCATGAATTTCACTTGGATATTCTAGCATCTAGGCTATTATGATCTATTCATGTAATGATTTCTCTAGTTCTTCCAGTTCAAGTGGACCCTGCTAATATAATTTTGCAAGGAGCCTGTCCAGATCAGCTTATTGAAAACACCTTGTGGCAGGCTCCTTGCAAAATTATATCAGCAGGGTTATATCTTGAGGATATGTGTCTCCACTTAGCCATTGGTGTACTGTCTTGAATTTCTGACACCCTGTTAGCCATGAATGTCTTCCATTTTGTACAGGGTACTGACAACCAGGCAAACTATTGTGGAGTCAGTCCATAGAATATCTTTACTTATAGCAATGTTGATTACACTTCTGGCAAACAATTTTGCTAGTATAAGTTGATCACACAATTCTAGATGTGGTCAAGAAATCCCTTTTAATGGACAACCTTTGATTTTGGATGTAGAAGTTTTACCATGGTTTCTCCCTTTTCGTTTGTTGACCTAACGTAAAGACATGCTCCACAAGTCCTTTCAGAAGTATCTGAGAAGCCATGAAGCTGGATGTCAGTAGGTGTTCCTGATGCTAGGATAAATCTGTCTATTCTGATAATGTCTACAATGGTAATCCGTTCATATAAAGGTTGCCATGTTTTACCCAGCCCTAATGGTAGAAACTCATTCCATCCTGATTGTTTCTGCCACAACTGTTGGAGAAAGATCTTCCACCAGATAACTACAGGACTGATTGAACCAAGAGGATCAAATATTAATGAACTAATGGTTACAACCATCCTCTGGGTAAAGTGAAATACCTTTGATAATACCGTACTGTATTACCTATTTACAATCTGGAATTGATCAACTACAGGATGCTATATCAGCCTAAGTGTCCTGATGTTATCATTCTTGTCCAGATGCAGTGAACTGCACTGTTCCTTAAATTCTTTTGGAACGTTTTGAAACAATGCTAGATTATGTGTGCACCATTTACGAAGAGGAAATCCACCACTATTTAAAAGCTGCAACAATTCCTGTTTTATTAACAGAGCTTCTTCAACAGTTTGTGCACCAGACAAGCAGTCATCTACATAAAAGTTGTGCTTTTCAATTTCCAATGCCTTAGGATATGTTTTTCTTTCATCGATGACTAACTGCTTCAAACACCCGGTTGCTAGGAATGGTGCACTGGCAGTATCTTACGTCATAGTAGTAAGCTTGTATTCCCTAAGTGGAAATGAAGGGTCCTTCCTCCACAAAATCTTCTGAACATCACAATCTCGGGAATCGAGCCTGATTTGTTGATACACCTTGAAATGTCTGCTGCGAAACACTACTTGATGTGTGCGGAATCTCATAACAATGGAACATAAATCCTGTTGGATTGTTGGCCCTACCATAAGTATGTCATTTAAGGAAGTTTCACTGCTTGATTTAGCAGATGCATCAAATACTACTCTCATCTTTGTAGTTGTGCTTGATTCTTTGAATACTGGATGATCTGGCATGTAAAAGGTGACATCTGTGGAATGATCTGAAGTATTTGTGAGCTGCATTTGTGTCTCAATGCCTTGTATTCATCCATGAAGTCCAAATATGCCGTCTTGAGGTCTGGTGGCATCTTTCCAACTGATGCAACCTTGTGACTGCAATTTGATAGGAGTCTCCAAGTTGTGTGGTGTTATGTCGAAAAGGCAATCGAACTGTGAACCATCCCAATTCTTCTCTTGTACATGTTTCTGTGAAATGTCTTTGGCCTTCCATTTATTCTAGAGCTTTAGGAGTCGTCATGTATTTCTTGTACTTCCCAAAATTTCTTGAGCTGATCCAGACTATAGTCTATTCTCACAAAAAATGCATCTCTTGATTGTTGTACTAAAACTTGGGAAGTTTTTGGCTCTTGGAATTTTTCTGATACTATCCACCCAAATTCAATGTCTTTCAGTATGGGGTAGTTCTTTGATCGCATCATTTTTGCCAGGGTGGAGAATGTCGAAGAAGACATCTGCTCAAAGAAATAGGTCAATGTTTCCTGGCTGGTTGAATGCTGTATCTTCCTGGCAGATTAGCAGAAATCTTGGGTAGAACCAAACACACAATTGCAACAGTATAATTTTTTATACAGGAGAGTACCACAGTCTTAACACTGTGTTTGGTTTCTGCAGTTAGCTCTTTTATTCCCTGTATTGGGGTTGTGTTCCATTCTTTCTTCAATCCTAGATGCTGCACACATTCTTCTATAATGAAATGAGATTGGGACCTGAGTCCAGAAGGGTCCTGCATATATGTAACTGGCCATATTTCTCTCACATTTTCACCATTGCAGTGGCGAGCAGGATCTGCATTTGTGGCTTGATTTTGAGTGAGCAATAACTGAAAGTTGATGACTCTTGTTCTGTATTGCTACCTCTTAGGCTGTCCGATGAATTGTGAGTTTGGTTCTGTTTCTGCAGCTGGTTGTCACTATTGCCCTTAAAATGGGGCGCTTGGTCACTGTGTGTGTCAGTGTGAAGCGAGGTATGGTGTTTCTCCGAGCAGGTGCGACATGTTCCTGATCTACATTGCCTAATGAAGTGAACACCTTGTAGACAGTTCAAGCAGAGGTTGTTATGTCTTACAAACTCTATGGGTTGTTGAATGCTGGCCTGCACGAATTCTTCGTATTTGTGTAATGCGTACTGTTCCTTGCAAAATTTGCATTAAGTAGTGCTAACTACGTAAGACTGTGTATATTGTCTAACATTCTTAGTCTCCAGGATTTCCGGTTTGATGGCTTTTGTGGGTTGCATATGTTCTATAGCCTTACATCTTATTTCTAAAAAAATTTCAAGACTTCGTCAAGTGTTGAAAAGTTTTGGGATGAGGAATGTGGTTGCATCAAGTTTTTATGGCATCATTTGGGATTTTAACAACTCATGCAATGGAATCTTTATATCTATGGCCCTGATAGCATTGAGCTTGCTCGTAACTTTATTGACAAGCAGCTAGAGTTCTGTGATTAACTGTTTGTTTACATGTGGCAAGTTTAGCAAATGGCTTAGGTGTGCCGTGACAATTAAACGTGGATTGTTATACCTACTGCAGAGCAAATTCCATGCAATTTGAAAATTGTCGCCAACAACTGGCAGGTTGACAATTACCTTGTGGACATCTGAAGTGAGCAAACTCAATAGGTGATGGAATTTCCGGATGTTGTTAAGACTATCATTGTTTACTATTAAGCTGTGTTACCTATCCTCCAAAGCTAGGAAGTGTAATGGTTGGCAGCTTCACTTATTTCTTTCTCACAAGTGAAGTTTCATGTTTACACTGCGCACTATCATGTAAAGTGTTGTGAGATTCACTAATCAATATCAGCATTATTGTCTTAACATCGTAATAAAGAGTTTCGAAGGATTCCCTGTGTTCAGCATGCACCTCAATTCCTTCACTAAACTCTAATTCTTCTTGAGCTTTCTTGTACTTATTCCGAATAGCAGGAAGCTCCTCGTATTGTACTTTAATTCCATGCACTTCTGCACCCCATTAAAATTTGCTTAAATATGTAGACACACGAGTGAGAGTACCGTTAGCCAAAGCTGTCATGCAAATCAACCTTTTTTTGTGATTTTCATCCATGCTGCCTTGGAAGAATATAATTGATAGGGTAATACAAGGAGGTAAAGGTATGCAATAGACAGAACTGAACCAAATAAAGTCTGTACTTAACTCGCTTTAGCACAGCTGCCTCTCAGGTGATGCTCCATCTGCAGACTGGGTTCCATTCTCATAGGTAGACTAGGAAGATGTGTTTGCACCCGATGTCAGGAAGGATTACTGTCGCTTGCCCATGAAGACCGATGATGGCAGCCTGCTGTCAGTCAGATTGCAACACGTTCCCACTGTACTGGCACGCCTGCCAACGTGCTGCACCACGTAGCCGCAAGAAGCACTCAGCATTATTATAAATATGCTTTACCATGTACAACTGCTGAATCGATTAATTACATGAACTGTATTCTGATTTATAGGCATGATTAAATCACTGGATTTGCACATGGTTTCAGCACTTTATTAGCGAATAGCCACATGCGGCCATACAACTTGTCTGTCTTCATCCAGACTCTCGTCTCAACTGACCACGAGCAACCCAACCCCTTGCTGTTGAACAAAGGACTCCGTAGGGAGGTCTCGGCCTCGTAGATCACAAACACAAAAACCAACAAGTATCAAATTTCAACAGTTACCATTCGTGAAATAAGACCCTATAACCTTATTGCCAACCATCCCACATCAGATATTAATTCTCCATTGACTTTGATGGTCCACCTGTCGAAGGCATCGTACGTTCTCGATGGCCCATATTCCTCGTATTCACAAACATCCAAAGAAAAGTTTGGGTTGGCGAATATTTGATGCTGTGCCCATTTACAGAACTCTACATGATTCTGAAAATCATTCCTGTGCAGTTCTTGATGTAAGTGTATGTGATAGGGATGGAACGTATAACACTTAAGAATGTGATGTGCACTTGTTTTTGGAATGCCAATTTCAGCTTCAAGCTGATGTGTGGATTAACTGCTACAGCAGTGAGAACAGAAACCTCAGCTTCACAAGAAGACTGGAAAACATCCATCTGGATGATGGGGTCTTGTCAAGTTATCTCTCTTTGTAGAGTTGCTCCGCCTGACTAGCATTACACCGAACTACAAAAGAATGAACAACAATGAGCTAACCAAGCTATTGATAATGGTGATATGTAAGCGAACTGTGTGTTTCAGTACAACTCAGGTGAACATACTGTACTTTAAAATAATATGAACACATTCATTTGTATTCTCCATAGATTAACATCATTTCTACCTTTTCGTTGTTGGAGTATATTTCCTATGACAACTCTCACCTTGCAGTGTACTGTATTTGACCGAACATGGATGATTGATTGAATAGTTGTCACGTCATGTGTGTTCCTTTGTTTCCTCTAATCCCAACCTCTGTGGAATGGGGTATGCAACTCTGGTTACCTACACTGTTTACATTGCCTCTACATCAAATTCAGAGCATCAGTGTCATACTGTACTGTACCATGCAGCACAATCACGCTGCAATGCATCACATAATGGATTCTTATGAACCCTTTTGAGTCCTAATGTCTGTGGTGTAACAATGTGTTTATTAGACCGGTACATTGTGATACATTTTTGAATACGTCTTGGCAAGCTTTATTTAACTAATAGATATGTGGTGCCATTTAGTTGTTAATACTCGTATGTCACTACTAAATAATGCTGTAAGGCTGACTCCCCAGCAGTACATACATGCATACGTTCATATATATGCATGTACGCAGCATGTTTGGAAACTCAGTACCCAAACTTCGGGTATAGTTCCTTTGGACTAATAGTAACACAAAAGCCCTATAACTTATATCCATAAATGTATTTTTAAATCAAGTAATTAGATCTTGGCACTATATATTATTTCTTATTAACCAGAAATTACATACAGCTACAAATGAAATATTATTTGGCACAGATATAAGATAATTATTTTTTCTAACCATCACCATTAATTAGCATGTTTCAGGTTTTGAAATATTGTACACAAAATTGCGCTTTTTTCTTCTTCTTTCTTTCTACTGTGCACATATAATCTGCACTGCCAAAAACTAGAAAAGTGTATGTTTAAATGCCATCTGGCATGAATAGGAAAGTTGTAGGGACTTTTTCTCAGTAGTTATGAAAACAGATTGGCAAATTTAAATAAAACCAGAACATTTATTAATAGTAATATTATTTTCAAAATATGCCTGATGCTTAGTATGGCATGACATATTGTTGCATGAGGCATGTTCATGTTTAATATTACTGCGTTCTAGTTCAGCTATAATTTAAGATTACTTTTAAAATCAAATGCATGCTGAAAATTAAGTGTATAGTTTCTTTTTTCATCTTAAACTCTATATTTCTCTGTAATAAATTTTGCACATTAGAAGTTGATTCTCAGAACTTTATTCATATAGCCATTTTACATTTATCAGTGTTTGGTAAATTTTGTTTTCACACTTTTGCATTATGCTGTTTGCCAGTTAGGAATTGTAGAAAATGCATTTTCAAATTAAACTTTGTTGGATATTGATTGTCCTAGAATAACACGAGTTTAGTTGATTTTTATGGTAGAATCACTGGTAAATTTAAATACGTAAAGCTATAGTCTATTTAAAAATAATCGTTTGTATTAAACTTAAATGGGCATATGTAGTGTTGTCATTATCTTTATATTATGTAACCACAGTGTTTTGTGCTGAGCTTGTAAACATCACGTATAACAGAGGTCGTGAAACACCCGGTACACCGTGTCAATCTTGACAGTATGCCCACATCATAGGGGGTAAACACATTAGTAGAGCAGAGACACCGGCCGGCCGGGCACGGAAGGAGAGAGCGAAACAGCTTACCAGAGTGAGACAGCACTAGCGTTGCTACTATGCCCGGTCCGACATGATTATGAGAGGTCCCAGCGCACAGAAGAACCGCAAAGACAGATACCAACCGACCCAGAGTTAAGGGATCCGCCTACCAAACATGAAAATTTTTTTTTTTCAAGTTTTTATCATACTTAGACCTTCCAGTGAGGGGGGATTAGTTCTGCTGTCCCCCGCTCCACCTTTAATCACAAAGAATGAGCCTCCGTCGCATCCCAGGGGGGAGGACGAATTGACGCATGCCACTTATATGAATATATTAAACACGACTACGACTCATCGTAACATATTACATTTACCACGAACAACAATCATAAATTGCTACAGGATTGTTTCCCGCGGAAGGGACAGTTACAGACACGTGGTATTTTCATGATGTACCAGACTCAACTTCCTCATACTACTCGTAGTATCTGCGTATCCCGAGGAAGGGTCAAACCGAGCATGTTATTTATAAGTGCGCACAGCAACGCTCCAGCCCTAGTGAGCAGTTCTAGCACGTGAATCAAGCATGGTATCCAAGCGGCCATGGAACATGTCAGCCTCCCTGATGCACCCGGCAGACAGAGTGTCACCACAGTCACGAGGAAGCCAGAGCGCAAGGGTAGTTATCACACCCCGTTCGCACCAAGGCAAACACTGCAGGGCAACGTCACGTCTCATACTCCAACCCAGGCATGGGTCGGCCAAGCGCACAATATAAGGAAGTGCATGGCTGAAGACACCAGTTGTATTCTCCAGTAGCTCACCTCAACACTTCTGTGTTGGGGCTCTCTACTGACCATCAGCCCTCACGATCCTCTCCAAGAGATTCCAGTTCTTCAATGACCACCAGTGGCGGCCGCAGCCAATGACCAGAGACTTCTACCAGTTTGTCCAGAAGATCCTGAAGACTTCAAACACCACCTGCTTCCAGATGTCTTCAACACGAGAAGCCTGCTTGACTACACTCCACACTTATGCTGTTGACCCTCCTGGATCAACAGCCGCCGCTACTTGCTAGTATGTGGTAACTACAACCACTGCCCTTCTGGTAGTGGTCCCCGTTGTTAGGTCTTTTCTAGACATCCCAGGTTAGTGTAACTGCGTCAGAGTGGTTTTCATAGCCATCGAATTCATTCTATACTTGGTTAGTCTAGAAGCAAATCACCTCCACCTGTTAAGCGTAGCTGACTTCCATTCTCACTCTGCTTAGCAGTAGGTGTGAATCACCAGTATTTATTATTTATATTAAATACCATTTTCAATCCTATCATAAACGTAAGTTTGTTCAGGGGTAAATCTTTTCCGATACTAGGAAGTGTACTTCTAGATGGAGCAAGCAAGCGACCGGATGTAATAACAGTATGAACCATAGTATTGGACTACAGATCTCAGTCAGGTATCTGTACATCAACACGTACACCACTTTTGATGGCCACACAATCTGTGCATCCAGGTGTACAGAAAGGTAGAGCCTCAACCACTAGGAACATCTCCATCAGGAGCAGGACAGCCACCTCAGGTTGTATCGCGGACTGGAGCACCGAGGGTGCTGGCAGGGGTATTTGCCTGGGACTGTTGCTGGAACTCACCCTGACAGTAATAGGAAGATGGCCCACATGACCTACTGCTCTAGGTTTTTGTGCCAAGGTGCAGAGGACAAGGTTTGCGCCGTCAACTGCTGTTGGGCTTTACACTAAGTAGGGGTACCATTGATTGCTTGCACCAGCGGAAAGTAAGTTACGTGTCAATACCGCCTCTATACCATTTGGGATAAGGTACAGTACTCGAGGGAGGAGAAGAAGGAGTTCTTTACTGCTAAGCGATTGGGCATCAACCAACCATCCACACTTGGTGGAGACACCCCATGGGAACGTTCTCAGTCTACCCGTCACCTGGAGTGACAGTCCTCTTCAACCAGCACCGCAGTGTATTTCCTCTCACACACCAGACGTGGCACAGAGCTGCATCCTGCAGTACATACCTTGATCAGTGGGAGAGACGCCAAGTTGGGCATAGCCAGCTTGTTCTTTGAAAGCGGTGCAGCCGCCACCTGGAGCCAGAGATATCTAGCATCTCGTCAGCCCCCCAGCACCCAGGTGACTGCTGATCCCTCCTGACCTGCACCTACGCCAGAACCTAGGAGATTGGTGAGTGAGTGCCCTGGTAAGTCCGCCCTACCTTCAAGGGCTAAGGTGGTATCCCAACTTATCACAGTGCCGTACCGTAACTGACTTTGTGCCCGGTTGAAAGCCAACCCGACCAGTGTTAGTCTCCAGTAGACAAACCACACAGCCTAAGTAACTGTGTACCAGAGCACACCTGACAATTGCTCACCAAAGTAACTGTGGCTAGTCTTAGCGACACTTGTCAAACTATTGTTCAATTGTTAACATTTTTCTTGGTAGCTTATAGGGGTGTATTTCTGGTAGACAGTTGTAACACACTGCAAGAATGCAAAGCTCAGTTTTCTTAAACAAGTTGTCATTAATAATGTTATTGTGGGTTATGTATACAGTATACTGAATTGTTTGCCTCGATTTCGGCATATCCATTTGATGCCAGTAATTTAATTGTGGTGTGTGCTGCAGATTTCGACAAACACTACTTCTGGGCATGGACAGACTTCATGTCCTATGTGGATTTTATGCTGCTATTCGCCATTTTCTTCTCTGTGATAATGTACATATTTATTGAGAACAACATGTTCGTGCAAGTGGTCGGCTTCATGGCTGTGCTGACAGAAGCCTTGTTGGGTGCCCCACAGCTAGCAAGGAATTTTAGCAACAAATCAACTGAAGGCATGAGGTAAATAGTTGTGGTGAAACTGCTTCTCTCTGATGATAGTAGAGAGTAGTTGAAGTACTATTTAGGGGTAGTTTCTGTTTGTCAGGCTAGGTTTTTTTTAAATAAGCTCACGTTTTGTAAGAGAGAGTGTTTTTTTTTTTTTGCGAGTAATGTCTGGAAGGGAAGCATTCAAAGTATTTTTTTTTGTGCTTACTTCTAGTTTTGATAACATATATTGAAGCTGTGCTCTTTTTATTTATAGTGTAACAATGATTATGCTGTTACACTTCATTTAACATGAAAATAATGCAAATAGTTGTAGACAAAACTAAATATATTATTTTGGTATTTAAATTGGTACTTCATTTAACTGTCATAAAATAAGTACTATAAAAGAAATCTGACTTATTCAATTGCACTGCAAATTTTCTGGTATGTTCTGCAATGGAAAAATTGAGTTTTCTTAATTTTCTCCCGCCTTCCCCCTCCCTCCTTCTTGGTTCCACCTGTTTATTTACTGCACTATTATCATAAAATGTATTGTTTTATTTTGTCTCAGTAATGTATTATATTTTTGTTGAAAAAGTGATTAGTAATTAACAGTATACTATAATTACAGTCCCAATTATAGTTATGTAGTAGTTACGTTTTATTGAAATACAATTCTCTTAGAAACTAGGTATAGTTAAAAAAATACACAGATTCAATTAATCATTTGCAAAAAATTGCTCACCTTGAAGGTGCCATCACAGGGGCACATAAGTTGGTACAGGCACAGGGCGTGGAAGTGTGTATACAGAAAACAGCACAATATTGTACAACACCAAGCATGTATTGCAGGGGACCAGTGCTTACAGGATGTACTTAGTATGGCGTTGGACCACCTGTAGCTTGGAGAGAGGCAGCAGTATAGTCAGTCATGGAGGCATACAGATGTTGAATGTTCTATTGTAAACGATCCTGCCACAGCTGGTTCAACTGATCCTCTGAATCTCCCAAAATTGGCATTTTTGTCTGGTCCCAAAGTTTCTCGGTGGATGGTAGGTCTGGGAACCTTGCTGGTTAAGCAAGCATGTTGACATCACAAAAGCAGGGCTGAGATACGTGTACTGTGAAGCCAAACTTGATCCTACTGGAAAATTAGGCTCATGAAGCTGCTCCAGAGAGGGTAGCATGCATGATGGCTGAATTTCTTAAACATATTGCTGCACTGTCAGGGTTCCTTCAATCACCACCAGTTAGGTGCGGGAATAGTAGGAAATTGCACCCTACACCCTAACACCTCTCATTGGGCCGATGTGCTGCTCTACATTGCGGCATGCATCATCGTACTGGCCAGGATATCTCCAGACTCGAATTCAGCTCTCATCTGTATCCATACAGAACCACGATTCATCGCCGAGCACCACTTGTCGCCAATCCACAAGCTGCCGTGATGTCCGTTCCTGGAAGGTCACTCAGCAATGCTCAAGTCTTAATGGTAGATGTTTAAGGGATGCAGTGATGAGAGATCCCGCTCTGCTAGCCACCTGGGTTTGGTACTGGTGGAAATAGACGTATCCCCACCTGCCGTGACATGTCCCTTGATGGTGCACAGCGACGCCCATGGAGTGTGTATAGCCTGTTGCACAATGAAACAATCTCCCTATTGGTGGTCTGCCGGGGTTGACCCGAACCTTCTCGATGGGTGTGTGTACCCTCCTGTTCCTAGTGCATCCAATACCGACTCACAGTGTAGGCAGAAAGGTTCAAGTGGCGATCAATGCACTAAACTGTCCAACCTGCCTCCCAGAGGGTGACTATGCTACCTATCTTAAACTCATCTAGTTGGGCAAAGGCTTTTTGAATCTGTCGTTAGGGCATACTGCTTGTTTATTGAACTCGGCTCTGTGACTCGTACTGCGGTATTCAGTGTCTTGCAGCTATAAATTATGTGGGGAAATGTATGCCCCCTAGTGGCATATCTGAGCAAGTAAGTCACATTAATTTCAAATGGGACACATGTCAGGCTATGATGATAGTGTGTGTGGTTACCTTCTCTGTACTTGCGCAGTTCATTCATGGTGATCAATTTTTTTGCAAATGAGTATAGTTAAACACTATTATGAATATTCAGGGAAACTCTCTGTAGCCATTTTCGGGGCCACGGTAGCTGAGCAGTTAATCCATCTCGCCTCCCACCAAGGCGAACTGGGTTCAATCCCTGGTCTGCAGATTTTCTCAGGGATCTCCCATTTCCCGCGTCCTTTCATTCCTGCACTGTGCCAGACAATAACACTGGTCAGCAGGTTTTCTCGAGGATCTCTCGTTTCCCCCACCCTTTCATTCCAGCACAGCTCCATACTCACCTTAATCACCCTCGTTGGTTCTCAAAATCTCGTACGCTGTAGCCATTTTTGTTTAAAGACTATCATTTTTGATAGGGAAAGCAAAGTTTGTTAATAGGACCGTCTTCAAATATGTCTTAAAGACGCTTCTTTTATAAACCTGATGAAAATGTCAACACTATCTTGCCATAAAATTCTATTAATAATTAATGTAGTAAATATTATTTTTTAAATGTCTACTCAATGTTTTATCATAGCCATAAAACATCTCAGAATGTTTCTTGCAAAGTTCTGCAGAAACTTTAATATTGACGCACGACAGCCTAGGGAGAGGAACGTCACATCAAAGAGCGCAGTGTTTTTAATTCTGCTCCACGTCAGTTGCACAGATTTGGGGCGTATTCTACTGAGGAGGCATCTGTAGTATGACCCATCGGCCTCGCACTAGTCCAATGTAGGACGTGTTGGGTGCCTACTTGGTACAGAATTTGTGAGTGCGAGGTGATACCTCCGGGTGTTGGACACACGGATTTTGACTAGCTTACCACTGGTGTCGCTACCTTTTTACAGATGCTAGCGCTCACTGGAAAACTTCAGCTCTGGCTGGAGACAGCTGTGTAAGCTGACTCGGCTGTCACCTGCTGGTGACTAGGGTGCTGGCCATCTGGCAGCCACGTGGTCGGTTGGTGCTGGTGCCTTGCTGTCGTCCTCCGGGTTGAATGGGGCCATTCCCTAGAGGAGAGTGGAGTATCTTCGGGAATCCTAACCGAGAGGCCAAATAGGTTGGCAGGGAGGTTAGTGGAGTGAGACTTCACTAATTGCCGGGTGACTTGTGCTCTCTCCTCTGGAGACTTACAGCTTAGGGCTGGTGTAAATTGATTACTTAGAGGGTGGCGAGATGCAAGGATAGCAGCTGTACTCTGGTTCCTCCTACTCCCTCGTCGGTGAGCGAAAATCACGGACAGGAATGGTGCTGATGTTCATCCTGTAGTGTGTGGCAGGCAACAAGCTGAAAGAGCAGACGAGAGCTGACAATTAAGTACATAGTTGTGAACACAACTGGACCCCAATTGTGGCTTGCAGTTTTGAAGGAACCCAGGACACCAACTGTGATGTACGTGTCGTGTGTGATGCTTCTTGATGGCAATTGTCAGGGGGTAGCGGCGACTCTTTGGCTGCTGTGGTGGGGAAGGTGTCGTCAGCTGAAGGACTGGAAGGTCTTGGAGAGTCCTGAGTAGGACTGTGGCTGTGCAGTAGAGAGCCTTAGCACGACTTGTACTAAGTCTCTACTGTCATAAGACGTTTTTGTGGAAACGTACAAGCTGTCTGGTAATATTTGTATCTGGTGTATTTGGCTCTAATGTTATGTCATCATTGACCTACTTTTACAGAGTTTGTCTACTTACCTCTAAACTCCCCTCTAATTCAAGAACCACACACAGTTTTTGTTATGACATGGTATGTACAATTATGCTTGTGTTGTGATGTGTCTGGTTCATTCATTATAAAGGTTATCAGTTTTCATAGAAATACCAGATTATTTACATAAGTCACCGTTGCACACATCTTGAAATTATTGGTCATATAATGTTGTGCACAAATTATTCAACAATACATAAAATAATTCGTCAGTTTCTGAAATTATAGACGGCTGAAAATAATCTCACATTTGCATACCGTAGTGAGTCTTTGGTTGTACATAATTAAAAGTGATTGATGATAAATATTTCATAAAATAATTTTCATTTATAATGCAGATCATGCCAGAAACACTTTTTTGATGGTAGATTCATTCTTGTGTGAGCAAGTACCCACATTTTTTTTTTTTACTTTTAGTACATTTTAAATTTTTTTTTTTTTTTTTTTTTTAATCATCAGTCATTTTCTTGGAGTGTGTTTTAAATGGGGTCTGTCACTATTTAATAATGTTTTAATTTTTTGCAGCATAAAAATGGTGGTGATGTGGACGTTGGGTGATACATTCAAGACTACATACTTTCTTGTTAGTGAGGTGCCAGTGCAGTTCTGGCTTTGTGGCTGTTTGCAAATCTGCATAGATGCAGTGATACTGTTTCAAGTGTACTTGTACAGGCACAACACCGGTGCTCGTATCAAGAAACAAGACATTGCAGATTGACAAGCTGTTTCGTTTGGTTTTGTGTACAACTAGAAAAGCATCACATATTTATCATTATGCACATTCATCACATTTTGCCATCATTTTGGTATCACTTTTTTTTTTTTTTTTTTTTTTATCATTTTAAAGTGATGTTTGTCACATTAATCATTGCTGAATCCTCTTTTTAATGCACATTGTATAGTGGCATGCTATTTTCATCCTTTTTTGTAATAAGACTTCAGCTTGAGGTTTCTGGTGCCTTACATTGTAAATTTGATAACCAAAATCTTTATCTAATAATGTTATTTATGTAGAATTGTAAATATTGTTACAATTTTATGAAACAAGATGTTTATTGAAAGAAATAATGTATTTTGTGCCTTAACCATTTATTTTTATATTCTAATAATTAATAGGTTAATTTATTTTAAAATCTCATTTAGAAGTTGATTCATTATGTCATTTTAAACATAAATATTTTATAAACATCAAAATTTCTTAGAGTGATGTTTAATTTTTTAAGGTAACACAAAGAAGTAGTAATATCTCAATTCAAAGTCGTTCATTTTTGTTGTAACATTTATGAATATAGAAATTAATTAGTGACTTGGCTTTGGATATAGTCACAGCTAGTTTGATGGGTGACTTGATGTATTAACATTGATGATTGAAAATTTCAGTTTAAGTATTTATAGAAATTGTAATAATACATAAGTAAGTGCAGAACAATTAGTTATAGAAAAGCCAGTGAGATATGACAATTGATAAAATAACTCTGTTTTTTCTCCAAAATAATTCTATACGTGTTCAGTTACAGAATGCTACAACAATAGCATGTTAAACACTTAAAATGAGATTTAAGTTTTTTTTATCAGAACCTTATATGTGTACGTATTTTGTTATTGTAGTGTGTATTGATTACATAAATAGGTAAACATTATATCAAGAAATTGTCTTGTATACCAACACTTTTATGATTCTATGTGTTAATATTTCTAAAAAACCAATATGTAAATAGTGCAAAATACAATTGTTTTAGAGCAAGGAAAGTGACAAATGTTTGTTAAACTTTCATTACTGTGCCATATTTGTATGTTACACGTGTTAAAAATCATGAACGTTAAAATGCTTGTAATTAATATGTGCATGTTAACTTTAGTTCGGTTAATTTTAGTACATTGATGAAAAATTCCTTGTGGATACTGTGTAATTTTTGCAAGTAACATTTTATTTCAGTCTTGGTAAATTTATGACAATTTTTTCACACAGTTTATTCATATAAACTAAGTACTGTACAAAACAGTTACATAATGATATCTCTGTTTAGTATGTATAGGCACTGTTTGACATCCATTCCTGTGAAAACTGAACACATTGTGAAATGTAACATAATTACCATTAACAGTACATGCAGTCATCTATGTAAATACAATTCACTTTCATACATGAAGGTAGGGTTTAACATGTCAACAGCAGCAAGGTCAGTGGAGACGGAGCAAGTTTCTTAGAACAGCAGGAGCGAAGAAGGAATCTTCCGTGGCCTGTGATACGGGACCGTCCCAGCATCACCTTGCTCTGTGTCTCTCGGTGCTGACTTTCAATACAACAGGCTTGAGATCACTAATTTAACTTTCATACAGAGGTTTCAGAGTGAATGAGTGAGGGAAGATATTTGGGCCGCTCTTAACAGCAGAGATCTTGAGAGCCGATGAGGGTGAGTGAGGTGAGTATGGTCAGCGTCGGAATGAAAGAACAGGGGAAACGGGAGATCCCCGAGAAAAGCTGCTGACCAGCGGCATCGTCCGGCACGAATTCTCACGTGCAAAATTCCTGTTAGTGACCCAGCTGGAAAAACCCGGTTTGCCTTGGGAGGCGAGCCGGAGCTTTCAGAGTTTCGTGTATTGCATACATCAGTTGTCTAGGAACACATTGAGATATCTCACAGCCTCACTTCTCTCTTGTCTATGTTGCCAATCAAACAGGAATGTCTGTGCAAGTATCAGCATTCCAATACGTTACAAGTTACAATACTACTAAAAACCCATAATTTAACATCTATGAAGTAATTAAGCATACATTTTTAATGATTTAATAACTAATACTGTTATCATAATCAGGGATATTGAATAGATCTTTGTTTTCTGTGAACAGAACCTCTTTTATAATACATAAATAAATTGTTGTACTTTCATGCTTTCAGCTTTCATCTGCATTTTTAAGAACACATGAAACCTTATATTTGAATGTAAAGGACCGACTGTATACCATATTTAGTTGACACCATGAGGAATGTTTGATGCAAAAATTGAATTTGTATTAGAATTTGTGAACTGGGAAAATGTTATTTAACATTAGTGATATTATGAATGTAACAATGACTAGTTCACAATTCATTCAGGTAGTATTGCTACTTGTATGGAAAACAGGGAAATGTCAGGGAATTTAAAAGTTGTCAGGTACTGTAATTAGAACAACAGTAGTTAAATGTCAGCCGGTAATGTTGTAACACACAACTTATATTACACAAGTTATATTTGATTGTTGTGCTATTAACCATGCCCCTTTAGAAAATGGGGCCTGTATGAAATTTAATTTTTGTGTACAAAATGTTGAGATTTTCTTTGCACTATTTTAGGGATGTTCGGTGAATGTGTATTAAGATGTGTGTTGGTTTGTGAGCGCACAAAGTAATTTTTTTTTGTGTGAAAGTGTGTAAAACAGAATATCAATAAGAAAATTTATTTTTGCCTGGAAATCAGAGAAATATTGAGGTATTTTCTTATGAAAAAAGTGTAGCAACCCTGTTTAGGTCTTCTGGAATCAAGCTTTGAAAACATTTTATATTCATAACTGTATATATTTTAACATAAACATTTGCTATAGTAATTAGGGCTGTGGCAACAGTAATTTTAGTATGTTGCAGAGCACACAAAACAGGGATTCGATAAGTGAACCAACCATAACACAATTTCCACTCCTGATACATATTTATTAACTTTGCCTATTACTGTTGTGTTCAAACATGTATTAAACAAAATATTCTATAATTTTTCATGTTATCGCCTTCAGGGGAAGGGGGGGGGGGGGGGGGGGTTGGTATATTTTATATTGCCTGGAACATTTTAGTTTTCATGAGAAGATTTATATTTATGAAGTTTAATAGATATACTTACAAAACTTTTTATCATGAAGATATGGCTATTTCATAAAGTCTTTGTGATTTTAAACTTTGTAAATGTTGTATTTTAGATAAAGATACAGAATTTATAGTAATGTACATCCTAGTTCAGGACTTCTGTTACAATATTCAGTTCTGCTTGTTAGTCACCATCAACAGAGAGATTGTCGCAACAGCAGCAGTAATTTTGGTCTTCAAATTTTCTTTGTCTCAATCCTCAGAGGGACAGTGGGAGAGTGCTCCATTGGGCATGGTTTTAAAACCAGCATGTCACCCCTCTCCGAACCTCCAAGGAACTTTGTGAAAGATAAAGTTTTTAATTATAACCCAAACCGTGGAGATACCCAAAATTGTGGTTTGATGGTTGGGGAGTGTATTATTAAAAAATTTTGAAATCATATTCATAACATTTACACGTAACGTATATTTGGGCTGGAAGGTTCTGAAGATTTATACTGCAGAACTTTCCTGCTTGTACCAGTATATCTTAAACACTTGATATCTGTGAGTACGTAGGTATGTAACTTGCTCAATAATCAATCTCATGCAGAATACCTGTTTGCAGCATGAACTCGGCTCAAAATATTTTTAAAGCTTGAATATTGCAGTTTTTATATTAACACTGCAGTTAATTTGGTAGACAACTAATGAGACATCGTTTTGCTATTAATGAAAGAAAATAACATATAGCTTATTTAAAGAAACATCAATTTTTAAGAGGCATGCATCTTTGATAAAAGGATTCCCCAGAAATGGAGATACCAATGCAGACATAACAGCAAAATTAACATAAAAAATTGAGCCGCAAATCTGCATAGGATGCAATGCGTAACAAAACTGTTTGTTTACCTGCTTCTTCACAATATGTTCATTCTATAAATAGTATTTTAGAAGGCAGGCAGACATGTTCTGGTTAAAATTATTCCCCACAACTGCAGATATGGAATAGTTTACCTTCAAGATTAGCATAAAAACAGAGATGTGGAACTTCACATACATGCTGCAGGTCGTTACTGTCCTCGTTAATGCAACACAGAATTGCTGTTATAGGATTTGTACTTTGTTTGTATGCCAGCCTGTTTGACGTAGATAAACAACATGGTCTCCTTTTATTTGGTGCTCTACATTATAATTTTTTATATGTTTTGGTGTGCAATTCTCGGAGTAGTTGTATAGTAAAATGCTGCCCATTCAAAATTGGCCTGTTATGTATTACGGGTTATAATGAAGAAAGGAAGCATTTGCGGACCTATATTCATGTAACATTTTTTCATCCTCCAGACGTCAGGAATGTTTCCCCGAAGTATTGACATACGATTTTGCAACATTCTATATATACACACATATACATACATATATGTTTGTGGGTGTGCGTTCATGGGTGTGAATGTGCGTGTATATATAAACTGCTAAAACTGTGCCAAAATACTAAACAGAAGGTCATTTTTGGAGAGAGAGAGAGTACCCAGTATCTTCTTCCAAGAGACAAATAATTGTCTTAAGTACGTCAATTTGCCTTATGAATGTAAACTGATAGCCAGTGTAAATAAAATGTGTGTTAGTTATCTTACTTAAATAAACAATCCTTAAAGGATTTAAAATGTTTTGCCTGTCAGTGACTGAGTTAGTAAGGATCCGTGTTGGACTCATTGGCAGGATTTCGTCTTTCATTCCATCAGTTTGCTGTGATTATTATGCTGTTATTATGTTTGTTCTGCAACCAAGGTAGCATCTGTTCAGTTCCTGTGAGGGGCCAAGTACTTTGTAAGCTACTGTGTGTTAGTCTAAGTCAGGGGTGGCCAATCTGTGGCATACATGCCATTTGTGGAACAGGAGGTGCTTCTAAGTGGCTGTAGGCAATTTTACAGTTACCTACTTGTTAGAAATAAATATTGAGAATTAAGGTCTGTGCATTTAAAAAAAATCAATATAAAACAATTTCATGTAGAAAATGCTAAAACCACATACAGCACTGTCTGTGTCTGGTTTAAATACTGTTGTTTATGCAAATTTATGTAGCATTAATAGCAGTTTTTGTTTAGAAAACTTAATGTTTTATCTGTTCCACTACAGTAGAACCTCTATGTTACACTTTTTAGGGACAAATGTAAAATGGTGTAAATGAAAGTAAATAATCAGATTTTTTAAACGTGCTGTCTTGAGCAGTTAATGTCAATGTAGATTAATGGGCAGTATCTGTACTAGTTTAATATTTTGTGAACTTTAACTGTCAGCTTTTGTGTTTTTTTGATTTCAACAATGAATTTTGAAGTTTTTTTGTAAATAAATCGCAATAATATATTCATTTTCATTTGAGTTATTTTTTTTTTTTGTAACCCTGTTGCAGATCTGTTTAATTACTATCTTCTAGTGTAGACATTTCAAGAGCTACAATTTCGCTTATCAATGAAACTGTGTTATACATGCATTATTGCACTCAGTTGTGTTCTAAACAAAGTTTGTTGACCACATGGGTTGAAAAATGGGTAAAACAAGGGAAACCATACTGTATTGCAGTGTAAATGACAGGTATGTAATACATTGAAAAAATTAATGAAATGATGGGGTGTGATTAAATTGATTTATTTAAGGGGCAAATGTAATTGAAGGGAACGTAAACTCAACGTCCTACTGTTTTATGTTCTATATAATTCTTTATGCATTATGTGCACTTGATATGACACATACAAAGTCTAGTGGTTACGGTAGTGTTATTAAGTTAGCAGGCATACTATGTTTTAATGGTATCCACCAGTGGCATTTATTCCATAGATGCAAAAATTTCTATGGAGTAAATACATGTGGAGGTTAAGCAAAGTTGGAAGTTGTGTTTATCAGTAGAAATAGAAAATGGAACCACATCCCGGCACTAGCAAATGTAATCTTAAATGCTCAAATATGTGGGGCTATTATACTGCTTACTCAGTAAAAAAACTCACTACATACCCCTTACTGTGACATGAAGTGCATATAGGTTGGCCACCACCAATGTTAACTCTCCTATTATCTGTATGTCAGTGTATTGACACTGGTTTGTAAAAGCACCTGTGTTCTCGTTTTCACATAAAATTTTCTTGGTCTATATCATGGTTGTAGTCCTGTAAACAATTCTGTGTTGTCAATTTCAGCAGGCATTCAGAATAAATGGATTGCAAAGACCATTACCCACTCCTGCCCTCTTTTGACTTTGCTTAACATTTGTCCCTTTCATGTACACCGTATTTTCACAATGAAATTATGTGCATACGAAGTGCTGTGATAGGTACCTTATTCTACTTGCTTCATGTATGTTTGGGCCATACCTGTGGTCACGTAATAATTGTACATTTGTATATAATATCAGTTATTTACTTATTAAATTCATTCACATGACAACGGGTAGCGTTTTACTGACCCTGATACTGCACAGAATATGCAACTATGATTTATTTATTATTGCGTGCAGGCACACAGAAACAAAAAGGACAAAACTCATTCACTAATATTCTTTGCACAGTGACTCCAGCGCATGGTAGTGTTGGTGTGTTACTCCAAAAATTCGCTGCGCATGTTGAGCAGCAATTATCAATTTAACCAGAACGCAACATAATCAGCACTATAGAACCTTCTTAAAACTAATACAAGGCAATATACTGGATAGCATGGACGATAAACATATATTTAAATAAACCAGGAAAATCGAACATGTTGCACTATTGCACCTGGCATGTAACGCATCACTTACACACATGATGGAAATGGCAATTTCACCATTCCACTAAAAATACGTGGATTAAATTTGAATACATAATTAACACAGAAAAAAGTAATAATACAATAAGAAATTAAAAGAGCCATGGAAACACAAAGGGAAAAATAAATTCACAATGTACAGCACGTCTTACACCTTACACTGATGCACTCTCAGGCACCCGCATCAAACATTGGTTTGGGCACTATTGCACTTGTGTGGCGCTGAGGTGAACTTCGGCGGGTTGGTGGATGATGTGGGGAACGATCTACGGCCAGGGATGTGGCGCACGTCATGCACCCCCCAAACCCCCTCCAGCCTTGGAGACTGTTCACTCGTCGTTAACAGACCCCTCTTCATCTGGAACACGTGGGTGTGGGCGTGGTCCTTGCCGCAACTGTAGGTTGCAGTGGCTACCCTGTTTACATTTTTAGGCAGGCATGGCCGGTCATGTTGTGGCAGCTGCGGTGGGCGTGTCCAGATGCCCGCAGGCCATGCACATAACACTCCGGGTGATGTGCAATCGCTTCGAGCAGCAGGTAGAGCAATTCCTCTCAATCTCGGACTAGCTGCTGCACTTGCTGTCATTGTTGTCAGCAGGATGTGGGCAGTGGAGGCTAAGCGGTTGGCATCCCCAAACACAAACAAGCTTGGCCTTGGCGTCAGTCAAAACTGTGCCGGCAACAAGATGCGTCTCCGAGGCGTCGCAATGTCTCCTAGCGGATCTCTCACCTGACGATTCTGATCGCTCCCAGGCGGCCCATCCAGCACGTGTCTCTGGACAACAGGAGAAATTGCCATTGACAGTTGTTGATCCTCGTATAATGAAGTGGGTTTTCCCCACTATTTGCCTCGCTGGAGCCTCTGTGGACATGTCAATGCCAGGTGCCGCAGCTGCAGGTTCTCGTGGAGATGTTTCTCCTTCATTACTTTCGGCCGCGGAGGTGGTGTTGTCCGGTGTCCCAGACTCAACGACATCCATCTCCGCACCAGGTGGTGGTGTTGCAACGGCAAGCCTCAAGGCGTCACTGTGAAATTGCGGTACGTCTGAGGGCGGAAACTTGGACTACAGGTAAAAATTACAGGAAAATATGGTTTTCAGTAGGAAATCCGGGAAAGGGCGCCAGTGCTAGCGAGCACGAGAATAAGTTGGGGTCGTGTAGTCAAACGGCCCATGTGGTCCCCCTGTTAGTCACTCCTCCTTTGGTAAAGATGGGGCAACCAAGTGGTTAACATGCTGACTCCTACTGTTGTGAAGATCTCCTATTTCTAATAACACAATAGTGCCTCGTCTAGGGAGGGCTGTTGGCCTCCCAATGTCATGACTTTGACGGCGCTTGGCTGACCATTGGGGGAGAAAGGTACTGGATGGGTACAATGAAGAGTTCTGTAAGGTCTTCCGGATAGGGTGCGAGTTCAGGGAGAGCACAATGGTACAGGGGTCGTGTGGCTGACGGCCTGTGGCTTGTCTCCCAATGTCCTCTAGAAGTAATGTTGATGTAGATCTTGCTTCTCTAAATCCTGAAAATGCCTGGTCTACTGGGGGCTGTTGGCCTCTTCCAGACGTCACTCACTCCCGAAGGGATGTAGACCTCCCTATGCCATTATTAAAACGTACTTCGGTACATTTTCATAGGTTAAATGGTCGAGATGCAACCAGAGATAAATAAGAATGCCAATTTCCACTCACGCTAATTTATTTACCTTAATGTCCCCACAAGGGGCAGTTATGTATACAGTTTGCCGTTCAAGTGGTCGACCACTTCTACAGAAATAAAAAGGCACATGGCCTGCGTAGAATTAACAAATGATTCTTACGCTCTGGCCGTGAACAAAACGGACCAGAGATGTGGGGTGGAGCACGCTCCGAGCTACAAAAACGAAGGTTCCAAGTAGTTATGTTAATTAAAGCAGAATTATATTGTGGTTAGTGAATAAAACGATGAAGGCCCAGAGCGGTGCGACGACGTGACCACATTACAACAAAGTTTGAACGCTAGTACTTGCATGTAGTGAAGATTAGTTCATGAATTACCAGTTCATTTTGAACTGGTCTTTGAAAATAACTAGGTGCATAGTTCACTGCGACAAAAAAGAACTAGTCTCTTGTGATATCGGTCAGTCATGCTCTCAGTACCAGTAACTACGCCAGGTGCGCCACAGTGTGCATGCTCAGATAATACGTCATTCGTCGCTCCCTGCAGCTTCCTTCCCCCCCCCCCCAATCAGGCTATCACTCCCTCCATGACTGGCCTCATCGCCACACATACTTGTTATCTATCTGCCTCTGTCTATTGGTATCTTTGTTTTAGCTTGTTCAGCACTGCCTTGAACTGTAGGGATCACAGACCTACCTAGTTCAGTAGTGACATATGATTTGCAAATCAGTCGGGAACTGCAGGACACACAGTGCGAGACAGTTGACAAACCTATGGCCATGCAGCGATCTTTCGTTCTTTCTCGTACCAACCCCAGTTGCGTAGTCGGTTGCACGCCGGTCTGCGGTGCGAGGGGTTCCAGGTTCGAAACCCAATTATGGTATGGATGTTTGTGTCGTCATTTAATCTCGTGTCATTCTCATTGGCACTCTCTGTTACGGTGTCGTAAAACCCTCTCTCTCACTCGTACCATAAATACGATGTTGCCAGACATACAGAAATTCCCGTATCTGTAAGAAAATACATCTGATAGTTGTGCTAATACAAGTGACTATAGCTACAACAGTAAAATACAGAAAAATGCTCATTAATGTTATGGCAAGTTTTACACACTCACAATAAAGAAGTGAAAGACTGCTTTTTTCTGGTATATTCACGCAATACTTTGCATATTGCTTTTTGGCATTTGCATTATATTAAAATTAATTATTTTTGTAATTAAAGTTCTGTTAAAATGTTTCTAACACTGGTACAAATGAATCCAGTTTGTTGGAACCATTTTTGTTGATTTAGTACACACCTGACTTGGAAAAATTAACTTTACACCTGGTTGTCTCTCGCAACACAACCTATTATAATATTGTTGTCGTTATTGTCAAAAGTAATTTGGTGTTATATTACACAACATAGGTGTGGTTAACACAGTATAAAGATATTTTCACTATTCATTTATCTTAGTTCTATATCAAAAAGAAGTAATTTCGTCTACACACAACAATGCACTAATTCTTGAGCAATTCATTTATAAACATCATTATGTCAGTTATGAAGAAAGTTACAAAGACTATTTCTTTAGTAAAATACTTTAAAATTGAAAGTAGTAGTGATTAAATTTAACATACGGTAAACAAGACTGTCGCAAACAAGAACATTATTTCATGTTGCTATGCAGAAACAAAAGTTCGGATGTTTTTGAAGATGACAGGCGATTTCTTCTTTCTTTAAGTGTTTGTCCAGCTTTGGGAAAAATTCTTTCACGCGGCACAGATGTTGGAATAATACATAACTGCCGCTGCACAAGTTCATACAGGTGCGTATATAAGCACTTCCTGTCGCACCACCAGTCCAAGGGATTTTCATGCCTGTTGAATAATGGTTTCTACATGTTCTTGTCTGTTTCAACAATTGCTGCTGTTGGGTCACACTGTGATAGTTTCTGGACAGTAATATCAAAACTTTTCCAAAGTGATGATTGTGAATGCAAAGCAGTTGCAACAACTGCATACTGCAATTCTGTGTTGTGACGCCATCCGCTTAACCTAGCCCGTTTGCTAGCCGTCACCAGCAACCGCTGCATCCACCAGCCCTCTTCCATGCGCTCATGCACATGGTTGGAGAGTGCACCACAGCAGTTGCACGGGAAAAGAAACTATTCACAAGTGCGGCCGTGGTACTGATTAAAGCGCTCGTGTCGTGAGCAATACAGGGAGTATGAGTGCAAAGAAGACCATGTGCGGCCGTGCGCGTGAGTTTTCAAATGAGGCCCTGTGAAACAGGGTGTAATGGAAAACATATATTCTTATTAAACACTCAAAGACGACCATTCATGCAATGGTGAAGTATGAAACCCTACCACATTTAAATTTCCCTGCGGTCTTTAGATTACATGTTTATTAATTCTTGTTATTTACTATTTTCATGTGTTTCACCCTCATTTCGTTTCATGCAGTGTTTTGTTATGATTAAAGGGTTTCAATGTTAAGACTAATTTTTTTATGTAATATCTGCAGTCAGGAGAGCAGTGTGAATGTATTAAAATATAGTTTTGGTGTGTAAGGAAATAGTCCGCGTGGCCTACTTGCCTGCCATCACTGGCTGGCATGCCATGGCGGACGAGTTAGTCATACTTGTGTATCTTGGAGAGGCGGACGCGTGGACCGACGGGGTCGAGTTTCGCGCGTTTGGGCAGCATCTCAACTTTTAGTACCACTCATTTTAATGTGCAATAGACTTTAATAACTGCAACCTTGTGAGTAATTAGCCACCCAAGACTCTTCGCCTCTTCCCTCCCTATGGTTTAGCTTCGCCTAGGGAGGCATATTTTTCTGTAAATTTTCGTAGCCTTTGAGCTTTTTGTACAGTGTTACCATACCGGCGGTTTAAGCCCGGTACCAAAGTGTTTTCTAGAGGAACAGTTTATTAAAACCAATTTTAATCAACGGAGGATGCATTTTCATTTGGGTTGCCTACGGGCCATATGGGCGCAGGGCCCCACCTTTCCCGTCACATATTAAGAGTAATGTGCAAAGTGTTTTTTGTCCTCTTCAGTGTTTTTGTATGTATGTATAACTAAATATGGGTGTGTGAATCGCTCTCTGACCTCACTGCGTAAATCAGGTAAAGTATTTTAGTTGTTTGTTAATTACGACGGATGGAGCCCTGGAAGGATATCGCCGTGGTCGTCGGCACACAGTCTGGAGAAAGCAGTCTGCTCTACCGAGAACTTGGCATTGCATCCTGACAATGCCTGGCGCCCACAACAGTATATCATAGATGGTGAGAAAAAACTGGTGAAAATCCTACCAACTCCCGACCTCTAAACTGGACACTTTTTGCTCCACTGCCTACCGTCAAATGTCGCCCAACTTAAGGGAAATGTCCTTCCGCCAAAGTCTTACTTAAGAAACCCTCTGAATTATTTTCCGAAAAATTTGTACAATTTTCAACTCTCAAAATATGTCATTTCCCGCTTTCCCTGACCTACGCCAATGCCAAGGAGGAGTAAAGATGGTCAACAGTGCACAACCGGAGCCATGGGACGCTGTCGCGATGCCCTAGGATGATGGAAAGTCGACGCACGTAGTCAGAGAGAGAAGCATGCGGAATCTATAGGGACACCACGAGGGAGAACACAGAGTAACAGCAGATAGTGGCCATCTTGGTGCGCTGTGATGTCAGCCAGCTCGTGCCACCTAGGCGCCGAGCAGACAAAGTGGCTGCAAAACCTCCCCCTCCGCCCGTGTCGCGCGTATTCGAGGAGGACAAAGGAGGGAAAGAAAATCGGCTTCCTCTCTCGCTACCCGCTCAACATGCCGCCAGTCAGCTGTTGCTTACCCCACCAGGCACGTATCATTAAGAAACAGATTTTATAAATGCTTTCGGACGGAGTAATTGAGCAGACAAGGAGACGGTATAATTCCGCAATAACACTGGCACCAAAAAAGGATGGGACCTGGAGGTTTTGTGTCGACTTCAGGTCCATCGACCAGGTGACTTGCAGTGCTATATATACCCCCCTGCATAAGCATTAAGGATGCACCAAGTTCACTAGTGAGGGCCAGAATAATGTCACAACCTGAGAAGTGGCTACTGGCCGGGAGGACTGGAAGAAGACAGCATTTATCGCCCCGGACGGTCGATGGTATCAATTCTGCGCCATGCCTTTTGGCTAAAATGAGTGCGTGCTATCTTCCAAAGTTATACGGTGAGAGTTTTAGTTGGCTTGGTAGGCGAAGTCACCCTCGCCTACCTTGCCAACGTCGTAATATGGTGTGAGATGTGGCAAGAGCACCATCATCTTTCATTGGTGTTGGAGAGACTCGAAATTAATGGGTTAACATGTGCCATTAATAAATGTCATTTAGCCAAGACCAACCTTACATAACTCTAACTTAAGGCCTACGTCTTACTTTCTACAGTAGCGACTACCGGCAGGTCCAGAGTGCCGGGTCCGCTTAACCAGGGGTACGCATTTTCATGTAAAGCAACATTTCATTGTACCTTTACGGTAATAAAACAGGCATGCCCTAATTAGATGTGTTTTATTGCATTAACTGTCCTGCGTTCATCAGGAACTGCGCCCTCAGAGCAGCATCAACTTTAAAGTGTCTTTCAGTGTATGTTTCGCATTGATGGGGCCTGCCTCCCTCAAGCAGAGTAAATTCAGAGATAATGTAGGTGTGCGAAGTGGCCCACAGCTTCGTCCGAAAGGAAATATTTTAGATTTAACACAATTTAACTGACAAATTAGCTCTGCTTCATATTGACTGCGTATCCAGAGTCGCCATACGATCCCATTCGACATCGTCCGCTCTACCGAACGTAGTGCCTCGGCACATGGCCAGTTCTTGTTCTTCACCTGCTCCCAGGCAGGGCACAAACACATTCCAGCACCTCTGGAGGCGCAGTGTGTCAAGGGGCTTTCCCAACTCGGGCGAATAGAGCATCAGTGTACACCAGCAATCCACATTCCTATGTCAAGTGGTTTTCCCAACTCGGGCGAATCAAGCAACAGTAGAACATCAGAGAGCGAGGAGAGCACCAACAACATGTCGGTAGTCTGCTCAACATAACACGTGGACAATAGGCTACGAGACAAATGTAAAAGTGCTTCACAACGAACAGCTATAGTCATTGGTAAGTAACCTGAGACCTTCAGACAGCTATCAAACAACGGAATTAAGACAGTACAGTCAACACTACGATCAACATCAAGGGCTTTTATACTTTCGGTCAGATTTGTTTACACTGTAGAGTGCATATTTGTTACATCTACAGACGTACAGTGAGTCGAGTGGGAAATAATGTACGTCAACTGATGTCTAGCGAGGGCCTGCATTTTTCAAAGCAATCCTCTAAGCTGTGTTGTTTACTTGCAACGTCATCAGTCGTTTTAACTTTCGCATCCATACACTGGTGACAACATGTAATGCAATAGACGCAGCTGTAAGCCAAAACAGATGCAAGTTGAACTCATCCACTCGATGCTACAAGTGTAAATGATATGTAAAAGTGTACCGTACTCAACACTGCGCGGCAGTAAGACGACAGCACAGCAGATGTGCCTAAGTAAGTGCGATAGTGTTTTGTAAACAAACGCACATGGTGTTTATCAACATGTGCAGTAATCGGCAACAGGTATCACAACGAGCAAAGTAAGGCAGTATCCATCAGCAATTTAAGATACAAAAGCGATAAAAATTTAATTTAATTATTTCCGTAACTTTTCCGGAAAATGTTGCAGCATTTTTCAGTAATAATATTTTCATACTTTTATTCAAAATAAACAGTAAACTGTTTCAGTGATTTCCCTTGGACAGTAACAAACTTAAAGTGCAACAGCCAATTAAATCAATTTTTAAAACTTTTCTGAGCATTTTTCAAAATAATTAATAATATTAAGGATTTTTCACAGACCTTTCCAAAGTCAACAAAAAATTTTACAGCCATTTATCAAGAGCATTTTTGCAAAGCTTTTCAAAGCTGTTGTGCAGCAATAATAAGTCAAGAGTCCACAACTAATTTTGAAGAAACTTTACAAAGTAATCTTTCCGTTTTTAAAGCAAGCAGTATACTGGGAAAACATACGCATCACCCGGGCAGCTGGAACACGTGTTCGCAGCAGGAAAGAAAGACGCCGGACTTAACTGTAAATTACCCTCCCTCCTGCGTAGTGCGACCAATGGCCAGCCGCGTAACAACGCAATGTTTGACCTTGAAGGTCGCGCTCCACAGTATGCGGCGGTACGAGATACTGTCCAGAAGCATTTGAATTGGTGTACGAGTGCAGGCCATGTTTGACGTGTGTACGACCCACAACAGGTACAAAGCCCTTTGAAGAAGTAATATGTCCATGTAGGGAAACACAGAATTTGAGAATTCGGAAAGAAAGGATAACCGTGGCAAACAGAGCCCGAGTGGGCGAAACGTGGAGTCGTACCCCAGGTAGTACACCAGCAATTTGTGTACTGACTGCGGCAAAGTACGAGCCACACAAAATAAACAAGGTTTGCCAAGCAAATTTGTTTGTCGATGTGATCAGCCGCACTTAATCGATTTCAACTCTACAGTAAATGTAATCACGCATTGGCAAGATGGCAGGTGTGCGAAACAAATTACATGTGCAGGAAGGGGAAACGGAACCGTGGTTTGTGTACAGTGTGCACGTGGTTTTCATCCGGAATGTTTGAGCCGGACTGAAAAGGCCACCGCAGATCAGCAAGGCCGTATGCTCTGCGAAACGTGTGAACACTTTATTTTCCGCACAGGCAACATTTCTAAAGCAGTCAAGACAGAACATTTACAAACGCATGAACTGTGTCAACAGGAAATTTGCAGGCAATGGTAATAAGAAACCATGACGACGCAAAACACACTGGCAATGTCTGACCGGGCAAGACGGGGCGAATCAAGCTGCCGGGAGATTCCGCTGCGGACAATGCGCATTCCCATCGCCACAGTCAGAAGTCAAGACAGTAGTAGGGGAGGAACTGTCTAGCGCACATCACTGTGCACTGGAACATTCAGAATGTGCCAGTGTGTGCCAAAGCCCACTGGCACATTCAACACCCTTGCCCAGAATAACAGAAGCGCCGCAGAAAGAGACGTCACAACCCACGCCTGTCACGTACCCGCAACAAAACGATCATAATAATCTAGAATTATTGACAGCAATCACAAGAGCCATCGAAGCCGGTACAACCCCGTCCCGATTTCAATGATTACCAACATTTCCAGGCGTACCAAGTGAGAACCCGCAGGCATTCCTAAATGACTGCACAACATGTTTAGAGAGATACAGCATGTAACCAACAAGAGTGGCCAAATTGTATAGGGACTCAATTGGCCGGCGAGGCAAGTAATTGGTGGAAAAAAATCAGTCGCTATGGTATTGAGTGGGTAGTATTTCTTAACAGCTTTCAAAGTAGATTTGCCGATACCTACTGCTCATTGCAAGCACAGAGCAGGGCTGTGCTAGAAGTACACAAAGTGTGTGACTCCCTGACCGTGTTTGCAACGAGGAAGATAGGGCAAATCAGAAACTTTCGTCCACGCATGGGCGAGCGTGAGATCCTTGAAGTAGTTGCATCAACTATAAGAGCGAAATACAGGCTAGCAATGGCACCATTAATTCACAGTAGCACGGAGGACATCATGTGCTCTGCCGCATTGCAGGACCCAGTCAGCCGAGAGCAAAACGCTGCGACTAGAGAGGGTGATGTGTATCATTCGCGCCAGAGAAAAGACGCGGAGCAGAGGGAGCGGATAGAGGAGCAACCGGCAGTGAACAAGGTAGTAGGAGCAGGTGCATTCTGGACAAGAACATACCCGAACCCAGGTTGGCAGGGAGGACATCAGCAACCTCGAGCATGGTAGGAGGCCCACGTGAGCCGCCATTTTCGTGCCTTTATTGCAAAGGAGAAGGCGAAATGCATTGGCACAATCAGTGCCCAAAACACAACCAACTGCAGAACATCAACAAACCACCAACAGGAAACGGACTATTGGGGTAGGCGAGCTGGATGCTCACTACCCCAGAGCAAAGCCCCCCTCCCCGTATGTTGACTACAATAGGGATGTTGACTACAATAGGAGTATTCGTGAAATATAAAGATTAACTATATATATATATATATATATATATATATATATATATATATATATATATATATATATATATATAACACACACACACACTCGTGTTAAATGGAGAACACTTGGTGTTTGAAGTGCAAGAAAGTCACCAAAAATAATATAAGAAATGAAAATACAAAAAATGGACAATAAGTTCAGAAAAGTAAATGTTCTATATGCAATTCTAATAAATCAACATTCTTTGGAAAAAAAAGTAAGAGAAGGTATAATCAATTAACTATATAAACCTGCATGAGAAAATTTTCCAAGAAGAAACTAATTTCGTATTGAAATTATGATTTATGTCAAATTTATCTTGTAGAGATGGATACTGGTAATTTAAAAGGCATATGACATATAACCAATGGTTACAAATATACTATGAAAATAATTAATGTTTTTTTTTTTTTTTCAAAATTTGCATTTGCTATATCAATTAAAGATAAAACAGCCAAGAATGTAACAAATACCTGGGAATGTATATTGTTGAAAATAAAACCACATAATGTTCAAAGCAAATCTGGCTTAGAATTTATAATATAATATATTAAAGATTTTATGCAAAAATATAACATCAATCACTATTCTACATTCATTGAACTTAAATCTAGTTGTGTGGAAAAATATAATAGTACAACGAAGAACAAAATGTGGAGAAATTTGCTTTGAATGGCAATTACAAATGTATAAATATATTAGATGATTTAGTGAAAGAATACAATAATACCAAACACAGAACCAATGGTATGAAGCCAATTGAAGTTAGTAAAAAAATGCAAATATTTAAGACAAGATTTTTGCAAATACGTTCACTGAATCTATATATGTATATAAAGATGGTGATATTGTTGGTGTGAGCAAAAATAAACAATTTTTTGAAAAGGGTTATACAGCTAATTGGACAACAGAATTATTTACTATTTTTGATGTCTTTAATTATGATGTACCCACTTGCAAACTGAAAGATAACAATGGTGAAGAAATAAATGGTAGTTTTTATAAATATGAAATAATGAAAACAAAATATCCAGATAAATATTTAGTTGGAAAAGTTTTAAAAATAAAAGGTAATAAAATTTATTTTAAATGGTTGGGTTTTGACAACTCACATAACCCTTGGATTAATAAAACAGATGTTTTGTGAATTTTACATAACATGACCAAAAATGAATTATATGTAAATGTAATTTTTTTATTGTTATAAGTAACTGGTTTTTTACTGTATTTCCAATCTAATAATTGTTTTGTTTCAGTCTACATTTTTGCATTACCTATGTTGTCTAATCCTAATCTTCCTAAAAATAATCTTTATGGGATATTTTATATTTTTCTTTGGTGATGAAGTCATCTAATACTTTAAATAATTTTGTTTGCAGATTATATAATGACTCCTCATCATCATTTTAAGACACTGGTTCTGGAATAACTAGTTTTAAAGAATACATTTCTGCTCAATGATTTGTAGTTAAATGATTTATGTAATGAAAATGTTTATTTGTCTTCAATTACCATTTCTACCATTTTAATTCAATAAGTCTAATGTAAAACAAATATCTCTTCATTACTTTTATCGAAAAAATCATCTAATTGCTCATGAATTGCCTTTTCTGTTTTGTTTACATCAGAAACTTTCTTATGGGAACAAATATAAAATTTCTCTTGTTCCTTATGAGAAGAATTTAAATTTACATTTCTAGTAATTAAATTATCAGTTTTATTGAATTTAAAACTATTAATTGAAGCATATTTTTCAGATGTTTCAATGTATATATAACCATTCTTTGTCTTCTGCTTTACTTTGTCTATAATATTTTTCATGTTCTGTTAAAATGCTCTATTTTTTTAATTTTCTAAAGCAAGTTGTTCAGATTTATGTTCAATCATTTTTATCTGCTAGTCTTTTAACTCAATGTTTTTTTCTTGTAATTTATAAGAGCCATATTTTTTAATTGATTGGAGAACTTCAGAAGTTACCCATTTTAAACATTTCTTTGCCTTTTCTTTGTTAGAAGAAAAACAAGTGAATATTAGCCTGATTCATTAAGAAATATGGTATGCAATTGAATATTTGAAGCGAGCTCAGTTTTTGTGCCCCCTTTAATATCTCCAAAATGTAGCTCCTCATCATATAAGTGGTTTTGAATAGCATTTCTAGGTTTCTCATAGTCCAAAATTTCTGCAATATATTTGGCTTTAAACCAAGGATTATCATCATCAACAATCATAAAAACTTGTTTACTGTAGTAAGTAAGCTTGTTATTTATTTCTAAAATTGCCCCCATGTCTATATGCAAAACAATAATCAAGCAAAATTGGCGGGTTTTAATAAGTATTTTAATAATATTTTTTTAACAAGCAAATTATAAACTAAAGAAAAACTTAAAGAATATATACCAGATTCATTTATAAATATTGTATTTGGATGTACTTTTTCAGATAGCACCATTTTGGTGCTATCTATATTCTTATAAAATATCTTGTATTTTTCTTTAATCTGATCATTATCAACAATATATAATCAATAATAAATTTATGTTGCATATTTGAAGGGGTGGGTAAATCGCCCACGTACTATATGTAGACTAGATTAGTTGATAAATACTGTTTTTGATCAATATTTGGGTAGTTGTGTTTTGCAACTACCAATAAGTTTTTATAATTTAATTTATCTTCTTCATCTACATATATGATAATTGCAAAAAGTTTACGAGCAACTTAATGGCTCGCCAGTGACCTGTTTACTTTTTGGATTTACAGGTAACCTAATACCTCTCCAGTGCCCCAATTTTTCCCACCTTATTTTGGTCAATCAAAACTCCTTTAGGATAACTTCCCCACCAACCGAAACTTATTTTTTTAGTGATGAGATGGGGAAGTTTTTAATTTTTTATATATATTTTTTATTTCTAGTGCTCTCCCATTTGATGAGGTGCCTTACACCATATGGGGAATACACCATTTATATGCATCAATACTCATATATAGAACATATTAGTAAGAGCAAGGTTTTTTGGCTCAATTTTTGAGTGATTTGGTGATAATATAATAGTGCAAATATGGGTGCATCATATTCACATTATTAAATTATCTGCTCAGACTGGGGATCGAATCCACAACCTTCGCACTTGAAATCAGATGCCTTGCCACTGAGCCAGCACGACAAGATGAGCGAGGCGACAATTAAAAGTCTTCATGTGTTTACTGCATCTTGTGGTGAGTTATTCTCACCACACGTAGATAGCTTCATATCATGAGTTGCACAGTGACTGTTTGCAACACCACAACTAGATAACAGCACTATCATAGCAAAGCTCCTTCCTGTCGAAGAAAACTGGCGATGTGTGAAAGTGAGATACTATTTGTGTGTTAAAAACTGTAGGATCTGATTTCTGCACTTACCACTGTTCATTTTTCTACTCAAATCTATTATGATAAAACCATATCCTTCAACTCAACATTTTGCACAGATCTCTTTAAATTCTTCATAAGGCCTATCGCCACCAACAAAATCATTATAAACATGTCTTAGGTTCGTGCTGTCTTATATAAATATACATAGAAAGTTTGTATTGTCTCTCACAAGTTTTTTGGGCACCCTCGAATATGCTTGTCCCAAATAAAATACATCTGTATTCTTGTGTCTCCCCCTAGTAAAGTACTCACGGATTATATTTTGATCATCTAAAATAACATCATCAAATATGACAAAAAGAATTATTTTCACACTGATCCAAGGGAATCATCTCATCATTGTTATTTTTAAAAAAAAACTATGCCATTTTTTCATTAAACTTGTGGGATATTACATCAAAATCATTTTTAACTGAATACATTTTCGTTTATTTAAACTTTTTGAAGAAATATACAATTTATTAAAATTTACCCATCCTGGCTTATAAATAACAATAATTGTCAAGTTGGTTTTTTCACATTTGCTGGGCTCAACAATTAAGCTTCCTATGTCATCAAGCAATAATTCACCATTCTTTTTTTAGGATTTTCTTCGGAAATTAAAAGACCAACACCCCAATAGACTTTTTTTCATTTAATTAGATAATTTTTGTAATAAATGGAGAATATAGTATTTAAGTTAACAAACAACAGTTCTATACTAAAGAAGAAATATTTCTGTTGATGAGGCTATGATCCCTTATTTCAGTAGACATGGGTGCAAACAATTTTTGCGATTGAAACCTGTACAGTTTGGCTTGTGACTCTGTAATGACATTGTTCCCAGGGATTAAGTTCTCCTTCTATTTCGACAATTTTTTTACCAACACTAAGCTCATCTGCTCCTTATCTGAGAAGGACATGAAGGGAACAGGAGCAACTAGAATAAACAGAATGGGAAATTGTCCTATTGCAGACAAAGAGGTAATGCAGAAATGTGAATTTAGTCGGAACATTTAATTTACATTTTGTTACCCCACAGCGTGCACCGTCCCACAGTCCAGTCCATTTGCTACATGGCTGGGCCTTAACTTATCATGTAATTCTTTTGTTGGTTTCGCACCATTTGTTCTGTGTTAGAGCTCTCCGAGCTAAAGTGGAAATATAAATTGTTGTGCCTCATACAAGGGTTTATTAAATAAACGTAGCACCATCAAGGAGTTATGTGTACATGTTATTTGTTGGTCAGTCTCACCATGTAATAATTTTTCTTATCTCAAATTATTTTCTCTACAAGTGTTTATGGCATTTGGTGGCCAAAAGAACCCACGACGATCTTAGTGGCGTATAAGGGAGGCCGACAGCCCTTTCTAGCCTAGGCCTTATTGGATATAGCTCTTCAAAATTTCAAATTCTCTCTGAAACAGGAATGTTTACCACAGGAATGACATTGGGACATAGAGGGGAGCCCCCACGGCCGTCGGCCTTCACGACCCCGAAGAATCTTGTGCTCTCCACTGGCGCCCAAACCCGGTAGTATATATCCTATTTCCATCCATGGAATCTAACCTGTAAACCCCTCTCAGTTCCAAAACCACCACCATGTCAATATTTATTATGGATTAAACACAACTTCTACGTGACCAAGTATATGCATATTACCAGTAGTACCAATCCACTTTCCATGCAAACAAATTTGATCACCAATTTCAAACTTCATCTTCTTATGGGAATATAGAACATTACTGGTACCAAAATTACTAAATACAGCAGTCTGATTGACAACACCTTCATGAACTGGAAAATCCTTCGAACATATAATATTACATCCATCAATGTCATTCAAACCCTTCATTTCTTCAGGATACTTAGCGTTATACCATTTTCTGAAGACGTTAAATTCCAGAAGACTGCTACCAGCCTTAGCAGTAAAACTTTGTAGACCATAACGAAACAAAAATGAAAAAAAAAATATGAGACCAAGGACTCCAAAGAAATTAAGGATTTGAATGACATTGATGCACGTGATATTATATGTTGGAAGACTTTTCCAGTTAATGAAGATGTTGTCAATCAGACTGCTGTAATTATTACTTTCGGTAATGCTTTTCTATATTCCCGTAGGAAGATGAAGTATGAGATTGGTGATCAAATTTGGTTATATCGACAGTTGGTTGGTATTACCGGTAATATGCATATACTAGGTCATGTAGAAGTTGTGTTTAATCCATAATAAATATGATGTTGATGTAATTAACATTTATATTTTTTGTGTTTGTGTTATGTTGTAACCGTATGTTTATTAAATTTGATGTTCAATTTTTTTCATGGTATATTATTACCAAAGAGGGAAGTATCATGTCGTGAAGGGAACAATGTTTATATAGTGATATGTTCCTTTCATAACCAGAAATATCTGTTTCAACAATTACCCTGCCTATAACCTTGCACGAAATCCTCAATGACATTAAATCACAAATATGGGTGTGTGACAGTTGACTGTCATATACCAATTCTCATAGGGAACTCGTTAGGAGAAATATAGAAGCGTAGTACTTAGTATTGTTTCTTGGTATGAAATAACCTCCATCTTCGTCAATGTAAAGCCACAGCATGAGGATACTCTACCTGAATTTCGATATACTGTAACTCATTGTCGACAGTCGGCGATGAACTGATATAATCCTGTTGGTACCTGCCATTATGTAGAGGCCAGTCTTTTATGATCGCCAAAAATCCGAATTTATCTTTCCAGCATAAGGCACACAGACTCTTGAAATCTGGTAGCATCATGTCCGTATTGACATGATAGTTTATACATGTCGCAAATTCATATCGTACATGCGAAGCAGCACAAACACATTAGCATAATCGTGAAGCAGTTGTTTGGGTTTTCACGAATAAGTCTGGCCGAGGTACATACAGTCCACTTTCGCATGCCATCACACGCTAAATTACTCTTGATTACAAGTCTTTTTCTCGCAGTCAATGTCACGAAATACAAATATCGAGTGAGGAAGTGCTTCACTCAGCGACACGACAGCTTCATTATCACTGCAGAGGAAATAACCCATGCATTCCATAACTTGCAGTACTCGTGCCAGTCGCTGGAGTGATTTGGAATACGGGCACACATTCTCGAACCGAAGGCCATTCTCTTCTTCCAGCAGGCTCAGTAGGATACATGTTTTCCCACAATTTGATGGTCCTGTGATGATGCACCTAACTGTATTCGGAAATAGGCTACCATGTCGCGATTCGTGGGAGATAGTTTCATCTTCAGCATGAATGCGTATGGGTAGAGTAAAATCTTGCTTGACAATCTGTATGTTACCACTACAATCTTGTGGTGTGAAGTGTGGTGCTGATTGTGGTGCTTATTGTAGTTACAAAGAACCAGTGCTGCAAATTTTAGCATGCCTCTTCAAAATAACACTCTGGGTAAACTGCCTCTGAAAGATTTTGCACTGAAATGACATTCTTGAAGTTTTCATTATGCAGGTCGTTATTTCATGTCGGTGCACACGACCCGAAGCTGTGAATACTTTATCGCAGAAGTGACACAACAGATGTATCATTGACATTTTATGTCCGTACTGTTCCAAGTCAATAATGATACTGAAATATAAATGCAAAAAAAAGAGAATATTTATCAGTTTTAGGTTAGTTTGTTGTGATTTCTCAAAGAGGTAAGACTACATCTGGAAGTGGGATCATCGATACACTGACCAACAATCTACCGTTCGAGCTGCACATTCCTGGATACAAGTTCTGTGTGCCGGAAACCAAGCTAGTCAAAAGCTGTCACATGGCGACACAGGCATCAACATGTGCAACGTAAACAACACAACATCGCCTATTCCCAGCACAAGGATCTGCAAGCCAGGCATCAGGCTGACAAGATACTTGCACAGAAGGCCCATAAGATAAGAAAATCATCAGATACCAGATTTGGAGAAAAAACAGCAGCATGGGGTATTTCGAACGTGATGAAGGCCAAAGTGAAGATGGGCAATGAAGATGGGCATGGGTGCAAAGAGTAAGCAGAAGGTGCAAGTGAAACGAAAAGCGGTGAAAAAGGGAATAAAAGCACATAAGATGAAGAATACATCTTCCGGTGGATTTTTCCATTGCTTTTGCCTGCACTCAGAACCCTTAGAGGCCTAATCGTAGCCAAAATGGCTTATAACTACAAGATGGAGCAGATACCGAACACATGGAACTGTGGACACTTCATGGTTCACTTATACAAGTAATTGTATAACGTGGCTATATATTGACCGGAAACTGCCGGTCATGTCGATAACTCTTACCTTGACAGGTCGCAGCTCCGAGATGCATGCTGTACATTTTCCTCCACTTGACCTGGAGGAGAAATGAAATGGTTCATAGGTTTGGTCGATTTTCAAACTATAATGTGAAACCGAATATTGATGAAAAAACTGCAAGACGTGTCTAATGAAAACTGGTACTGTTTCCAATTAGGTGTCGCTATCCATAGGCTCTTACGAATTAGATGACATTGCAAGGTACATCGAAAATTCGCTGCCCCCCATCACAGAATTCGAACTACATGGGAATTCCAATACTCTTAAGAGCATCATCAGATGCAGTGAAGATATCAACTTTATGGAATTGGTTTCTATCAGACCGATGCTGAAGTTCAAGCTACTCATATACGAAGCTGGAAAATTCCACGAATCATCGGGACTTGTAAACATCTTGCTTTCAAATGTGACACAAATAAACTGCAATTTGGTGAGCAACATATTCCTCAATGGCAGGCCAAGCAATACGCTGCACGAGTTTTCGCCGACAGCCCCTTCAGGTTATAAACTGGTTCGTGGCACCGCAAAGCAGTATTTACGTTCCAGTCGTCACGAAGAGGGTTCACGAGGTGGTAGTGACAGTCGTCGACCAGCACGGAGAGTTGGTGAACTTTCAAATGAAGAAATCATACTACACCTGCATTTGAGAATACTGGAATAAAATTGACATCGACCAGAAGCTATACAACAAAGCAGCACATCAAACAGGAAATCAGTACTTCACAGGTGTAATCAGTACTACCAAGGTGTTAACAGATGACAATGAGATTTTCCCCTGCAGTCTCGGCTACGAGGTCGTTCGTCATGGAAGATTTCCTAAACATCGAAGAGCCAACCATTTTCGAAGACAGTGTAACGAAGGTGGAACTTCGTGCATACCAGCCTTTTCTGATCTGGCCATACATACTGCTATTGGAAGTTCGGAAAGTGATCCAACACCAGGATATCTGCACTCTTCCTTGCCAATCTTTCCTGCGAATTAGGGAGACTCTAACGAAATAAGAAGGGTCTAACCCTACATTAACGAAAATAACGAGCAATGGTATTCTCCACCTGATTGATCGCATCATGTATTTGCTCAATGGTGTCTGGGTGGAGCAGTCCCGAGATGCAGACATAAGCTCAATGATCATAAATTACCTTTCGCTTATGCCGAATGAGATGTTTGCAGTCAATATTGTAGGCTGAGGACTCGAAGATGACTACAGTGTTTCTATATGCTCTGGAGGAAAGTTCGAAGTGTGCATTCTGCTCTCCATACTAATGAGATTTGCCTAAGACTATAAACGAATTATCTTCCATTAGAAGCAGGAACTCATGCTGTTCCTAGCTAATAAGCATGTTGACACCATCGTAGGTACAGGAGAAAACCTGGAGGCAGGAGAATTGCAACTGCTCTCTATCAAATGGGTATTGCCTCATGTGCAGTTCAGCACTGCAGAACGCATAAAAATGTTGAAAATGTGGAATATGGTAAAAACATCGATGTGGCTTTCAGGTCGTGGAGTCTCGAGACATGCCCCAGATCGCCGGCAAGCCAGCGCATCAACTGGATGGTGAAGTCCAGCTTTGCTTCAGAGAAACTGAGATACATCATCGTTGGGCTACAGACTGGAAGACAGCACAATGTGAGGGTGAGCCATTCGCAGTTCGATTCATGCCAAATAGGAAATGTGAAAATATATTTGAATAGCGAAAGCTACCTGTTTGTGGATTTGAACATAAACTTTGTAAATGCACAGTACCTGCTGGCATATCAGATGTACACTCAATTCCAATCATCTTATTACAGAAACACCCTATCCACGATATTGAGCACTGATAGTTTCAAGAGATTGGCCCTGCTCATGGTATTCGATATGAGTAATCAGGATGAGCATATTACCTCCAATGTAATGGACTGCAGGATTGAATTCACTACACGTGGAAATATTCCTGCAAACACGTATGCATCCTGCCTGATAGTTCACGACCGTCTTTTATCGTACAATTACCGGGACAAGACCATCAAAATACTGTTTTGAGCACATCTTAGAGTGTACAAATATAACTGCTCATACACTAGAACTGTTCAGTCGACTTCGAGCATAGACAGCAGCAAAAAGTACTGTAATCTGCAAGGCTTCCAGAGTCGGAGAGCAGTATCCTACGACGAGAAAGGTAAGATGCGCATGCGCTCCTTCTGCCCCCCTTATCCGTGGAAACTCTTGGACAAAAGAAGCAAGAAGACGAACGTCTTGCTAAGTACCACCACGGAATGGAGTGGGACGTAGGTAAGATTCTATACCACCAAGTGGGAAATGTGCTGCGCGACTTGCGGATGCAGTGTATGCAAGGACTGGCTTACGTTGCAGGGCCCGAGCTGAAGAAATGGCTTAGCTACATGTGCAAAAACGAAGTTGAAATCATCCATGTGCATTGCGAGTATGGCTGTCCTTCGCTGCGCAAGCTGGCGAAACTTTATGACGACCAGTACTGACATGTCTGCGACATGTTAAAACCTGACAGGACACATGCATGGAGGAACGCACAGCTGCTGCACAAGTGATGTGCCTCGTTCTTGGACCGTGAATCTGCTGCCTTCGACTAGACACAAAATCGTTCGACTCGAAGAAGATTAATAAAAAATAATAATTTTTTTTGCTGATTATGTATATTTTATCGTGTACAAAAATGTTGTGAAAAAATATTCTGTTTTGTTTCTAAGGTACATATTTTCATCATATTTTTAAAAAGGAAAAATATACTTAATATTTTTAAAATGAAAAAATAAGTCTGGGATAGTCAAAAAATTTAATAAATAATCATAGATAAATAAAAAATATAAAACCTAAAATAAATACTTAAAATGTAAAACTCAACATACGTAGAATATATGAGAAGAAATCTTGAGATGTTATTATGACTATAATGAAAATACTTAAAAGTTATATAAGTTAAATATCTAAATAATAAAAATAAAATACTTAAAAATTATATATAAATGAAAAGTTATCATAGATAAACAAAACACTTAAAAATTATACATCTCAAATCGTAATTATAAAGAAATAAAATTGTTAAAAATTATATGAGTAAAACCTAAATAATAAATAAATAATTAAAAAGAAAAACTTAGAAATAAATGTCTTTAGTGAGAGATGAAAGATATTTATTCGTCTCCAAGCTATATACTTCTTAAAAACCAACCCTTGTCCCAGTGTAAGTCACGATAGCCGAGCGGTCTAAGGCTTTAGTCTGACGAACCAAGGTTCGGTAGTTCGATCTCGCATTTTTTCCAGATGGTATTTTGAGTCCTAAAAATACAGCAGCTCCCCTAGCGGCTAACTCCAGAACCAATATGGTGGTGTAGCGACACCAGCGCTCCTAGCAATTAACTCTAGAACCAAGATGGTGATGGAGCACATGTGGCTATTCGAACAAAGGTGAGTAACCAGTGTAGCGACAAATCGAACGAGAGTGATATCAGCGTCCCTAGTGGACAACTCTAGAACCAATATGGCAATCGGAAACAAATTACCAACAAGAAACAAAGATGGCGTCGAATGACGGTGAGAGACAAATGACAAACAAATGTGAGAAAGAGATAGAGTAAGGAAATAAAGAGAGCAAGGAAGAGAGAAATAAGAAAGGAAGGAAAGAATGCTAGAGAGAAAAAAGCATAAGCAGCTGGAGAAAGCCCTCGGCATGATAGAGAGGCAACATATCATTAGAAAACGACATAGAATGACAGTGCATGTAAAATTGCATACTGGCTAGCAAAATAGCAGTCCACGATGGCGCTGTACTGGCTACCAAAGTGGCAACATACTAGCTGCCAACATGGTGGTCACGTGACTGGATCGACAGAGTGGGACGTAGAGAAATCCAATATGGCGGCCATAGCCCCTGGCGCCACAGCCTGAAACCTGTGCGCTCGTATCGGCATACGCCTACTATTGGGGACATTTGCTTAAGTGCGCACTTGCTCTCGATTTAATATACCCAAGCAGTTTTTGAAGATTTCGAAACACATTTCGTCATAGTAGATGGATTTTAAACTGTTGTGAGACTGTGTCTTAAAGTGCTTCATTTGGTAACATAACGACAGAAAAAACTTATCTAGGTAACCTGAAACGATCTACAATTACACATTTATTTATCTTCTGTGCTTTTCGTTTACCGCTTTTGCGAGACTTTTTCATTATTTGGAAGTTCACAATAACACTAGTTATTTACACTCCATTTACCAAAGGAAATGTATTTACAAGTTTTTTTTTAGGAGGATGAAGGCAGTATAAGAGGTTTAGGGAGACGAGATTGCTGTTGCTGCATACTTCACACTAAAACACTGCGCCGTTGCCATGTGCTACATTCTGTTTTTTGTAATTTTTCATTTTACAGACTTCTGCCATCGGTACACAAAACCGTAACACTTCCTGTGTTGTACATTGTGTTATTTTATCGTTACATGTTCGTTCTTATTTTATTATGAGAATGTGCTGTTACTCATAATGAAACATACTAAATGAAAAAAAAAAAATGTTGCGCCAGAGTCCGGAGAGTAAAATGCTGCAATTTGTGTTCTTTAGAGCTGTGAAGCATACTTGTTGTTTTGTGATAATTTTGAACTAATAATTTACTACCGTAACAATCACAAGTTTAGTACGTTTCTTTAAATTGTAAAGCAAGAAAAGAATCGTAGATCTGTCGTGATTACTTCACTATTTGGAACTAAGATGTTTAAGAGTATGAAACGTTTTAACAGTTGACCCCTCAACCATTGTGCGCAGACTCTAATTTACCTTGTACAGCGCAGTTTTACTCCCTAACAAACATGTAGCGGAACATGCGACGTTAGCCATCCGAGCTCCTACGTTTCGGAACAGCTGAGTGCCCAGATCCGCCCATCCCAAGTTTGAGGTACTAAAGATGAGGTAGACCGATCTCGCTGGCTGCGCACGACCAGTCTCTGGGTTCCAACATTGAACTGCTTTTCTGCCAACACGTCCAGCGAAAATGGCGTGGTTTGGATTTTATGTTATAATACTATTCAGTAAACAAGTACATTGAGATTTTTTTATACTTCCTCTAGCCAATTTGTAATGCAGTTTGATTAAACTCAAACTGGTAAAATTATTGATCAATAGCACGCCTGAGGGACTTATCTGAGTTCATGAGGGATGCAGGTCGTAATAAAAAAATAAAAGAAACTAAATTTGATTTCTAATTTATTCACTCGGTTATTATTTACTGTCTCCGCTCTTACTATTTTTTATTTGACAGTGAGCGCAATATTTAATGTCTATTTCAACTCTAATTAACGTCCTTCTTAATAGTCTGTGTTGGTTACAGTCAATTAACTCATACTCTTTATTAACATGTGTCCAGTATATCTGTTGCCATAATTTATTATGTCTTTCACTCACGCATCTAGTCCAATAGTCCAGCCTGCCAGCAGCACCCTTCACTGCTTGATACTCGCAGTCGCAGGCCTCTTTCGCTGGTCACTTCTCCCGCTGCTCTTCTATCGCTCAGCCACCCTTTCATTCATTGGGGCCACGGTGGCTGAGCGGTTAGCACGCTCGCCTCCCACCAAGGCGAACTGAGATCAATCCCCGGTCGGGTCACCGGATTTTCGCAAGGGGGAAACGTGCCGGACGATGCCGTTGGTCGGCGGGTTTTCTCGGGGATCTTCCATTTTCCCCGCCCATTCATTCTGGCGCTGCTCCATATTCACTTCAATCACCTCCATCGGCTCTCAAGACCTCGCTTTTAAGAGCCGCCCAAATCTCGTTACCCACTTCATTCATTCATCAACTCCAACTCAACTTAACTCTCGGCCCGGAGGCCTGCTGCAATATTTAAAGTGTTCCTTGAGCATCTTAAAGGTTCAACGCACCCAGAGTAGCGATGAGAGAACGAGGTCAGTAATCCAGAGCATTATTCAGATAATCGCAGATACAACCAGGGTCCGCGGCACGCGTCTGTAATTCTAAACCTGCCATTGCCTTGCCTACGCCGTCGCTATCATATAACGACTCTCTTTTCTCCTCTTAGCTAGCTCGCGCGGGATGCTAAGAAGCGAGGGCAAAAGAGTATTTCGTTAATATAATAGTGCTTGTCGTTTAAAAATAAGATATTAACAAACAAGTTCATCACTGTTGACCATGTATCTTTCGTTCGGGTAGGTCAATGTTGGGTACATGCGCAGAAAGCGAATAAGTGGTCTACCTCGTATTTAGTATATTTCTGTGGTTTGTGGAGGGAGTTGGAAGTCACATACAGAAGCACGCCAGGTGCAGATGTCACTCAGCACGCCACGTGTTCTCGGTTCGGACAGTAGATAACGAAAAGTTATCGTGCGAGGCGGGGGAAAGACGACAAGTGCGAGCTAATTGACGGGGTAATTCGTCGGCTTCTCTCGAGTGGTTTCTCGCACACTGTGTGCTAGCTCATGTGCTCGTGACCCGTGCTCGGGTCTGACGACTACCACGAGGGGGGAAGGGAGGATGATAGTGGAGAAGGGAGAATGCGTGTTTTATCTCTCGCGCTGTCCCCCCCCCCCCCCGCAAGGGTAGGGGTAAGGTCGCTTGTAAGTGCCAAGAGGAGAGAGGAGGGCAAGTGTATTGTTCGACAATCTCAAATCAAGGAACCTGCCTACCAGGCATTTGGACTGCGCTATAGAGTACTTGAAATATGCACACATCTTTTGAAGTCTTTAAATTTGCGACCACAGTGAGAGGCAATCCGAAAAATCCGATGATAACACAATCGGGGGGATACAGTTTGTCATTGCTGCTCCGAATCTATCGTTTACATTCAAAATTCAATTACACCACTCGAATGCCAAAGGATCAAAGAATATGTTACGTTGAGTGAGGACTGCGAAGAATCACGTTTGATGCGGGGGGGGGGGGGAGGCGCAATTTCGAGTTCGTGTCGCTGCGTCTCATAACTTCCGCGTAGTATAATTTTTGACTAGGAGAAGCTAGGACACTCGTTTAGGTTTCAATCGACAGCTCTCGTCAAGATCAATCGATTGTGCGTATATGAATATTTGTGTGTCGTGGTAATGGTGAAATTGTATGCGTTTATTGTAAAAAATTAAGAAAACTTAACACAATGTCGGCCTATACTCGTCAAAAAGCCAATTCGAAATACCGAAATCGTATACGGTTGAAAAGAGCATTTCAAAAGCGATTCAGTGATACACATATGATCGAGTGAAGCGATGCCAGGAACGTAAAAAAAAAAAAAAAAAAAAAACATCAAGGCGTCCGAGCGTGTCAACGTCGGCGTATTCACGGAAAACAAACGGACGTATCCCCAACATAGCCACGCCCATTTTTTAATGAAATTTCTGAGTGTGCGTCTAACATAATGATCTCAGAAAATGACACCCACTTCAGACGAGTGGTTTCAGATGAGTGCTTTCAAGACGCCATGACTATTAAAAACATAATTTCACAACACTCGAATGTAGCTAAGAACCGGCTTTTCCAAAACACTCTATCTTCAACATACAAGTCAGATAAACACAATAATACTCGAACACCATGCATTGAGCCTTGCCACAGACTTTTCACGGATATAATTGTAGGTGCATGCTGCACGACGAGAACACTGCACGTGCTTAGTGTCGACGGCGCACTTGATGCGGGTTAGCAATTTAGCCCTTATCGCTCCCGCATTTCTCCGCTTGAAGCGGAGAGAAGAGCTCCTTGAAGGCAGGAGCACGACTAATGTGGACAGGTGGGACGAAAGAATAGTGTTTCGACATGTTAAATGATGTAACGTGGGCCTCGGCTACTTTTCCACGATATAGCTTTCAAACAAAAAAAAAAAAAAAGCACTACAAGAGTGCAGATGCGAATAATAAGAGTTTGTGTTTTTGGTGAGTTTGATGCAGGACGATGCCGCTGGTCGGCAGATTTTTCTCGGGGTTCTCCCGTTTCCTCCGCCCCTTCATCAAAGCACTGCTCCATACTTACCTCGCTTCACAGTCATCGGCTCTCAAGATCTCTATGCTAACAGCCGCCCAATTCTGTTCTCTCATAGCGCGTTATGAGATGGGGTATTCACGGTAAAATGAGCACTTTTGAAAGCCCTGCTTAAAATCTACCTGTGTACACGCTGTGTGTTTTTTCGCCTTATGTAAAATTAACATTGCCGTGGGTCTCATCACTTTATTCATGCGTCGGTCAAGTGAAACTGAGAAATTATTAGAAAAGTAAATATTGTACAAATCTCCTCATTTTTACACTTCTATGAATTTAAAAAAAAAAAAAAAAAACCACACACACATGGTTACCTAACACGTCTTATTCGAAGTTATTATATGGAACTATTTTACCCTCTATCGATACCAAATTTGCTGGGCGAATGTAACTCAAGGCACCCGTTCAAATATATGCAGGTAGGGGCAGTGACATTTTTCCAAGGTTGATTTCAAAAGTGCTCACTTTAACGTGAACAGCCTTTAACACACTTTCAGTTGTTATGTACGCGTCATAACGAGTAATTTTTTTAAATTGTAAACCCAACTTTCACTTGAGTTCACCGGGAAGTAGACGAGTTAGGAGAACTGCAAAGCAGGCTCGTAGTTCCCGGGGATCACAGCCCAACAGAGGCAGCAGCCGGTCATCGATCGCGCCCGCTCCGCTCTGGCTGGAGAGATAGCTTGGCGGGCGCTTCTGTCGGCCCCTCCATTCCCCTCCACCTTCCCCTCTGTCAGGGCCAGCTGTTCCACCCCTCCCTCGGCGTAACCCCTCCGCCGCCGGTGTCTGCGGACCGAGCTGGCCGCGTGCGCGTTCGTTCACTGCGCACGCGACGTGGAACAGAGTGCACGTGTTACCTGCGCGTAATCAACCCCTGCGTCGAGACACTGAACTACACGAGTTCAGTTTATTGAACCAAGAAATCACTTCGTTTGCCTTTTAATGAATTGCATTCAATAAGCTTCCAAGTCTCCACATGAAAATTTATCACAAATGTTTTAACGAAACCAGTAAAAAAATTAGAAGTATCTACGATTCGTGCACAACCCGAAAAAAATAGGTTATACCAAAACAAAGGTTCTTAATACCATCGTACGTTTTTTTTTTTTGTGTCCTCAGTTTGTAACAACTTTAAATGTTCGAACAAAACTCTATTATTATGATATTACATCCATTAAAACTATTTGAAAAACTATGACAGGCGATTGAAATGTTGGATTTAAGAAAATACAGAATGTGTTCTAAACGAAAATCTTGAAGGAAAACAAGGCATTCAAGAAATTGAAAGAGAAGACGGACACGGTTATTACTATCGTATGATGTAATTTGACATTCAATGAATGGAATTCAATAAACATTGAAGGTAATTTGAAGAAAAATTTGATCGTGTGAAAGGGCGTTTAGAACGAATATGGTGTAGAGTGATCACGCTGTCTGCACCAAACCAGTCTCCATGTTCCCAAAATTGAATTACTTCTCTGACAATATAAACGACGTGGGAATGACTCGAGGTTAGAAAGCTGTTTACGCAGACAAGTGCTACGAGACGTTTGTATACTTCCTCTAGCCAAACTTTAGTGCAATTTATTAGTCTAAATTCAAATAGCAGAAGTATTTTATTCGTATAAGAGTTCTCGTTTATTTAAAATTTAGAATATAATCCAACAAGTTCTTCAGTGTTGACCACGTGACTTTGACAGTTAGCTTGGTGTGGGGAAGGTCAGTGCTGAGTACACGTGCAGATGACGATAATTCGTCTTCAGTTGGTTGGGAAGCTCAATACTAACAGTTTGGCAAATAATTCAGGCAGCAGTAGTGTCGTGTGAATATGTATTTAAATTTGTAACCATATTGGGAGGCAATCCAGAAAATCCAATGGAGACAAAATCGGGGGATACAGTTTGGCATTGCAGCTCCGAATATATCGACAAAATTCAATTACACCACTCGATTGCCAAAGGATCAAAGAATATGTTACGTTGAGTGAGGACTGCGAAGTATCGTGCGTTTCCCGGGGAGGGGGGAGGGGGGGACCACAATTCTGAGTTCGTTTCGCCGCGTCTCATAAATTCCGCGTAGTATAACTTTTGACTAGGAGAAGCTACGACGCTCGTTTAAGTTTCAGTCGACAGCTCTCGTCAATATCAATCGATTGTGTGTATAAAAACATTTGCATGTCGTGATTATGGGGAAATTGTATGCGTTTAATGTCAAAAAATTTAGAAAACTTAACACTATTTAGGCCTACACTCGTCAAAAAGCCAAGTCGAAATACGGAAATCGTATACGATTGGAAAGAGCATCTCAAAATCAATCCAGTGATACCCATAAAACCCCATATGATCGAGTGAAGCTGTGCCGGGAACGTAAAATAAACATCAAGGTGTCCGAGTGCATCAACGTAACAGTGTCCCCAACACAACCAAACCCAGTTTTTTTTTTTTAATTGTTGTTTATATTGTATTAGAACCTTCGAGGATGATAACATTGTTCTTCACACTTGGTGGGAAATTGACGAAATGAGTACGCATTTTGTGTAACATACGGTCGTAAAGCTGGATTTAGTAAGAAGATGTTCTACTACAAAATTTATTTAAATGTGACTATAGAGGTGGAAAATTCATTTTAATCACAGCTAAACTTATTTCGCACTTTTTCTTTCACTAAAGGTAAGCATGCTCACGAAAGTTCACTGCCAAAGACAATTTTGTCTTCACTGTTTATCCCCGTAAACAGCATTTGATGGCGTGAATAGCAGATACAAGATAAAGTTAATAATTAATTATTTTGCTAGGACAAGTTTAGTCTATATCACAATTCAGGACAAACACTAACCTTTATGTACATAAATTTATGGAATTTCTCAATTTGTCATCAACTTGGAAGCGACTTCTTTGGAACACTTGCGTACCTTGCTGCTTAAAATTTCCCTGTGCCAAACTTTGCCAAGGAATCTTGTTTTGCTCCTAATCTGAGTAGAATAGCCTAAACCTTAGTACAATATTCACCCAGATTAAAAGCTTTACGGAAGTTCAAATATCTTAAATTAATTTCTAGGTTTTTAGCATATTACACACTAGCGACCCGCCCCAGCCGCGCTGGCATTGTTTAGGTCTAGAGCTAGTATAAGTATACACTAAATTTTTAAGGTAATTAACATAGGATTAATACTGTGTTGTACGCAAAGTCTACTTAAGTGAACCCCTAAAAGGCAAAAATTGTTACTGTGGGTCATTCTTAAAAAATAAGTATATGTTCAGTAATAGCGCCGGGGGATCCTAGATCAAAGAAGATGCCGCCTATATTGATAGAAAGGGTTAAATTTATATCAAAGTGCTAATTAAAATGGTTGAAAAGGTTAGTCAAAAATTGAAATGGTTAATCAAAAAAGGGTTAAATTTTAATCCGATCAAAAATTTCTTAATCTGATCTTAATCCGATCAAAAAAATTTGTGTATGGGTATACTTTATTTTATTTCTTTCTTTTTGGGTGGGGGAGGGGATATCAGCAGTTCTGTCCGATGTTGAAGGTGTGATGTCCCTAAGGCGACTGATATGAGTAGTGGGTTGCAATCTCTTATATAGGTGTCGGGTTTAGTGCAAGAGTGAGCTAAGGGTCATTAAAAATAATATTTCTAATTCTGAGGATGTTGGTGGTAGATAGGTGATTTTTACGAATGTATTCAACACGCGAGAGAAATTCAGAGTGTTATACGTATGAATAAATTACACACATCGAATCGAAAATTTTCAACCTACTATGTGAATAATAATAAGTAGAATTACGTGAGTCTTAAACATAACGTGAGTCTTGAGCTTAGAGATATAATTTACACGAGAGAGAATTTTAACTATGTGAATAACAGGTGATGTTCGATAAGTGTAAACTCACTAAACGAAATCCAGCTAGTTAGTATGAATAAATAAAGATTCCCATACTCGCATTTAAATTTTAAACAGACACAATAGCGTAATAGAAACACACGTACACTACTTAACACCTCTCGCACATACCTTGAGTATTTTTTTTTTAACACGTCCGTTTGATGTGGAACCCAGCATAGCAATTACATCGTCTTATAAGCTGTGTGTGTGTGGAGAGCCTGATTATGTATGTGTAGCGAAGCCGATAGACAAATTAGTTGAAATTTAAGAGAAAAACTATGCATTCGTCCTACAACAGACAACGAAACAATAATTTTTTTTTTACTGAAGTTTCACAATTTTCAGAATAATCCACTTTTAACACAAATTATTTCTTCGAAGTGTAGGAACACTCCGATGACGCGAAGAAGTACTTAAGCCCGCAAAGCGTAATCGTGCAACACTTTATAGGGACGTACTACAAATTTCCGTTAAATATGTGAAATTCACGTCACTTGGTTACAAAAAACGCGAGTTAACGGAAACTGTATTTTCGTCTACCGAACACAGAAAACAATTACTTATCACAAACGCAGTATATCGATCCGAAAAAATAAGAGAACACTAAGATTTATAATTTCCAATAAAGTGCTACGTAAATCGCGGCTATCACTAGAGATGAAAGTAGGTGCGATGCTCGCCGGTGAGGTAACCCTCTATCGTAAGCTTGTCGGCCGCCAAGTGTGTAGAAGTGCGATGTTTATGAAAGAGCCGACAAGTAGCACGTCCGTCTCCTCCAAGCGTACATGAGCGACTGAAAATGGCGCCAAGTGGGATAACTGAGGTCACTTCGCTCCCTTCACCCCCTCCCCTCTCTCTCTCGCCTGTGCGCGCTGCCCTGAGCTGGCCGCGATCATCAAATGTTTTCGGCACTAAGACAAAATGGCGACAACTGATTAGTTGGGTTACGATCGGAGGAGACCTGCCTGCCAACCCCTACTACCCCTCCTCTGCGAGGTCCTGGAGTTCAGTCACACAGACTGCCTGCGAATGCCAATTGTTGCAACAGATTCAAGATGGCGTCATCTGCCTACTAGAGCTCCGATCGGGTCCCGCTTGCTCGTATCCACCCCCTCCCACCCTACCCTGCATCCTTCAGAACCAACCAGAGTCCAGATGTATGTGACCTGTACAAACACCCCTGCACACCTCCGCTATCGATCGAGCCTGGAGTTTGCAAAAATCAGTTTACACACCCCCAGCATCAGCTCTGGGGATGCTTTTTCGTGAGTTGGCGGACCTGCAGTGCCAGTTTCAAAACAATGTGCCTTCCTTGCTACAGTATTAAGAACACGTTTATTCTAATGTTGGCTCCCCTGCTTCACGTCGCCGACCCTCTGAATGCATGCCCGGAGAGATTTGGCCCGACTCGCTGTCTCTTCAACCTTATGCAACAGGTTGAGTATATGAACAGTGAACAAAAAATATTACTAGTCCCTGAAATATAGTTCCCAATATAAGCCATAGATTTTATCATTTAAACAACAACAAATGTATATTTGAATCAAGCAAACTACGAATTGTAAAATCACACAAGACTTATTTTATTTACTAGTTAAAACAGAACTATTTTTACAAGTATTCAAACAAGATATATTTAATTCACTCGTTAAGAAATGTTTTGTACAAGTACTCACTCGTAAAGAAATGTTTTCACTATCAATTCAACAAATAGGAGAGAAAGAAAATATTTGGAGAGATTTAAACAGCTCTTAACATCGATGTCTTGAGAGCCGATGAGAGTGAAGTGAGGGGAGAAGCGCTGTGTCGCGCGTGAGTGCGTGAGACTAAGAGAAACGAGAGAGAGAGAGAGAGATTTACCATAAAAACCGTTGTATCAATGGCAACATCTAACACAACATCCACACACACATTGCGAAAAAAAAATTGTTTTTATGCTGCGACCCATCCGGGGAAGCGAGCATGCTAGCCACTGTGTTCCCTCTCTTTTTATGTCTAACCAAAAACTTTCCGACATCAAAAATGTATTCCATATGATATATAATGTATATATTTGAATTTATTTAATATTTTAACAGTTCCCAATGTAAGTTTAACAAAACACTATAAATACAGTCGGAAATCATGTTTTTCAGAGTTGGAAAATAGAGATTTCAACATTATTCGTACTTTTTTACTAAAAGCTCCAAATTCTTGTAGATTTGCGGGGAAATGGTGGGCATTTTGAATCCTTACAGTATATAATGAGGGATAAATTAATTTTTTCTGAGTCTTAACTCGGCATCTGCCAAGGTCACGTCTTGTGCATGCAGGTGCATTGCATTAGCATAGATAATGATGTAGGCATCTGGGAAGCATCGTCATTAAGTGCAAGCATTGATAAAGTGAACGATGCCAAACGTCCACTACAGCAACAGACGCTCACTACAACATCTACTACAGCTCCAGACGCCTACTACAGCTCCAGACAGCCATCACGATTACTACAACTCCAGATTCCTACTACAACTCCAGATGTCTACTACAGCTCCAGATGTCCACTACAACACCAGGCGTCTACTACTCCATCTATAACATCATCAATGCAGAATCTACAGGGGATTTCATCAGGCACACTGCATCAAGATCACTGCTGTGACAATTGTGACTCTGAATGTGTTGAAACGTGCAATGCGATTTTATCATGTGGAAAGCGATAACCTTATTGAGTTTAGACTGCTCCCAACTACGAGGGCTGCCGAAAGAATTTATAATTTCTTTTGGGGCCACAAAATAAAAGTAGTCTATCCATTCCTTGATGAACATTTACAGGCTGATGAGGATATTGTATCCTATTTGCCATGTGAAGACTGTCCTTACGGCATGCCTGCCTTTGCTAACGATGGGAACTTGCAACATATGCGTAGAGATTGTATGTCACGAAGACTGGAACAGCTACTTTAAGCTAGAATCATTCCAGATGTAGTAATGGACGATTCAGGAGTTGATGAAGTAGATTCCAAGGCGAATATTTTGATCTTATAAAAATCTCTATGAGCTATTTTTATGAGAGAGAGACTTTTGTGTAAATAATGTACAAAAAAAAACAAAATTACATAGAAATTATGTGCTATGCTCAGGGTTTCGAAAACTACCAAAATAACTCCTTTGTAATTTAGGAGCTTGCTATTTCTTATACAACTGATGCTAATGACTCTAAAGAATTTAGGTTTAAAAATTCCTGTCCTTGGTATAGTTTAAAACCTGAACTTAAAATGATGTCTCAGGAACAGACTTACGAGATACATAACCTTAAATGGGATTCTGGTGACATAGCTTACGAAAAATGTTTTCAATGTGTAAATGATGTGTTATTCAGAGCTTATCCCATTCATGTGCTTGGAACAAGACAAAAGGAAATTTAAAAAACTAACAAATGCAGAAGTAATAAATATTAGAAGATACCACGTCTGTTCTACTATTAATTCATTAGTCAACTGCTATGATACAAATCACTATGAGGAAGAAACATTTTGCTCCAAATGTAAAAGCGAAACTTTGATAGAATATTTGTACCAACATCCAACCTACATATAAATATTTAAATTTTTCCAAAAAATGGTTTGTTCCAGGTAGTGTAAGATTTCGAAGAAATGGTGAAATTCGACCCAGAGAAGACGTACTCTACTATTTTTCGAGGACACAAGAAAGAATGGTTCCAGTCTCTAGGCAACATATACTTTCAAACACAGATGTGTAATGGAAATGAACATTGAAATTTTGCAAAAAGTTTCGGAGAAAGCCTGTATACAGAATGAGTGCTGTGTGATGAAGAAGAAGACCGTCCTGTTTTTAATATGAGACCCAGCAGCGAACTGCCCTGTTCTTCTTGGGACCTATGTTTTAAAAATCGCGGTACAGAAATAACCAAAGAACCAGGTTTTCATGAAATAAAATAAAAATTAATTAGAGAATTTTACGATACCACCACAACTTTTTGGACTGAAACATGTAATAATAAGGAACACATCCATCATGCAAACACAAGTCAGTAGAGGACTTTTAAGAGCAGCCTGTGGAATGTGGGACTGTGAGGTATGGAACAGTATTGCTTGTGACTGTATATTTGATCTAAAAAGCTGTCATTGAAGAACTAATTTTAACTGGAAGAATGTCTGTCTATATAAAGAGAGAGAGTGAGAGAGAAAGAGATAGAGCAATAGAATAGTAGAGATTCAGTTAAGATGGAGAGATTCAACTCGTCACTTCAGTACGCTAGTGTTACTCCAGGATTCAGGCGAGTGTGGTTTCGAAATGAAGATGAAGATCGTCCACTACAGATACGGATGTGCAACAGAGATGGTCATTGGTGTTTCTCGTTAATCAGTCCAACATAGACTTTTAAAGTGTTCGACGTATGTTATGGACGAAATGATTGCCCTTTATATAATTTATGCCTTGACAGCAAGCTACCTTGTAACGAAGGTAAACTGGAATTTGAAGCTCACAGTGGATACATCACCAAACGCAAGTCCTACAAGAAAATCAAATACATTATGCAGAAGGAGTGTAGTTGTTGTTCTCTTACTACAGTTTGGACAGAACAATGCAACAACAAGCAACATAATACACACATTGGTAACCAAGAATTACCTTCTCCCTGTGGCATGTGGGAGTGCAATATTTTTCAAAGCAAGAACATCTTGCAGACTATATAAACGAGTATGCCTAGTACAAAATCGTAAGTCATGGCTAGGTTCTTTAAGCCTACAGACATGTACGAGGTACTACAAATTGGATACAGAAGAGTGTTCTTTAAACTGTATGATGGTCTTCAACAAGTTCATGTCTGTAATGATATAGAACATTGGTACTACATTTTCAACTTTAGTGTCGGCATTCTCTTTGGTGAAGGAATAGCATGCAATGATTGTGCTGTGAGATATCTTCGCCCCGACAGCCACTTGCCATCAACATTAGAAGATTTGATGATTGCCAGTCTTAGCGAGGAAATATAAGAGGAATGGGAATACGGAGTAATCCACTACCAGCTCACCAGAGACCTCACCAGGGAATCACCGCTCGTTGGAAGGAGACCTGCGACAGGGACATCCACAACTTTATTGTCGAACAAGGAGGATTAGTTTTTCCATCGATATGTCATTTATGTGTGTGTCAAGTGGCTAATTCAGAATAATGATCCCTATATTCCAATTATGTCCAATGAAATACAAGTATTCTTATTTTACTAAAGGTTTGCATTATGTAACTTACAGGTTATTATATTCACATTTTGTTCTTAAGGAAATGTGTGAGTCAGACATTCATTTCAAATGTGCATATTTCTCTCAAGATTTTTTCAGAATGTAGTAAACCAAATACTTATGATGCTACTTTAACTAACTGTAATAGTTCTGAATGTCTTATAAACCAGTACAGACCTCATGTAGTTGATCGTAAGCATAAACTTAAGGGCGAACACATTGTAACTTCATATTGTGAGGAAGAAAAGTGTTTGAAATATCTTGTTTATAATACAGAAACTGTTTTGCCTTATCAGTATTTCGAAGAATGTGATAATAATCTTCATACTTTATATCATTATAGCAAAGACAAGTTTGGTTACACATCTCATTCTGGGTGTGATTCATGAAAATGTTACATATATCGAGCAGTAAAATTAGCGAAAGTAAAATTTAACCTTAAAACATGTTTCAACTTGCAAATTTAGAGAATTAATATACATAAATTGTTCCTTGCTAAATCTTCTCAGTCGTGTGTTGGATGTCATAGTAGGAAAATGGCGTATTTTAATTTTGCTAATCATTATGTCAATGTCAAACAAGGAAAATCCAATATAACTTACACCCTTTGGTGTCAGGGAATTTTGCGAGGATTTATGGAAACCTGTGAATATATTTTTCATTTTAAAGTAATTTACATGAAGATGTAAAGAGCCACGAACTCATAAAGTGGGGTGACAACCAGAAATGTCAATTGTTTCATATGGATGCAAACTCACCTCTTCCATCTAGTAATAAAGATGTCTACTCTCATTATGTTGAATCCTATCCTGATTTAGTCGAAAGCATTGTTTTACATGCCCCTTATTGTAAAGACGTTAGTGTACAAACAAACATATTAAAACTAGGGTGTAAGAAACGCTCACTCCTTGAAAGTGGTGGTCAAGAAGGGAATCTGGTTCCAATTTAAAGAAAATGCATGAAAAGTTTGTTCACGAAAGTTGCAAAAATTTTATAAAAAAAAGATTTGTTTCTAAAGAAAAATGTGGTAATTGTTAGTGTTAAAATGGTTTGTGTTATCCTGTAGCATTTTCGGAGCAAGGTTTAATTGTTGTACATAAAGTTTTGGATCTACCTATATTTTTGAAATAATTTGTGTAACATGTATTTGCTAATGTTAAGAAATGTTGTAAATATATTTGAATTCACTTGTGTTTGTTTAACATGCTAATATTTGGAGAAAATTCTACTCGATAGTGTTTTGGGATGTCTTGTACTTGAGTGTGTTGAAACAAATATGTGTAATTTGTATATGATTGGAGCAGAATTTATCTACTTGCTTAAATATTTTGCTTCAGTGTAAAAATGTTGCACATAAATTTTGGATCACCCTTTTTTTGTATAGGTTTTGTAAATAGATCCATTTCTTAAAATTTATTTATCCTATTCCTTTTTTAAAAGTGAACTTGTTTTAGTAAGAAAAATATTTTCTCCCCAGAGAGAGAGAGAGAGAGATTCTAAAATTTGATATTAAAAGTATGTAACATTATCAAGAAAGATTTTTGTAAAGAAAAGATTCAGATAACAAATAGACCATTACTTCGCCAAAAAAAAAAAAAAAAAAATCAAATAAAGATATATTTGAATTTGAAAAAAATATGTCTGCTGGAAAAAAATTATAAATGCATAAAATGAGTTGTTAAATGCCGCCTGCCTCCATAGAGTTGTTATATTAGGCAAGGAGGCTCTGGGTTAGAATCCCGGGTAAGGCATGGCAATATATAGAGTTTGTGGGTTCAATTCATGTATAAGACATTATTAATATAAGCTGGGTTTGAGTCCCGCATAAATCACGTACTAATGTAATCTAGTTTCTCACTTTCAGTGTGGAGTAGATATATAGATTCTGGGTTCGAGTCCCGGGTAGGTCTTGTATGATAATAGCTAATTTGTAAGTCATTATCCATATTAACTAAAAGGATTAATCAATTGAAATTACGAATAAATGATTGTAATAACAGGAATCCGTATACATAAAAAAGAATGTTTAATCGTAACATTAAATTGATTTCACCTTATAATGCAAAAATTTCGTAAATGACAATTGATCATGTAAGAAATCGTTAAATAGTAACACAATTCAAACTTAATGCCTTAAAAATGGACAAATACACATTAAATTCAGATATAAAGGCTAAAATGCAGCATATCCACGATAAATTTACAAAAATTATGTAAAATCCTTTTAAATGTGTTAAAATTGCATAAAAATGTATTAAGACGTCTTAAAACATATTAATAGTTTACTTGTAATCCATTTCAGGCGAATAGCAATACGTTTAATTTATGCCATAATAGAGGTTGGTGAGGGTATAAATAGCACCTCCCACCCACTGGAGCTCATTTGCTTATGTGACTCCTCCCCTCCAGTGCGCGGGTGTATCGTGTCAACTGTGAACCGGTACGCAATGCCTAGGTCAAGGCCACCGGCTGTCTTCTCGCCTGTTGCCTGACCTTGCGGGGGGAGAGGGGGCTGTGCGACCGAGGGGACCCGGCCGTCTATAGTCTCTGCCGCCGCGGCGTTCTCCAGGGACTGCGATCGCCCGTCCACCCAGCAATCGTGCCGCGACGGCGAGAGCAACTCTCCTCGTCCGGCCACTTGCTAGGTTGCCAGGTCCCATGGAGTTGTCACGGGGATTGCTTGATGGGAGGGCTCAGCCCTACTGACCGGGCTTCGGGGTTCTTTCATCAACCAGCATCTTCACTACAAGAGTTAACTGAGTGAATAAAAAAATGTTAGGGTTTTCGGTATTTCGTTAAAATTTTTTTCGCATTTTTCAGAAACTTTGAGTAAATTGTATGATTAATTTTTTTAAACTGTTAAAAATCATAAAGATTTGAAAGAAATTTGTATCAAATTGAACAAATAGTCTTTAAAATTGAGAAACATTTTAATAAATTTCATTAAAAATCGTTATGACTGAATGATTTTTTCTTTAAAATCAAATGAAATAATTTCACACTTAAGAATATTTGTTAAGTTAGGTATTTTAAGGATGTTTAAGGGTGGATGTTTAAGAATGGGTATGACTGTGAGTATGTGAGTGCGGGGGAAATGTCATGTGAATTTTAATTCCTGATGTAATTTTTCATAGAGTTTTGAGTTTATTTAGAAGAGCTGACAGGAGAGGTATAACGCCAGTAGATGCATCCTTGCTCTATATGGAATAGGGTACAAGTTAATAACACTCACCTACAGCCTATCTTCACTGTTTAAATATTCGCAAAACTATGTGAAAATGCATCTAAAATGCATGACCAAGTATTCTGAGGAATTTTTTTTTGGTTAGATAGTTGTATGATTGTGATTGTATGCGTGTGGGGGGAAAGTCATGTCAATTTTAGTTAGTTTTATGGAGTTATAAGAAATGTTTAAGGGAGGGATATTGTTTGTATGAGGTATGGACTATGGGACAACTTAAACAAGGGAGAAACTATGCCGCTCATATCTAGCTTGAGGAGGAGGTGCATAACCTCAGCTTCCAAGCTTGTTCAGTATGAGTTGTATGGAGAAGGATGTATGATGACGAATATATGAGCATCGAATATTTCTAATAAATTACAGGTTTTTGGAGTTTATGTGTTTATACCATTAAATATTAAAATTTGTGAGTATTTTTTAATTTTTTATAAATGTTTGGTTTATAGTGTTAAACGTTTGAATTTTAGACAAGTCTTTTAAATTCTTTGAGTGTAAAAGATTAATCCCCCTTGCTAAAACTTTGGATACTAAACTTTTTTTTTTTTTTTTTTTAATTTATTACATCCATAAAATATATTAACTGTGTAAAAACTACTTAAATGTTTTGGCGGTGTATCACTACTTAAAATTTTTTAACAGTGTACAAATTTTCATAAATGATTTCGACAGTGTAAAACTACTTAAAAATTTTTGGTTGTGTAAAATTACTTAAAAGTTTTTTGACTGTGTAAATTATTTTAATAATTGTTGTTGACGGCTTAAGATTAAAAAAAAAAGAAAGTAAAGTTCTTTCTCTCACAGAAGTAGTTTAAAGTGAATTTCAACTGAAATGCATTAGTACGCGTTTAAATTTCACTGTTATATTCTAAACGAAAGCTGCGCACTCCAAACCTGTAGCTGGGAAAAACAGACGAGGCAAGATAAGTAGCAAAGCGCAGTCAGTTCATTACTGGAGGAAGGCTGTTTGACAAGAAATGCACACCGCAGAGAAGTTGCAGGGGCGAGGACGGAGGGGGAGTGACCAGTCTCCCATTGTCGCGCATGCCTGTCCAGCAGGATTTGCGCATCAGCGGGGGGAAAGGGGAAGTTTTGCGGGTCGGGGTTGGAGGGGAAGTGCCCAGTTTTTCCATATTCCCCTCACTCGCCTAAACACAGAGGCACCTGCATGGTCTACATGATGTGACATTGGAGGTGAAAGGGAGCTGGCGGGGGTTACCGGTCGCGCATGGGAGGGGTAGAGAGTGACAGGACGGTGGTGCATCAGACCGGCAGTTTAGGGTACTAGAGTTCTTCATCTTTCATCCTCTTCACGCTATGCACATCTCCCACCCGCGTACTCTGAAACTGCGGACAGGCCTGCCTGTCTTGTTCCACTCTAACCTCGCACCCCCCCCCCCCCCACCAACAAGCATGCACGCGGCCCGTAGACTGGCCGAGGTCTTGGCTCATATATTGTGTTTCTCCTCGCCTACTAACTACCTGACTCTCGTCCACGTTTAAAAGTATTCGGGCTTTGCTACCTTTTTACTCACAGCTCTCATTTCTGTCTTTCCCCAACAAACACATTTTTTTTTGTATAGGATGTTAATAAAAATATTTTTCACTAATATTGTATGCGTGTGTGTAAGTTATTAAGAGTGTTTTCTTTTTTCAGAACGGGGGGTCACTTCAGTCTATTTATTGTGATGTTTAAACTTTTATATCGGGGAAACTAAAGAAAGTTTTTTATTAGGATTCGAAATGGGTGAGTTTAAGCGATCCTGTATTCGCATCTTGCTTGAAGATCTTTACTTAAGCAATTCCGGTTCGGAATCGCAGACGGCAAGACAAGCAAGCTGTCGAGACAGTGTCCCTTCGCCTAAGCAGACACGAGTTTATCATTTGGAGAACGATCTCTACTTAAGCAATTCGAGCATGGATTCGCTTACAGAGAGATTGTCAAAACCAAAAGGTCAAAATGTGTCTGCACCCCCCCAATCATTTCTATCAGACTCGGAAGATTCTTGTGATTCGGAAAGTGCTCCAACCATTTTACAAACGACTTTCGAGTCGATTACAGATATTTTGACAAGGGAGCCGGAGTGGAAGCTTGGCCAGATCTGACATGCCTGCCTTTGAATACGGCGTTCGTGGGAAGACTAAATGATGCACGGATCCGTAATGATCAATTAGAGTCTGGCACGTCTTTTTCTAGTTTCTTTCAGAAACCCTGCCCAGTTAGATTATCCGTCCCTGTAGCGGGTAAGTACTTAGAATCCGTAATAGCGGAAGAAGGTGCTACAGAGACTTTTTATTTTCAAAACAAAGCACTCCCTGTCAGCCTTTCATCCGATGTGGGTTTAATCTGTGATGATGATATCGTTTCTTGTTGGCTCACAAACAGACTCGAGGAGTTTTGTGTGCGTGGTTTGGGCCGGAGTCTCCAAATGTTGAAGTACATGGACATCCATGTGAGTCCATATCGGCCGTTCACCATCAGTGCTGCACACACTAAACTGCACAATTTTATTGCTAATAGGAAAGCTTGTGTCGATACAGACTGCTCGGAGAGAATGTGTTTCCACTGTGCCGTCGTAGCATCTTTGTTTCCTGCCACACGACATACCGAGAGAACGATTTCTTAGCCAAAACCTCGCCAGGTTTTCGATATCGAAGGTCTGTCGACACCTGAAGTCATACAGGATATTCGCAAGTTTTAGGAGAACAATTTATTTTTTATCAACGTCTACTGTGCGGTAGGTAAAGATAGCAATATAGTTGATGAAACTTGCGAAAAGGGTGGTGTGGTTGTAGTACCCATGCGTATTTCTCCTGTGCGCTATGACAAACACGTAAATATTTTGGCGATTCACGAGAGTGGAAATGCCGCTCATTTGCATTTCGTATGCATTTTTGTCAAAGCTTGTTGGTAGTTAGTTTAGTAAGGAGAAAAACAAAAAAAAAAAAAACTGTGAGCATTCTCTTCAGTATTTCAGAACTGAGGAGAAATTCGCAAGTCATACTATTCTTAGCCAGCAACAAAAGGCTGTTCGCAGGTATATTCCCCTTTGTGAACGACAAGTACCTGGAATTTAAAGATTACAGCAAACAGCAGAGATTGGGTTTCGTCTCCTATTGCGATGTAGAATGTTGCCTGAAACCCATGTCCACTTGCTTGCCTAATGATGAAATGAGTAATATAACTACAATCAACCAACATGTTCCATATGCTTGTAGCATTATTTGGTTTGTTTGTGGTTGCTGATTGTATGTACAAATTAGTTGATAGATTAGTTGAACTTACAAAGTGGGTTGCAGGAATTTACAGCACCATTGTTCCGATGAAGCCAAAACCCAATGCTTATGAAGTTAGCTTGGTGGCTCAGAAAAGTTGTCACATTTGTAAAGAACTGCTCGGTACAGATAATATTGTGACCATGACCATCTGGCGGGCGAAATCAGAGGCTGTGCGCATAATAAGTGCAACTTGAATTTCAGACTGCCCAAAAGACAACTTGTAGCTGTTTTCCATAACCTGCAGACTTACGATGCTCACTTTCTTATAAATCCCTTGGCTGAACGTCACATAACGTTACACGTCGGAACTGTGGTAATTGAAAACCCTGGCAAAATTCAAGTGATTGGAATGACCCTAGAGAAATACAAATGTATCACAAAAGAGATTCCCAACGGGACTGATTGTAATGAAAACATGCAATATTTCAAGCTATGATTTATTGATTCATTCCAATTCATGAGCGCCTCTCTGGAAAGTTTGGCAGGCAATTTGCTACCTGCGCAATTGAGTATCACCTGCTCGATGTTTCCGGACGACACCCAGTTCGAATTGGCAAACCGGAAGGGAGTTTTTCCTTATGACTTTGTTAAGTCGCCAGACAGTCCGATGTGTAAGTCACTCCCACCAAAGGACGCATTTCATAATGTGATGAGAGGCGAAGGCATTAGCGATGAGGATTACACTCATGCCCAAGCCACATGAGATGCATTCAACTGCATAAACTTGCTGCATTGTGCCATTCAATACTTACGTGTGGGCACTTGTTTGCTGAGAATTCCAGTACCGTATGTTTGGCTCATTGTGGTCTTGACCCCGCCATGTACGTCACAGCTCCGTCTCTTTCGTGGGACGCTTTATTGTCAATGACACGTGCGCGGCTAGAGCTGTTGACTGATCCTGACATGTATCTTTTTTATAACGCCGGGCTAGGGGCGGCATTACCCAGGTTTCAAAAAGACGTGCGGAAGCCAACAATATTTACATGGGCGAGGACTACGACCCCAGTGTGGCGTCGAAATATATATATATGGTATTTCGACATCAACGGGCTGTATAGTCATACAATGCGGTCCAAGCTTCCGGTTGGTAATTTCGAGTGGGTTGAGGCTGACGTGTTCTCTTCATGGGATTGTGCAAACATGGCGAATGACAGTGACACTTGTTTTTTTTTGGCGGAAGTGGAGTGTTATGATAAACTATCTGATCTGTCTTTGGCTCCAGAAAATGGCATATCCCCGAACAGTTCGCATGAGAAACTCGCACCGTGGAAAAAATATGTTATACACGAACAACTGAGGCAGTACTTGAAGTACGGAGCCAAACTTGACTCTGTTCATCGCGTTTTGCGCTTTGAGCGGAAGGCATGGATGGCTCCGTACATCGACTTTAACATTGAGAAATATGCCCAGGCTGCGAACACATTCAAAAAATCGTTTTTCAAGTTGATGAATAATTCTGTTTATGGAAAAACATTGTAGAATGTCTGCCGGGAAAGGGACATCAGTGTCGTTTCGAGGTATGAGACAATATATGGGGCTGCAGAGCTGATAGGTTGTCCGAAATTCCAGGCGCAGCAGATCATCGATTAAAACTTAGTCCTCATCGAAATGTCAAGAGTTCTGTTGCGTTCAACAAACCTTTGTACACTGGTGTTGCCATTCTCGACCTTTCAAAATAAACACTCTATGAATTTCACTATCGGTACATGTGTACAAAATTTCTTCTGCCGGCTCTGCACCTCCTGTATTGTGACACCGATCTCTGGGCGCCTAATCACACACTTTATGGGTTTACGTCTTAAGCTTTATGCATACGTTGTGCATTTGCAATGTATTCGTAAGGCGAAGGGTGTAAAAACCAACGTGTTGCTATCACTTAGGTACAAGGATTATCGAGATTGCCTCGAAAATTGCACAAGGGTAATGGGGATCCAATATCAGTTCCGTTCGCATGCTCATAAAGTTTACACCGAATGCGTAACAAAGGTAGTGTTGTCAGGTAAGGATTATAAGCAGTACATTGAGGTAGATGGGATATTAACCATACCTTGGGGACATTATCGAATACCTGAATAATTTTTTTTATTTTCTTCTATATAACAATTTTAATAAATTCACAGACCTCCCAAAACAACACAACACCAAGGACATCCAACTGCCGACATCATACACACCTCCTGTTCCACAGTCATGGCAGCGGGCTACACCAACTACTTTTCACCTGTTGAATCATCATTAATGCTGTTGCTCCCTGTTTACCTACCTGTAACAACTTCAACAACAATAACTTCAATAACAACTCTCTTGATACAAGTGTCTTCGAGCCAATTTCCCTTGTCAAAGAAGAAGAAAATCAAATTTAACGTCTTCATCACTGGAATTTGGAAACTGCGTGCGTATTAGTGTTTTACCTCAGTCACTTGGTGTGAGTGTGTGTGTGTGTGTTTGGTAAAATCAATACCCGGATGTGACAAATGAACGCCTTTCTGTGCGTCTTTACAAACACTCCACCCGTGTGTCGTTGAATGTATATAATAAATTTACATAAGTAGGAAAGGGACAACCAACAGTTGCTCTTATACATATATTATGTAAAGAAAATTGTTTGTTGTACATAGATCTCTTCAATTGTGTTTTAGTTTGTGTAAATATTTTTTAATCTTGTAATATATGTCAAACACTTTTGTAACAGTAGTAATAGTAGTTGTAGTGCTAAGTTCAAGCTGTATTAAAATGTTGTTGATAACATGTTATTGATGAACTGTCTTTTAGTTTGTACTTTGATTGTTGTTAAAATTGTTATTAATAAAATATCTGGTTTTTGTAAAAATGACTTGTTTTTGTAAGAAAAATGGTTTATAAGTTAGAATATTGTATGTTGTACATAAATTCTATTCAATTGTGTTTCATTGTGTGTAAATAATAACTTGATTTAATTGAAAATAATTTCTTTTTTTTTTTTAAAAAGAGAAAAATGTGTAAACTCAATACTTGTAGATTTTTGTGTATGTAAATGAGAAAATATGTTTTAGTATGTGTAAAAAAAGTGATTGTTAGATGACTTTTAGTGTAAATAATGAATTGTTTGTTGTAAATTCAATTTTATTGTGTGATATTGTAAATGCGTAGGTTTAAGGAGAATTTTCGAAAAATAATATTTCATAATAAAATGTTAAAAATGAATATGTGTCTTTTTTTAAATACATGTTACTAACATGTTTCAATAATATCTGATGTAGAATGAGAAAACAAAGCTATGAGTAGAGGTCTGTTAGTATTGGTAAGCTGATAACTTGTATTTAAAAATTCAGGATAACTTTTTGCTTGCTTTCACAAAGAAGAAAATGTACTTTTCTTAACTTACAACACTTGCATAGACTTTGATGGGCTAAGGGGAAATTACAAAAAAAAAAAAAAAAAAATTATGTAGAAAATCGAACATAGCTGAATGAATGAAGTTTTTCTGCAAAGGAACGAGGAAGCAGGTTAGTACCTTGAGAGGACTTTGGTCCACTCCGGCTATTCAACTTGAATGTTGGAGCAGGACACGTCTGCTGGCCAACTTTTGTGACAAGAGTCTAACCTACCTTCACCTCTACATAGTATTTTATCCCGAAAATATCAATTTTCGTGTTTTCACTAATTTTTTTTCGGATCGATATACCGCATTTGTGATAAGTAATTGTTTTCTGTGTTCGAAAATAGACGAAAATACAGTTTCCGTTAACTCGCGTTTTTTGTAACCAAGTGACGTTTTTTGTAACCAAGTGACGAGAATTTCACAGATTTAACGGAAATTCGTAGTACGTCCCTATAAAGTGTTGCACGATTACGCTTTGCGGGATTAAGTACTTCTTCGCGTCATCGGAGTGTTCCTACACTTCGACAGAAATAATTTGTGTTAAAAGTGGATTATTCTGAAAATTGTGAAACTTCAGTAAAAAAAAAAAATTATTGTTTCGTTGTCTGTTGTAGGACGAATGCCAAGTTTTTCTCTTAAATTTCGACTAATTTGTCTATCGGCTTCGCTACACATATATAATCAGGCTCTCCGCACACACACAGCTTATAAGACGATGTAATTGCTATGCTGGGTTCCACATCAAACGGACGTGTTAAAAAAATACTCAAGGTATGTGCGAGAGGCATTAAGTAGTGTACGTGTATTTCTATTACGCTATTGTGTCTGTTTAAAATTTAAATGCGAGTATGGGAATCTTTATTTATTCATACTGACTAGCTGGATTTCGTTTAGTGAGTTTGCACTTGTCGACATCACAGGTTATTCACATAGTTAAAATTCTCTCTCGTGTAAATTATATTTCTAAGCTCGAGACTCACGTTATGTTTAAGACTCACGTAATTCCAGTTATTATTATTCACGTAGTCGTTTGAAAATTTGCGATTCGATGCGTGTAATTTAGCCATACGTATAACACTCTGAATTTATCTTGTGTGTTAAATATATTCGTAAAAATCGCCTATCCACCACTAACATCCCTCCAAACACCTAAAAGTTAGAAAAATATTTTTTTTTTTAAATACCCTTAGCCCACTCTTGCACTAAACTACTCTGAACCTATATAAGACATTGCAAGCCACCACTAAGTCGCCTCCACAGGACATCACACCTTCAACATCGGACAGAGCTCCTGATAGCCCCTCCCCCACCCAAAAGGAAAGAAAGAAAATAAAGTATACCCATACGCAAAAAAAAAATTGATCGGATTAAGAATGTTTTAATCGGATTAAGATCGGATTAAAATCGGATTAAGGTTTAATCGGTTTTACTAACCCTTTTAACTTTTGATTAACCATTTCAATCAAATTAATTAACCCTTTGATATCAATTTAACCCTTTCGATTGATCAAAAGTGGGGTAGGACCTACGCGCCCCTACTACTAAGGACGCTCCTTAAGGTAGCAGTGCACTTCTTTCGACGGGGTTTACGTAACTAGGACGTAATTAAGTTACACGCAATAACATATTAATATATGTGTGGATCTGTGCTAAAATAAACTGAACAGGCAGTACGTTACTTTCTGAGTAAGTGATTTTGACTCTCCTTTCAGTAGTTCTTTAGCTAGTGTCGATGTCATACGAAAATTGGTCTTTCTTGTCTTTAGTCCACGTATGCACATTGAACTCGAGATAGAAGTGTGAATTGGTGACTTGAAAGCACAACAACCATGCAGAAACGCTTCAGTATAAATGCAGAAATTAACAAAACTGTCGTCTTTATATTAATAAAAGTTTCACATTGAAACATGCGTAGCACTGCTTGAATATCGTATGCTAAGATACGCCTCTATATCGTTTGCTATGCTGATAAAACAGTAGTAAGTTTAATAAGGGTTCGTAATGTATCTTGACACTACTATCGAAATTTGAACCTGTCATCTTTACACTTCGGGGGACAGTATATTAAAGTTCGCAGTATATTAAAGTCACACATAGGTGCATCGTATCATTAGAGCGAAGGAACCGCGTGTGTTTCAATGCACCCATCTATCCAGCGAGCTATGAAAAATGGCGTGGCATTACAATACATGTTTGGCCTAACATTTTACACTCATGTACACACATTGTTATATGATTGTGTAAACCTAAAATATTAATAATGTGAATAAAGCCCCATTCGCACTGTCGAATTTTGGCTTCAAATAAATTTGACTATAAAATTCGAAATTGAAATACGATCAATAAATTTTCCCAATCTACAAATTAATTCAAATACCTCGAATGCGTATTTGAAAACGTTCCACACTGTCAAATTGCTTTACTGGGTAGAACTTATCTAAATTTCCATTTAAAAACTAGTTTCAAAGTGAGACACTACAGTTGTGTTTCCGTTCATTTCACTACAGAAAAAAAAAATGTAACGGATGTTGTGAACTATATTCACTTCTTCACTAAATTTAAATTTTCCATATCAGATATATTTCCTGCACAGTGCAATCAAATGCCTTTCTTCTCTCAATATTGCTGTGAATTAATCCCTTCAAATAACATTCATGCTCGAAGAGCTTCTGCATAAATTTATTATCTTCATAACCTTTTTTTCTTTTCCGTCACCTGTTCCCCATTTTGAAGTTTCGTGATGCAGGAAACGGCCATTTTTGTCGTGCACGATTCTGATTGGCTGAGACCGTCAAACTTCAAATAAATTTCATAGCCCGACCAAATTTCGAAATGTTTGATGGAAACAAGAACAATCAAACTTTCCCAGGCAAACATGGCGGCGATACGAACGTATCAGGGAACTTCACAACCTTTGAATTTTATTTGACCTAACTTATTAGAAGCAGTTTCACGGGAAAATTTGACAGTGCGGCAGGCTCTTAAGAGAAACAAGTATTTTTTGAAATGTTATAAGATTTGCTCAGTTGCTCAAGAGCTAAACACACAAAGTAGTCGAATTATTTCATGGTTGTTATTAGTGATGTGATTAAGAGTAATAAACGAAACAGGTCCCTGGAGTGACGGAAATCGATGTGTGGAGTGATCGACGTATCTTTTTTGAAAGTAAAACAAGGCATTTGGTGCATGGATACATGCATGTAACTCGTGCGAAGAAAAATGCAAAGAATCAGCCATTAAGTTACAGATGTACAACCTGAATTAATCTCGTGCTCCAGGTCGAGTTGATGATTTGTTGAAACAAAAGCCTAAGCGTGTTGGTTGAACGATACCTACGTTTATTCGCAATATCCATTAAGACAAATCTCAGTGAACGACGCATGCAGTTAGGCTCGACACAGTTGAAATCTCCGACGAGTTTACAGTTTTCAGCATGTGCGCACAAACGTGTTTTCTGAAAGTACAGGCCAACCACGAACGTATGTTATTGGTGCACGTAAATGCCTTGCAATTTGCCGATCAAGGATGGCAACAGTAATAACAATTAAAACGAATTCCAGTTGCTGCAAATAACATAATGTGGAAACTTCGTTGTTTATAAGCAACTATGTACCTGATTAGTCTTCATGTGTGAATATAAAAAACTTTGTCTAAAGGTTTAGATTTTTTTTCTCTCTGTTTTAACTATTAATACCGTATGACGCACAATTTGAAATTTTAATATCTTAAAACTGTTATCATTATTCCACTCACACGGGACCTTATAAAATCTCTCTAATTTCTTGAACTTCGAATAATGCATTCCAATTTTCTACATTTACATTTACATTTTTACATCTACGTAAGATGTAAAAATAAAATTGCGTTTTTCATTTAACTTTCTTAAACAAGCACTTCGTCGGCCGGGGGGGGGGGGGGGGGGGGGTTTGGTACTGATTTAAAGACAGAAGACAGATATCTGTCATGGAAACAAAGTTTTCAACTCTGTGTCACATAAAAAAAAACAAAAGTAAATAAACAATTGTGTAATCCAACGATATGCAGAATCCAGTTTACGACAGAATATTAAACATGCGGATATGTTTCGTTAAATTTCCATTCTAGTGCGAAAAACAAAGTTTAGTCTGAGCGTAGGGGTTTGTCACAGTGCAAGAAGGATGCTTATTCTACGATGATACCAATTTTATGACAATTGCAATTATTACATTTGTAAACATACTTTTAACTATTAGCATTGAGATAGCCAATCTTACTAGGATAAACTTTAATGTCAGCACGTTGTTTAATAAAATAAGTGCTTTGCTATGCTAGTAGGCCATGAACTGCTTTTGAGTAAGTTGTAAAGCAAATATTATATAATCAAGTTACGCTAAATGTTTTTTTTTTTAAATCAAAAGCGCTGGTTTGAAGTTAAAAGATCACATGTAAACAAACATGACTTCCTTGTTTAACTACGTGAATTTCACAGTCACTTTGGCATTTCTTGAATCAGTGTATGGACATGCCTCGAGACGAAAGATCTGTCTAACTTAACTTAAGCTAAGGTTACTTCTTCTCAGGTTGGGAAGATCAATGTTGAAAGTTTGACAACAGAATTTGTTGCCACTAGGTAAGCGCTAGTGTCGCGTGTGTACCAGATTTTTCTCTATTTTCTACCTTATAAAACAGAATGGTTGTAATAATCATAACTCAAATATAAAATAACTTCTCAATAAAGTACGATTTTCTCTTTTATTATTCACGCATGATGAAATTTTAATTAAAAATTACCTTTTGTAACATGGCGCATATAGCGGTGGAAATCTTCCCTAATTCTCCCATAAGAAACCTCGTTTTGTTCCAAACATAACTAGGTTAAACATTACTTTAATCTTGTGTGCGTGGATCAGAAATGTGAACACTTTAATATGCAACTAAAGATCAGTATTTCCCAAGTTGTTTGTTCTTTGTTTCGAGTTATTACTAAAAGGTATAGGCTGTTCACGGTAAAGTGAGCACTTTTGAGACCCTAGTTACTTTTTCCTTTCAGCCATTTTCCTATCCTTTAAACACCTTTTAAAATAAATATTGTCATGTAAGCAGTAAATACAGTGTGTATATTCCACCGGACTCGGAAGTTAATATGCGAGGTTGCAATAGAATATATTTGTTAACTGTTATTCCAAACGAGAGGGTTTTCAAAAGTGCTCACTTTACCGTGAAGAGCCTATAGGTAATTGTCTTCTCTTCGATTTCCACGATCCTTTCGCTCTTGTTTACGTTATCAGTTCAGGTTTTCAAACGATATCCGTTTCTTTACATCGCGCTCGGCGCGCGCATGCGCAGTAAATACGGACGGCCACGTCTGTCTGCAGACGCTCGTCCTTCCCCTCCTCTTTCCCCTCCTCGCTCCAGCTGAGGGTCGACCGCCACGAACGAGCGACTCGGCTCGGCCCCCAGTCAGTCGGCGTCAGTGCTGCCACGGAGGTAGGTTGGAGTAGGTGTAGGTTGCAGTCAGCTCCGCCTGCGTGCTGATACCTCGCCTCAGCTCAGCTCAGCTCAGCTTGCTGTTGCCCGCAGTCTCACGGTAAGTCACCCACGCACGTACTTTAGCCCGGTGCACACTGACAATAATTCCGTGCTTAAGAGTCCTATGTACTGAATCGTCTTAGTAAATATAGAAGTTCTGTAAATGCGACTTTGTGTCAGAAAAGATAAAAATAAACAATTATGTATGGCCCTATTTTTGTTTTGTACTTTTGTCATATTAAGTGTATTCTTGGAGGAAAAAATTCGTGAAAATAGTCAAATATCGCATTTTTAAAGCTTGCCTATGCAGTTTCCTTTAGCGGCAAGAGAAAAGTACAAATGTACAGGCGTATATTAATCTGTGGGCTTTCATCGCGTGTAATAAAGCCCCTATGTTACAGATATAATTTGCACAGTACAGCGTCACGGCGGAAACACTGAACGCCTTGCGCGTAGGAGCGATGAGGCGCTAGGCGTGCGTGTAACTGTCGCCCGTATCGCTCCCTCGCTTCTTGACGTTGGACGCGCAGCTACATAGTCCTCTTTAAAGTCTGTTCCTGGGTTGAAAGCAGTGAGAATTTGGTACAGGGAAGTACATGTTGATGGGATTAGATGTTTTTGGGGTTCCTGTTTTAGATAGATAAGATATGTAACCAGAAACTTTTTTGAGCAAAAAAAAAAGTTTTTTTTCCTTCTTCTTCTATCGAAGCCTTTTGTAACACTAATGTATAGCCTGTTTTCGGGAAAGGTCGTAAAACTCATTAATTTAAAAAATATACCAGAAAACAAATTGTTATTTTTGCCTCGATACATAGCTCGAGAGTAATATTTCTCACACTTAAGTTTCTGTTTCAAGTTTATATCTTCAAAATTGACTTAAAGAAGCCGAATTCCATTAACATTTATTTCCCTATGTCTTAAGCCCGGTACACGTTGACGATAATTCCGTACTTGGATGTTCCATCTGCCTGCGGCTTTTTACGCGTTCGATGCCCAGAAAGGCGTGATGGATGGTTTAATAGTATATATGCTGTTTCTCCACACTTTATGAATCAAACCTTTAAAAAATCACCCTACATATGACGTGTTTAATTATTTTATAAACATGCCATATATCGCAAGCGTTTTATATCTCTGTCAAAATAAAAGTACCGTAATTATTGTTAGATTACAGTTTTACATACATTTTACTTATAAATTATAACATTTTATTTATAAATAGTATGAACAAAAACAGTTGGGAAACAACTGTGTTCGTAATACATAGTAATGAATGATTATTATGCAATATATAATTTACACTGAGTGCGCATGAATGCGGTGCGCTGTCCCTGTGATGTAATTTTCTAGACGCGGTTAAGCTTTGTTTGAATGGGGCGGAGACATATTCTGGATATAGAACTTCAGCAGGTATTCAGATAAGTGACCGTGAATAGACCATATAATTAAATACTGATACTGAAGGATCAAGGACGTGCACGAATTGTCACTGTTAGTTTACTAAAAGGTCACGTGACCCGAATTAGCCTATTACAACGATGTCGTATTTGGTATTTTAGTATTTAGCTTTTAGTACGTAACGAAACGTACTAAATTACCAAATTGCAACAATTCTTGAAAAAAAGTAACTGTCGGCGGCGTCCGAACTGAACGCTACTAAATACTAATATTCTGGGCCTAAGCAGTCGATTCGAACATGTACATATGACTCGATAAGTACACGGAAAATAAGTTTAAGCAGTTTACGATTGATCTAGCAAATGTTAAGTCTGGGCTATCAGAATCGTAGGAGACAAAAGCAGCTGATATAGCTTGAAAAAAAAATGTACAAGACTGAAGGTTATTTACATATATTTAATTATTTGTAGTTACTGCTCGAATGATCGTTTTGAAAAACTCCCGATATCTTGAAAACGGGGACGCCGATGGCAACATTGGCCAGTTAAGCCAATAAATCTGTCTGTGTGTGTGTGTGTGTGTGTATATATATATATATATATATATATATATATATATATATATATATATATATATATATATATATATATATATATGTGTGTGTGTGTGTGTGAAAAAAGCGAATTTGATAACTTTTTCCAAGAACTTAAATATAAGGAACAGTTATTTAAATATACGAGAATATTGTCGCTTCTTTTAATTATTCATTGGATACGATACCACGACACGAAATAACCTAAATCCAAGATGTCTGGCTCCTTCGTCTTGACTTGTACTCTAGACATTAGATACAGGCCTAACCATAATTTAAGTCGAGCTGAGAACGCGCAAGACCCGCGCGCTATAGCCATAAATAAACCCGCGCGCTTGAAAACACTGAGTTAACTTTTACGCACAAGTTAATCAAAAACCCACCTCAAGGTCGACTTTTGTACCACTCCCCAGTTGCCTCGTCGCCTCTACGCGCAGGGCGCTCAACTCTTTGTCGGTGACTCGCCTGGACGTGTACTTTATAAGTGGTGGCCCTATATTTTTATGGCACGCCAGTAAAGATGAAAATACGATGCGTGTCTAACGACAACTCTGACGTTTCTGTATGGAAAGTTTAGCTGCTGGAACTGATTCTCAAACACCCGTTTAAGTCATTTTCATGTTTAAAAAAAAAAACTTGCTATTGGAGTTGAAATGAGAGCTTGGAAAACTTGTCTCTGTGCATGAAACGAAATTCTTTTCGTGTTTAGATAACTATTGTTTATACACTGAAATCATAAACCACGGATCCCTTTATTTATCTATGCTTATTAAAGCTGTTAAATTGTTTCCTTCGTAGTTAATTATATGTTATAATAGTCAATAACATAACAATAACACTGAAACCAAGCTGAGCCCTTAACCTCGTGCCAGTGTCGACTATAGGTTAGTTTCTTTAAACCATAACATATGTAGCTAGTTTAGTGCGGTGCAGTGTAGCTAAGCGCCCAACAGCTGTTCGTATATTGCCATTGGTTGCTGTCTGCTTGAGAAGGCGTTTTCATATTTAATTGGGCCACTCAGAATTCGGCAACATCGGGGCGGCTCCTACGTGATCCGTCTGCAGTTAACACGTGCCAAAAAGTTAATTCCGCCAATCAATATACGTAAACGACCCTACAGTTTGTTGAAATATAACATGTCTTGAAATCTTTTCGCAAAATTTCACTACCGTTGTTGATTTGACACATAGAACCCACCTTTTTTTTTTTTTTTTTTTTATTATAGCATTTCCTTTAAATGTGCTTAACCTTCAAGTCCTACGGCTGCTTACGAAAAATTTTCTGGTTCGCTTATGTTGCTGAACAATAAAACGTCGCTAGGGACACCCGAATTTCGCGAAAAAAAATTTCCGCGCATTCTATATTTCAATACCCTACGGGCGTACCCGAAGTTTTCCTTTACTTATTGGCCGCGTGTCTTTGTGAGATGACATTTTCTCACTTGACAGGCCAATCAGAATTAGGTTACTACTATACTCCACGTCTGTGATTCACGGGCAGACACCAAAGACGCGTAACACCTACATCGTCCAATCAGGAAGGTGGATCTGAGCTAACGTGTCGTGAAGCGCTTCCGGTCGCGAGATCTGTTCGCGAAATGCGGGCGTCCCTAAACATCGCCAACTGCAATAATGCTGATTAGTAGAGACCTGCGAAATTCCCGTTAATATTTCAAGACAGCCTGGTCTTCAAACCCTTTTGTTTTTAACTGCGTTTGTCATTGGACTACAGTTTGTTCGAAGACGCCCTATGCGAATTCGGACCAATTGCATGCAACTGACGAGACGCAGGTCCAGTCACGTCCAACCAAGTCCAAAAAAAAAAAAAGGAAAATGTGCCCTCGTTGCTGTAGAAGCCAACGAGCTATTTGCACCGCCTCGAATATGTATAGGACGGTGAATTCTAGCCTGCTGCCAGAAAACGACGCGAATTCTGCAGGCCTTTGCTGATTAGTAGTTTTGTCGGATATTTCTTGCAGTGTGGCAGGTAACGTTACAGATCTATTTTGCCCGTTTCCCGCGCACGTAAGTAAACCGTACCTGTAAGCGCGATGTTAGTTACACATAGAATTTTGTGACAAAAATTCTGTCTGGGCTCTCTGAGTACAGATGCGTAGCGCCTTATGATTGGATGGAAATATCTTGCTCGCCTCTTCCGAGATCTCCGCAGCGCAGGAGAGTTGGTATATATAACAGACGCAGGCCCACGCATCAGATACTTGGCTCATTTGAAAGCGGTTTCTAGTTTTTTTTTTTTTTTTTTTTTTTTTTTTTCCCCATTTACCAGCTGTGTAACGCTCTGACACAAAAAAATAAAGTACGTTGTTTTACGGTAGTTGTTCGCTTGTGCCTTAACGGCCACCATTCCCCGCAGGCGTTCGGCATTTTTAATTCATAATTTACTGTGAGCATTTGAAAAAAAAAAGTTTTATCTAACAAAAATCGTTTCTGTGATACGGGAAACATAATATTATTGTCGAGTATTGACGCTAGGTATTAAGTGATTTTTTTTTTTAAATCGGAAACCAAATACGTAGGTGCGACTAAATTCGTCATTTGTAGTAAAGCAGTCAGAGTTTATTGTTTACTTTGTTTATAATATGAAAGTAGCTATGTGTACGAATATTACGTGTTCCTATTCTTCTATTCCGGATACAACCCAGGTAATTACGTTACAAGGATAACGAGTTCTAACTGACTACAGACAAAGGCCTTCAAGCGACCTTGAGACCCAAATACGACAATTAAACCGGTTCAGAAAGACTTCCGGGTAAGAGTGGGTTTACAATAATTGAAAAATTGTGACTTAGGAATTATGCAGTAGGCCCTTAATAGAGTTCTCGCACACCTTGCCGTCTAAATTTACGATTCACCATATCATTCTTAGAGGCACTCCGTAGTAAAAGAGTGTATGTAAAATATGTGTTTGCCATTGTGTGCGTATATCAGCAAATATATATATATATATATATATATATATATATATTATATATATATATATATATATATATATATATATATTATATATATATATATATATATATATATATATGTATATATATATATATATATATATATATATATATATATATATAATTACACTGAGTGCACACGAATGCGATTATATATCATCCATAACCGTGAATGGATTATATATTTAATCCTTTCCAACTTTTCTGAAGCCCTGCGTAAGTTATACTTCCAGGATATGCCTCCCTCCGCCCTATGCAAACAATCGTTAACCGAGTCTAGAAATTACACCAAACGGACAACGTGTTGCATTCGTGTGCACTCAGTGTACTCATATTTTTTGTTCATTAGAACTATATTTCCTACTAAGCATTACAAATACACCCATTTTCCAATTCTTTTTATCCATATAAATTATAAATGAAATATTATAATTTACAGGTTACGTACAAGTAAAAGTTCAATTTCACGAATAATATAATACTTTTTTTTTTTTTCAACAGATATTTGGCGTGTGCCTTGTGATACTTGATCTATTTCAGAAACAATCAAACACATCTTGTCTACATGGAATCATTTCTCAAAGATCTAATTCAAAAAGTTTGAAGAAGTCGCGAATAGACTACAAATATCTAGTAGTTCACAGCTTTCCCGAGGAAACAATCTGCTGCGGACTGACAGAAGCTACACTGTAAAAAAAATCGTGGTAAAATTCCCTTACATGTAAGGGAAGCTAATTACCTCTACACGTAAGGTAAAATTACCTCCTAAATGTAGAGCAAATTTACATAATAAGTAAAATAGTACTCCCTTACCGTACGGAAAAAGTACCTGACAAAAGCGGGACTCAATACCATACAAGTAAGGGCAGCTAATTACCTCTACATGTAAGGTAAAATTACCTCCTAAATGTAGAGCAAATTTACATAATACGTAAAATAGTACTCCCTTACCGTACGGATAAAGTACCTGACGAAAGCGGGTCTCAATACCATACAAGTAAGGGCAAATTATCTCTATTGTATAATAACATAATATTTAGAAATTTCCCGGACTATTAGTACTGTTGCATTTTTTTATTATCTATAGTCTCTTACAAATACTAACCGAAACCTCGACACTAAAATCCTGGACACTTGCTGGTGGGTGGGCGCGAGCCGTGGTCCTCGTCGACAGGCCGATGCGCCATCCATTACACCACGACCACAACGTGACAGTAACAGTGAATATCAGCGCGTTAAACAATTGTTTCTTCCGCCCGCCCCTCCACGTAGCTGTTGAGAATGCTGAAGAGAAGCATGTGTCGTAGGGTGATTTTCCCACCCATTTTTTGGGATTTTCCACCGCCAATTACGTGAATTTTACCCTAGAGTGCGGTAATTATACCTTACATATAAAGAGCCACGTAGGACAACTTGTACGATTAAGCAATAAAAATTAATTTTAAGGTAAAAGAACGCATAACGTACAATTAGCAAATGGTTACAAATTGACGAGGAGATCCACACGACGTAAGTTAATTTTCCCATCCATGTATGGGATTTTCCACTACCATGAACGTGAATTTTACTGGAAAGTTAGGTCATTTTACCTTACCCGCAAGGGAAACTACGTTTCCCACAAGTTGGCGAATATTATCTTACTTGTCAGGTAATGTTCCCATTATTTTTATAGTGTAGGTTACAGTGACAATAGAGGTCATTAACCCTCTCGCAGACCGTTAACGAAGCAGTTTGTTAGGAGAGGGAGGGCTGGTCGTTTACTGACTAGAACAGAGAGCGCTGCAAGTGTCGAGGATTACAGCGGGACACTTGCTGCTAGTGCCCCGGCTTGCCTCTCCTGTCTCCCGGCAATAGCGACAAGGTGTTAAAGAGAGCTTCATGCATAGTCGCATTATGTATCACAGATACGCTGTAACACACTGTAACCGCACGTGGTCACGCATTCAAGGACTAGTGTAGGTTTGTTCGCGGTAAAGTGAGCACTTTTGAAAGTCCTGCTTAAGATCTACTTGTATGCGCATTGTGTATACTTCCGCAATGTGTGAAATTAACATTGCCGTGGGCCTCATCCCTTTATTCATGCGCCGATCAATTAAAACTGTGAAACTGATATAAAAGTAAATGTTTTAAGTTCCTTCTCATTTTTACATTTCGATACATAAAAAAAAAACAGGATGTGAAAGAAATAATTTAAGTTATCACAACTAGTAACCCAACACTTTTCATTCGACGTTAAGATATGGAACTACTTTCCCCTCTTTTTAATAACAACTATACTGGGCGCATGTCACTCAATGCGCCCTTTAAAATATATGCAGGTGGGATAACAGCCTTTAGTATCTAAACATTCCATTTGATAAGCATAGGAAGAAAGGGGAAATATGATGATAGTCGATGATGTGGTGGGAGGGGGGGGGGGTTGCATTATCAGAGCTCTACACTTTCCTCCTGCACTGGAAAATAAAACGTTTTGTTGCATCAAACAGAGTTTTTTTTGTAGCAATCAAATTAATTGTTTGTATAGCGGCGATAAAATGTTTTGTTGTTGAAACCAAATTAGCTTGTGTTTTTATTCGATTGCCCCAAACTAAGATTTGCTCTGCGTGCATCAAACAGTTTCGTTTAATATAAAAAAATTTAAAGCCTGATTGAGATTCTAGCTGGGATCGTTTGCCCCCGAGCAACCGTAACCTAACTACTAACCAAATTGGAAGCTTTTTAAATACGTACATTTCAAATGGTGGGCAATGTGCGTAAATAAATATTTTCGTGACTTCCAATTCTGCTTTTTGGTTTACTGTGGAACTTGTTTTGTAAGGGTGTTTGTACCATTATTAAGCTTCAATAAATGCACTAGGAAACAGTGTTACCAACTCTCGAGCTGTATTTTCGAACGAAGGCTATCAAATTAGTCACCAATAAAATTAATACAGCAGAGTCAACAAACCATCTTATTGGCAGTCTCAATTTATTTTGACCCATCGCAGTGATTTTGGTTCATTCAATACATGCTATTTCGTTAGATGAACAAAATTAGTTTTTGTTGCTTTAAATTTTTTTTTTTACTCGACAAAATAATTTGTTGGGGTAGCAAAATATATATTTGGCCCTATACTAACAAGCGTCATTCTGTTGGCTGGGAGAAACGGTTTTTTCAGTGTGTGGATGGGTAACGCAGAATAAGTCCTGCATCTCTCAGATATGGCGCGAGTAACGCTGTGTAAATGACTGTTCACGCGCTATTAAGGGTGGGATGCCTCCCCCCCCCCCCCGGCCAAGGTCAAGAAGCGAAGGAGCGATACGGGCGACACTAACACGCACTCCTAGTGCATCATCGTTCCTACGCGCAAGGCGTGCAGTGTTTCCGTCGTGAAGCTGTACTGTGCAAATCAGATCTGTAACATAGGGGTTTTATTACACGCGATGAAAGACCACAGATTAAACTACGTACGTATATTTGTACTTTTCTCTTGCCGCTTCTGAAAAACTGCATAGGCTAGCTTTAAAAATGCGATATTTGACCATTTTCACGATTTTTTTTCTTCAGGTATACACTTAATATCACAAATCAAAAACAGGGGTATAGATAATTGTTTTTTTTTTTTCTTATCTTTGCTGACAAAAAGTCGTATTTGCAGAACATTTATTTACCGATATACGCATATTCTTCAAAACAACTATTTCACAAAAACCGCGGGGGTCCATTCCACTCTTTCTTTATATTCCTTAACACTTTCAGCGGCAAATAAAATTACGTTTTAGGCTTTGCAACCAACAATGGTTTTGTTCGAGACTGCTGTACCGGATAAATAAACACGAGTTTGTGTTTCGTGTTATTGCCAACATCTGTTGATGATAATATTGAATGTGGTCTCCACAACTACTTTATCGTTAGTCTATGGAAAATACGAGGGGGAACTACAGTATGCTCACCATATTATTGTTCCTACACGGCATGATAATATGTGGCGAGCAGGGACAAACCGCTGGTGAGCGGTCTGTACACGATCGGGTCCGCGGTCGCGTAGTGGTTAGACTACTCGCCTCCCAGTTGGATTCCCGGCGGGGTCGCCCCCGGACTTTCGCAGGTGGGAATCGTGCCGGACGATGTAGCTGGTCGGCGAGTTTTCTCGGGGATATCCGGCGCTGCTCCGTACTCACCTCGCTTCACGCCCTTCGGCTCTCAAGACCTCGATGTTAAGAGCCGCCTAAATCTCTTCTCTCTCTTCACTGTATGCAGTCAGTTCGCGATAAAGTGAGCGCATTTGAAATCAGCCTTAGAAAAAGTCACTGCCTGTATAGGCTGTTCACGGTAAAGTGAGCACTTTTTTTAACATCCTCCCAACAGGCATTAACCACCAATAAATATATCGTATTGCAGCCTCAGGCATTAAATTTTGAGGGTGGTGAAAAGTATTGACTGTGTTTATTGGTAGTATTGCAATATTTATATTAAAAGCAGAAACAAGATTGAAATTGGATGGAAGAAAACATTTATAAGGGCATTAAAAAGTGCTCACTTTACCGTGAACAGCCTATAGCTGCGTATATTTCAACGGTCGCACTGAGTGAAATGCGCTGAGTAAAGTTGGTAACGATGGCGGGAAAGTAGTTCCATATCTTAACGTCGAACAAAAAGTGGTAGGAAACGATGAGAACTTAAATTATTACTCTCGCCTTTTTTATGTATCGAAGTGTAAAAGTGAGCAATTTTGTAAATATACTTGCTTTTCTAATAATTTCACAGTTTCACTTGACCGACGCATGAATAAAGTGATGATACTCGTGGAATTGTTAATTTTACATATGGCGGAAGAATACACAACGTGCATACAATTCTATGTTAAGCAGGGCTTTCGAAAGTGCCCAGTTTACCGCGAACAGACTATATAGCCCTCGCTGCAACGCAGCTCAGACTTCAGGTAGGAGGAGCCCTTGTGAGGCTGCGATGTTTTTTTTAACCTACCTTAAAACTAATAGTAGAGTCGGAGGTCCAGGGTAGTGATAGGACCTAAGCGCGTCTCAGAGCTGAGCCCAAAAAGCCTCGGCATGCAGGGAAGATTCTGTCTACAAGGGCACATGCTGGCGGCTTTACTGAGATTGGGCAAAACATGGTCGCGACAGGTCCATGTTTACCTCCCATAATAACTTAACCTGAACTACAAGGTCGAGGGGGGAGGGGGTCGTCATAAGCACCGTAAAATACCCTCGACATGAAAAGAATTGCAATACTGCACCCATTTTATGAAGTGGAAGAAGATTTCTACCAGTACAGAGGATGGGATAAGATAAACGTTACTTAAAAAGTGTTTGAAACACCAGAAGTGGAAGATTAGTTGTGAGGGCTGTCTTTGTTTTAACGATCGCGCTGGGATTTGATTTCAACCCGGTGGGTAGGGGGGTAGGTACTAGTTCCCCTGGTGGAGAGGGGATTACCCTCTCCCGCACCTTAACACGACACGTGAAACATATGCGAGGTATAAGCTGTTCACGATAAAGTGAGCACTTTTTAAGGCCTTTCTAAATTTTTACTTTCATCCAATTCCCATCTTCCTGCTGTTTTTTTTAGTATAAGCATTGCACTGCGTCCGATAAACACACCCCTAAAATTTAATGCCTGATGCTGCAGTAAGATATATTTATTAGTGGTCAACGCCTGTTGGGAGGGCCTTAAAAAGTGCTCACTTCACCGTGAACAGCCTATAACGTCCTTTGCTACGGCGCTCGTGAAGACGTAGGCGTGCATACTGAGCAGAGCGAGCTGCTGCTTCGCTGAAGCCGTGCTGTGATCCAATCGAACCAGCCTCTGCAGCCGCCGCCGTGTCACACGATGCAGCGAGGCGTGCGGGCGTTGTTGGCCGACGTCGCTGGCGGCAACCTCGCCCGTACGAAATGTACGAACTTGTAGGGTTGCTTGCCGTTTATAGGCCATTCACGGTAAAGTGAGCACTTCTTCGCTGAAGCCGTGCTGTGATCCAATCGAACCAGCCTCTGCAGCCACCGCCGTGTCACACGATGCAGCGAGGCGTGCGGGCGTTGTCGGCCGACGTCGCTGGCGGCAACCTCGCCCGTACGAAATGTACGAACTTGTAGGGTTGCTTGCCGTTTATAGGCCATTCACGGTAAAGTGAGCACTTCTTCGCTGAAGCCGTGCTGTGATCCAATCGAACCAGCCTCTGCAGCCGCCGCCGTGTCACACGATGCAGCGAGGCGTGCGGGCGTTGTTGGCCGACGTCGCTGGCGGCAACCTCGCCCGTACGAAATGTACGAACTTGTAGGGTTGCTTTCCATTTATAGGCCATTCACGGTAAAGTGAGCACTTTTGAAAGCCCCCTCATTTAGAATACTAGTCAATTAATATATTTTGTTTTAGCCTTAGACGTTAACTTCCGAGTGCGGGGAAATATACTCACTTTGTTTATTACTTACATAGCAATATTTTTTTTAAAACCGTGGTTGAATGATAAAATCGGCTCAAAGAAAAAAGTAACTAGGGCCTCAAAAGTGCTCACTTTACCGTGAACAGCCTATAACGAATAAACCATTCGCCCGAACTCGACTCGTTTACTTTCTGTATCGTGATGAGAGCTGTGCGCAGCGCAAACTAAATGTTATAGGCTGTTTATGGATATCTGAAATTTTTTTAACCTGTGAAGAATGTCTCTGTGCTGCCTAGTGTGTATTTCAATGGACACACTGACGGGTATACGCCAAGTTAATTTGGCAACAATGGAGCGGAAATAGTCCCACTTAATAAACGTTGAATAATCGTCTCCAACCAATCATATTATTTATTTTCTTTTCTGTTTTCTTTTCTTCAGTAAATCGAAGTGTAATAATTAGCAAATTTGTTTAATATTTACTTTTCTTATAATTTTACAGTTTAATTTGACAGAAGCATGACTAAAATGGGCAGGTCTTGGCAATGTTATTTGTACATGTGGGGGAAGAATACACAATGCGCATATAAGTAGATCTCAAGCAGGGCTTTCGAAAGTGCTCAGTTTACCGTGAACAGCCTTTACCAATATAACTAATTAGTTTACATTCCTCTACATACTCGTGGGAGTAAATTAGATGAAATAGGTCCTATCTTAATTCTTAGATATAGGGCACATGTAAGTTAAAATAAAATAAATATATTTACATCATTTTGAAAATGAGTGTTTGATCCTTTTAAAAACATATATCTTTACCTGACCTCCCGTAGTATACTTGTTTGCCAAATGCTGGAGGAATCGGTAAATTGTTCCCTGAGATATAGTACAAAATCTTAATTTGTTCATGTAGCGCTATCTTACAAAATGACAGTCAAAATAGGCTATTAATAAACATATTTTATACTTATAGTTAACACTTTCAGCGTATTAAGTGTGGTCGAAATTGATAAAACTGTATGGTATATATATATATAAAGTTAACCTAAAATATTTATATGGCCGCCATATTGAAAATAAGCAGCCTAGCGAATTAAATTGCATATGTCAACACGGGATACGATAATATTACTTACCTATCAAATCTGGCAGGAATCTATTTAGGCGATTCTGAGGTATGATGTGAGAGTTTCATTTATTAATGTAGTTTTATCTTCTAAAACGACGAAAATTTGACAGAAATCTATTGAGTATTCTTCGAGATATTATGTAAGAGATTTATTCCTTCTCATATTATCTTCCAACATGGCGGAACAATAATTTACCTCTCTAAATTCAATATTCACGTAATAAATCGTTAATATAAGAAATTTAGTTTAAATCATTAAAATACTTCGTGAAATATAAAATAGCGCCCAATATTCTTCAATGACTGCCATTTTGTAAGTAAGCACACGGCGTGATTGAAAACTATAAAAGTTGGATGTCATTACTAAGTGCCGTGTACTGTGTTTGGTGGAATTCTGTTCACGGGTTTAGAAGTTTTAGAGAGGTCACACATACACAGGCGCACAGAGAGGAAAATGGTCTTATCAGCTATCTTCCCTTCGGAAACAAAGCTGAAACCTACCTCCAGTAAAGCAAGCGACATTTGTTTTTCAGACCATTCCTAACGTTCGTGAATATTTACTATTGATAACATCAATCGAAACTTGCATATGGTTACTTATCGAAATTCACACAATACGCAAAGATGCACGCACTGCGTGAAGGTAAAATAAATCCTTTAATTTTATTGGTAAACTTTTTGCAGAATAATTCTGTGCTATTCTGTATAAAAGTTCCGCAAATATTCGTGTGTTAAATCTTAAGAGATAGGGAAGTCGAAAAATGCCGATTTTGACCATTTGTGAGATCTTCAGATAAATGCTTGTAATGTGTCAGCTGTGGTTTAAAAAAAAAAAAAAAAAAATCAGGACCGGTGTAAAATGTGATTTACTTTTCGCAAGGTAAACCTAATGCGGACACGTACGGTTTTTTTTAACGCCTATTTCAGACGCTCTCCAAGTCAGGCGGCTAAACAGTGTGTGATGTAAAAATTTATGATGAACTGGTTTACTGCTTATACTTTTACCGGAATGTGAAAGTCAGCGTGAAGAAAAAAATAAATAAATCCGTATATAATATCTTTGACACTATTTACAAACTATAGTCCATTCATGGTGCTGATGCAAATCGTTAAACGCTAAACGCCACCATAAGAAAACTGGTATGTATACAATCGACGTTAACAGGTATAAAAATAATTTAGTCGTACATGTATTTAAAAAATTTCAATTTTTATTTGTGAAAAAAGCACCGTTTTGTAAAGATGACGATTCCGCAGACTTCATAGTTATGCTTAATTATGTTTTAATGCGTTTTATGTTATTTGTTTATTGGTTTCGTGTAACATTAACAGAAAAAAATGCATGGCATTGGTGGTGGCATCTGATGCTAATCGTCTGTGCCGTTTTTTTTTTCTCTCCCACTATTTTGTGACTTTCTGATTTCTGATTGGCTGGCGTTAAATGCCAAACGCAAACACTTGAGTGTTGGTCAACTTTTGACGTGTCGCGTTCGACGTTAAGTGTCGTGGGAACGTTTAACTTCTACCGCAGCCATTTCAGCCAGTCCACAACTTCACACTTTCCTGAAGACCTGCTAAAGTTCTACTTCCAGGATATTCCTCCCCCCCCCCCTCCTCCTCCAAATAAAGCTTAACTGGGTCTGAAAAATTACACCAGCATAGGGACAACGCACCGCGTTTGTGCACGCTCAGTGTGATAATATTTTACGTAAGAACTATTTCTTTGCTAAGCATTACTAACACACCTATTTTCTCAATGTTTCTATTCGTATTATTATAAATTTAATACTATAATTTGTAAACATAAAAGTATAATATACAAGATAAATTCGTGCGCAGTATTTTATTCAAGTCGTAGTACGACAGTTTTCAATACGGACAGAGAAAATTTTGGAAAGAAATTTGCCTGGGCAAAGAATGAATACAAATGCGCTCAATAGTATTCTTCAGTACCTACTGTCTGGTAACAAAAGACCTTCGGAATTACTTTAGTCACCAAAAACACACAAACGTGCTGAAACAAACACATGCGCTGACTACGCACGCCCGCCTGTGTGACGATCGTACTGCGTTGCAGGACGTTTGGAAATCCTTCCCTTCTCGACGAAAACGTTTAACGTGTTCCCCAATGTGCTGGTAAACGAAGAACAGACCTTACTGAGGGCTGTTCAAGATTAAGTGAGCACTTTTGAAATCAACCCTAGAAAAAAGTCGTTACCATTACCTGCATATATCTTGACGGGCGCACTGAGTGATATGCGCCCAGCAAAGTTGGTAACGAAGGCTGGGAAGTAGTTCCGCATCTTAACGTCAAATAAACAGTATTAGGTAACCATTTCTGATAACTTAAATTATTTATTTCGCTTTCTGTTTTTTTTTTTTAATGAATCGGAGAGTACAAATTAGCCGATTTGTAAAATATTTACTTTTCTAATAATTTTACGGTTTCGTTTGACCGAAGCATAAATAAAGTGATGAGGCCCGCGACAATGTTAAAATTTCATAAGGCGGAAGAATACACAACGTGCATACAAATAGATCTTAAGCAGGGCTTTTAAAAATGCTCATTTTACCGTAATAGCCTATATCAAGATATGGCGCACAATTAGTATAGGCCGTTCACGGTAAAGTGAGCACTTTTTGAAGCTGTTCCATTAGACATAATAACCAATAAATACATTTCATTGTGGCCTCGGACTTTTCGTTTTGGGTATGGTGAATGTATACACAGTGTTTATTACTCATATGGCAGGGTTTACATTAACAAGGGGTGAAAGGGATATAAATTGGTAGAAAGAAAAAAGTAACTATGGCTTCAAAAGTGCTCACTTTCCCCGTGAACGGCCTATAGCGACCTGCAAAAATTGCGTTATTATTTATGGACACGCTGAACTTCACGTTCCTGTGCGTTCGACCAACTTCGGCCATTGGCCAATAACATGTTTGGCACGCCTCGGAGAACTCTAGAGCCAGTAATGTAAGTTCAGCGGTGGAGTGGCCAATCTCTTTTGAGGAGATCAGGTAGATACATGACGTTGATTTCAGTGCCGAGGCGAATGAAACCACGAGCTGTGGCCACTTGTTTATAAGGCAGTGGGGTCTATCGTGTCACTGGAAGATAACGCGAATTTTTTACACGTCTCTAACGATTAGGAACCCAATATCAGAGCTCCCCGACATAGATGAAAGCGGCCTTCCCAGAATGTTGTTTTTCTAAATATGCAGTCTAAAAAATTATTCTAAATGTACCATGCCAATGTTTACGCTTAGTTATAATGCGGGAATGGTAATATTTTCCCCTATACAATCATTGTCGTATTCCTGCATTTGCTCAGGAAACAGTCAAATACATAGTAAAGTTTTCAACTTTTTGTAGTAACGATTCTAAACATTCCTATGGCTGCAGCTTGATGTGTCGTATTATTTCCATACAGTTTAGGAAATTTACCAGAAAATTTTTTACAGTGTACGAAATCAGGTGCATTCGAGACTCCACTGGCGTAGCACACGATTTTGGCTTGGAAACGCTGAATGATGTAGGTCGTTGTCTAAATTAATCAAATGGGGGTCCGGAGTTTGTAGTTCGACAAAAAGAAGTGAACTTAAGATTGTAATTCTTACTGTTTTAACATAGTTAGGCATTCGTGCTTCTGGCTGTAACAGTGTGGATACATGCGCTGTTATGTATTATCGTTATAGAATATCACGTGCGCTGTTATGTATTATCGTTATAGAATATCACGTGCGCGAAATGTTGCCACGCTAGACTCGACAGTCCTCCACACATATTCTATAGTGCGTCTCGCTCTTAGATTGCAGTAAATAGCGTATGACACGCGCCGTTTACAGACGACTAGAGTTATCAACAGTCAAGTGGTTATGCTGTGCTGGCAGAGTGAGTTCATACATACAAGATTACGTAGCGAAAAATTGTCAAATTGTATAGTAGTGTATAAATATAAAATTGTTTGATTAGCTACCCACTGTAATCTAAGGGCGGGACACGCTACAACCGGGGGTCGTTTGTTTCTAACCCTTCCAGTCCGTGCCCACTGCATTGGACATGCTGCAGAGACAGATAACAAACGACGAGAGCTGTAGATGGCAATGATCATGGTCCAATGCTGTCGGTTTCTTCCCGCGCGGGTTGTGTAGTTTGCGGACATTTCTACAGTTCTGGTTAGCGAGTGATTTTCCCAATGCCTCTTGAGCGCCAATCGCGTATTTCACTGGTTGCGTAAGCGGGGAGCAAATGTTGAATCAGTGCAAGTGCAGCACGAAACACAAAAAACATTACTTGGTTGCGACACTTGAAAACCAGAAATTAATGCGGGAGTGAAACGGTTAATGACTGCTACCAGTGCCAGTATACCCATTCTTTTTTTCCTAGTGCTCGGTAAATTGGAAATTTAGTCGCCCGAGTGCTGAATATCTACTGTTTGTTAGAGTCGTCCAGGACTAGTTGGATGGCTGGAGGTCCAACGGCCCACAGACTTGTACGGCGCCTAGCAATTTGCCGAGTATATAGTCTATTCGCGGTATTTTGGAAAATAACCCCCATGTTTGGTAGATCCTATATACTTGTGCTAACATTAAAGTATCTTATTTTCGGTAAAGTTGAAATTTTACTTGTATTTTATCTATAAAAAAAAACTCGAGTGGGGAGTGAACTCAGGGCGAGGCAACGCTCTCCGAGTGACGGGCTTTCCAGCTGGGACACGTGGGTTTCCGTCATCCCCGGACACGACGCTGTCCAGTACGATTCCCACATGCGAAAGTTCTGGAAGGTGATGCCGCCGGGTGTCGAACCCGGATCGCCGTGGCGAAGGGCGAACGCCCTAGCCACTGCGCCACCGATGCCCCATTTTATCTATAAATCGTAATATTTCATTTATAATTAATGTCAATAAAGATAGAGAACATAAGTGTGTCGGCCATGCGTAGTGAGAAATAGTTCTTATGAAAAATATTGTTACATTGAGTGCGCACGAATGCGCTGCGTAGTCCTTTTAGTGTAATTTTCTAAGACTCGGTTAAGCTGTGTTTGCGTGACGCGGAGCAATATCCTGGTAGAAGGACTTAAACAGGGCTTCAGAAAAAAGTTTTAAATAACCACGAATGGGGTTTCAAATTAGCGGGTGTTCGCGCTTTACTGTTTCAAATCCTTTTACCATAATTGCGCTAACAAGAAGCCAGAATTTTAAATATAGGCAACAGATAGTCACAAAGGTCTCGCCACAAGCTTTTCGACATTATCTTTCGTGTGATTTGGCGTCCTGCCCACACTCTAAATTTACCATATCAGCGTATACGCACAGCGACAAAGCGCGAATAGTAAAATATTTTCCCATAATCCATGGTAACGTTACTCCAGTTGCCCAGGAAAGAGTCAAATGCATAGGAAAGTTCCCAACTTGTACAGCAGCAATGCAAAATATTCACACGTTCTCGTCTTGGTACGCATTACTAGAGACCTGCAAAATTCGCGTTATTTTTTTTTGGGTAAAGATAAAATTCGCAGTACTGTATACACTCGAGCCGGCGTCGTTTATCCATTAGCCGCTGCCTTGACGTTAAGTCACTCCCTTTCTGAGTGAACTGCATGTGATTGGGGCACACGGTTATGGAGCATTTATTTATTGGCACAGAGCTAGCAGGGGCGTTTCAAATAAGGACTGGTCCAATGACAAACGTATTTCAAAGGAAAGGTGTTTCAAGTTTAACATAACATCAATTAATAACGCGAATTTTGCAGGTGTCTACGTATTACTATTTCCATACACTGTGTAGGTTAAAAACTTCCATTACAGTTTATGAAGTTTACCAGGAAATTTTTTACTGTAGGGAGTAGTAGGGTTATGGGTCTTCTGGCACATTGTATTTTAAATGGCAGCTGCAGCGGCTTGGATTCGTATTTTGCGGCTGGGAGGCTTCGGCTCGTCTCGGATGAGCTCGGCAATCTTCGGCTCGTCTCAGGAGGGGGTTGGTAGTCTTCAGCTTGGGTTTGTTGAACGTACCCGATGGTGCCCGGCAGTTACTCCCCTCTAATTTTCTTCAAGTACATATATGCATGTTTCTGGTAGCCATATTTGTTTTAAAAACATATGGTATGTCAAATCTAAAATCTGTATATATATAACCCCATTTTAAATTTTATATTTTTCAATTTTAAATTGATTTTTATTTTTCAATTAAAATTGTTTTTGTATTATGTCGAAATTGTACATTGGAAATTGCGGAAACATGCAACAATCTATCAACTACATTTCCAGACCTTCTCTTGAATTCTCATTAGTCACTACCTCGACTGTTTTTTTTTAGGTATAAGTATGCTATTCGACATTTTTTTAAATGTTTGTATATACAACTAAACCAAGCCAATCATACTAATAGCGACCAAATGCACGAGTATGTTATAATCATGGTATGGCTCAGCATTTTATATGCATAATTAGTGTTAATTTAAACCTCAATAACTGCCAGACCCTGAAGACTTGGAGCGTACGAGGGCAGCTGGGGTGATAATCATTCGTGCTCTTCAAAGGTGGTCACTTTATCGTTAACAGTATTTAAGAGTGTGGCCTATCAAATAAAATTATTTGACTCTGTACTCTGCTGGGGTATGAAAAGTGGTGAGCCGGTTGGCGGAGGGGGGGGGGGGGGAGGGAGAGATTGATCAACATTCTTTTATGTGTGTCAAGCAACTCTTTGGAGTCATGTAACAGAACTTATAAAGAACATAACGATAAAGGTGGATGAAAATTACACGAGTTTCCTGTTCAGTTTAATTAATTAATAAAATTCCCATTGTTCATGTAGTTCAAACGTGTAGTAATAAGCAGCCACTAGCGAGTTTATGGTGTCTTACAAGCAGGCGCTCTGCGCATGGCGCCCCAGTTTCGTTCGCATTCGTGGTACGCAACTTGTTATGCACGCACGTACGTATAGCTGCGGACTCCCTGTTGTATTTTAACTAACTTCAACTTAAATTAAAAAAAAAACTAAATGACCTCACTAACCATTTTGTTACTATAATTTTTGGTTTGTATTAATTTTGAGATGCTGAGGTGTTGAATTTCGCCATGATATTCAGAAACATCTTGTACGTAACTAAAATGAACACGCGGCTTGCAGTTGAAAAAAATAAAACTGTTGATGTATGATTTTTAATAATATTTATCGCCGGTGAACGCCAAACCTTTCGGCATCGAATGGTTCCACGCCAGTGGGAACACATGGAAGAACTCGTCTGCGCGCATGTATGCTTGATAAACTCATTCGCATGTAAGACGGCGAAGGACGTCACTTTTGGTGGCTGGTCTCGTCCTGTTCAAGTATGCATGTTCGTCGTTCATCTTCCGTTTGTTTTCCGCGCAGTTCGGAGAGAGGGCCGCTGCATATCCAACCAATCGGGATCGTCAAAGGGGTAGGGTGATAGGTTCACACAATGGAAACAATTAAAAAGTTAGTAGTAAACAGTAGACAGCACACGCAAAAAAAAAATTGGACTGACACAACAACGATGTTACTGCCCCTAAGTTCGACCGGCAGAAAATAATTTAACAGTGTGTTATTTGAAACCAAGATATCTGCACTCTTCCATTCCTGTCTTTCCTGAGAATCAGGGGACTGACGAAATAAGATGGGACCAATCCAGCACCGACGAAAATAATTAGCAATGGAATCCTTCACCTGATCGATCGCATCGCCTACTTTCTCAACAGTGCCGAGGTGGACCAGTCGCGAGATGTGGGCATAACCTCAACGATCATAAATTATCTTTCGCTCATGCCGAATGAGCTGGTTGCAGCCAAGATGGCAGTCTGGGGAATAGAATATGGCTACAGTTATCCCATTTATGCTGAAGGAAGGTTCGAAGTATGTGTTCCGCTCTCCATGCCATTGGGATTTGCCGAAGATTACAAACGGATGATCTTCAATTCGAAGCAGGAGCTGCTGATAATGCTCACCAATACGCATTTGGATACCATAGTGGGTACGGGAGAAAACCTGGAGGCAGTGGACCTGAACCTACAGTCTATCGAATGGATGCCACCTCATGTGCAGTTGAGCACTGCAAAACGCCCACTCATGTTGCAGAACGTGGAAGATGGTAAAAACATCGATGTGGCTTTCGGGTCGTGAGGTCTGGCGACATACCCGGAATGCCAGCAAGCCAGCGCACTAACTGGATGGTGAAGACCAGGTTTACTTCTGAGAAACCGAGGTACATCATTGTTGGGCTACAGATCGGAGGACAGCACAGTGTACGAGTGAGCCGTTCGCAGTTCGACACATGCCAAATAGAAAATGTCAAAATATTTTTGAATAGAGAAATCTACCCATATGCAGACATGAACACAAACTTTGTAAATTGCCATTACCTGATGGCATATCAGATGTACGCTCAATTCCAAACTGCGTATTATGGACGCACCCAATACCCGATATTGAGCCCTGATACGTTCAAGAGTTAGGCCCTGATCATGGTATTCGATTAGAGTAAACACGAGCATATTGTCTCCAAAGTGATCGATTGCAGGATCGAATTCACTACACATGGAAATATTCCTGCCAACACGTACACATTTTGCCCGGTACTTCACGACCGGCTTTTATCTTACAATTGCCGAGACAAAACTGTCAAAATACCGTCATGAGTGCAGCTGACTGTTCGCACACCGTAACTGTTTACTCGTCTTCGAGTATCGCCAGTTTCTGGTGGCGGGGTTTCTCTGCCCGCTTCAATTCCTGGGTCGCCGAGGCGGACTTCGAGCGGTGAACGTTGAAGAAGATTAATAAACCTATATATTTTATCAGGTGTACAGTACATTTTATGTAAAAAAAGATATGCTGTGTTTCATTTCAATCAAAAAACCTTCCTGCTTTATATATAAGAATAAATAATAATAAATAAATTTAAGTACTTTGCAGGAATGGTCACTGTCACCATTCGGTACAGGCCTATATCAGGTGACATATCGATACTACATATGCGTGTTGAAAAATATAATCTAACGTGTAGGGAGTCGAACTAAAGTTAGTAATTGATGGAACGAAGGTAGTGGAGGCTTGTCTACTAAACACTAATTAGCCAATGAAAATTCTTTGGCGGGTGTCAACAGTGCAACCCATACTTTAAACACATAAACAAATATGGTTGTCACCAGGTGGTACATAGGTGATATGAACATATTATATATAATTTGGCTGCCGTACGAAGGTGAGACACAAACTATAAATCAAATGACAATGAAAAAAACATGGAGGACTGCACCTAGCAAGATGTCTGCCTCCCAACATGGCAGCTTCCAGTAACATATTATAACTTAAACAAATGATGTACGAAAAAACAAATATGGCTGCCTCCAGTAACATATACACAAATATGGCAGCCTCCAGTAACATATAAACAAAGATGGCCGCCTCCAGTAGCATGTAAACAAATGATGAATGATAAAATCAAGATGGCGGAATGAGTATATGTGAGGGGAGTGGAGGCGAGGGAGTCAGTGGTCTGCTGGCTTCGAACAGTGGTGAGTATATGGAAGTGCGGGGGGGGGGGGGAGGAGAGAACTCCGGAAATGTAAGTTTTTTAACTGAACAATTTTTAAATAATTTTTTTTGGGGAAAAGGGAAATTTCGAAGGAAAAGAGAAAAGAATGTCCGCCGGGGTAAAAAATTTTTGATAAAGAAATTTTTTTAATGAATGTTCTAAATAAAAATTTCTCGAAGAAATTTTTTAAGGAAAAAAGGGAAATTTCGAGGGGAAAAAGGGAAAAATGGCCGCCGAGGTTGAAGACTATATTTTTTTAATTCAGAGATTTTTAAAGCGATTTTTGAAATAAAAATTTCTCGAGGGAAATTTGGGGGGAAATTAAGAAGATTTTTAAATAAAATTTTATTAAAACCAATTTTAAAACTTTAAAAAAATTTTTTTTAACGATTTTCAAATTAAATAATAAAATTTGTGTAAATTTATTAAACTATTTTTTAACTATTTAAAATATTTGAAATTAAATTTTTCGTTATAATTTTTTTGCAGTTTTTTTTCGGCTTTTGGGGTCAGAGGTCCCCGAGGTCAAGGTCACGGGTCAAAGGTCAACAGCCCTACGGTCGAGTTAAATTTGGTTGAATGACTGTGTATTTTTAACCGAAATGTAGGACTATATGAATGCACGTAGATAATTCCGCAAATGATTGTCGTATGTGCAAGATCCCTCGTACATGCAAACAGCAGAAGCACTGGAAAATAAACGAACAAGAATCGACAAACTGTGTTACAGACAGTATTTCGAGTTCTTCCAACACACTGAACAGCGTGCAACCGTTGGCAAAACAAGAATTCTGTTTTTTTTTTTTTATTTTTTTTTTTTAATTTCCCGTTTGAAATGAAAGCGCGATGCATTTGTTTGCGGTCTCTAGGATAACTGAGCGCGTTCGAGAAAAACCCACATTGTGAACTATATTTGCAACTCGTAATGCAACAATGCATTCTGTGGTGTTTGCAGTCTACAGTTTATAAAATCGCGGAGAAAAGTTTCGCAATAGAAGGTTAGAGATACTTGAGGCTTCTCGAGACGAAATATTACAGGAAACGAGGGAAAGATGCTCTTAATAAAAGGTGCCACAAGAAGTCGTCCCACGAATAATTTCCAGAGATGAACGTCCTTTTGCTACCCTGCGGTTTGAGAAAAATTAAAGTAGGAACGTAATTTCTGTGCACTTAACCCTCCATTTCTGTTAACAAAAGGACATCGATCGTATGGTTTGTATGCATTCTCTGAGTACTGTCAGACATAAACAGTAAAACCAAGTTCAGTTTAGGAAGATCATTAATATAAATAAAAAACAACAATGAACCCAAAATGTTGCCTAGTGGCACCCCATTTTTTATTCTTTCCCACTTTGAGAGAGATGCAGTATCATCACCCATTACTTCTATTCCTTGAAATCTAATTATTAATAAGGTAATACTGGAACCAATTCCAAGGCTGTACCTATGATACCACAGTGATATATTTTATCCAATGAGAAAGAGTGGTTAACCAGGTCGAAGGTCTTAGTCAAGTCACAAACTATATCACGTCTTTTTTTCAACCACTCTGCTCCTACATGAAATATTATCTGGGTCTAAGAAACGGACAAGCCTATTATACATAACTTTATCAAATATCAGAGAAAAAAAATAGGCAGAATACTTATTAGTTTATAATTTTCAGTCTTCTACTTATCCCCTTTCTTAAAAACGGGCAAAACTTTAGGATATTTTAATGCATCGGGAAAGATGCCTGTCTCTCGAGACTTTGATTAACTAGTAGTGTTAGTGGTTTAATTAGTGATAATTTTTTTAGTTATATTGTAGTTTTATCAAGTGAACTAAAAGTAATGTGGGAAGTCCTATATTCAGTGATTTTCACATTTACAGTTTTTGCACAAAGGTACTAAAAGCTCTTCGTATTGTTTCGTTTATTACTGTTTGCTGCTGTGGATTTTATTCCAACAGCATAACACTGAGAGAGGCTCATTCATTCAGCATGACTTCAGCAATATTTCGATTGTTTTTACGCAACTGTGGTATGTTAATTTATTCCTCCCGCTTGTCCCCCGGCAAGGTGATCGGGTAAAGACATGAAGTGATGACAGCCAGCATTGATGGCACTGCGTAAGACGGCCACGGAAGCTACGATGTTCTTCGACATGTGTTTGTGTGCTTCGACAGCGCTTGCCTTCATATGTGATGCTGGAAGCCTTTTGTAGTTTATTGTTTTAAATATTTGCTGTCCTTTGAACGGTGACTGTGCATCCTTTATTTCTGTGCTATCTACATATCTGTCTGCTCTAAGTTCAATTTACTATCTTCGTATCTCCAGCCTGAGACCACACAAATATTACCTCACGTCAAAGTCTGTTGTACTAGCATTATTTGAGATTAACAAGCAAAAATTTTGAAATACATCTACTAATTAATAATAACTTAAAAAAATATTTTCACTTAAAACATTACGCACCTGTTGTTCTTCCAGTGCCCCCCTGGAGTGTGATTCCAAATAACGTCTCACATTTTCTGATCGTGGCAGACTTTGTGTTCCAAATCAAGCAGGGAAGAGCACTTTCCTACCTCGTCCACAAGATCTTCATCATCTTCTGTAGCAAAACAAAATTGCTCAGTCATTTCAGCAAGTCAACACACAACACATGTCAAAATACCCCAGCGTGCGAATAGCCACTGGCGATTATAGGTTTTTTTTTTTTTTTCAAGTCCGGGATGATGACAAAGAATATCTTATTTATTATCCTCCGTCAGTAGTCAGAGAATAGTCAATAAAGTGACTATTTAATGATGCGAAAATGCGAAGAAGACTATTATTCATATCTTAACTCACCAAAAATTTCCATACATACGATGGAAAACTATTTGCGACCATGAGTTGGTAAGTCGGCCTCCCGTGGCGCAGTCGGTGCGGGAGGTTCTGGGTTCAAATACGAGGTAAGGCATGGGTGTTAGTCGAAGTTCGGTCATAAGTTTAGTTTGTAAGTCGCCCCCTGATAAGCCTTCACGTACAAAACCGGGGGACTTTAATAAGCCGTATACAATACTATACATAAGGTGATAAATACAACACGTTAGTGCAACTAAGCCGTGGAACTACTTTTCCTACATCGCTTCGCGCATGGGGATCATGCAGGTCGACACCGCTGTTCGGGAGGTTTTCTCGGGGATCTCCCGTTTCCCCCACCCTTGTATTCCGGGCGCTGCTCCATACTCGCGTCGCTTTGCCCTTATCGGCTCTCAAGACCTCGATGTTAAGAGCCGACCAAATCACTCCACTTCACTCCTACATCGCTGCTAGCTTTCTAGGGACACGTCCGTATGTCCTTTAACATAGTATACGCCGATTTGAGACATTTTTTTTTCCAAATGCTGTTTTCAAAAGTAAGAACGCAAGTTTCGTGCTTTCAACGGCCCGCTGACTATGACATAGCTTCGATACTGGCTGCCATCCTTCCTCTTTCAACCCCCTTAACCCCCCCCCCTTCCTTTCCGACACCAGATTACTTGAACCCTCTCCGCTAAAACCCTAGAACTGCCTGGAGAGAGATCGATTAGCTGAAGAAGGGACATAGGGTGGAGTGCGTTTTTCGACGCTCCGAATTTTTTAGGGCACGCTCTTACCTCACCGTTCAACGTACACACTAAATTCGAATCAGTGGTTTTCCACTTTTCACCACAAAAACAAAAAGTTTTGTCAGGCAACACATAGTAGAAAGACCAGTTTCGCTGTAGTTGAAAATGTTCCGAGCATCATAGCCCCTCACAAGATCTGGCAACTTTTATTGCCAGTGCTCAACAGTTTGTGGATCAACACTTTGACTTTCCCCTGGAACCTTATTATAAACTACATTGTAACGGTTTTTAAAACGGTCAATCCAACCATTGGAAGCAGTGAAACTGTCAATCCCAAGACGTGCTGCGATATGGAGTGAAATTTAATTGCTCGAATCAGCGAAAATGGCTCCACTTAGAATTAGTGGAAAACTACTGTTTGTTTCAGTGAAAAGATTTCACTGATTGAATAAGTGACGGCTAACTGCAGCGGCGAATCAAATATTATTTTTATTGAATTTAGCCAAATAATTACAAGAAATATACATGTATACGATAGTTTACTATTTATATTGCGCAATTTACCGTAATTAAAAAAAAAAGTAAATAATGGACGCAGGTGGCCGGGATTCAACATACACGCACTCTCTCTCTCTCTCTCTCTCTCTCTCTCTCTCTCTCCCTCTCTCTCCCATACACACACACACACACCCACAACCTTACCATCGGAGCTAACAAATCACATTGACAACGAAGAGGAAAAAACATGTCTTATAGTTCATCTACAAAATAGAGTAGTTTTAAATTGTGTGCCCTTTTATTTTTGTTTTTAGTTTAATTGGTAACGTTAGAATTGTTAAAACGAATAGTAAATATGAGTGCACTCTCTTCACCACATTATATGCAGTTTGAACTCTTGAACAAAGCGCGTGATGATCACATATAAACAAAATGAAAGACGTAAAAACGGAATGAAAACCTTAATGTTCATGTTACCTCGTAAAATGGTGTTTTGAAAGAAGGAACACATTTTAGAAAGTATTTTTTATTGGTTTTATTAGTTAATGCCATGTTATTTCACTTTATACACGTTGTTTAACGGTCATTTTTACACGCTGTTTGACTGATCCATCAGTCAAAAACAAATCACTGAAAACAATGAAAAAAAAAAAAAAGGCTGATAACTCAGTGGAAAATGCCACTGAATCAATAAGTGAAGGAAAACGCAGTTTTTTTTCCACTAATTCATCAGTTAAATTCACTGAAGTGACTTGACTCAGTCAGTTAGGCTACTGTTATCTGATTGAAACAGTGGAAATCTCACTGATTCAAATTGATAGTGTATTGAATTGAAATTTTCGTCAGAGATGTATTTTCGGTAGTTAGTTCATCTCTTGTAACAGCTTTTGAAAATATAAAGTTTTGAGGTGAAACTTTTCCAGTTATTTAGCGATGTTGAAGTCTTCAATTTTATTTTATTTGGGAGAAAGGAGAGTGGGGACGAGGTAGCTTTTAAGGTTTATTCTTCTCAGGTTGGGAAACGCAAGGCTTTTAGTTTGGCAATCAAAATTTGTCAGCGCTATGTTACACCGATGTCGCATGTATGTTGCCTGTTCACGGTAAACTGAGCCCTTTTGAAAGCCCTGCTTAAGATCTACTTGTATGCACGTCGTGTATTCTTCCACCTTATGTAAACTTAACATTGCCATTGGCCTCATCACTTTATTCATGCGTCGGTCAAGCGAAACTGTGAAATTATTATACAAGTAAACATTTTGTAAATCTTGTAATTTTTACACACTGAGACATAAAAAAAAAACAGAAAGCGAAAGATATAATTTAAATTGTCACAAATGGTTACCTAACATATTCTACTCGACGTTAACACATGGAACTACTTTCTATCCATCGTTACCAACTTTACTGGGAGCACGTCACTCAGAGCGCCCGTTAAAATACATGCAGGCAAGGGCAGTAACATTTTTCTAAGGTTGATTTCAAAAGTGCTCACTTTGTCGTGAACAGCCTTTAATGCGTTTACATGCTCGTTGTTTTAACACCCGGCGTTTATTTCAGCGCCTGTTGCGAGCTTCAAGTCTCCGAGATGCGCTGGAGATTACGTACGACAGAAACGAGAGGACGAGTCTTCAAGATCCGGCTGTCACGCTTGATTGCCTCTGGCGTTTACAGCTAATAGCAGAAAGTTAGTTTGTTGAACTCTTGAAAAAAAAAAAAAAAAAAAAAAAAAAAAAAGAGCGCTGCCGGAGATTGTGTATGTCTGAACAGACTCGTCGTCAGGTGAACTATTTTTCTTCGCCCGTAAATTGCCTCTTGTGTCGGTTCGAGCGAGATAATCAGATTTACACTTTCTGCAGAATTCGCGCCGTTCGAATACTTCGCCACCGTCGGCAAGATGGCGGCGGTGGGGTAAAAAAAAAAAAAAAAAGGAGTGAAAAAGGGGAGGGGGTGAGAGGGCGAATGCCAATGTCGTCGACGCTCGTCTTGCGGTCGGGGTTCGACCACAGAACAGATAAACACGCAGATACGAAATGGCGTGACGTTTACATCGGGATCAGGGCCGGACCTGGACGTCTGGTCTGTCTCGCAAAAGAATTCACGTTTCCGACAGTTCTAAACAGCTGTGTTTCCCCCTCCATAACAGATGGACACGAAATCATTCGCCTGCCTATTGTGTCATCAGAAAATATTTCGCCATTGAAAAATTTGCCGTCGCGGAGCTACTTTTCGAACTGTCAAGAAAGTGCACTCGTTTATAAGGCAGGCTGTAACGTCGTGTCCTGGGGAACGTGTTTGTGTATCCCTCAAGTATGTCGGCCTCGTTGTAAAGAATGGAAACGGCGTCCAGTCAGTGTGATGCCGAGCGTGCATCCAACTCAGGCCGCGGCAATTTTTTTGCTAGCCACGTGGTCCGACAGACGATAGCTCTGTGTCCGCCTCCGTAGGAACGTGCCGCCTTTGTGCGGGGGTGATAGTAGCTACTCCACTCCATCCCTTCCATCTCCAGTTAAGGGGTTGTCGGAGCTCCGTTGGCACTCTGAAAAGAGAATGTTTTGTATGTTTAGGAGCACCAGGTGATTTTACAAAATATAAATATAGTCTGGCTGCTTCTTTCCTCTAGTTCCTCACGTGTAGGCTGTTCACGGTAGAATGAGCACTTTTGTAAGACCTGCATAAAATCTACTTGCATGCACGTTGTGTATTCTTCCGTCTTATATAAGATTGGCGTCGTCGGCCTCATCACTTTATGCATGCGTCGGTCGAGTGAAACTGTGAAATTATTTGAAAAGTAAATATCTAAAAAAATATCTGCTCATCTTTACACTTCGATGCATTCAAAAAATAAACAGAAAGTGAAATAAATAAGTTAAGTTATCAGAAATGGTCAACTTACACTTGTTATTCGACGTTAAGATGCGGAGCTACTTCCCATCCATCGTTACCAACTTTACTGAGCGCATATCACTCAGGGCAGCCGTTGAAATACATGCAGGTAGGGACAGTGACTTTTTTCTAAGGTTGATCTCAAAAGTGCTCACTTTATCGCGAACAGTATTTACTTTCAGAGTATCGTGTGCTGCCCGGTGGTTACAAGATCTTTATGCCGAGGTGGTTACGTAAATAATGTAAACACCTGAATGAACATGATTTATGCAGTTCGCGACGGACTGGTATTGCAGAAATAGTTTAATTGTTCGAGACGCCGATTGAGTTCTGACGTCACTTGTTGCGTTAGCTCTACGGTCCTTGGTGGCAATCCTGCTTACGCAAACATATTCTTGTATAGTCTGTTCGCCGTTTCTTCACACTTTTTGAATCAAACCTTTGAAAAATCACCCCATATATGACGTGTTTTATTCTTCCTAAGTTTGTCAACTAACACAATGTTTTATTTACGCTAACATGAACGTACCTTATTTTTTGCTCGATTGAATTTTTATTTATAGTTTATATTAAAATTATAATATTTAATTTATCATTAATGTAGATAAAAACAGGAGAATAAGTGTCCTTGTATAGGTTATCCACGGTAAAGAGACCACTTTTTTTAAGGCTTTCCAAATTTTTTATTGTAGCCAATTTTTGTCTTTCCGCCTCTTTTTAATATCAACATTGCCATATGACTGATAAATAAGGTGTACACTTTCACCCCTCTCAAAAGCTAATGCCTGAGACTGCAATGAATCATACTTGTTAGTGGCTAATGGCTGGTGAGAGGGCCTTAAAAAGTGCTCACTTTACCGTGAACAGCCTATAACGCCTAGTATGAAATAGTTCTTGTGCAAAAACATTGTTTCACTGAGTGCGCACTAATGCGGTGCGTTGTCCCTTGGGTGTAATTTTCTAAACTCGGTTAAGCTTTGTTTGCACGAGGCGGAGGAACATTCTGGAAGTATAACTTTAGCAGTGCTTCAGAAAAGTTCGAATATAAAACCCGAGGCCATATCCGTGACAAAGCCACGGCCGATTCTTCCCGGCTGTCTATACTGCCATAATGTAAATAAATATTCCGTGCCAACAGCGCGTTGTTGGTGTAGTGTACGGACGTGTCCAGGGTACTGAGAGTACATTTTAAGGCTTCCGCCTACATCTGGCCGTTCTTTGCGGCCGAGGCCTCGAACGCGCGAGCTCTAAGGCCAAATCTTGCTCATTCACCGCTTGCCTCATCCTACGCGCAAGGCTCTCAACTGGCGCGCAGTCTTCCTGTAGCCGAATTCCTGAACGTTACTTTAAGAGGACCATAGGCTGTTCACGGTAAAGTGAATTTTTTTAAGGTCCTCCCAAAAGGGATTAACCCTGATAAATATATTTTACTAGCTTTTACCCGCGGTTTCGCGCATGTGTTCACTGGGATAAATAATGAAGTTTTGTGACAATAGGCCTCGTCGCGTTACATCATCGCGGTGCACAAAATCTTCTTAGCCTCTGCGGCCCCACTTAACATAGTTCTATCCACTGATCCACTGCGGCCCCACTTGGAGTCGCTCTATCCACTGTGCCACTAAGGTCCCACTTGGAATCGCTCTATCCACTGTGCCACTAAGGTCCCACTTGGAGTCGCTCTATCCACTGTGCCACTAAGGTCCCACTTGGAGTCGCTCTATCCACTGTGCCACTAAGGTCCCACTTGGAGTCGCTCTATCCACTGTGCCACTAAGGTCCCACTTGGAATCGCTCTATCCACTGTGCCACTAAGGTCCCACTTGGAATCGCTCTATCCACTGTGCCACTAAGGTCCCACTTGGAGTCGCTCTATCCACTGTGCCACTAAGGTCCCACTTGGAATCGCTCTATCCACTGTGCCACTAAGGTCCCACTTGGAGTCGCTCTATCCACTGTGCCACTAAGGTCCCACTTGGAGTCGCTCTATCCACTGTGCCACTAAGGTCCCACTTGGAATCGCTCTATCCACTGTGCCACTAAGGTCCCACTTGGAATCGCTCTATCCACTGTGCCACTAAGGTCCCACTTGGAATCGCTCTATCCACTGAGCCACTAAGGCCCCACTTGGAATCGCTCTATCCACTGAGCCACTGTGGCCCCACTTAATTAACTCAACATTGAAGCGAGGTATAAAAAGCAGTCTATTTCACTCTCCGGCCCTCCAACTATCTCTGTGCAAAAAATCACGTTGACCGTTGCTCCATTTTGACGTGAAAGAAGGACAAACACACTTTCGCATTTATATATTAGTAAGGATTGCAGTCGCAGACATTAACTTTTGAGAGTGATGAAATGTACACCCTGTGTTTATTAGTTATATTACAATGTTTACATTAAAAAGTGGCGGAAAGGTGGAAATTAATTGAAAGGGAAAATTTAGCAGGGCCTTAAAAAGTGCTCACTTTACCGTGAATAGCCCATATGTAGCTGCGAGTCCAAGGTCAAGCAGAGAGGGAGCCATACGGGCGACACTAACACGCACTCCTAGCACATCATCACTCCTACGCGAAAGGCGTGCAGTGTTTCCGTCCTAACACTTTGCTGTGTAAACTAGATCTGTAACTGTGGGGTTTTATTACACGCGATGAAAGTGCACAGATCAAACTACCTGCGTATAATCGTTCTTTTCTCTTATCGCTTATGGAAACTACATAGGCAAGCTTTAAAAGTGCGATATTCGACCAGTTCCATTAAATCTTTCTCTATTAATACACTTAATATGATAAAAGTAAAAATATAGGGATATAGACACTAGTTTTTTTTTTTTTTTTTTTTTTCTGACAAAAAGTCGCATTTCCAGAACATTTATGTACCGACTTACGCGTTTACTCGCAAACGACGATTTCACAGAAAACGTTTCATTGCATAGTCCTTTTAAGCGGCGACCCTATATTTTTACGACACACTTATAAGGATAAAAGTATAGTGCGTATACAGGGTGATTCACTGCCACTCACAGGGCTTAGTCATTACATCAATTGAAGCACGGTATGTCGTACAAATGTGGGTGCTATCCTCAATATTTACAGAGTAATTCGACAAATTGAAACGCCTATATTACTGCGTACGGGGATGGCTGAAGGATGTCATTTATCAAAGAACTGCACAAACAAGTGAGGAACTACTTCCGCGTATCATGCATGCCGCTACAGTAATCAAAGACAGCCGCGTGCAGCTACGTAGGACAACACGTGCGATTAATACGCGCGCGGCCAAGTGTGTGGAAGTATATGCCGTTCACGGTAAAGTGAGCACTTTTTTTTAAGCTGTTTTATCAGACATAATATCTAATAAATACATTTCACTGCGGCCTCGGACTTTTGGTTTTGGGCTTGGTGAATGTATACACTGTGTTTATTAATCGCATGGCAGGGTTTACATTAACAAGTGGTGGAAGAATATAAATTAGTTGAAAGAAAAAAGTAACTAGGGCTTCAGAAGTGCTCACTTTACCGTGAATGTAGACGGACACATTTGTGAACATTTTTTGTAAGCTTGTTAGACGCAATTGCGATGTTCAACTGTAAACAATACGGCCTGATAATACATCACTGTACGTATTGACTTCTGAAAAGGGTCATTATTTTATTCGTAATTTTTCAAATGTTTCGAATTACTCTATAAATATTGGGAATAGTACCCACATGTATATGACATATTATGCTCCAAATGATGTAAGGAATAAACCCTGCTAGTGGCGATAACTACTAGTGAATCTTACTGTATAGAAGATACCTCTAAAATTTATATATAGAAAATTTAGCATCTAAAACTGATTTCGAAAACAGTCATTTAGCCATTTTCACGTCCAAAAAATTTTTTTTTAGTTTTTAAATGAGAACTTGAAACTTGTACTTGGGCCAGAAACCTCTGCCACGCACTTCATGTGCCAGCCAGATGGAGTCTTTAAGGGTGGCCAGTACCTGTCGAATTATTTTTATAGATTTTCCGCTACAAATTCGATTTTAGGAGGCGCGTTACAAATTTTGCCACGACAAAGCATGAATATTACCTTCTTTAATGTATATACTTCAATGGTTACAGTTTTTGTGTGTGTGTGACATTTTCTAACTGGGAACAGCCGAGGTAAAATAATTGATTATTTTGTGGGAGCGACTACAGAGGCCATAACAGCTACGGCAATCGAACAGAACAGATTTCAGAAAATGCATTAAGTTACATACACTCTATGCCATGTCGTTCGAAAAAAGTCCATCCAAAATCCACAGTTGTGGGCAGGGTAAAAGCCAAAATTTAAAAAAATAAATCCACAGTTGTGGGTAGGGTAAAAGCCAAAATTTAAAAAAAAATCCAAGATGGCGGAACCTCGTGCCCCTTTAGAATAATCCGTAGTAAACAAAACACATATTACCTCTATTTTTATTCATATAACATAAATTAATTATTATAATTTATGGATAAAGTATCAATGAAAGTTTAATCTAACAAAAAATAATATAATTATATTTTAGCAGGAGTATAACACTGGAATGGAAAGGTCTTATTTTTTATTAACGTCCTCTGGTATTATGCCTTAAGGGTTATCAGGGGATGGCAACAAAGTTATAGCCCAACTTATACTAACACCAATGACTTGCCTAAGATTCGAATCCAGAACCTCCCACACCCCACACCGGCGTGGCGGTGAACCAACCGACTGCGCCACGGGAGGTCGGCAGAGGTATCGATAGCTTGTGGCAGGATAGGACGCTATCAGACACGTCATATGTGTGGGGTGATTTTTCTAAGGATTGATTCAAAAAGTGTGAAGTTACTGCATATAGACATAATTTATTTTGCTCGTCCTCTTCAAAACGGCCGTCCGTAATGTTAAGGGTGTCCGCCTGGCTGCAGGAATTTTGCACGTCCGGGGCCTAAAAGCGTGGGAACGCTAGGGGCGACCGAGACATGCGCATCAACTCTCTCATCGCCTCTACGCGCAAAGCACTGAGCTGGCGCGCAGTCTTACCGTCGATAACGCGCCTCTATGAAACTCTCGGCGGAAACCCCACCATTTTATGACGTATTTATAAAAACAAATGTATTATGCAAGTCCCTATTCCTTTTTTAATGTTTTGTACTGGAATGTTCATACCTAAACTGACCTTAGAAACACCAGTGGAGGGAGCGTGTCAGTTCTGGACACAGTGCAACTGACACATGTCGCGATAAGTCAACTTAAAAATCTTAGTCCCATAAGATTAACCTAGCACCACAAACGCTGGAAAAGCTGGACTACTTAGCACCCAAATTGCGATACTAATTGCGGTGCTAATTGCAGTGCTAAGTGGTCCAGATTTTCCAGCGTTTACGATGCTAGGTTAATCTTATGGGACTACGATTTAGAGGTTGACTTATCACGACATGTGTCAATGTTGTACTGTATCCAGAAGTGGCACGCTTCCTCTACTAATACCAGTTTGAGCCTTTTTCACTATCACAAACACATGCTTTAGAGAGAAATAGAGGAACTGAGAAACGTATACAGACGCACAACGTTTCATAAATGCTATTCGTGAGCAGACCTCACTCATACACGTTGGATGGTTTTTTTAAAATAAAACGTTGTCTGCTGGAGCTCTGCGCCGGCCTGCCCAGGCGACAGACCTGCCCCGAGGCGCCCCACTCGGAACGGCGCTTCAACAGCAGTTCCAAGATCGCCCCCGCGCCTGTCGGCCTCGGCACCGAAGACGTCCAGCGGCCTCCTCCGGATCCCCTAGGTCGCGAACTCGCCGCGGCCATCAGCGATGCACGTCTCGCGCCGCGGCTGGCGTGCGCGGAAGCCTGCAGGCGAAGCGAGGGTCATATCTGTCCCGGGAGGTCGCCACACGTTGGCGCCGCGCCCACAGAGACGACAGCGGACGCTTCCATGTTGTAACAATCTTCTTATTTTAAAGTCTTTGCCAGGAGTGGTGGGTGGTAAGCATAGACTAAAGATGAGGTAGACCGCTTGTTCTTCATTTACACATGTACCCAACATTGACCTACTCCAACGGAACACATCTGTCAACGTCACATGGCCAACAGTGAGGAACGTGTTTGTTTATATCGTAATTTTAAAATGGCAAGCACTATTATACGAAAGAAAAAAATACTTTTACTAATTTTAATTTAATCAAACTGCATTACAAATTGGTTAGAAGAAGTATACATTCATCTCAAAGCATTTGTTGACAAATAAGTTTTCTAACATAAAATCCAGACCACGCCATTTTCGCTGGATGTGTTTGCAGAAAAGCAGTTCAATGTTGGGACACGGAGATCGGTTGTGTGCAGCCAGTGAGATCGGTGTATCTCATCTTTAGTCTATGGTGGTAGCAACCTGGATTAATACCAACAGCAGACACGCGTTACGAAAAATAATCACCTAGTATAATAAAACAAAGTTTTAAAATGAACTAGCTTATTTACTATATATATATATATATATATATATATATATATATATATATATATATATATATATATATATATATTATATATATATATATATATGCTAATATATATATATATATATATATATATATATATATATATATATATATATGCTATTGCCGGGTAACTTTTACAGTATGTTTACAGTGTCCATTATTCTTGAGAGGTTCTAGATCGAAGTTTTTAGATTGCTTAATTAGAACCTATTTGAGTAACACCATTTAGTTGCCGGATGCTATTTTCGGCAATAATTAAAATTATACCTGTGTTGTTTGTATTAGCCCTGTATTTTAAATATTTACGTTACCTCCAAATGTGCCCAACATAATAGAATAAATCTTGCACAAGCAGTGAAAAAAATTGATTAAATATCTTTAATCGTTTTAGTAAGTTATTAAATCAGCACCTGAAATATATGCAGGTTAAATCAGTATGTTTGAGATACAACACACTCATAGTTTTAACACGAAACGGATCTGTTCCAGAAAGTCATTAATTTTAGTGGTAAAATGTCTATGTTGGTGTTTCCACGGGCACTTACTTCAAAAAAACGCGATTGTAAGCCCTATCTACACTCACCCCCCCCCCCCCCCATGGGCCCCAACTCCTCCTCACAGTCATCCGAAATTCAAGCGAATAAAGTCACTTCTTTACTGTGGTTGTCTCATGGTAAACTGAGCACTTTTGAAACCCCTACTTAAGATATACTTGTATGCACGTTGTGTATCCTCCCGCAACGTGTGAAATTAACATTGTCATGGGCCTCATCACCTTATTCATGCGCTGGTCAAGTGAAACTTTAAAATGATTAGAAAAGTAAATATTTTACCATGTACTCGAGTTTATTCTTCGATGCACTAAATTAAAACAAATAGCGAAAGAAATAATTTTTATTCGACGTTAACATATGGAACCGTTTTCCCTCCACCGTTACCAACTTTACTGTGTCTATGTCTTTCAGTGCGCCCGTTAAAATATATACTGGCAGGAGCACTGACTTTTTTCTAAGATTACTTTCAAAAGTGCTCACTTTATCATGAACAGCATGTATTTTAATGGATACGCGGTCTGGCATTTTCCCATTTAATTTGGCAGCGAAATACGAGAAGTAGTCCCAAATCTTCATGTCGTATTCACATCGTACCTTTTTTTTTTTAGTGGCCTCTGGATTTATTTTAAGTATGTTCTGGCTGTTTTACGCAGATTCTAGTAAGAAATGACTTATCGTTAACATATTTATATTCTAAACTATTTCAAAGATTTTGCAGTTACACTTGATTTGCGCATGAATAAAAAAAGAGGGTCAGTGACAATGATACATTTACATATGATGCAAGGATACAAAACGGGAATAGAAGTAGATCTATGGTAGGGCTTTCTAAAGTGCTCACTTAATCGTGAACAGCCTTTAGAATTTTCGTTCTACTGAAGGAAAACTGTACCACTGTACTATGTAGAATCCAACTCCTGCGTGTCGTCATTCGGACTTCACACGAATGAAGTAACTTCTTTGTTAAAATATAGACTGTTAAAATAGAGACAGCCCTCTGATGGATTGTAGATACCAACAAAACTATCTGTTGTATTCCTATGTGTGATTGTATGTGCTACTGTGTATGTGGTTGCTACAGCAGAGCACTTGCGTCACTATTAATACAAAATAAATAGTACCTCCAATAGAAGAACTTGGACAATGTTTGGATTATTCCCACAGAGCCATCAGAATTGTAATAACCTTATAGAATGCCCTGTTGCTAGTACTGAACAGATTTCTAATCAGGTTTGAGGGTAGCAGCAACAAAATATTCTTTTAGGTTGTTACAATCCTATTCGTACATGGGCATTAAGACCTGGTACACCAGATTTTCATGTATGTTTAGTGACGAAGCAACATTTACAAATCAAGGCCAAGTCAACCTCGGAAACATTCACTATCGGTCAGTAAACAATCCCCATTGGCCACGTCAAATGTAACGTCAGTGTTCATGGAGTGTAAATGTGGGGTGTGGAATAGTGAACCAGAATCCCATATTCCCCTTATTTCACAGCAGGAACATTGGATTCCCAAAGTAGGCCAACACCTAAAGGGGGAAGTATCCTTGATATCTTGGATTCACGTATTTTCCTCATTAACTTAATTTTCGGAGTCAATATTTAAAAACCAAGCTAGTCATGACACAGGGAACATTTTAACAATTATTTCTAAATCCCACATATTTTTCTCACATGATTAGTGCCACATCTGTAACCGTAATCAAACATTATCTAATTATTTAATAATTTCAGTCCCACATGGGAAAATACAGGTATATTTGAAATCCCACAAATTAAAATAAAAAAGCGTTAAGTAGTTGTCCTGGTCATGTCTAGCTTTGGTTTCTTATTTCTGGTCGTACATTTTCATTGCGAAGATTTGTAAGAAAATTCGAAGATGGAGTGGATACTACACCCTTAACACATGAACTTCCACAGATGTTAGAAGACCTTCCACTGCAGAGCTGGGAGGATCCTGTTGGTATCGGCATAATATCTTCCCAGCGCATAGGTCAAGACGTACTAGAACTCGTCTTTACCGATTGTTTCAAAATCGTTGGCTTGGGCGAAGAGGACCTGTGCGTTGGCCTGCCCGTTCGCCAAACCCAAATATATTAGATATTTTTCTTTGTGGGGAACGCTGAAAGACATTGTTTAAAAGGACATACCGACTACACCAGAAGATGGCGAAACAACGTATTACAGCTGCCTATTCCGAAATTTCTGCTCAAATGCTACAACATATGCAGCAATCTTTACATGGCATACTAGGAAGCTTGTATCGTAGATGGTGGTCATAATTTTGAACACAACCCGTGAAGGATAGTTTTCTCTTTCGCCTTCGGAATTCACAAAATTTGTTTATTCACGTTTGTTTTTAATAATAGAGTGCTGATGCACGGTGAAGATAAATGGAGCAGACAACTGTGTGTATTTAACGTTGTCATATTACGATATCACGTAAACTAATTGCTCTAGAATTCTACAAGAAACACCATTAACATTCTAATTTCCTCTAGTTTTATTTTCTTGGCGTGAATAGACATTGTTCCATTTGAAAAAAAAAATGAAAACTTTGTTCAACAAATACACGTTCTAATAAGTATTAAAAGCTGTGCATGCACTGTAATTTTGAGCTCTCATCTAAACTACAATTCTGTGAGTCCAGCACACCAATAACACCTTCAATTTCAGAAATACTTGCGGTGCGAGTTTTAGGTGATTCACCCGGTATTTGTTTGATGAAAACTGCAACTAGTCCACTTTTTTTTTTACATACGAAACTGAGAACTGGTACACACTCAACAACATTGCTACCTTTCGATGACAATTTTTACTTGCAAAACTAATATTATAACTGAGTTCCCGAAATTGAGGAGACTAAAACATACACTGTACAAAATTTTCCGGTAAACTTCTTAAACTGTGGTGGAAGTTTTGAACCTACACTCTAAATTTTTTTTGTACTATTACGAGAAAAATCCTTGGAAACCCAGTTGTCAAGAAAATCCTTTGTAAAACTACAAAGAGTTTTCTTGTAAAATCTGCAAAACATTTATTTGTAATATTGCCAGTGATAGCCTTGAATTACAACTTTGTATTGTTGAGAAGTGTACATAAGATTATTTTTTTCTTTTAGAAAACAAATGTGATGAATTATTAACAGAGAATAACCAAAACAAATAAAAAACGTATTTCAAAATATAATGTACCAAAAATATAGTTACTCTTTGCCAGCACGGTGATTAGAACCCACATCCCCTTATATTATTAGCCGGCACGCTTAAAAAAAAAGAACCATATTGACTTACGAGCTCCAAACTAATTTTTATTATTAATATAGCGGCAAGTACGAACAAAATATTAATGAAATTATATTGTTAAGAAGAATTGGCACATTTATTTAATTGAGTTCTGTTATAAAGAGTTAAAGAGATTTGGAGGGTTCATAACAACGAGGTCTTGAGAGTCGATTTAACAGTGTAGCCAGGAAACATTATCTGTTAATGAATAATACGGCCACGTTTTATTGGAATTGGGGACTTCCCTACGCATTTGACTGTTTCGTGAGTTAATGTAGGAACGTTACCACAGATGTACGGGGAAAATAGTTTACCATTCGCACTTTCTCACTATTCGTATACATTGATATGGTAATATTACGAATAATTTCTTATAGTGCGCTTATATGAAATGAATCACTCTTATTTTGTCGCAGTACATTATTTTTACTGTCCCCGCGGCAACATACTTTTACGAAGTGTCTACGTACCGTTTCTAGGTCAATTACACGGAGACAAAATTAGGGCGTGCCCACTAAAGAGATATTCGAGTAAAAGGAACAAATGGTTTGCAATCGCAGTGTGCCAGAGGCGCGCGTCCCCTTGGGCATAATTAAATACAAAAGTAATTACAATAAACGTGCATTTAAAGGCTGTGCGTTAGAGGATCTCTAAACGAGCAAACGGAAGGCCTAATTTACTGGGTAGAAGATATAACGAGGGCACAAGGGGAAATTTTATTCTTAAAAGTGTTAAATTTCACTTGAAATATTGCGGTAGTTGAAAAAATATAGGCTGGGCGTTTTCATGCCTGTAATGTGCAAACGCAGATTAACTTAAAAAAATTAACTGTATTATTATTTTCCTCAGGAATGCATTCTACGTAACAAAACTTTAATAAAGTACGCCACAATTGTTGAGCAACACGCCATGCAGCAGGTAAATTAAAATTAACGTTAATTTAAAAATGAGAACATGTCCATGGATTTTATTTATATGAACACAAAATAATATCATAGATGTTGGAGGAAATAAATTATTAGTCATGTTTCATGGCACATTCTATGAGAGAAGGAAATGCAGTTTTTGAGCTTTGCTTAATTGAAGAGTACTGAAAATTGTTGCTTATGAGTAGTAATGAGAATTCTTGCTGTTAAAGTACAAAATAAGGAGCTGTGTACAAGGTCAAAAATTCTTGTTATGGAGGGGAGTAGGAATATGATTTAATTTCGTTTATAAACTCCCAGCGAATGACATTACACGTGTTAAAAAAGAAAGGATTAGATGTTAGGAAAGTTACGCGATCGTAGCAATTCCTGTGAGAAAAATTTTCAGGTGACGCTTTTAGTGGAATCTCACAAAAATAACGGCGGAGAAGCACTTCGGGCGCCATCATATTGAAACTACTGAGGATATGCTTGCTAAAAAACTAGTTCAAGAAGACACCATTCGTCTCTGGCGTGTGGGATTTCCAGAAGTCTAGCAAGCTGAATCCCTGGGGCCCAATCGATGATGCTGCTAGTTGCGCACATGCGTGATACTGATTTCGCCATGCTGGCAGATTTTCCCGATACTTCTGCTACTTGTGTACACATTTCTGCCGTTACCGCTTTTGGCGATGATCGACTCATCGTGGCTGGTAGTGTGTACCTACCGCTCGATAACCCTAGTTACTTACCGGCGTCTGTTTTGGAATACGAGGAACATTTGCGAGTGAATATTCCTGTCCTCGCAACTTCCCTTATAATCAACTGTCCGTCTGCTATACGAACTGTCTCCAGTTGCGCGATTGAGAAATGAGAAAAAACGTTCCGAAATTCGTACAGTCATCCAACTTTATGAAATTATTTTTTTATAGTCAGTGTCGAGTGGTATTGTATGGTAATTCGAGACAATTTAAATGAACTAAGTCCATCGTAAAACACGAATTTTCCCGGCAAATTTATCTGAATTACGTTTACCGATGGGCTCAGCTCATTTGGATCGTTTTATCGTCGTATTTGCGCAACTTGATTAATTTCGTTTCTCACGAAACCTCTGGAAACATGCGTGTTCTTCATAAATAAACGTGCGAACCTCGCAGTTTACGTCACGGCGACGGCACGGTCTTCACATAAAGTTCGAATATGTTGCTTCAAAGTCACCCTAACTGGAACAAATCACAGACCTGTTGCCCAAGAGCCGATTTCAGTTCTCCGCACGCCAGGTTCTGTTGTCTTGTCCACAAGCGAAATTTCACCGATTTATAATTATGGTTTCCGTTGTAGTCGCTTATTTCACAAAGTGGAGTTAGCTTTGCCACCTTTGTTCCATCTACGCTCATCGACATAAAAATTTGCATGATGCGTAGAAGACATTCGATAACAGGGAGAGTTCGTAAATTGGTTCATTATTAGATTATGTACAGAAGATTGAAATGGAATGTACGTCGCCAACCGACGTCAAAATAATAATTTATTTCCGATTATTTCTTCCGCGTTTGGGATTTTATTTGTTAGATGGTTTTTCCCGTTACAGGCCGTTTCTTGCTAGACAGTTTCTTGTTAAATTTTTTTTACCTTGTATATTTCATTTGATTTTAATTTTATTTGCAAGTACAGTATTCCGTGCGGGGCTTGCTGGCGTTTTTTTTAAGGAGTTTGCTGATGGGGAAAGATTGGTAATATGGCTGACCGAGAAAGCAGTGTATCTTTGATTTGTGTCACATATTTTACAGCTTCACTGAACTTTTGAGTGACTGATTCATTAATTTTTACTCGGGATATTATCTTAGGCTTTGACCAATTGTCATATTTATATTAGTTAGGCTATTTGCCAAATCTGCTGAAAGCCGGAAGCTAGTATTAAGAATTGGCAACAGTGTAAAATTATTTACTTTTATGTACAAGAATGTATAAGAATTCTTAAAGCGCCAAAATTTATAATCTTGAGAACTTTAAGGCTTGACAAACAAAATTTTCAAAATTCATTGAATCCTCTTAACTTATTAAAAAGTAATTTTTTTCTTTATGTTATATTACACAATCAAGGTTTCAATAAATGTACGCATTAAGTCGAACGAAGGAGCTACGGTTGCTCTTATTGTGGCCTATATACACGATCTTCAGAATGGTAGCCTACATGTGATGTTAAAAGCACGATACTTGTCAGGATTATCAGCGCGCGATAACCATGCTGTAACGTATGATAATCTGGTATTTCTACCCACTTATAATATTTTTATTTTATTTCCATTGAAAATTTATTGTGGGTATGACAGTTCTAGTGGCAGAATTCTTTGATATTTAGTTACTCTATGAGCCTGTAATGTTTTGCCAGTGTTGGTTTATTTTATTGTTTAGATCTTAAGTTACAATTTTTAGAGTTGAGTATGACCACCGATTAAATTAATTACAGAATTGTTAAATTAATTTAATGTTTTCATGAAGCCTTTAAAATAGTAATGTCAAGCAGATTGACTTGAATGTAAACGTTGATCGATAGTAGGCAGCATAGTACAATATGTAATATTTAGTAAGGGAATTTTCGGAACTGATTCGCCTGTTGTTCTATGGCAAATTGAAACAGACTGTGTTGAAAAATTTTCTTTGTTTTGGAACCATTAATTCGACATGCTGGATCCTGAAGATCGTAAAAAATCTATTGAAATATTGTCATTTAAATTGGATCCTATGGGCAGTATGTTATTCAGTACACCATTTTATGCCACCGGTGTGAGAGTGGCGTAAAAAGAAGAATGACCAGATAATTAAACTGCCAAAAATACGTATCTAAGGTGGTGCTTGTCCTGGATGATAGGAATTGAATAGCTATCATTAACTACGAGAACTTCTGGCTTTCGAAGAACGACTGTTACAAAGTTTTCCTCATTAAATTTGCCTACACTTCCTTCAGAAGTAGAAATATTATGCTTCTACATAAATATTTTTATAAATCTGAGCTGCCGAGGCGAGAAGTGGTATTTGTGAATTAATGGAGTACAACCAAGTGGGACAGTTTAATTTATAGGACATTGAATAATCATTTTTCCCTAGAGTGAAAAGACTAACTTAAGCTGCCAAATGTCAACTGTAATTACAGTTTTATTCTAAGTTGAGCGTTTTGGAAATTGAGCTACATTGGTTGCTTAGTTTTCGTTTCAAATGCAATAATTAAATGCTTCTCAATAATTTAATGGCTTTATTGTTAGGTAGTTAGTTTAGTGGTGGTATATTTTTGGTATTATAATTGTAGTGTTGATGACGACTGATTTTTTGTTCATGTGGTCACTCCAATATACCAGCTAACTGTGTGACAACTTCGTTCATTAACATCTACTACCGAATAATCGCATATCCCCAAAATACAACACGCAATTACCCGTAATAACACAATCCCTTTCAATGCCGAGGAAACGTACGAGACAACCATACTACCAATTGACAATGCCTGGAAATTAACCACGTTTTATTTTACTACATTTATAATCACGCCCTTCTTCATGTATTAAAAAACACTGGTCGTCCTATACTTCATTTTTGTTTAAAAACAATTAGAGGCCTCCCTCCACCCTATTGTTCCCTACGGGTCACCACTCCTTTAAAATGTTCATCTACCCAGGGGTCCGGCTATCGGTCGACATAAATCGAAGTGAAACAATTGGAAACGTGTGAACTACAAGTCCTTTTGTCTCGCCTCTATTCCTCGCCTTTTCTTGTCGACGCGACCTCTTCCAGTACGTGCATGCAGTTCGGATTACACACAAGCTGAAGACTCCGTAACGCAACTACTCGTCAGCGAAACCATGCTTGACAATCGACATGCCAGGGGAATCGATTAAATGGCGTGAAGTGTCATAAAATATGTTACAATACTTTTTGATTGGTCGATGTAGTCTCTTCGCGATTTTGTTCGCACTTTTTTAATATCAAACCTTGAGAAAAATCACCCCATGTGTGACATGTTTATTTGTTCCTAGATATTTAATATATCACAAGGCTTTTTATATTTGTGTTAACACAAAAGTGCTTTATTTTTGGTTAAATTGGAATTTTATTTAAATTGAATATGTATGAATTATATTATTTCATTTATAATTATCATGAATAAAAACAGAAAGAAAATGGATGTGTTGGTAATGCCTAGATTCACGGTAACTTCGGCCTTTTCTGAAGCCCTGCAAAATTTTCTACTTTTGGTTACTGATTACGTATCCTTCCGCTACACGTAAACATAATCACTGCCATGTGACTTCTACTTTTATAACTGTCAAATGCGTTGGTTGCTGTTTACAGCTGTTCAAAAAATTATGTCATATCGCAGAAACCATTTCCTACGAATGTTCACAATGTAGGCCTATAACAATATTTAGGTCAGCTTTAAAACTATTTATTACACACGGTATAGCATGTTACACATTATATACATTAATATGTTGCCACGACGGTGTTTGTTACAACTGTGGCGTAAACAACAGTAGAATTTAGCCTGCTGTTATTAATGTGTTTGGAATAAAAATGAAAATGATGGGACAACCAGTCCAATGAAACGGCGCAGTAAATTCACGCACGCAACTCGTGTCGCTTATTTATTGTACATCGACAAACGTAAAAGATAGTGGTGAACACGCAAACACATAGGCCTACCGTAACATTTATTCTGCTAATATTTTCATGCATTGGTGCTTACTGGTTTGTAGGTTTAGTTTATATATTTAATTTTATCTGGGCGGGCTTAGTATTTAGTTGGGATTGTTGCAGACATAGAAACGTAACCTCTTTACAAAACTGTTTTCCAAACACCTAGCGCAAAGGTACAACGTTGTGATAAACAGACGTGAAGGTAAATAATTAATTGCGTCATAACATCAGTTCATGGTTAAAACGTATAAATTTTGCACATATTTGAAATCAACACACACACCTGGCCTGCGTAACGGTTGCATACGCAGCCACCACACCCGTTCATACGCAACGATCACAACACATTTCACCCTGCCGTGGAAACACATATTTATCACAACATTGTAACTTCCGTAGGATGTTTCAAAAACACGAGTACGAACTTGACGCTTCATTGAGAAACACGCCGTGTCATTGTACGTCGCCCGCCGCCGCCATATTGGGAACGCTTTCCACACCACTTCTGCCAACTTTCTGGATTTATAAGTGTCGTCGCGCAACGAGCTGTGTCGCGCCATCGCATCTAAAATATGTCGTTGCATCTAAATGACATGTAATAGGTACAATAAAATCTCGTTTCAGTTGTAAATTACAATCTCAGACAACATTACTGTTACTGTCATTAGAATGAGATGTGCTGATATTAGAAATAACAAGATGTATACCTTTCCTACACAGGTGGTACGATATTCCCGAGAGAGAGAACGAGAGAACGAGAGACACACGCTCTGCTTCGCTTATTGAACCTTTATTCCGGACGGAAAAGAAACACCAGCTTACACACGGGAATTTGCGCGGATATTTTTAACTGCAGCAATGAAATGTGTTTCCGTCAGTGCTACATAACAACAAATATATCAATTGGCAACGTTCAACTTACAAATAGTATTCTTAAAATGAGGTTAAAAAAATATTGTAACTGTGAATTATTTCTTACCGGCCATTGCCAACACGTCGCTGCTCTCGCTGTTGTTAATTAGTATTTAATACGAAATAACTATTAGAGGTTATATAAGATACTAAGGTAAAGTTTCATTTATTCAATAAAGCAGTACTCTAAATTTAATCACAGTGTTAAATATTTGTGGAATACAAGTTATTGGAAAAACAGGTTGACGTAATACGCCTAGGGTGATTTTTCAAAGGTTCGATTCCAAAAGGCCGAATAAAGCGTGAATGGACTATATGAAGAAAATTATTGAACTGAGTGCGCACGATTTCGTTGCGATGTCCTGGTTTATTTTTATAGACTCGGTTAAGAGTGGGATGGACCCCCACATTTTTTTGTGAAATATTTGTTTGGACGAATACGCGCATCTTGGTAAATAAATGTTCTGCAAATACGTCGCTTTGTCAGAAAGATTTTTAAAAAACAATTATTTATATCCCAATTTTTTTTACTTTTGTCATATTTAGTGTATTCTTGAAGGGGAAAAAAAAAATCGTGAAAATTGTCAACTATCGAATGTTTGAAGCTTGCCTATGCTGTTTCCTTAAGCGCCAAGAGAAAAGTACAAAGATACAGGCGTGGTTTAATCTGTGAACTTTCATCGCGTGTAATGAAACCCTACTGTTATGGATGTAATTTGCACAGTACAGCGTTACACGTAGGAGCGATGAGGCACTAGGCGCGCGTATCGCTCCCTCGCTTCTTGACCTTGTACGCGGGATTCCCACTTTTAAGCTTTGTTTGCACGAGGCGAAGGCATATCCTGGAAGTACAATTTCAGCAGGGCTTCAGAAAAGTTGGAAGTGACAGCGAATAGACTATATAGTCCATTCACGCTTCCTTCGGCCTTTTGGAATCAAACCTTTAAAAAATCACCCCAGGCATAACATGTTAACCTGTTGTGTTCTATCACTTGTATTCCAAAACTATATAACCCTGTGATTAACGTTAAAGTACTATGTTCTTGAATAGATTAATAATCTATTTAGTTTCTTCTATAACTTGTAATATTCATTTCTTATTAAATACGAATTAACAACGAGAGCAGCGACGTGTTGGCAATGGCCGGTAAGAAATAGTCCACAGTTACAATATTTTTTAACCTCGTTTTTATGTATACTATCTGTAAATTAAACGTTGCCAAATTATATATTTGTATTGTTAGGTAGCACTGACGGAAACACATTTCACCGCTGCAGTAAAAAATATCAGCTGAAATTACCGTGCGTATGCTCGCTCTAGTGACACGGTGTTTTTTTCCGTCCGGAAGAAAAGTTTAAGCGTAGCGGATCGTGTGGCTCTCTCTCTCTCTCTCTCTCTCTCTCTCTCTCTCTCTTGTTCTCTCTCTTTTCTCTCTCTCTCTGTCGGGAAGTTCGTACCACCTGTGTGGCAGGAAAAGTATAAATATTGTTATTGCTAATTTCAGCACATTTCATACTAATTACAGCAACAATAACGATGTTTGAAATCGTAATTTACAACTGAAACGAGATTTTATTGTTTAAATACCTATTATATGTTATTTAGATGCGTTGCGATGGCGCGACGCTTACAAACCCAGGAGTTGGCAGACGTGGCGTGGAAAGGAGAATCTAGAATCACGCGCTTGTCCCAACCCGACCCAATAAGGCGGGCAATTATATCCATTACCTTAAGACTGAAAATGATATGGCGACGTTTCAATGACACGGCGTGTTTCTGAACGAAGCGTCAAGTTCGTACTCGTGCTTTTTAAACATCCTAGCAAGTTACAATGTTGTGATAAAAATGTGTTTCCACGGCAGGGTTAAAAGTGTTGTGTTGTGATCGCTGTGTTTGAAAGGCCATAGTGGCTGCGTTCTAATCGTTACGCAGGCCAAGGTGTGTGTGTGTGTGGATTTCGAATATGTACAAAATGTATACGTTTTAACCATGAACTGATGTTATGACGAAGTTACTTATTGAAATTCACGTCGATTTATCACAACGTTGTACCGTTGCGCTAGGTGTTTGAAACATAGTTGTGTAACGAGCTGACGTTTCTGTGGTTGAATGTCTGCCACGAGCCCCTCAAAATACTAAGCCCAACCAGATCAATTTAAATATGTAAACATTAACGGAATAAACGTTGCGGTAGACCTATATGTTTCCATGTTCACCACTATCTTTTACGTTTGTCGATGCTACAAACAATAAATACGCGACACGAGTTGCGTGCTTGAATTTACTGTGTCCCTTCGTTTTAATTTTTATTCCAAATAAGGCCGTCCTTTTAACGAAATAACCCAACACATATTAATAACAACATATTAAATACTCAAGTTGTTTCCGCCACAGTTGTAACAAACACTGTCGTGGGAAAACATGAATGTGTATTATGTGTAACGTGCTATATCGTGTGTAACAAATAGTTATAAAGCTGACCTAAATATTGTTATAGGCCTAAATTGTCAACATTCGTAGGAAATATGGCAGCACTCTTTAACCAACGCATTTGACAGCTATAAAAGTAGACGTCACATGGCAGTGTTTATGTTTACGTGTAGCGGAATGATACGTAATCAGTAACCAAAAGTAGATATTTAGCATGGCTTCAGAAAAGGCCGAAGTTATCGTGAATCAACTATAATAAGTATACGTGAGTGCCGTGAAACAAACTACCCTGTTTAACTTTCCGTATTCACCATCGCGCCCTCGGCCAGGCAAATCAAACCGTCGTATTGAAGGTAAATGCTGTTCACTATAAAGTGAGCGCTTTTGAAATCAACCTTTGAGAAATATCACTGCTCCTACTTGCGTAAATTTTAACAGCTACACTGACTGGCGTGCGCGCAATAAGTTGGTAACGACGCGACGGAGGGAAAGTAGTTCCATAGCTTAACGTTGAATTAAACGTGTCAGGTAAACATTTGTCAAAACTGAAATAATTTATTTTACTATCGGTTTTTTAAATGCATTTATGTATACAAATTATCAGATTTGTAAAATCTTTACTTTACTAATAATTTCTCAGTTTCACTGAACCGGCGCATGAATAAAGTGATTAGGTTAATGGCAATGTTAATTTTACATGTGACGGAAGGACGCGTAATGTTCGTACACATAGATTTACCGTGAATAGCCTATAACTACAGCGCTCAGTCGCGAGCTCTAGACAAGTCTGCAGAGCAGTTCTTTATATCAATTGACTTCTCCCTGTCCCGGCATTCGAAAGCCGCGACATGACCTGGATATTATTTTCGGGAGGCTCACCTCCTAAAGTATGACGTCATCCTGATGACCTTGCTGGCCGACATACAGAGAGTTTCAGGTTCGAATCCCGGATCTTCCATGGGCGCGTGCGCCGTTGTGGGTTGCAAGGTTGACTTAATGGGTAAGACATCGGCCGACTAATTTATTGAATGTATAATTGAAATAAATAAGACAAATCTTTTCCATGTAGCATTCTTATCGTCTCTGTAATACCACTACTCACATAATTGAATTACTTTTGCTACTGACGGCTACTCCGCAATTATAGTACGCCGAGAAAATGCAATCATGTTGTCTGAATTACATTTTTTAAATTTCTCAGATAGTACCTGCATCAATCTGGAGGCGTAGTTCAATTGGCATATATGATTTCGTTACCTTCACCATAAAAGAAGAAAAATAGATGGCACATTGGTGGCCTAAAAATTAGTTTATGCCAATTAAAAAGGTATTTAAATTTTAGACATTTTATTTTTTCGGCCATGTGCAGTAACATTGCAACCCACCATTCACAAAAGAGCGAGTCGGTATCATGATTTACTCTCGCAAAATCCTGCCGCGCATGCAACTGTGATGACATTTACAACTTCATGTCTGCGATAACTTCGTTTTGTAGGAACCTGAAATAAGATAATCCAAATACTTGAAAGGTTTATACGTGACAAGACATTCAAAAATATATTGCTCGCTTGTTTACGAAAGGAAACTCGTGCAGCCTTGGTAACGGAATGTACAGCGTCAGCGTTCCATGGTGACACATTTCAAATATGTGGCAGTATTTCCCTTCCCGCGAGCGTCAGTCACTCTTCCCGACTTCGAAACGACAAAAACATGTTTACCTTGAGAAGAGAGATAAAAATATCCATAGGGCAGGAGTTGTTGTAAGTCCTTCGCAACAAAACACGCCGCGAACTTTTCGTTCTCCAACAACTAACGCAGCTGTCATGTAGAGAACCTGACAAATGTAAAAGTTTAGGGGAAAAAAAAAACTCAGATATCTGAATCGCTCCGAAAAAATTCGGAATGGCGTATTCTGGCAAGGTTTTAGCTGATGACAATAAAATCGTTATCATTTCAGGATATTTGGTTTTCCCGCGGAGGAGGACGACTTGGTCTACACGTTGGTTTTTACTATAGAAGTTACGTCGCCACTCGCGAATAATATCAGCAGACAGCAATAGAAACTGTTTCACGTAACATGGGCTATATTACTATCTGTTAAAGGCTGTTCGCGATAAAGCGAGCACTTTAGAAATGAACCTCAGAAAGAGTTACTGCCCCTACATGCATATACTTTAATGGGCGCACTGAGTGACATTCGCCCAGTAAAGTTGGTAACGATAAATGGGAAATAGTTCCATATGTTAACGTCGAATAAAAAGTGCTAGGTAACCATTTGTGATAACTTCAAATTATTTCTTTCACTTTATGTTTTTTTAATGCATCGAAGTGTAAAAATGAGCAGATTTGTAAAGTATTTACTTTCTTCATAATTAAAAATTTTATTTGACCAACGCATGAATAAAGTGATGAGGTCCATGGCAATATTAATTTTACATAAGGCGGAAGAATACACAACGTGTATACAAGTAGATCTTAAGCAGGGCTTTCAAAAGTGCTCATTTTACAGTGAACAGTCTATATCGCGATATTCTAATTATTACGAAAAACTGACACTGCTAACAAGAAATGAAAGATACTGAAGTATATGAAAACTGAACTGCCAATCAGTTTTATTGTAGAAGTGATGCGGAAGGGAAATGGCATGCATCTTACAAATTGGTTTTTGTAAATGTTCTCAATTTCAGATTGATGCACTTATGAACACGTTTCAAAATAGGGCGGGTTTCATGGCAGACGTCGAGCCAAAATTTGTTTGGGTTTGGGCAGCATCATACGTAGTGCGAGCTGTGAGTCCTTCATTTGTAGGAATATGAGAGGTACGTGATGCCCTCGTGTGTCCTCATAGCCATAGGCTGTTCACGATAAACTGAGCACTTTTGAAACCAACCTTAGAAAAAAGTCACTAATCCTGCCTGCGTATATTTTAACGGACGCGCTGAGTGACATGCGCTCAGTAAAGTTGGTCACGATGGATGGAAAGTGATTCCATGTCTTAACTTCGCATGTTAAGGTGGCCATTTAAGATAACTTAAATTGTTTCTTTCGCGTTCTGTTTTTTAATGCATTGAATTGCGAAAATTAGCACGTTTGTAAAATATTTTCTTTTCTAGTAATTTCACAGCTTCACTTGACCGAAGCTTGGATCAAGGTACGAGGCCAATGGCAATGTTAATTATACATAGAGCGGAAGAATACATAACGTACACAAGTAGATTTTAAGAAGGCTTCTCAAAGAGAGCTTATTTTACCGTGAACTGCATATACAAAACCTTTTCCTCTGTCGTCTCGTCATCAGACTGCTCTCACACGACTAGCTACGTAAGTATATGAACGTGTGATCGTGGAACAGCAGAGCACAAAACTTTTCAACAGCTGCACATTGCTGTATATCGACAACCTTCTGAAGGAGGATTTATCTTCAAATGAACCTCCCTAAATGTTGCAAACTCACCCTGAATCATTCTGATGTTTTTTTTTTCAATCCCGTCAAATTTGCGACAATACAAGTGGTCTGAAATTGTACCCATTCGTTTCGACTTTGGCCATTACTATTGAGCAATTTCAAATTGCCAGCATAAGAAATGCTACGCATACGTAAATAACGAGGGGACTAAAAGTTCATACAAAATCACAAGTCTATAAAAAGAATCGAAGTCCTTTTATTTTGAAGATCAAACTAATTCAGGCAGTTGCGTACACCCGTCCACCTCACGATTTATCGCATTGTCGTATCATAGCGTAGTCTATTCGCGATTCCTTTCCACTTTTCGAATATAACCTTCGAAAAATTACCCGACGTTTGAGGTGTTTGGTTATTTGCTAAATATGTCACGTGCCACAGCTGTGTTATACTTCTGATAACGTACGAGTACCTCATTTTTGTTTAAATAAAATTTAAACTTACATTTCCCCTGTATATCATAATATTTCATTTATAATTAATATGAATATGACAGTGAGAAATCAGGTGTGTTGGCAATGCCTAGTAAGACATAGTACTTATGCAAACTATTATTACACTGCGTGCGCACGAATTCGGTGCGTAGTCCCCTTGTTGTAATTTTATAGATTTGATTAAGCTTTGTTTGCATGTGATGCGGAGGGATATTCCTGAAGTAAAACTTTGACAGAGCTTCAGAAAAGTTGGAAGTAACCGAAAATGAACTGTGCGTGATAGTTTATCTCCAGTTCACTTATGACCGGTATAATATTATAATTTTTATTTTGGGCATGTAAACCAGTAAAATTTGACTGATTTAATTTCTTATTAGTGCATTTTTACTTAAAATCGTTGTAGTGCCACACTTTTCGCAGAATGCACAAGTCCTCGGGGTTGTAAAAAAAAACTGAAAGATGTTTGCTGATATAGCCACAATATTGTCAAAATTATCTAGGTATTAGCTAAGTAGTAGGATCATGTCACTTCTGGCCCACCTCTAGAATGACATGAGAATGTAGCAGATAATGGATTGTTCGGTATATGGACATATCGCTAATCGGCTAGTCATTTAGTAGCTAGTTAAGTAGTGCAATTAATCAAATTAATTAAATAATTCTTTAATTTAAATTAAAAGTTATTGTTGTGTAATTCATTTCTTTGATTTTCATTGTTGTAGAAAGGGTTAATTGTCATGAGGGTCAAATTGGCGGAGAAGGTTCGGTATGGACTCTGTGAGGTCCTAAGGCCGACTGATCAGAGGAACAGGTTGTAATTGTTTATATACAAGTTAATGTTGGTGTAAGAGTGGCATAAGTAAATCTTTGTGGATGGAGCGAGACCATGTTTGTCACTTCTGGCCCACTAGGCGAGTGAGGTGTAGATGGAGCATGACCACATGTGTCACTTCCGGCCCACTAGGCGAGTGATGAGCTGATAATCAATTAATCAATTATGAGCGAGGGCATGCATGTCGCTTCTGGACCACTACAATTTACGTTCAATTAGACAACTGAAATAAGTACGAATCATTAAGAAATTACTTTAATCACGTGATTACAACAGGCAACATTAAATCGAATTAATATAGACACAAGATATTAAAAATTACTTTAATCGTGTGATAACCACAAGACAAATTCATTAAAACGACTTATGCCGAATACGTCGCACACAACAGAACCGAACAAAAATGTATGTGTATATATCATAACAAAATATGAAGAACATTTGGCAATATTTCAAACACCAGAATAAATGACACAAAACAATATTAATCACACCAAACGAATTTCACAAGTACAAAATATGCAAAATTGTTAAGTAAATTGAACACACAAAATCTTACCACAAACTATTTAAATATTAACTCAGGAAAACGATATTTTACACCTGTCCGAGAACGAAATAACTGTCGCACACTAAATTACACACTTATCGCCTACAATGTCAAGATGTCACACTTCACAAATCATTAAAAACACCTAATTTACAATAACAAATACAACTACAAGCCCAGACAAGCTAAAAATTTCCCCTTAATTCAAAGGCCTCTGACACTGATCCACGCAGTTCAAATCTCCAAATGTCATAAAAAAATTTCCCCCTAGCTAAAATCCCCTCCAACACTGACATAACATACATGAAGTCACACGTAGCTCACCCTCATCGGCTCCCAAAACATGCAACAAGAAACATAAACATAAATGATCACCCATATGTCTGTTTTTAAAAACCTGTAAATATAATCATTTCACAAACGTGTCTTGCTAGCTCATACAATCATCACAAAACTCGCCTATTGGGAAAGCCTTCTGCGAAAACCCAACGAATGTACTCTGTTGTATCACACATTAAAAATGCACTACCACGATCCTGTTCTTACATAAGTGTATGCCAGCAGATCGTCTCTGTCACTCCGACTCGCCTATCGTAAGAGTATGGGACATGACTCACTATTCACCACCTTGCATTATCTAGTCAGGCAGACTGATGCTTGACTCTCGGAAAACAAACATTTCTCAGTCTGCCTGCACCAGCTTCTCCACGACGCACACAGTTAAAACAAAATTGCCTCAAGTTCTAACAAGTTGTAAGACCACACATATTGTCTTCTCAACTCAAAATGCTTTAACCCATTGTCGGATAGAACAAACCTCTCATGCGGCCAAGAAAGCAATATATTATTCCATTGTCGGAAGGATCGAAGAAAATTATCGCAAGTTCTTACGATGCTCAAAATCATGCATTTCGCCATTCCACCCCGTCTGCTGTGAAGCTCTGTCGCCAAGGACAAGCCTCTAATGCTGCTAAGAAGACAATATATAATTCTGCTAAATGCTTCGGGCGACGTGAATACATGGCACCGAGATAACGCAGAGCCAGGTGATAGCTAAGACACATGAGGGACAGAGAGAGTTTCGCTCGCTTCTCCGCCTAGCGTGCCAATGTACATACCTGCTCCCCCGACTTTGGCTGCAGACCTCTACTGCACCTGCATGCTTATTCGTCATCCCCTTACTTCACCTTCAACCCACCCACCTCGACCAACACCCCCATGCAGACGCCTCTGCCTGCGCTAAGCACAACCCCAAAAAATTATGGCCACCACTTTCCCTCTCCCCCGCCCCTCCAAGGACTCCACGCCACATCCAGGCATGCCATGTGGACAGCAGCACTTGTATCAGCTGATGCGAATGTCTTTTGTCATTCCCTCCAATGACTCTACAAATCGAGTCTCGAGGACAGACTAGTCGTCTGCTGCATGGCCGAGAAAGCCTCGCCATTCATCTCGTGCGACAGCACTAATCCCAGCTCCTCTACCAACTCACTTTTGCCAGAGAACAAAGAGTAACACCTTCCTAGCCCAGATTCTCATGACTCTGCTTGCTCGAAAAAACACATTTTGCCAATCCATTAATACTATTAATAGAAATAGAAGACATACTTAATGTTGAAGAACCAATCAGTTATGAAAATACAATCACAAATATGGAAATAGATGTATATGAACCATTCCAAGTAGGCCTGTATACGTTTCCATAGGAAATAAGGATTATCATACAAAATGTCGATTTTACACATTACCATCGAAATCAAGGTTGAGGTTTAGAGGAACAATTAAAAATACAGGCAATGCAACTAATCCAGCAACTATAGGAATAGTGAAAAATGGAATACATCATCTAATCGATAGAATTGCATATCTGCTCCATGGTGGTGAAATCGATCAAACACAAGATGTTGGAATTACTTCCACGATAAAGCAATAATTCTCAGGAACTGTAAACAATATTTATACAGGACTAATGGCTTTGTGGAGCAATGCTAATAATTTCACACTACAAATAAACCCAGGCAGAAAATACGAAGTTGTTATAACATTAAATATGGTTTTGGGCTTTGCTGAGGACTATAAACATGTAATATTAAATGCTAAACAAAAATAAATTATTCTGTTTGTTAACACGTATTTGAATGCTATATGCGACACTGCTAATAACAAGGAAGGTTTACCATTTGAATTAAACAGTTTCGAATGGCTAACACCACATATTGAAATTAACACTCATAAATGTGTAAAGTTTTTTAAAGATATCTAAAAAGTGAAGAATCTAAATATTGCATTCAGATTGTGGGATTTGGAGACATTTTCAGCTCTACCGACATCACAAAAAATAGTATGGAATGTGAAATCAAGTTTTTAACTGAGAAACCATGATTTGTCATTATTTGTTTTCAAACAAATTGACAAAACAATTTAAAAGCTGATAGATCAGTATTCGATAAATGTGATATGAAAAATATTAAACTGTATCTAAACAGTCAAGCTTATTCCTATACCAATTTAAATGCAAACTTTGGAAATTGGGAATGTATTATAATAAAATTAGCTCACCGATCCCAGAACCTGAATCATTTAAAACCAGAGGAACTTTATTTGTATTTGATGTCAGCAAACAAGATGGCACAATTACCAATAGCGTAATTGATTCACAAATTGAAATTATTGCAAATATACTAATCCCAGCAAATACACAAACTTATGCATTGCTAATGCATGATAGATTGGTGAGATACAATATAAGAGATAAGCTGGTAAGGTAATGTCTGGAGTCAGTAGACAATGAGACATGGTATTAACAACATGTTTTGTAATGTGCAAGGATTTCAAAGCTCTGAAAAATTTATAATTAAAGCATTAGCTATTACTGACATGGAAGAACACACAATGGTATTCAGCTTCAAACCACTGTTCCACTGTAAATATAAAAGCCCTAAATACAAGAAAACAGATATATGGGTAACCAAACACCACCACAGTTTAACTTGTGCAAGTGGGTGTATGGAGTATGAGAATATTGAATATATTTGCAAGCCATATTAAAATAATTGTAATATATGTGGATGGAGTCGACCAAAAATGCATTTTGCAAAGTGTGTGGAATGGGAAAGTAACATATATTCAAAAAGAATACAATTGCCCACCATTCAAACAATTACTTAAAACATACAGATCTATTTCAATGTTTTTCTCTGCAGAGTAAAACTCTAAATTAATGCTAAAATGGTCATTGATGTCTGACTGGGGTTAAACAGATTATGATGATTCTCCCCCTGAGTCACCAGTGGATATTGTATGAATAATATGGCATTATCTTTGATGAAAGGAATTTAGTACATAAAAGTACTTGGTTTGTACAAGCCAATACTTTGTAAAGATGGATCAAGAAGAACGAGGTCACGTGCTCGTGTATACAGAAATCAAAGTGTAAATAGAATATTACCAAGTTAATTGTATGTTGGAGTATACCTTTTTGAAAATGCTTTGGAAAGTAATAGTTTTCCTGTTTTTTTTCCCACTCAGGTGCAATTTGTGTCTCTGGAAACTCTTGTTTGTTTCATTTTTAAAAAATGTCCATTAGAAGCTGAAAAATTGTAATGATTTAATTTCTAGTCCAGATCTGACAAATTGTTATGTTTACCATAGAATGAATGTATTCACACTTTTACCAGAATGTACAATACTACTGCAAGACAATCAAATGGATAGAAATACTACAAATATTGTCAAAGGTAAGAAATTGTATAAATATGTGTTTTTCTAAACATTTAATGTTTTCAATATGTACTTTGCAGCGAAATAAATGGGTTGAAACTACTTTTTTGTGTTTTAATGATTTTACGAATACGTGTATTGTAATATTTCCATATTTTGGCAACAAAATGTTACATGCATTTAACAATAAAGGTTTGTGGGCGGGATATTGATTAAACATACATTTCAAACGAATAATGTATAGTCCAATTGCTTCCTAGAATTTATAAATACTCGAATTACATGTCATAAACTATTAAAGGTTGAAACCTTTCAGTTCCATTTTATACTTGGAAGAGTATGGACACAAGGGGGCTTTGCTGTGTCGTTTCTGTGGTAAAACATTTACAGCCTTGAGGAACTTACAACGACATGAAAGAACGACTTGTGGAACGAAAAATGCAAGAATGCAGTTTCAGTGTTATTTATGCCAACCATTTTCTAGGAGGGATGCTTTAAAAAGACTTAATACATTTTGCAATACTGCATTACAATATGCTCCACAATCAGTTCAACAGAGTGTACAACTAGCTCCAAATGCTCCACCCACTCTACACATTCTCCACAATACGCTCCACAATCTGCTCCACTTGCTCCATGCCTTGCTCCACATGCTCCATAATCTGCTCCACCTGTCCCACACCTTGCTCCATAACGTGCTCCACAACCTAAGCCATTACCACAATCAGTTCAACAGACTATACTACAATAAAAATTACCTCGTGTACTCACTGTATTTTCTTCAAAATGTCGCAACATTTATACAGGATAGGGAAGTAAATCACTTACCACTTTGCCCCAGCTCAATTATGAAAAATTAACCACAGCTTTTGCAAACAGACTGACTGATGCTAGGATATGTAACGACCAAACAGATATTGATATGGACTTTCAAAGATTTTTTCAAGGTGTAGGAAGCCTATGCTAGAATTAACTTCAACATTGCCCCGACCAATATCTCAGTGTAAATATATCCTGTAAATATATTAAATCCATTACAGCAGAGGAATCCTCTACAAAAACTTTCTACTTTCAAATTCAAGCTCTCCCCATTCAACATTCCACAGATATTGAAAACCTTTATAACTCTGCCATAGTGCCTTACTTAACATCTAGACTTAAAGAATTTAGTGCTTGTGGACTTTACAACTTATAACAAAAATGGATGTGCACATCTCCCAATACCGACAGTTCACCGCTAGTCAGAAGTAATCAAACTTAGTGTCTATAAGAAGATATGTAATCTAATGCTGTTCCATTACTCACTTCACCCTTATCAGCTCTCAAGATCTCTCAAGCTATCAAATTCTCTTGACTTACTCCGACTACACTCTGTATCATAATAAATTCAGCTAAGCCACCTTCAACGAGTGAATCAACCTTCCATCCACCTCAAGAATGTGTGAATCTTCTAATCTAACAATCAGTGAATCACTGGTTCTCTGTGAATAAAACAATTTCACATTTTTGAGAGAATTCTAAGTTTGTCTCCCTGCATCATTAACTAAAATGTTAACACCAGCATTGTCTCCAGAATTGAACTTCGCTACATCAAAGTGTAAAGCTTAAATTAATAAACAATTTCACATTTTTGAGAGAATTCTAAGTTTGTCTCCCTGCATCATTAACTAAAATGTTAACACCAGCATTGTCTCCAGAATTGAACTTCGCTACATCAAAGTGTAAAGCTTAAATTAATAGATAAGATTGCTTGTATATGTAAATAACTATTTCTAGAAGAAATGTGATCTTTTGTATACGTTAATAAATGTTATGCTTGTTTGAAAATGGAATATAATAAATTTTATTTCAAACTGAAACTTTGTTCTATTTAAAACATTATATAATTGAGAGAAATTAGTGAATCATTAAACAATGATAAATTATATTACTTTAGCAATCTATGGTCATAACTTTTACAAAATTCATTCACTCAGTCAAATGACTGACATTACATTTTGTTCAACCAAACAATACTGCTTCGCTGTGAAATCAGTTTAGTTGAATATAACTTATGACAAAATTTGTTAATATTTAACGCAGTAATGAATTGCGTTCACACAGCGAATCATCTTCTGCGTGAGAGAGCTTTTCCCATAGTGCGTGCTGAACCATGACAAAGCAGGACATGCGAGGTGTGAATGTATGGTGCTGAGAAGGAGGGGTTTTCGCATTGAAGCAAGGAAACATTTGAAACGAGACTTGAACGTAGACAGTGTACGAAAGAGACGAGTCAAGGATGAACAGCGGGTATAAATAAGATTCTTTGCCTGCGGCCGTCTCAAACCTCCAGCTAGTCGGCATGCAAAGAGTGGTATTTCAAGCTGAAAGTAGAGCTGGGAAATAAGATTTTTTCTGTGTCCGCTGAAAGCAGTGTTCCATGCTGCTACTTTATTTCCTGCTATGTCGACAAAGTGTCGGCGACAAGGTTTCATCAAGGATGGCATGGGAATCCTTGTGTACAGCAAACACCAAAAGTAACTTTTCCCAAGTTCCCATTCCTGTCCTTCCCGTACATGTGGACCTGGCCTAACAAATATCGTATGCCTTTCTTGATCTAGACTTTGCAATACAAACCAATATACAGAAATGTGTGGAGGGGATGTGTATTTTCAGAGGAGAGTATTATATGGGGAGGGGATGAGTCTCGCTAGTTGGGCGTTTACCTGGGAGTTTGAAAATCCTTATAATCAGGGGGTTTAACCCTTGCACTCTTACACTGTTTATCTTTAGTGTTTTGGAAGTTGTATCTTTTCAAAAATGTCTCAGTGTTGTCGCGAATAATTCGCGGGTTTGTCTACCCAAGCCCTTGAGAGAGAGCATCTGGAATTTGATTGGTCAGAGTTTGATGCTGTTGCGCCATTGGCGTCCATTGATGTCTCCAGTGCCGTCGGCATCTCCAATGCCGCCTCCAGTGAGTGATGATGTTGGATCCAGCAAGAGCGATGATGCCAGCTCCAGCGAGATTGCCGCCACCAACGACATTGGCGCCTCCAGCGACATCGCTGCCTCCAGCGACACTGGCTTCTCTAGGTCCAGTGATGCCACCTCCAATGACATTGGTGCCTCCAGCAATATCGTCGCCCTCAGCGACACTGGATTCTCTAGGTCCAGTGATGCCACCTCCAATGACATTGGTGCCTCCAGCAACATCGTCGCCCTCAGCAACGCTGGCATATTTGTGAATATAGTTTTTAAGTATGTTTTTTTGAATAAATTTTGATGGTAAAAGGGAATAGTGTGACTTGTTATATCATAGTTTGAATTGCTTTTTGTCACAATGATCTTATAATAATTATTGTCTTTTTACATTATGTTTATGTCTGGATTTGAACACTAGCAAAACAAATGAACTCTGAAAAGTAATGGAATGAGGGAGAATCTCGAGAAAATCTTATGAATGAACTCTGAAAGAAAAGGAATGAGGGGGAGTTTAAAAGGCTAGCTGAACTTGAAAAACACACAATGGGTGAACAAGGGGGGGGGGGGGGCAAGGTGGTTGGAAGGGAAAGTGGGAAGGGACAACTTCAGGTAAACGAACTCTTGCCCCGCAGAGCAAGGCTAAGGAATGGCGAGATGCACAAGCTGTAAATTACTTTGTCTAACAAACAAAAAATACTAATTTTAACAAGTTCCAAGGAAATACAAACTTATGACTTTTATTGTAATATAGAAAATAAATTAATTAATATGGCTGTGAATCAACATGTTGGTGTTTGTTGTGGTGAGATATTATTCGTCAAATATGCGCTGAAATAGATGGTATACATAAAGTCTGTATATATTGCAACGAAATGCTGTAACATACTTTTTACATACAATTAAATATAAATATTTTTAAAAATGAAACTGTTTCTAAACAAAACTTTGAGAGAAGTCTCTGAAACAGTTTTACGGTGTAAACTAATGTCAATGTTATAATATGAAATGAGAGAATCTTGAGAAATCCTTTGAGAAATATGTTAAATATCCCGTAAGGGGTAAACTACAACACTGAACACTCTGGCTGTTGGAAAATGTATTTTAAACACCAGTTTACAGTAATTAAAATATTTACTATATAACTGAGACATTTACATATTTCAGTAAACATGTGTATATTTTACAAATGAAATCAATTTTGATGCATTTGTCCTGTGCAAAACTAATATTTGTTACTATAGTTCTCAGAGTGAAATTTTTAGAATTTAGGTTTTACAAATACGAGTTTGAACTGTGTAACTTAGTTTGAAATGTACATGATTCTGTATAGTATTTAGTTACTAAGACAGATTTTTTTTTGTATTATATAAAGCTTATAATGTTTGAAACTATATTTTAATAATATTTGTAATGTAACATTATAAGAATGCTGGTTAAGTTTGTAGCTTTTTAAATATCAACTTGTAGGTTACACTTTATTAAATATGTTAACGGAGTGTTGAAACCAGTTTTTCAATTCCAGAAAAAGTTTTTGGTTTGAATTGTGTTATTAACATTGAATGTTTTCGAGAATAAATTCCCTTTACATTTAACTTGGGCTATGCCATTTGAAAGTTATTCGGTGTCGCAGGCTTGTCTAACAGGCGAGGAGCAAACTCGTCCTACCAACTCATCCAGCTGTCTTGAGATGTGAAATATTGAATCGACTCCTTTGACATTGCCGACAGCGTGGTCGGAGGGGTGATTCTCGCAGTGTAAGGGAGAGTTTAGTTACAAGTGAATAGCCGAGTTGGCTGCAAGGCCTGGAGCATTGAAACCGTCTCGTACACAAAACACTAGTTTTTTTCTCTCGTGTATTTGGATAATTATTAGGTTTTTATTTAATTGAAACTATTTTAATATTATTAATTTATGGGAAATGAGTATGATAGGCGAGTCAGTGCGACAGAGATGATCCGCCGGCATACACTTTTGTACGAACAGGATGGCGGTAGTGCGGTTTTGATGTGTGATATAATGAAGTATGTACATCGGGTTTTTGCAGTAGTCTTTCGCTATAGACGATTGTTGTGATGGTCATATGAGCTAGCAAAAGACATGTTTGTGAAATGATTATACTTATGGGTTTTTAAAAACAGATGTTTGGGTGATTGCTTATGTTTACGTTTCTTGATGCTTGTTTTGGGAGCCGATGAGGGTGAACTATGTGTGACTTCGTGAATGTGTATGTCAGTGTTGGAGGGGATTTTAGCTAGGGGTAAATTTTTTATGACATTTGGAGAGTTGAACTACGTGGATCAGTGTCAGAGGCCTTTGAATAAAGGGGAAATTTTTTAGCTTGTCTGGGCTTGTAGTTGTATTTGTTATTGTAAATTGGGTGTTTTTATTGATGTGTGAAGTGTGACATCCTGACTTTGTGGGCAATAAGTGTGTAATTTTGTGTGCGACAGTTATTTTGTTCCTGAAAAGGTGTAAAATGTTGTTTACCTGTGTTAATATCTAAATAGTTTGTTGTAGGATTTTATGAATTCAATCTACTTCTTAACAATTTTGCATATTTTGTACTTGTGAAATTCGTTTGGTGTGATTAACATTGTTTTGTGTCATTTATTCCAGTGTTTGAAATATTGTCAAATGTTCTTCATATTTTGTTATGATATATATACATAAATTTTTTGTTCGGTTCAGTTGTGTGCGATGTACTCGGCGTAAGTCGTTTTAATGAATTTGTCTTGTGGTTATCACATGATTAAAGTAATTTTTAATATCTTGTGTCTATATTAATTCGATTTAATGTTGCCTGTGGTAATCACATGATTAAAGTAATTTTTTAGTGATTCGTACTTATTTCAGTTGTCTAATTAAACGTAAATTGTAGTGGTCCAGAAGTGACATGCATGCCCTCGCTCATAATCGATTAATCGATTATCAGTTCCTCACTCGCCTAGTAGGCTGGAAGTGACATGCATGGTCTCGCTCCATCCACAAACAAAAATGTTACTTATACCACTCTTACACCAACATTAACTTCTATTTAAACAATTACAACCCATTCCTCTGGTCAGTAGGCTCCAGGACCTCACAGAGTCCACACCGAACCTTCTCCGCCGATTTGACCCTTATGACAATTAACCCTTTCTACAACAATGAAAATCAAAGGAATGTAATATCCAACAATAACTTTTTTAAATTAAAGAATTCTTTAATTAATTTGATTAATTACACTAATTAACTAGCTACTAATCGGCTAGTCGATTAGCAACTTATCGATATATCAAATAATCGGTATATCGAACAATCGTTTATCCACTCCATCATCATGTAATTCTATAGGTAGACCAGAAGTGACATTCCGCCTACTACTTAGCTAAGGGACGTATCTGAAATAAGATATGCCGATTAAAGCCTGTACCTTATTCTCATAATCCCATTTTTTTTCTTTATTTTAGCCAAATTATATTTTAGTAGCAATAGTATTTTCTCTGTACTATCATTTAAATAGTGTGCAATTACACACACTAGTGTGTGTCAGTGTTGTCACTGACCCCCCCCCCCCCGCACCATTCGCAACACACACACACACACACACACCCTCGCGCACACACACACACCTCGCATGTTTTTGCTTGTAAAGGAAGACTTCGGGATAAACCACTATAGTGGATATTCATGGTTAATATCAGCTCTCTCCTCTCCTATCCTCGTCCTCTCCCTATCTTTGTATCTCTTTCATAAAAACATTTTAGAAATGTCCTTCCTGGCCTCCTTTTCTACAAGTTTTTATTTCTTTCCTCATCATACAAGTTTGTCACGTGCGGTTTTCGTTCTACGGGGCAAACTACTTCCTCGCGATTTTTTGTTCATCGGTGGCTTTTCAGAAAGTCGTCCTCGGGAGTTTTTTTTTTCAGTGGCAGTTTTGACGTTCCTGTCACTGTCTACGTCGAGATGGAGGATTGTTCCACCCAACAAACTACGTGTTTGCATTGGGCCGAAAATGTATTTAGTTGCTCCATCAATATATTTTGTTGAGTAAATAAAACTTGAAAAGCAACTTAATAAATTTTGTTCATATATAACAAATGACACTCTTGAATGCACGAAACCTCTGTTTCGGGCCAAAAGAAATTAGTTTGTCACAAAATATTTAGTTGAACCATATATATATATATATATATATATATATATATATATATATATATATATATATATATATATATATATATATATGCGTGTGTGTGTGTGTGTGTGTGTGCGCGCGCGTGCGCGCGCGCCTCCAGTAAAACTGTTTTATTTTCCTACCTCATATTTATTTATTTTAAGATCCACGGAGAGCATACGAGGTGCGACATTTTAGTTTGAACCAACGTGTAAATATATTGTTAATAAATCACAACATAAAAAAAATAATGATAGCCAGAACTGCAAATATTATCAAAACTATTGGAATGAAAACACTGAGATGGTATCACTCAAAAGTAAAGAGAACATTTAGAAATGTAATTTGCTTTCCATGAAAGAAAAAAAACTTTAACTTAAGCCTAGCAAGATAACTCATGTCTTATCCGAAGCTCTTCTTTCTAGCCTTCCTTTGGGCAAAGCAATTGATAATATCCTTGAAGTCCAGATCCCGCAGCATCTGTCCCTCGATATTCAGCAATGCCATGGCCGATAACCTGTCTTCTCCCATGGTCGACCTCAGGTAGTTTTTCACACGCCGTAGAGTAGAGAAAGAGCATTCGCCCGAACAGTTTGTTACTGGAGCACTGAGAATCATTCTGAGTGCTATGTTTACATTGCGATAGACTTCAACAAACCCTTCTTGGTTTAAAAATTTACTTAATTTTGTTAGGTTGACATTTCCCTCGTCAGGTGTTTGTGGCTTCACATGCACTCTAAGGTGCAATGACTCTTCCACAATGGATGCTTCAAAATCACTATTTTAATAAGAGGCCGATTTATGTGCAGCTGAAGAAATCTTTGCTGGTTCATACATGCTGAGATGTCCTAAAAAGCCAAACCTCTCTTGAAGCTCATTGTAACGTGCACTTCGCACTTGCAGTTCTGATCTTAGTGTATCCAGAATTACATTATATGATTATATGTACCAATACGAAAATGATCTGATCCAGTATTAAGAGTTATTTCTCCAGCCCTAGTCTCATTAGGACTCAGAGTGCTCTTTCTTTTCCTTCCCTCGTCAAATTTGTAAATTTCTATTCCGTTCAACGTCTACGCAAGGCATTCATAGTTGTTGAACATTTCTGTTTCTCTTAAATTTGTTATGAAGTCAGACAGCGAATTGTACATTTTTACAACTTGCCCTAAATCTATGTTTACTGACTGCAGCTTGACACTAACAGCATTAAACCTACGAAGGATTGCAGTCCAGAAGACTACCATAAATGCAGTTTGTAGTATATTTAATTTTTGTCTCGATGAAGATGCCTCATTCCTCGTTTGGGGTTTTTCTGTAATATAATTTTCTAAAGTCTTCAAGGTCTCAAATAGTCCACACCAATTGCTCTCTAGTGCATAGCATGTATCATTTCGAGTAGACCAACGAGTCTTCGACAGACTTTGTAGTGTCCGTCCTCCTTCTCCTTTGCAGTTTCGAGCTAGGAATGCCCAGCGGTATGTGGAAGCTGAGGAAAAATTGTACAGTTCTTGTAAGAGTCCAAAAAACGATACTGCTACAGTGCAAAATTCCACAGCACATGAACCCACAAGATTAAGAGAGTGTGCTGCACATGGCACATAGTCATCAAAGGGACAAAATTCCTTCAACCTTGCTTGTACACCTGTGTATGCTCCAGACATATTCGAGGCATTGTCATATGACTGGCGCCTACAGTTTTTTTATGTCCAACTCATATTTGCTCAATAGTAAAAACAGCATTGGCAATTTCTTCCGACTTGTGTCCTTCATTTGATAAAAAAACAAATGAACCGTTCAACTGGCTCCCCAATGCCATCCTTCTTAACATAGCGTATAATAAATGTTAGTTGATCAGTGTGTGAAATATCTGGAGTGGAATCGACACTTATACCAATGTATTTAGCTCTTTCACTTCCTTCCCTATTTCACCCCTTACTTTTTCAGCCATCAAAATAATAATTTCTTCATAAATGGTCTTGGAAAGTAAAGATGTATGTTCCGAACCTCTGTCGCTATATTTTCTTAGATGTTCTGCCATGAATGGATCAAACTTTGTAAGAAACTCTAGCGACCCTAGAAAATGACCATTGCTTTTACTGCCTATGTGTTCATCAATACCACGAAACGGTAACCCTCTAATAGCCAAATACTCTACTGCTGCGATGATACGTTTCAAAACATTTTTCCAGTAGTTGCATTCTTGCTCAATGCTGAGCTGAATTTTCATGGTCTTGTGCCATTTTAGAAGCATTTTTTCCGTCATTAAACCATGAAGTAAACGTACCATTTTCCCCACCAAATAGCTAGCAAGCCGCACAAAAAAAATCATCCCTTTGATGGCGACTCTACAAGCCAATAACTAACTTGTCCCCCCATTATGCAGTTTCCGAGAAAAAAAATATGCCTAGAAACACACCTTTCTATATCAGGGTACTTACATTTTGAAGCACTGAAGTCTGCATCTAAGTTTTGTTCGATTCCATGAACAGCTACATAGTCTCGTAGCTCCTCATTAATTTCCCACTGGGCTGGATCTGTACTGGGTTCAAAAACAAGCTTTTTAGGATTGCTAGTTTCATATGGTTCCATCAAATTCGTACAGGTCACTTCAGCATGTATATGTAGATGGATACTGCCACTGTTCAGTGAATTATTGGTACTTGATGATTTGATGATGGGATTCGTTGTTCTTGAGCAGAAAATAATTTTTCTGGGAATGACGAAACTCATGCATCGGTAGCCTCTAAGTCATCACTACCAAAGGAAGGACGATTTATAGAAGCACTGCCGCTGTTGGTAGCATTATCACTTACCGCCATGACGTCAGCGTCATCATCGTCCTGTCGGTTATCACTGTTACATACAAAAAAAAAAAGAAGAAATCTTAGGGACCTGCTTTAAAAGAGCACCACTCCTTTCTTCTTTAAGATTTTCTAATTTTTTGTATAGAGCACCACTGAGTACTCATTTTGTTCACGATTCACAGGCAGGTAAATTCGCAACACTTAAGCACGCGGATGCACACGTACCTATTTTACACTTATAAGCTCGGACATGTTCATAGTTTGACCGAACATAAATAAACAACATTGGTACGAAACGCGAGTATGGCGTGGCCCGCGCCGCGCCGCGCCGCCCGCTTCACATCAGCCCGACAACTAGTGCCAACTGGCAACTATACCATTTCAAAAACAGAGAACAATGGTATTGAATCATACTGCCCTTGTCGCCGTGGTCAATCATCTCACCGCGAGGGCGGTGAAGGTTCGAATTCTCTGCCCCACCCCCCGGAACAATCATTGTGACGAAACTGCGGCAGAAACGGGCGGGACTGGAGTTTTGTGAAATTAAATACAAAGGATAATTTATCAAGCGAATTCCTGTGTGAACATAAAGGTTGAAAATGGAACCAATGTGTATCGAATATGCGCTGTGTGCAGTTTATTATCTAGAGAGTATCGTGTAAGCGAAGATTATCAACAAAACGCGTTCGCGCCTCTGATAACGAAGTGACGCAGCTGTCTTCAGCATCAATGATGACAATTTAATGCAGACGTGTCTAGGCCCGGGCCTAGTCGGCCTAATGGGAAATCCGGCCCTGCATATATAATTGTTTGGCGATTCATTTGATTGCCTTCGTTCGAAAATACAGCTCGAGAATTTGTTTGCAATCATTGCGACAGCAGAAAAGCAGAAATGTTTATTGGTATATTTATAGTTGCTTAGTAAAGATATAACAATTCTAATGAAAACCGTTCAACAGGAAAATAAAAAGGTAAAATATGCGAAACTTGAAACATGCATGTACGCACGTTGTCCAATAATTAAAATGTATGAATTTAAAAAATAGTAAATTTTGTTAGTAGTCTCTTTCGCCTAGGTTGCTAGGGCGCTACGCGCTGGTGTAGACGATCTATGTTCAAATCACAGTCGGCTTCAATGTTTTTTAAATATTAACTGAAACTCTTTCATGTACGTAGAACCAAACAAATCTTTGGTTGCAGCAAGTACATTCACGGGGAAAAAAATTCGTGGAAATGGTCAAACATCGCATTTTTTAACCTTGCCTATGCAGTTTCCTTAAGCGGCAATAGAAAAGTATAAACATGTGAACGTAGTTTAATCTGTGGGATTTCATTGCATGTAATGAAATTCCACTGTTCCAGATCTGATTAGCACTGTACAGGACCACGGCGGAAACGCTGCACGCCTTGCGCGTAGGGGCGATAAGGCACTAGGCGTGCTTGTTCTTGTCGTCCGTATCGCCCCCTCGCTTCTCGGCCTCGGACGCGCAGGTTCACATTCCTCTTCGACGGAAAACCTTGCCTTCACTTAATTTACCCTATCACAGATTACTGCGACGTTGTTTACAGCTAACTTGCAAATTGGCGGCAAAACAATAGCGCCTTCAAAATCTACGCGTATGTTACATATTCAATTTGGAATCTCGAGACCGCCTAAGCTCTTATTACAAAAAAACTCAGCTGGCTCGATATAGAAGAAAGACGTGTTATACTTAACAATACTTATTTTAAAAAAGACGCTAATGTACGGGAGTCCTAAATATCTTGCTGATAGATTTCAACCTCGTAATGTGAATCACAATCACCACCCCAATGAGAACCCCAGGTCCAAAGTCAAGAAGCGAAGGTCCTCGTCGCTCCTACGCGCAAGGCGTGCAGTGTTTCCGTCGTAACGCTGTACTGTGCAAATTAAATCTGTAACATATGGGTTTTATTACACGCGATTAAAGACCTCGGCTTAAACTACGTCCGTATCTTTGTACTTTTCTCTCGCCGCTTAAGGAAACTGCATAGGCAAGCTTCAAAAATGCGGTATTTGACCATTTTCACGGATGTTTTCTTCTTCTTCAAGACTACACGTAATATGACAAAAGAAAAAAATAGGTGCTTAGATAGTTGTTTTTTTTTTTAGATTTTTTTTGACAAAAAGTCGTATTTGCAGAATATTTATTTACCATGATACGCGTATTCGCGCATACAACTATTTCACAAAAATTGCGGGGGTCCATCCCACTCTTAATTTCTACTCGTGGTTACCCATTGAAGAAATAAAATTATTTTCCCAATCTTTTTCTGTGTCTGGTGCTCGGTTTTGAAATGATATGCCCAATGATCTGAAAAAGCGTTATAACTTTGAGAAGTTTTAAACGTTATTTAATAATTTATTTGATGCAGTAGAAACATGGAGCTATATCTGTTATAATTTCCGTTTGTAATGTCTTTAAGAATGCATTGTTAGCTAAAGTCTCTGTATAGATATGTGTACTTTGATTATTTTGAAATTTAACCGATATTTATGAGTTTGGCATACTTAGATATCATGCTACTCATTTACTTTTACTTTTTATCGTGGTTGTATGCTTAATTCTGTATCACAGTGTTTATGCAATTCATAATTCTAGAATTCTGACAGAAATTTGCTAAACTAATTGTTATATTGAAACGTTTAGTATTATTTATTTTTGTTCAGCTCTGTGTATTATTTTTTAATGTAATTTATACTTTTTGTAATAATTATATATATGCAGTATATGTATATAAATCCTGTAAGCACGTGGTTAAGCGTTAGAGGAGGCGAAATCCTTCTTTTTTGTTAAATAGACATTTTAGATGTATTTTATCTATAAACCATAATATTTCCTTTATAATTGATATGAATAAAAACAGCGAGAATATAGATGTGTTGGTAATATATAGTAATAAATGGTTTTTATGCAAAATATTATTACACTGAGTGTGTCCGAATGCGGTGCGCTGTCCTTTTGGTGAAATTTTCTGTACTCGGGTCAATTTTGTTTGCTTGAGGCGGAGGAATATCCTAGAAGTATAACTTGAACAATTTTTGTTTTGCATGTAATCCGCTTGTACGTGTTCTCTAAAAGCTGTCTGAACGTCCTCAAAAAGCTGCTGCATCGATACTAAAAAGCGATGCGATGCAGGAGGGAGAAAGAGTGTGTGTTTCGTATATTTCGCGAAGTTACGCATGTGTTTGTTGAGGAACACACTCGTAACTTTATTTTTTTTTCCCCACGGTAATATTTTGCCGATCGCTGGCGATGATGTCGTTATCGCGCACGGAGCCACGATCAGCGCAGTCAAGACGAATTACGCTCGAGGAGTGATGCCTCTCGCGATGGCTCTTGTCAACGAGTAAACAAAGACGTCTGACGTCATCTCAAGCGTGCATCACAAGCGAGGAGTGAGTAAAAGGAGGCGCGAAGCGTGTCAACATAATCTTTATTCGACTGTGCGGAGTATAAAGACATGTCTCGAACTTTGTTTCACGGGCCATTGCTCGACATCATGGTAACTTTTTTTTTGTCAAGAAGAGCCTTGCTAACGAGGGGTTTTAACTTAATACACGTGGTGGTGCGAAGGCGCTTATATGATTCTACATTTCTTGCTATTATTTTTTAACAACTTCAGTGAAGGCTGATTCTATCATGCTTCGTTACACTGTCTTTGTGTACTATGATGTTCTTAACCCTTTGAGGAGTATGCACGTGCATATTCGGGATTCTTTATGTGGAAATATCTTTGCTTTTGTAGACAAAGCTCAGACCTTTATAGTTTTACTATTTCGATAGACTTGATCGGAATCTAAGTAAAAAATGACAGCTCGTTAACATTTCAGTTTGTTAGACTGAAATAGTTCTTTTTAATCATTTTCAAACGAACACGATGGATTGTAAAACTTGCTACTTCTATCGTGATACATTAATTGGTACACAGCCAACGTGTGACTTCATTGGTCGACAGCCAGTCAATTATAAACGTAGCAGAGTACAGTAGGCGTTTCCGGCGTAGCCAGGACCAATGTGACAATGGTAAGTGGAAATACAGAGACCAACCAAAATTATATTACTGTAGTGTAGAATATAGGCAGCTCACTTCAAACTTGTCCTCAGTGCTAGTAAATTTGTGCCGTCCTCAAAGGGTTCATGGTGACGTCAGCAATGCGTGCGGACGATGGTGGTGCACCGACATTTGCTTGTAATGGGGCAGGAAATTCTGTACGTGTTTACTTGCCTGTGTTGACAAACAATCCGCTTCCCCCCCCCCCCCCCCCCCCATCACTCATCTCACCAACACACGGTTATCCGTCCAGGTCCGAACCAATTATCTTCCTAGTGGGTTCGGATACGTTGTTTGTCCGAACCATCTGCATCGAGGGCCATGCAGAACAAAGGTATAGGCTGGATGTATCACATCTCTTACAGCACTGTGTGCTCCAGTGGTGGTTTGCTGGACTCATTGTTCCCTGCATTGTTCTACAATTTCACCCTTATGACGAGACATTTTAAATGCGAATTGCCTCGTTTTCAATGCTTATTCCTCAAATGACCCTAGACTTTGATAGGGTTTCTAAGTAATTCAAGCAGGAAACATTTGTCCAGCTAGTATATTTGTATTTTTTACATAAATTATGTGTTTCTAGCGCGCAAATATTCTTGACACGAATGGCTGAGAGGGTTAGCTCAATATTTTATGTCCTGAATTTTTATAGACGAACGGATTATTCATATCGCTCATGGTAGAGTTTTGTGGTCTAGGCAATGTTCCATGTCACTTCCAAGGTTCCTGAGGGAAGACTAATATTGGAGTGGTCAGTGGTTTATCATTGCCATCCGCAGCATGGGCTGAGATAAACCTACCAATCATCTGAAAAATTCTAGATTTTGATCCAAGAATCGAACCCGGCTCCCCACGGTGATGGGCAACACTGTTGCCCAGTACACCACAAAGACACCCCTCCTCGCCCCCCCCCCCCTGTTCAAACCAAATTCTAACTGTTTATTTGTTTATAGCAACGTCTTAAACATTTATTTTGTTTGTAAATGGGTGTTGGGAAACTGTAACTAATATATACGAAGTTATAGTTAGTAAATCCTAATAAATAATTTTACCCTGTGTATGTCACCGTACTGTCATCACGTACGAATATTAGGTCAACTATGGTTCTGGAGTGTGTTGTTACCCTGGTTGGGAAGGTTATCATTTGTTTAAGACCGTACACTGTTAGCATCCGATTAAAATATTTTACGTCCGCGGCTGTATTGTTCAGTAAATTTATATTGAAGTCTCCCAAGCAGATAATATTTCCGTGAGATAGTAACACGTTTTCTACGCGATACGTAAAGACTCGGAACAATTTTACGTACCACACTGGGAGAAAGTCGAACAAAACATTTATTTGTATAGGGCCAGATATATATTTTGTTGCCCTAACAAAATATATTGTTGAGACAACCAAATTTGAAAAGCAACAAAATTATTTTTGTTCGTCTAACAAAATATATGTTTGAATAAATCTCTGTGTTGGGCCAACAAATTTTAGACTGTCAACTAAATATTTTGTTTAATCAACTGTGTATATTTGTTTGGCTACTCATTTGACTGCCCTCGTTCGAAAATACAGCTCGAGTTTTTTGTATTTTTTTTTGGTGACAACTGGGATAGTAACAGTGTTTGTTAGTGCATCTATTGATGCTTAACAATCGCATAAACACATTAATAAAACAATGCAAACAAGAAACTGACAAGTAAAGCTGCAAAACTTGAAATATTTGTTTGCACACCTAGCCCAATATTTGCAATATATCTACTTGAAAACTTTCATGCGTCATCTGCTGTCACATTAGTTGATGTTACTAAGGCGTTCTGTTCGGACGCAGGTGATCTAGGGTCGAACTGGTAGATTATTTTGTATCCGCCCAAACTTTTTAATGTACGTATAGCCAAACGAGAACAACTAATTAATTTGGTTTCAGCGAACAAAATATTTCATTGCCCCCCATACAAACAAACAATTTGGTGATATCAAATATATCTTGTTTGATTCAACAAAACCTTTTCTCAGCGGATGTTACGTAATTCGCTGCTGACTTAACTGCAAGGTTCCATGCCAGTGTTAATTGTGGCCTTTATGCAGTTATGGGGCAAGTGATTTATTTTCAAATGTTGTGTTTCAAAGTGTTTACTTTGTCGTGAACAGCGCATACAACACACAGTCGAAGAAATGTGATTCAACACAAAGCGACGTGGACGATGTAATTGTTTATTGTAGATATGATACCGCGAAGCATCCTCACAACTTTTCCAGACGAAGTGAAACGTAGTGTATTTGTATAAACATATATACGAACTATAAATAGTGCATTCTGAAACATAACAACACGATCAATGCCATCTCTTAAATTGTAAGTAAGACTACCATATTGCTGTAAACATGGTGATCGTGGTTTCATATTGCTAGAATAGATCAAGAGTCGAGTGGAGAGATTTGGGCGGCTTAACAACGACGTCTTGCGAGCCGATGAGGGTGAAACGAGGTGAGAATGGAGTAGTGTCGGTATGTAAGGGGGGGGGGGGGAGGGAGATCCCCCGAGAATACCCGCCGACCAGCGGCATCGTCTGGCACGATTCCCACCTGCGAAAATCCGGGAGTGACCCTGCTGGGCATTGAACCCGGTTCGCCTTTTTTGGGAGCCCAGCAGTCTAACCGTTCATCCACCACGGCCCCAAGAAAATATCAGCCGCGGAACTCTGATATGTTACAGTTGGTGAGTTCATTGAGATATGGAAGGGTTTTATTGGAAAGGAATAGATATTGCATTGAATACATACGGGTTTTGGTGTACTGGTCAATGCCCACATTTGAAGTCTCAACTGGCGAACAGATTGGTCTAATTTAGTTGTCGATAACCCATTATCAGTGTGTGCTGATGGAACCTTATCTATTTGTTGATACTTATAAAGGATATCATAAGTACTGGATTGGCTCTGTTTGTTCTATTCTAGTTCCTGCTTGATTTACTCTCCCCCCCCCCTCAATAAAATACCTCTCTACCGTGAGTAGCCAGTTTTTTGCACGAGGGGTTATACATGGCAGTAAAAGCGAAGTCATAAATCGCGCGTAAATGGATGGTATCGGTAACGAGAATTATCCCCTAAGGTCTACTCTTAGGAAGGCTCTCATTATCTTTATGGCCGCCAGTATAAATCACAAATAACCTTGACGGAGTTATTACAAATCAAGTATCGACTGGGGTAACTCACAACTGTTAGTCGCCTTGCGACCGAAAGCTTGGACTTTTTTTAAATTCGGATATAGTATATTCGAATTGCGGACAGAATTTTTTTTAAAGAGAAAAACTATGTAGCTTATTATTTTTCGTCGGTATATTTTACGTGAATGGCAATACCATGAATTAATTTTGTACTTTGAAAACGTAAGTATTATACTTAAAAAAAATTTTACGCGTACGGTATGTCGAACTACAAAACATGTGTATGTTACTATCGACAATAGTTTATTTTCGCTTTCCTGGGTATTCATTATTGAAACACGCCTTTTGCTTTCTGTGCTCCAACATTGTCAGTGATTTTTAATTGTCATTTGATATTTTAAAATTTATATAACCATAAGTGATAAAACATTTATGTGAAAGATTAAACACAGCCTGTTTGAATGAAATGTCAAAATTCTGCCACACACACATATGCATAATATGTATATAAGAATATTAATGGTACACAAACAGTTTGTTCTGGGTCACACAAAACCACATTCCGTGGAAATAAAATCTGAAACGCCAATGCCTTATTAGTGCAAACATCTAGGTAGCAGGATTCCGACGAGTACAGAAAAAAAAACAGCGTGTTTGTGTACAGTAAATATGGGTTGTTCATTACGGTGAAATAAAACGCTGCCATCAATTATAGTTCTGTTGTCAGAACCAGCATCACCGTTCTTCCGCATTCTTTGTTCTGGGAATCGCTGTATGCCGTGAGAAGTAGCTGATAGGTCGCAAGTCGCATTTTTTTTGCTCCCCCTTAATGGTTTCGCCTGGCTAAAGGTGTTTTGTATTCGCGAGGAATGAAATCACGGGTCGGCTACGGGCGACTCCGGCGTGCTCATCATATGCCTCGTTGCCTCTGCGCGCAATGGACAGAACTGGCGTGCAGTCTTTCTACACCGGCAGCTCGCCTCGCGGCATCATCGGCAGTGATCCTATCATTGTGAGGTGTAGACATAAGAAATAAATGCGCTGCTTTGTAGCTTTCTAGGCTATGAAAAAAAAAAAAAAAAAAACGATGCCGGTTTCACACTCGTGGACACATGACACGCGAAGAAGCGCAGTTACAATGCTTGGTGATATGGGATTCGCAGTTAACGTAATCATGGACTGTGTATCGCCAGCAGATTTAAGTTAAAGTAACTTTCGTATTAAGGGGGAGTGTTAGATATTTGCCAATGTCTAGTTATGCGAATTTATGTTTATATTATTACAGGTAAGGTAAAAGTATTTCATGCAAACATAATTTAAAAAATTATAAACCATAACATTTTTGAATATTGAAGAAAGAAATGTGTTTTTTTTTTTTAGTTTTTTTTAAACATATAAAAAGCTTTGTAAACAACACCGCTCTTTATTCTTTAACGAAACAAATGTCATAGGTTCATATGAGATATAAACTCTGCCAAGACATAAACATTTTACTTGTAGGAATTTGTGACGGTCACATAAATAATTATAATAATTGCTGTATGTGGCAACTTTCAACCTGCCAAAGACTGCATTATTAGCTAGCTAGAAACAAACAACAACAAAGTAAAATATTTCAACTCTCCAGAAAAATGCACTACAGAACATCAGAGAAACCTCCGTATATTGGGATGTATTTCTTTTAAAATTGTATTCTTAAGCAGGCGTCACAGTAAAATTTTCAGAGTTATTCAAGTAGAGGAGGATTTCTGAGACATTACACTATTTTAAAAGCACTAGCATTTTCTGTTGTTCCTTGCCTGCGTCCATGGTTTTTACTGACAGTAGTTCGTTTATACTTATGCTGAAAATACGCTTTATCTTGTTTTTAGTTACAGCTAGGGACCGGACAGTTTTGCGAATTTATTTTAGGACAGGCTAGACTTCAAACATCTGTACGTTTCTGCTATGTTTGCAATTGGATCAGAGTTTATTAGACACGCCCAGGGTGAACTCTGGGCCAATGACAGACCTGCAAGAACGCAAGTACCGAATCCCGCGTGCCACCTGGTCCGAGGTAAAGCTGCGGCTACACACTGGGCAACAGCCAATGAACAGACAGCCGAGGCTCGGAATTACGTGCCGCCAAGGCGAGCCGGGTTCGATTCCCGGGGGGGGGGGACGCTCTTGGATTTTCGCAGGTGGGGATCGTGCCGGACAATGCTGCTGATTGGCAGGTTTCATCGGGGATCTCCAGTTTCCTCCACTCTTTCAGTCCGGCGCTGCTCCTTATCAACCTCGCTTCAGCCTCATCGGTTCTTAAGACCTCGATGTTAAAAGAGTAGGATTGAACCCCCCCCCCCCCCCCCTTTTTATCAGGCGTTTTTTTTTTTGTGAAATAGTTGTTTGAGCGAATACGCGTATCTCGGTAAATACACGTTCTGCTAATACGACTTCGTGGCAAAAAAAAATATCTATGCCCCTATTTTTGTACTTTTTTCATGTTAAGTGTATTCTTGGGAGAAAAAAAAATCGTGAAAATGGTCTAATTTCGCACTTTTAAAAATTGTCTATGCAGTTTCCTTAAGCGGCAAGCTTATAAATATACGGGCATAGTTTACTCTGTGGGCTTTCATCGCGTGTAATAAAACCCCGCTCTTACAGATCTAATCTGCACAGTACAGCGTTAAGTCGGAAACACTGCACGCCGTGCGCGTAGGAGCGATGAGGCACCAGACGTGCATGTTAGTGTCGCCCGTATCGCTCCCTCGCTTCTTGACCTTTTGTCGGCGAGGGGGGGGGGGGAAGGGAGATGGCCTACCCCACTCTTAAGAGCCGCCCACATTTCACTCACTCACTCGGAAATACCAAAGGACAACAGAGTCTAGCCTACAGGTCGTTCGAAACGCGAAATTTTCTTCTCCGTGGTTATAGCTATAGCTATCTAAAATTCGGGTGGAGATACGCTATCGCTGATGCTTTAAGGTTCCTGTTCAGTGCCTTATTTATCTTACTGAGACATACTAATGACGTGACTTACTACCGCGTATTAACAAGACTTATATATATATATATATATATATATATATATATATATATATATATATATATATATATATATATATATATATCAGTAGCACACATCTTGTATCGAATGGGAAGACTTTGCAGGCTGTTTCCGTCACTCAAACTGCGCAATAAATTGTCGCTGGCGCGCCTTTATGGGCTCCGTTCTCCAGTACGTGTGGACGATAAACCCGCTCTGCGCCACTGAGCACCGACCCGTATACTGCACCCGAACAAACACGAACGACTACCGAGAATCACTACAGCAGGGACTTGGAACTCGGGCCGAAAGCACACGTCATTAAGGCTGTTGCCTGGTTTGAAAGCAGTGAGAAATCGGTACAGGGATGTTCACGATAAAGTGAGCACTTTAGAAATCAACCTTGGAAAAAAGTCACTGCCCCTGCCTGCATATATTTTAACGGGTGCACCGAGTGACATGTGCCCAGTAAAATTGGTTACGATGACTGGAAAGTAGTTCAATAAACGTTTAATAAAAAGTGTTAGGTAACGATTTGTATTAATTTTAATTATTTATTTCGCTTTATGTTTTTTTAATGCATCGAAGTGCAAAATTAAATATTTTTTTGTAATATAATTACTTTCATAATATTTTACATTTTCTCTTGACCGACGCATGAAAAAAGTGTAATGTCTCAGAAATCCTCCTCTACTTGAATAACTCTGAAAATTTTACTGTGACGCACATACTGCACTACAGAACATCAGAGAAACCTCCGTATATTGGGATGTATTTCTTTTAAAATGGTATTCTTAGGCAGGCGTCACAGCAATTTACATCATGTAAAAGATACAGAACGTGTATACAAGTAGATTTTAAGCAGGGCTTTGAAAAGTGCTCATTTTACCGTGAACAGCCTATGAAGACTGTGGCGCCACATCCAGTGACGACACTGGGCCACCTACAATGACGTCACCATTGCACATAGCAAGGTACGGCCGATCTTGTTACTTTGTGACCAATAGTTTGATGTTTAGGCCTATGTGCGAGCATCAAGTGCCGAGAGCAACAGAAACATCCTGCAGAACCTCTCTTCTCGTAAGGGGGCCCGCGGTGACCTAGCGGTTAGACTGCTCGCCTTCCACCAAGGAGAACCGGGTTCAATCCCCGGCCGGCAAGTGGGGATCGTACCGGACGATACCACTAGCCGGCGGGTTTTCTCGGGGATCTCCCGTTCCCCCCTCGCCCTTTCTTTCCGGCGGCGCTGCTCCATTCTCACCTCAGCTCACCCTCATCGGCTCTTAAGGCCTCGTTATTAAGAGCCGTCCAAAAATCTCAACTCTCAACAACTCACAACCTCTCTCATAGAAAGATTGCTTTTTATCAGCTTTCGTCTCCCGGAGGGCTCAAGAATCATTTGGCAGTATCATCTAAAAACACTTTAGATTCGGTATTTAGAATGCCAGTATTATAAAGCATCGTCAATATAACAATGATCCGGTTTTTGTCACTGTGGATCGGAGAGCCTTAATTTTTGCATGCGGTAAATGTGGCGGACGTTGCGATGGCGGTCACGATGTTCCCGAGTACCGCTCCTGCCGTCTTCCCCACTAATTACTTCCTTCGTCTCTCCTTTTTTTGTATTCTTTTTACGTCAAGGATGACGGTAGCCTACGGATACCATCCAGAAATACCGGTTTATTTGGTGGGTATTACCACTGGAAAAAAAAAAAAAAAAGTAGAAGGAACGAAACTGTTTGAGATTTTTACTCAGTGTTTTCGGATCTAGTTTCATCGTTGAACGTAAGGTAGCGCTAATATCGCTTCCGATCGGCCGTGGCGACGTTATGCGGCGAGCTAGGTAACGTAAGCTGGCCAATCAGGGTCACCAAGTTTTTTTCGGAATTGCCATAAAGGAGACTTCCGACAGCTCGATATACATCTAATCCAAATGAAATGATCGATGTCAAGCAAAAAATGTTCTGTAATGTGAAATATACAACAACAAAGTATTTGTTACAACTATATCCATAGTTCACTGTAACGGAGGACATCGACACATTGGGAGAAAATACGGTTAAACGCTTCCGCGAACGCACTTGTTCACGAGTGCCACGCTGTCGGCGTTAAAATTAAAACTATCTGTGGCACTGGGCTAGATCATCAGAGAGTGATCGTGTCTGCAATGCTGGGGTCGCAATGCCCAGATAAACCCTACACGACAGTCCCGACGAAGTCTGAGTAGCAGCCAATGAAAAACAAAATGTCACTGACGTCAATCCGACAAAAGTAGGTTCTATTTATACTTCCCGTCGTGTCGGGCTCGTCGGGGCGCGCAAGGAATGAAAATACGACATTGCAATCAAAATTCCGTGTGTATTTCCTTACTGTAGTATGTAATAAACTACTGTAGTATGTAATAATCTACTGCAGTATTATATATAATACACAACTGTAATATATAACAAGCTAACTTGGCGTTAAAATAAAGTTCCGGTTTGTTTTTAAATATTTTACTATCCAGTGTACTCAAGTATTGTTGAAAGCAGAATAATCATTCACTTTATTGTGAGTTTTATGGTTGAAGTAAATCGCTGGCTCTGGAGCACTGTACCCGACTGTACATTGTGAAGAACTTACAAAAAAAGTAGTGCAGACACCATAAAAATTGTCAAAAAAGTGCGATTTATGCTGTACATGAAAGAAGATTATGTATATTTTGCACCATTATAAAATATTTTACTAAAACATGGGCCTACTTTTTAAATTTGAAAAAAATTAATCGATTAAGATAGTCAGCATTTTAAACAAAATTCAAGCGCATTTCGATTCTGGATGCTTCAGAAAGCGGGATTCGCAAGCAAATCTTTGTCATGGAATAACGTCATACTTTTTACTATGATTGTAAATAATTTTTATTGTTATTTTCTTGTGCGTCCATTCGCCGCAAACATTTACGGCTGAAACTGACGCAAACAAAGTTAATTATAAAATTGATATGATACGTTATTACTGTGATTTTATTACACATGATCGCAGTAAATATCATGACGAAGTTTCTTGAAGAAGATTTTCTTGTATATTCTGCTGTCCGAAGCATCCAAAACGGAAATGCGCTTAAATTGTGTTAATAATCCGTACTCTATCAATCGACTAGATTTTTACATTCAAAAAGTATATTTTTAGTAAAATATTTTATAATGTTGCAGAATATATAGATTCTCCTTTTATATACAGCATAAATCACATTTTCCTGACAATTTTTGTGACGTCTGTAATACTTTTTTATGAGTTCTTCACATTGTATAGTCGGGTGCTCTATAGGTAGTTTCTTTGCTTCAACCTTAAGATGTAAATATTGGGTATTATACAGACAATGTGCATTTTTTGGATTTTACAACTGCCAACGACCACACTTGTAGGGGTAGATTTTGTAGAGGTAATGTGAACACAATAAAATATAATATGAAATTCCGTCGAGCTCTGACGTCATGTCGGGTTGTCGTGTCGCGTTTGTCAGTCTATTGTGACCCCAGCTTAACCGCCGAAGTGGTAAATTACTGGCACTGTATTTAATGATATTTGGTTTAATTTCTAAAAAGTCTGAGATAAGCGACATCGTGTAACGTCCCGTCCTATGTCCGTACGAGATAATTTTATCAACCCCAGGATAAGGGAAATTCCGTACAATACGGGACAGTTGGCAACCCTACTAGCTATAGCACAATATTTTCCGATCCCCCGCAGCAGCGAAACAAAGCGGCGGATGTGTTTGATCCTCTAAAGGCGGGCTCACAAGTTTGCAGATCACGCCGACCAGACAGGACGAGCTGAGCTGATTTCAGTTGCACTGATTCACACATAACCAGAAGTCGTGTTTTACCTGCGTACCTATAATTCAAAGCTTTGTTTGGTTTGCTTCCAGGTATAGAGTTTTCGTTCCTTTTAAGATAGGTTGCGATATCTATTTCATTCACAGGTTACTTTCAACTCTACTGAAGTCTTGAAGTTCTACTTCCAGGATAGTCCTCCACCTCATACAAACATAGCTTGGGAAATTACACCAGATGGCCACCTCACCTCATTCGTGCTCGCTCAGTGTAATAATGTTTTGCATAAGAACTATTTCTTACTAGGTATTACCAACACATCTAGTTTCTCTCTGTCTCGATTCGCATTAGTTATAAATTAAATATTATAATTTGCAGATAATATATAAGTGAGAGTTCTATTCAAACAAAAATGAAGTACTGCTAAGTTAACACAAGTGTAAAATACTTGTGATAAATGACATATTATGGAAGCGACCACACATTTCATGCATGGGGTGTTTGCTCAAAGGTTCGATTCCAAAAGTGTGAAGAAACCTCTAACAGACTATAGAAAGAACAGGAGCCGCGACTAGCATTAAAACCTAGTGCCGGACCGGGAAACTAGCTTCGAAAACATGGAGAAATTCTCGCATGGCTTCCTCCTTCAGTAGTATTATGTTATATTAAATGGCATCTTCCATCCACAACTGAAATATTATTATTGACATTATTGTTGTCGGTGTCATTGTTCACGTAAGGGGCCGCAGTGACATAGCGGCCAGGGCGCTCGCTTTTCACCTAAGCGAACCGGGCTCAATTATAGGCGGGGTCGCCCCCCCCCGCCCCCCCCGAAATCTCGCTCGTGGGATCGTGACGGACGATACCGCAAGTTGGCGGGTTTTCTCGGTGACCTCCCGTTTCTCGCGTCTTTGCATTCCGCCGCCGCTCCGTACTCACCTCATAAGTATCATCGACTTTCAAGACCCCGATTTCAAAAGCCGTCCAAACTTCCCTACTCCATTAATCACGCGTTTTTTTTTTTTTTTAAGTTAATTCTTTGTTTATCGTAAATATTTTACTGGTCTCCTTCTATTGTAAGAAATGAAATAATATAAACATTTGCAGTAAGAACATCCTTACTTCTAAAGTAGCTTTGGAAAATGTCGAAACGAGTTATAAACTTATTCATAAACTTCGCCAAACGCCTCCATATTCTTTTTAATTCTGATATATATATTTTTTAATCTATATATAATTTTATATATATATATATATACTTTATCTCAAATGTCATCAAAACAGCTATATATATTATATATATTTATTATAATATATAATATATATAATAATAATATATAATATATATAATTTATCTCAAATGTCATCAAAACAGCTATATATATATATATATATATATATATATATATATATATATATATATATATATATATATATATATATCCACGTAATTGAATTTTCTCGGAGGCACATAAGCTTAGCGTAAAATGTTTCTATTTTTTTTACCGTTAACATTTTTCATCATGGAAATATCTATGTTACTTGTTACCAAAATATCATGCTTTATATGATTATGCGTTTATTAGATTGATTGGATTGTTTATAGTCCCTCTAACAAGCACGATATTAGTTGCCGATTTTAGAGAGGCTATTAATACTTCGCTTCTACCGTAACTTTTATTAATGGCATTGATGAAAACAATAACTCACCCTGTTCAGTTTCTAGGAGAACTGCATGCATGTGTGTTGACACAGAATATCAAGAAAGCGATAAAGGCGTTATATCTTGGTAGTAACAACACTATGCATGTGAAATGACATCATATATCCTGAAATAAATACACGCCCTCTTTCTTTCGTCAGTTTACCCGGTGTTTCGTATTTTCGTCCCGGATGAATGTTTAATTGCGTCACCGGCATGCATGCAATTTACCGGTAAGTAAGCTGCATTTGCCGTGCACGGCCCGCCTGAAACTATAAATACCTTAGCGTTGCGTGTTGCATGCAATGCCGAACCACATTCGCGAGGAAGTCCAAACACGCTACAAACTATCCGATAGTGCTTCCAGACATGACCCGTTAGTTGGCACGGTTTATATATATCCTCCTACGACATTGGCCAGAAACTGAAGATCAGGGTAGATCGGTCGTCGCCTCTTGGCACGTTCCTAAATCTAGTTCCCGAGCTGCTGGCTCGACTGTCGAAATCGCGTAATCGAACCGTGACATTAATACCGAATTAATTTCGGTTTCCGGTAGAACTTCGCGACGTGCCTTAAACCTTGGAGAAAGTTTATGTTCCATTAACGGCCACTTCATGCTTTTCTGAAGCCCTGCTACAGTGCTACTTCCACGTTATTCCTCCGCCTCATGCAAAAATAATAACTTAGCGGAGTCTTAGAAAATCACACCAGAGGGACAACGCACCGTATTCACGCGTACTCACTTTAAAAATTTTTTGTGTAAGCACTATTTTAGTGGGCATTATCAACACACTTATGTTCTTCCTGTTGTATTCATAATAACGACCAATTAAATGTTATGTATAGCTAAAATAAGTAAAGGTTGAATTTAATAAAAAATAAGATAGTTTTATTTTAACAGAAGTCTGACATTTTTATGAAACAACCAAGCATGTTAAACGTGGGGTCATTTTTCAAAGGCTTGATTAAAAAAGCATGAACTAACCGCGAATATACTGTACAAACTATCCGATACTGGTTTCAAACATGACTTGTTAGTTTGTAGACATATAAATAACCTTCTACGGCGTTAACCATAAACTAAAATGAGGAAGATAGACTGTTGTATTTTACGCATATTCCCGGAATTACTACACGAGCTGTTATTGGTACAATTGTCAAAATCGTATAACTAAAGAGTAACAATAATATCTACTTAAGTTTTGTTTTTCGGCAGAAGCGTGTAACGTGTCTTAAAACATGGTCGGAGAAAGTTTGGTACAATTTTCTAAGCATTTTCTGACGTAAGCATTGTGCAACAGTAGGGCCGCAGTGGCACGGAGGCTAAGATACTCGACTCCCAGTAAAGCCAACCGGGTTCAGTTCCTGGTGGGGTCGCTCACGAATTTTCGCTCGTGAGAATGGTCCCGGGCAATGCCACTGTTCGCTGGGTCTTCTCGGGGATCTCCCGTCTCCCCCCGCCTTCGCATTCCTCAACTGTTCCATGCTCACCTCGCTTCACCCTAATTGGTTCTCGAGAACCCAATGTTAAGAGCTGCCAGTTCCTCTCCCACCCTACTTCACTGCGCAGTCCACTTGGTTAAACTTTGTTTGCCCGAGGTCACGTGCTCTTCAACCAATTGCCGGGAAAGATTTTTTTTTATCCGTCAAACCGTCAACTATTTCTCAAACTTTAACTTTCGACAAGCGGACGGATGGGCCACCGCCTTCTGACGACATTCCGAAGATGCGAATAAGTACTATGAAATAAAATTCAACGCGGGGTGGATATGTGTTTATTTATCTTTGAACTTGTAAATTCAGGAATTTAAGATGTAAACAATACTTCAGTATAAATTCTTATCGCGTAAAAGAAATATTTCCACAAAATATTTCTCTCTTGAAAACGTATCTCTAACAGTGGCGTCTCGTTACGGCAAGCCTGGCAAGCAGTGCTTGCCCAGACAGTTTCATGATAATGTTATATTTAAAATAAATATTAAATTAGAACTTATATTTACTTTAAGGTAACTTATTACTCACGCGGTACACATTCTACCCGGGAAACAATACTGTACATTATAATAAAACAACTCGTTAGTTAGCAAAACCAAGATGTTTGGAAGCGCTGTAAGTAATGCTTTCAGCAGGTAGGCGTTCGCAATGGTTTCCCGGCCGACAAAGGGACGGCAGGGTAGGAAGACCGCCTGGGGAGGTGCGGGGGCTTATGGCTGTGTCAGCCTGTGTTAGAAGCTGCGATGGTAGTGCTTCCTTCACCGAACTGAAGCGGACATAGCCGAAGCTGGCCTAGCCGCAGGCAGTTGGCGTCGTGTAGTTTACAGTAACTAGATCGATGTGTGTGCAAGTTCGCGCGTACAACACGAATCGTATTATTTTTATTTAATTTAGTTTTGGTGCTGAGAATTTTATACATATTCGTGCGCGATGTATACCCTACATAAAAAATTATGAAATTACCGTGTGAGACTGAGAACCGTGCAGATAGAATGAGTGCAACAGAAATATGTGGATGTAAGTGTGGAGTGTGTGGATTACGATTGAAGCATTTTTCCAGCAGTGCTTTCACTTTTCAGGAAAGATGTGACATCATAAAATAGGGTAGGCTGACACCTGAACTTAGGATCACGACAACACGCAAGAAAGGTAATTTTGTACGTCATTTTCAAAGAAATGTTTATCAGAAACACTCGTGGTTAGCTGGATGTAACAGCCTAAACAAAATTGTTTTGCTGGCATATTTATTGCTTTCAAAGGATGTTAACACGTGGTCTGAAACTGGCTGTTGTGACCTTAACAATATGTGCAATTATGTTCAAAAACACGAGCGTTCTGAAGTTCACATAAATTCGTTTTTGTCTTTTAAAGAATTTGGTAAAAATAGAGTTGACTGCTTTCCATCTTTACACGAACGAATAATCATTTTTCGTGTCTACACTTATGTACAAACAAAGTTACTCCTATGTAGATACCTCACTGCCGACGGGTATTAAAATAATATTGATTTTGAGTGGACAGGGTTCCGGGTTTGATAAAGGTATCTTTGTACTATTTTTCACTCGGGAAAATTTTAGTTAAAAAATATTAATATTTTTACGAGCGGTGTATTTTATATTTAGGTACGAAAAATGTTAAAATGGAATATTGTTTGCACCTTGAAATCCAAATTTTCCCAGGGGAGGACACCGGACCCCCCTCCCGCTTTACTGCCCTCCTAAAGACAGTAGCTTGTCCATGAAATCATAGCACGCATCGCCACTGATTTCTAACCAAAATATACCTCCAACTAAAGAAAACTAACGATTTTAAGTTGTCACACTGAACTTTAGCAGTACATGATGATTGACGCCCGACGGATTGTTGTGAGTCGCTTTCAACCGACGGCCGAAACACAGACGGATGCCTGACGGATGGCGACTGACGGATGCGACGGATGGTTGTGAGTCCACCTTTACTATGAATGGACTTTAGTTCGCGTCCAGCCAACGTCATGACTCAGAAGTTGGTAACACCTAGATAGTCATCAAATCAGTGACGTATAAACGATTTTCTCTTGGATGAGAACCAACTCGTTGCGCCAAAATTTCGTAAACACGAAATCAATTTTTTTTAAAAATGAAATCGTAGATATGTCTACACTGGAGTTTATACTATGTCGTCTTTGGTAAGTCGGAATGCAGTGCTACCAAATGTGACGTATCTCTACGTTGTCGTAGCTATGTAAACATTATATTAAAAACATTTGCATGTATGTGCCAATAACATAATATATTATGTAAAATGACGCCTATTTAAACCCACAGATTTTAAGTTTGGAGTCTTTAAAATCGTCAATTTGTTTATAGGCAGTTCACGGTAAAGAAAGCACATTTAAAGCCGTAGTTACAGTTTTCCTGTCAACCATTTTTTTGTCATTCCACCATTAAAAAAAAAAAAGTATTGCTATATAAGTAATAAACAGATTGTATATATTTACCTGACTGGAAAGTTAACATCTAAGGCTGCTATGAAGTATATTTATTCAATATTATTCCAAATGAGAGGACTTCAAAAAGTGCTCACTTGACCGTTAATAGCCCTTATCATTCAAACACGTAGACACGAAGTTAAAGCCTAGACATCAATTGCATTCTATGACTTTCTGAACTGATGCCATAACACAATATACAGTCGAGACTGAAGATAGTAGTGTCAGTGGGTGAAGAAGTTTTGATCGGCGTTTCACGGTGACGTCTTGGGCGCTGGTGAAGGTGAAACGAGGTGAGAATGAAGCAGCGGCTGAATGGGAATGCGGGGGAAGAAATTCTTGATCAAGCAACACAGTCATAATAATTACCCTGGTCGTATGTAAAAAAAATCCTAATATTCTGACAAATATTTTAGTAATGATTTTATGTAGGCCTACATGTAGTTCAGTCATGAAAGTTGGCATTCTTACTACTGAAATAGATGTACATAAAGTCAACAATAATTTTTTTTAACGTTAGACCGCTGTTTTACTAAATATGACAATAATATTAGCATGTCGAAAAAGAAACGAAAAGTACCCCTCAGAAAATGTAATATTAATAATATTATAATAAGCTCTTTCCCTTCTTTTTTTTTTTTTACAGCGAGGCTGATAACATGTACATTTAATGAACGAGGGGTTGGAATGCTTATCACATTTCCCTGGAATTGGAATGCAGGGTGGATTCAAACTCGGAAAATTTGAGGAAAGGTGGAAAGTCATGGGGTTTTAAATACTTTAGATATACGGGGGGAATATTTCATGAGGTCTGTTAATTTCCTCAAGCGTTAAGGTATTTTATATATTTGCCCCTGAAATGTCACTTCGTTGGCCCCTTTTGTCTCATGATACTTAGGTATGCAACATATTTAATTAAAACGCTTGCGATAAAATAATGGTATCGTTATGCATTTACCTGCAGATTTATTTATGTTCAACGCGCTGATACTGTGTGTGGCACAGCAAATACCATAGCTTTATTTTGCAAGATATGCGGCTGTAAAACGATCGTAAAACATAATTTATCTCTGGAAATCAAACCTACTCTCAGATGAATCGGGTATCTATAATTCTGAGTACTGTTCTGTCGCTTCGAAACCCGAGATAATCTTTCCCCGTTTTTAATCACGGTAATTACTTTCTGGTTTATTATTCTGTTAGGATGGAACCTGGTTTATCATCACTGTCACGGCCACTTCGCTTTAAGAAAAATGTAATACCAAAGTGAAATTTGGAAACATTTCCACGAGAGGGAAAATAATCATACAAAGTTTTTTTTTATAAATAATATTTGTGATGAAAACTCAGAAATTTTTTGAACTATTATGATAATAACAAAATTCATTAGGATTTAAGCAGCATTATTATGTAAACCACAAGACCTTTTTGTTGTCTAGCCTGGTTTCAAGAACGATAAGTGCTGCTTCGTGGAAACTCGGTGAACAAATTAGTCAGGATTGCTTGCAAATACATTATCGTTGCATGGTTACCTAAACAAATTTTTCGAAAAAATAAAAAAGTTCTTATACCTGACCATTACCTGCAATGAAGCACGAACTGTTTTCAATCAACATAAAAGTAGAAATAGTTAAAGAAAGCATAGTCGTGTCGGTTGTTCGTCTCTAGCTTCTAGCTTGTGAAGTACGCGGTTCGATCCCCGGACCTGGTGAGCGAGAATATTTCAGTAGAGAGCGTGGCGGACACTGCCTTGTTTGAGTTTTCTCGAAGTCTCCCGATTTCTCCTTCGTTTTTATTCCGCCGTTGCTCCATCTACATCTGTTCTCTCGGCGAACGTAATTCTTGTCGAGCTCATTCTCGATATAACTGGCCAAGAACGAAATCCCTGTTATAAATGTAGCGATAGTGTGATTGCTGACGGAGAGTAAAGCTAGTTCGTGTTTAAGCTCAGTGACGACGCATTATCTGGACATCTGCAAACTGCATACACTTAGTTTTTTTCTCATTAGTTTGTGAGTATTAACACATTGAGGTCTGCACACATTTACCGGCACTTAAGACAAATTAGAAGTGAGTCACCTGTACTCACTACTGCAAGAACATTTGTTTTGTTGGTGTCTGTGTTGGAACTCACCATCGTCCATACCACACCGGACACTTCCCTGTAATTTACAGCGTTCATCATTGGCCGGTCATCAACCAATGGAGAGCATAGCTGATATTGTCCCAATCAAATGTCCCTTATCGTGCAAAAGCATTTACAGTAAATCATGTCCCTTTGAGTGGCTATAATAAAATAAATTGTGTCGTTAGCAACACCATTGTCACTGCGCTGTCGTGTTCTTGTGAGGCCATGTTAGACACTAGCCGAACAAAGGCTTCACATCCAGGCGAGTTTTGTTCTGAACAACAAAAAAATGTTCAAATTAGCTTTGCCGAGCTACATTAGAGCATAGTCTATATACAAAGTGTTAAATACTAGTATGGTAAAGTCCTGGTTACTCCGGGGCAGAACTTTCGCATAAAATTTTGCGTCGATGAATTAACCTTACGGTCTACGTTTGACGATCTATTTAAAAACTACACTTTTCCACTAGTTATGATCGTTATTTTGTTTGGCTAATTGGAAGAATCTTAATTATAATGTGGATAAACGTTTGTGTTTATTAACATTTCTTTACATATTAACATCAACTTAGAAATTACCATTTTCTGAACATATATACCGAGAGAGAGAGAGAGAGAGAGAGAGAGAGGAGGAGGAGGAAGAAGTTTGATTATATTCCAGTAATCAAACTTCAGCTGTAAATTGAATGGGAGATCCCCGAGAAAGCGACCAGCGAAATCGTCCGGCACGATTCCCACGTGCGAAAATCGTGGAAGGACCCCGCGGGAATTGAGCCCGGTTCGCCTTGGCGGGAGGCGAGTGGTCTGGTCACTATACCACCGCGGCCCCTTGCAGAACAGATAAAAATAGTGAGGATTTCTCTGCCTCGTAGAAAAAATGCCGGTGAAATTCCTGAAGGTTGTCAAAAATAAAACGGGTTGAATTTTCTGAGAGAAAAAGGGGGGGGGGGGGACCCATATTTCACTCCGTATTTTTAATTTTATATACTGCGGCCGTCAAACATGTTTGTTAACTATCAAGGCACAGCGAAATTTTGGAAACAGGAGTGGCAACTGTTCTAGCGGAATAACGTATGCGTGAGTATCAACACTGCGATGAAATTCTGTATTAAAAAAAAAAAAAAAAAAAATCTAAGAAACAAGTATTGTTATGATTTTGGAGTTTTTTTAACGAATAATTTCCAAAGACTTTAAAGATAATATAAGCTAATCTCACAAAAGACACTTACCTAACCTGACAGTAGTAGGGGCGTGATTCGGATTAATTGACAGATTATCGATTTGATATAAAAACGGTTAATCGTTAATCCGGTCAAAAATTATTAATCCGATTTTAATATGATGATTTTTTTGGATTAATCCTTAATCCGATCTTAATCCGATCGAATTTTTTTATTCTCATAGGTAACATGGCATGTAGATTTGATTGATTGATCCAATAAATTTAATTGAATTAATCAATCAAAAATAGTTCTGTGAAAAGTGTATAGTTGTGCGTTCTTTATTTCTTTCTGGTTCGGGGTGGGCAGCAGCTCTGATACATCCTCAACCTGAGAGCTCTGGCACACGATGAGGAAACAACCAATCACGTCATACGTGGAACGATTATTCAAAGCTTACATTTAAAAAGTGTGAAGAAACCACGAATACATACATTCATTGGCGTTTATTCCATAGACGCAAGGTAAGCAATGCTTGCCCTATACATATTGGAAATGCTTGACCCTTTATAGTTTTCGCCTTAACTTTAAATGTAACTCATTCGGACTCAATGTACACAATTGTGTACATTACGCACGTGTAGGTAACTTTTGGTCTGTACAGCTCACTGCGAAGCTCACTGATCAATGATATCTTACCTGTAGATAAATGATTCGCAAGTAGCCTTACTGACCAACGCCATAGTAGGTTCATATAACTGTAGCCGAAAGTATAGCCTACAGCTCATTGGCTGTGACAACAAAGCAAGTGTTTTGTCAATTTAAATACAGCACGCGTCATACAATTTTTGGTTTGCAACACCTGAAACAGTAAATTAATGTGGGCCTGAAAGGGCTACGCACATTTAAATATGAATTTCCCGTTTCCGATTCGAGAAGTAGAGTTTTCGTAACTCCCGTACTGTGCACGCATAGTGCTGCCACCTAGTATTTATTTCCACAAAAGAGAGCGACTAGCGATGAATCGAACTTGCAAGCGAGTTACCCTGCCTGAAGGAACGCGGCAGAGCAAGCAATCGTTCTGTTTGTGTACTCCAGTCCTCATGTTTCCTTGGGAAGTGGCTGAAAGGGTTCGGATAAACGGGAGTTTGAATATTATTTAGAGAGCATATTACAAATAATAAGAAGTTTAGTTATTATTACATTCGTTTTGTTTCGGTTTTTATAACTAATGTTAGGTATTATAAAATGGTAAGTACATGTGGAGGGTAAGCAAAATTGGAAGTGGCGTTTGTTAGTAGAAATTGAAAATGGAACTACAGCTCGGCACTAGCAAATAATGGCTATTTCCGAATACTGGTCTAACGGATCCCTTAGGGTAAGGGATCCATAGAAAGTTCACTCTATTGGATGCGGCCAAAATGGCTTAGTTTCCGAATTCTCACTAGGGATGGATGGCGATGCATCTCTTTGCGCATCCACTGCCAAGATATACGAGACTCGCATCCACTGTCGCATCCACACATCCCTTAAGCTTCTTACACAATAGAAAACTTTAGCATTTGACTTTACGTTTCCTTTCCTCTGACGAAAGCACCAATACACAATACAATTGTAAACTCAGAGTTCAGACAATTGAACATCGGTTCTGCGAGCTTCGTAAAAATGTGTATCTTGCTATGAAAATAATTATGATATTAACCAGGAATGCATTTTACGTACCTTTTTTTTAATAGGCTTAACATTTATTTTAGAAGTTATTTCAAAACAAAAAACTCTATTGTTTACTTAATTAAAATATGCAAATTCATGTATTTCCGCTTCAAATTATATTCGTTTGTCATTTATTTAATTTAAGACGAACTTTGTTTAATATACCGATATTAAAATCGCACTACAATAAAATAACGCACATTCCACATAACCTCTGTTAGATTCTCTGCAAAATGGCTGCTTGACTTTAACTTTAAATTTCAACTATTCGAAATCGTAAAGTCAAGACTGCTTGACTTGACCTCTGACAGTTCCATTGTGTGAAGCTCCATAGAAACAACATGTCGGAAAGCAGACGTAAAGTCAAATGGTAAAGTCAGATGTTAAAGTTTTCAGTTGTTTAAAGGCCTTTAGCTGCTGAATTCGTTCATTTGTTTCTATTATTGTTTACATTAATTTCGTGCGCGTGGTGTGGTAGTGTTTTTGCTTTTTAGTCGTTGATTAAAATTGTGAAAGCATTGTTTTTTGTTTTGCTTTTAACAGTGGATAAATTGGACTCCGACATAATCGCAAAAAAAATAAAAATATAATGCTGTTTAAAATACTGACCTCTTGAGCAATCAACTTCATTAATCATTTCAACAAATACTTTTGTAATTTGTATGCTCATCGAATGTCCTATTTACAATAAATCTCGATCGCCAAGCAGAAGTTATAAAACATCAACCCCACTTTTTTTCGTCTGCAGTAAATTGTTGACTTTTCATCGAGATTCCATAGATAACATAAATAAAGATACAACTTCCAAGTAGTAAAAAGCGTGTTACAGTTAGCGCTACCTAGGCGCGCTCTAGCTGTAGCAGAATTCAGATGCTATCCATCCCTTCAATGCAGCCATTGCCACAGTGGATGCGTGTACGAAGGAATGTAGGGATGCGTGAGCAATGGACGCATCCACTGAATCCGGAAACAGCCGTTGTCTAAAACGATTATGTATGTGGGGCTATTATATATGCTTACCCAGTAAAAAAAATACTACTCACTACACGCCACTTCAATTTGCCCCTCCACGCGTACTATGTCGTGTGTCACTGCGGAGGACAATCGCCGCGTGAGCTGAGCCCGACAAGAAGAGTGAGTAGGCTGTAGTGTTCTTTTTGTAGGGCTGGACCCCGGGTACAAAGGAGAGTGCAGGGACGCCAGGACGATGCCGAGAAGGAAGGAAATTCCTCGCGAAGGATCCGTAGAATTCCTTGCCTCCTGCCTCTGCCGTGGAATGCCCATCTCAACATCGCCTAGGAAATTTACTGCCGCCTGTTCAAGCTCCCCGGTTTCCCAAGGCACACAGGCCAATGAAGGAGTGTGCTCGGAATGAATTTCTCCAGTTGTATCAAAGCACCTGTGACTACTTGGACGCAGTAAAAAACAAAAATTTACTGATAACTAATGAGCCCACTTTCGTTTACGTGGGTGAAAATAGATTCTAGTAGGGTTCTTGAAAGCTTAGGTGGTATAGGCTATTCACATTAAAGTGAGCACTTTTTAACGCCCTTCCAACTGGCATTAACCACTAAATAAATATAATTTATCATACCTTCGGGAGTGGTGAAAAGTATACACTGTGCTTACTAGTCACATGGCAATGATTATATTAAAAAGTGACAGAACCTTTGAAATTGGCCAAGAACAGAAATTCGGCAGGGCCTTAAAAATGGCTCACTTTACCGTGAATCACCTATAGGCAGTTGTTGACGTCTCATTGACAGAAATATTATTTATAGATGAAACCATAAACATGTGACGCAGTATGCAGTACGAAGACGATTAAAATACAGGAGTGACTTACCCGGGATTCTAATTCGGAAAAACTCATAAAATTAAGCTATCCTGAAACTAACTGCACGACATTAAAAAAATAAGAGACTTACATACTTCAAACATATAAATTAATATAGCCTACCACAGTACAACTTCTTCGCCAAATTTGAAAGTAATCGATTGATTGTTTCCCGAGATACAGCATCAAACTATATTATACCATGTGGGATATCTTACAAAATGACAGAGAAATTAGGCTTTGCATAGACAATTTTGATTGATATAACTGATACTGTCAGCATACAAAGTTAAGTTGAAATTCAATTTGCAATTTCTTAGATAAAATATTCGGAGCTAAAATTTTTATATGGCCGCTATTAATTTAAATCACTGTCCATTTTTGTAACACAGTATCACAATCTGTTATAGGCTGTTCACGTCAAAATGAGCACTTTTGAAAGCTCTGCTTAAGATCTACTTGTATGCACGTTGTGTATTCATCTACCTTATATAAACTTAACATAACCATGAACCCCATCACTTTATTCATGCGTCGGTCAACTGAAACTGTGAAATTATTAGTAAGGTAAATATTTTACAAATACGCTCATTTTTACTGATCTATGCATTAAAAAAAAAACAGAAACCGAACGGAATAATTAAAGCTATCGCAAATAGTTACCTAATTCTTGTTATTCGACGCTTATGGAACTACTTTCCGTCCCGTGTTACCAACTTTACTGGACGCATGTCACTCAGTACACCCGTTAAAATATATACAGGCAAGGGCAGTGACTTTTTTGTAAGGTTCATTTCAAAAGTGCTCACTGTATAGTGAAAAACCTCAATTAAAATACGTGTTTATTAGTACCTTCATTGGATTCCAATAAAGGAAATAAAATTACTACAGCGTGTTTTTGACAGTTACTGAGTCAATGTCACTAGCGGGCAACAACTGCGGCTAGCACAAGAGTTTCTGCAGATGCCTCGGCGTTTAACCTCTATCGTGACCCTTTCACCCCAAGCAGGTTTAGAAACCGTCCATCGGCACTTTTATCTATCTTTACTTGTCTCCTTGCAGAAAATCAACTGTTTAGCTTCCTTAAAGTTTATATTGCCATATTAATTTTCTTTCGTGCTCTGTCACTTCTCTCTCGTGCACACACAGTCGCGCTTTTCTTAGATTTAGCCATCTCCGTTAATTTGCATATTTCTACTATAACCACTTTCCGCCCCCTCATTCCCTCGTTAGCATATTTCTGCACTCTTGCCTTCCGTACACTATTCACTGTTAGAACAATGGCTCAAGGTTTGGTGGAGGGGGGAATAATTTTTCGCACACACAATTGAAGACCGTACAAATATGTGGTATTATGCAATGACCCCACTCTCTCTACAGTCGCATACGTCGAGAATGTTTTTGAGCCATTTTTCTTAGTTGGGAATACCGATTGAATGGGTTATTATTTAGGACATTTTATCTAGAGTCACGTATTTCTGAACTAAATAGTTCATTCATTACACAACATTTCCATCCTCCTTATCCAAATCATATTATCATATTGTAGCTCCATACAGTGGCAGAAGGGGGAATAATGGCTGACTTACAAGAAAAAAACAATCCTAGGAAATCGGCTAGGAACTCTAAAATAATACCTTCCACCAGCAAAGATGAAAAACATTTTATTTTCATAGTAAAAATAATATCTGTTGAAATAATTTGCTGTGCAGAGTTCTTGTGAATAGATGATGAACAAGAATACGACTGAAGAGCACAACGCATTCCAAAGGAAATAAAAAAAAGGGCAGTGGTTCTATAGAGATCACAACAACCACCTTTTGACTCTTAAGTCCAAAACTCAAAATCTCTTTATAAAATAAACTTATAAATGAGTTTAAATGTTCTAAAGATTCCCAATCTTATAAATACAATTATTTTAGGTCTTACATTAGCCTAATATCCATTATTACAAAATCCGCTTGCTTATAAAGTGAATCAAGCTTGTCACGGCAAGTCTTCATGCTTTCAGTAAGTTCTCTATGCAGGCTAGCAAACTTTGAAGAAGCCTGACTTAATCCAACTAGTCTACACATAACAATATTGCAGCAAGCTTTATTCGTGAAGCTTGTTGCAAACTTGCCTTGGCGGGTTGCAATCACGATTAAAACAATCTGCAAAATTATCATTATTAAGAGAATGGAACTCATATGAAAGAAAATGGCTCGACTCGAGTCAAGGATGATATGACTGTTTTGATCGGCGAGGCAAAATATGTCACATAGCAAGCTTGCTGCAATCCTCCACGCTATCGCGGTACTACAATATGTTTGATATTTTATTACTTAACTGCGCCCTTACATACCCCATTCCATAGGAGATTCCTGGTGTACACCCTTGGATCACACACTAGTAATGCTAAAGGTTCTTTGCACACACGCTCCTACAAATCCACCGCCACCATTTTCCTTCTTCTGAACAGTATTTGTTAAAGCCCGAAGCTTACCTCTCTCACCACACGTGATCCCCAGAAAGCATATATATAAACCCAATAGAAATCTCCCCTTTGTTTACTCTTCAGTCTAATTCCTGCTGAAATTCCTCCATCAACAATCGCTCGTTCCCTTTTGTATACTGGAATACAACAGATACTGTACAGATACGGTTTAAGAGGAACAACTGAGCGGATGGCAATATTAAAAGATTATATTCCCCTTTCCCAATAGAACGTCTAGCCCCCTCCAACCCAATACAGAATGAAAATGACGGCCATGAGAAAATAAAGTTTATCATATTTTCAATAAAATAATAAAGAACAAATAAATATTTGAAGAATGCTATCGATTGATACTTTCTGTACCTCTCTTAAGATTAGAATCATTTAACTGTGTCCGTATGCGAAACAACAGCGACTCCAGAAACGACTAGAATAATCAGTACGGATAGGTTTAATAATTTAATATATTTTTCATAACCATGCCGAAAGTCTTCATTGTTCTACCACGCAAGATACGATCCCTTGCTGGGCAAAGATCTGTTTTGTACATTTACATATCAGTATTTTATATAAAATTGCTGCAGCACAGGAGGAGAAAGAAAAGTAATTGTCGAGTGCGTCGTTAAAGATAATTGCTTGGAAAAATGTTTGTTACAGCTTTTTTTTTTTTTTAAGGGATAAACTGAAGCTGCTTTTACATGCGATACAAAATGCATTTCGTGCAAGAACCCCCATACAAACTCCCATGCGAAAATACGAAACGTGTTCGCACAGACAGCTTGTAGCAAGATTTATACTTGCAAAAAAGTAGCTTATGGCCTCGGTATGTTACTTAATAGCCACGACGTTAGTTTGAAAGCTTCTGAAAATCTAATTTCGTGCGCTTTGTAGATATTAATAAATGAGAAGTAGCTTCCTTCATTTGTTACAGCAGTATGCGAACTGCATTTTTTTAAAAGCATTCTTGTCTACATTTTGTTTCAAAAAATTCCAATTTTCGCGCCTAAATGTACGATTAAATAAAAGTATGATTTATTCCTGTCTCCTTGGCTGTCATAGTCGGTTACATGACTAGCACAAAAGGACCAATAAAAGAATCGTTTATTGTGCATTTAAAAAAAGGAGCTTTTCTATCCCCTGATCGTGTACTAGGTATACATTGTACGAGAAATCTTCCTACGATATTTAGTGCAAGGTCGGCATCTTACATGATTTTTGCATGTGAGGAGATTTGAGTGTTTCTTAATACCGAGGTCGTGAGAGCCGATGTGTTTAAAGTGAGGTGAGTATGGAGCAGCGCCGGAATGAAAGGGCGGGAGAAACGGGAGATCCCCCAGAAAACCCGCCGAACAGCGGTATCGTCCGGCCCGATCCCCACTTGCGAAAATCCGGAGTGAACCGACCTGCGATTGAACCCGGTTCCCCTTGGTGGGAGGCGAGCAGTCTAACTGCTCAGCTACCGTGGCCCCGTGCTCCCAGTTCAGTTGGTCGAGATATAGGAACGTTAGTTCCAAGTCTCAGAGTCGTATTGGAAATGTAAAGCATGGGCACTGAAACGATGCATTTTGATTTTTGTTTCTTTTGCTCACGTAAGTGCAGGAGCTTGCATGTTAGTAACATATTTATGTTATTTCACAATTTCAGTATATTAACGCTGCTCGTCGAGTCTATGACAATGTTAATTTCACATGTGGCTACGAGATGACACACAGTAGGACTTAAAAGGGTATTCAGAAGCGCTCGATTAAGGCGCGTGCCTATCTTGCACATGAACTGCGTTGCTGAGCGCCTGAGAAACTACTGTGCTGCCTAGTCTCGTCCGAAAGTGAAACTAATCTTCACACGAGTTTGGAGCGAAACTTTGAAAACGTCTCGCATATCGCGGACATTATTTTGAAGTCCTTCAAGATGGCTACGAACTGTGTTTTAAGGCTTATTTGTAACATTTAAAACGCGAAAATATGTTACATAAGCGAAGGCCTCCGGCATTGATCTTTATAACAAACTTCCCGCCAAGAAAACTATAGTCACCGCCAAAGGCATATGGATGTTGGAGGAGGGGGGGGGGGAGGAGGTTGACATACTGGTTCAACCTTCAACGCTCAAACCCACCCCTATAAATCAAGAAAACACTTCAAATTAATCATCTAAAAAATACAATTTTTGAACTTTGTTTTTATATAATGCAATTATATATTTTCAATTAAATTCAGTACTATTAAACCTATATCGTACACTTTTATGACAAACATAGCTATAAGTATTTTTTAATAATTTTTCAAAAGTCATATTTTTAATGTTGTGTTGACATTACACAGTACACGACACCATATACCGTACTTCTGTTCCTTTTAACTTCAGCATTTCATTTTACATACACAGTTATAGGCTATTCACGGTAAAGTGAGCACTTTTTAAGGCCCTATTAAATTTTTCCAATTAATTTATACACTTCCGCCACTTTTTAATGTAAACATTGCAGTATGACTAATAAACACAGTGTATTCATTTCATAACTCGCAAAAGTTACCGTCTGAGACGGCAATAAAATATGTTTATTAGGGGTGAATGCCTTTTGGGAGGGCTTTGAAAAGTGCTCACTTTAACGTGAACAGCCTATATAAGGCCTAATAATGAACGTTAAAGGATCACGCCTCCTCCCAAAAAAACTGTTTACGCCACTAGCTTCAAGTCCGATAGCTATACACAGCAGTACATAAAGCCAGCACGTCAGTTCAGTGCCTTTAACGCAGAGGCGAAGTGGGCATTTGATGTGCCTGCCATTATCGCCCTTATCGCTCCTTGCTCGTGTGCCTCAAACAAGGGAAATATATTGAGGCAGGCGGGCGAATCAAGTGCGACCAGCCTGTAGCTGCGATGATGCCTAATGAAGCTGTTACGATATAGGCGACTTCGAAGTGAAAAAAAAAAAAGCCTCCTATAAATCTCCACTCTGCTGTTAATCCTGACAATAGCCGCCAGATGTACTTGTCTGCAGGAATATGCGGCTAGCTGGCAGAGGGGAGGATGGGGATAAGAGGTAAGGCAACAAAAGAACATCGCGACAGTCGGCATACAAGCCGCTCACACAATCGGAGGCAGATGAACAGAAGATAATTCATGTTGAAAGGAGGTGGGGCGAAGCTGTGTAACGTCGCTGACTCCGACATTATTTATTCTACCACGAGCGCGCACTTTTCTACACAAAGGCAAGACCTGCTTCAGAAATGTGTCGTCGTTAGCTAAGAATAATCGTGTTTCAAAGCGGTGTTTATTACCTTTCGAATTCATCTCTAGGGGCGTGGTCCGAATAACGCTTATAGCGCTCAAGTTCGTCTTCACGGCTCCACACGATACTCTTACGGCAGCGGTCGCCAAACTGTCGAACGCGAGCTGCTGTTAGCTCGCGGAAATATTTTCAGTAGCTCGCGAAATATTGTCTTGTTGGCTACACTGCACTGGCTGCTCAGATCTCCGTTTCTCACGACTCCCTGTCGCCTGCGTTCTCAGTCTGCACTGTAGCCTTGTGTACGAGTACTCATCCTCAGTATGCTTTGTAGTCTTGTCTACGACTACTGGTTCTCAGTTTGCACCGTACTCTTGTGTACAAGTACTGGTTCTCTGTTTGCACTGTACCCTTGTGTACGAGTACTAATCCTCAGTATGCTTTGTAGTCTTGACTACGACTACTGGTTCTCTGTCTGCACCGTACTCTTGTGTACGAGTACTAATCCTCAGTATGCTTTGTAGTCTTGTCTACGACTACTGGTTCTCAGTTTGCACCGTACTCTTGTGTACGAGTACTAATCCTCAGTATGCTTTGTAGTCTTGTCTAAGACTACTGGTTCTCAGTTTGCACCGTACTCTTGTGTACGAGTACTAATCCTCAGTATGCTTTGTAGTCTTGTCTACGACTACTGGTTCTCTGTCTGCACCGTACTCTTGTGTACGAGTACTAATCCTCAGTATCTTTGTAGTCTTGTCTACGACTACGGGTGCTTATTTGCACGTACTCTTGTGTACAAGTACTGGTTCTCTGTTTGCACTGTACCCTTGTGTACGAGTACTAATCCTCAGTATGCTTTGTAGTCTTGACTACGACTACTGGTTCTCTGTCTGCACCGTACTCTTGTGTACGAGTACTAATCCTCAGTATGCTTTGTAGTCTTGTCTACGACTACTGGTCTAGTTTGCACACCGTACTCTTGTGTACGAGTACTAATCCTCAGTATGCTTTGTAGTCTTGTCTACGACTACTGGTTCTCAGTTTGCACCGTACTCTTGTGTACGAGTACTAATCCTCAGTATGCTTTGTAGTCTTGTCTACGACTACTGGTTCTCAGTTTGCACCGTACTCTTGTGTACGAGTACTAATCCTCAGTATGCTTTGTAGTCTTGTCTACGACTACTGGTTCTCAGTTTGCACCGTACTCTTGTGTACGAGTACTAATCCTCAGTATGCTTTGTAGTCTTGTCTACGACTACTGGTTCTCAGTTTGCACCGTACTATTTGTACAAGTACTGGTCCTCAGTATGCCTTTGTACTCTTGTGTACAATGCTGGTTCTCAGTCTGCATTGTACTTTGTGTACAAGTGCTGGTCCTCAGTTCACTGTACTCTTGTGTACAGTGCTGGTCTCAGTCTGCATTGTGCTTATTTGTACTAAGTGCTTGTCTCTCAGTATCTCTTTGTACTTTGTACAAGTGCTGGTTCTCAGTCTGATCATTGTGTACAAGTGTGTCTCAGTCCTGTGCATTGGTTCTCAGTCTGCATTGTGCTATTGTAAAGTGCTGGTCCTCAGTATCCTTTTTAACACTTCTGTACATGTGCTGGTTTCTCAGTCTGCATTGTGCTTATTTGTACAAGTGCTTGTCTCAGTATCCTTTTATACACTTATGTACAAGTGCTGGTTTCTCAGTCTGCATTGTTCTATTGTGTATAAGTGCTGATCCTCAGTATACTCTGTATTCTTGTGCACAAGTACTGGTTCTCAGTCTGCATTGTGCTTATTTGTATAATTGCTAGTCCTCAGTATCCTTTTTAACACTTGTGTATGAGTACTGGTTCTCAGTTTGCACCGTACTCTTGTGTACGAGTACTAATCCTCAGTATGCTTTGTAGTCTTGTCTACGACTACTGGTTCTCAGTTTGCACCGTACTCTTGTGTACAAGTACTGGTCCTCAGTCTGCACTTCTACTCTTGTGTACAAGTACTGGTCCTCAGTCTGCACTGTACTCTTGTGTACAAGTGCTGGTCTTCAGTCTGCATTGTGCTTATTTGTACAAGTGCTGGTCCTCAGTATCATTTGTACACTTGTGTACGAGTACTTGTTCTCTGTCTGCATTGTGCTTATTTGTACAAGTGCTGGTCCTCAGTATCCGTTGTACACTTGTGTACAAGTGCTGGTTCTCAGTCTGCATTGTGCTTATTTGTACAAGTGCTGGTCCTCAGTATCCTTGGTACACTTGTGTACAAGTGCTGGTTCTCAGTCTGCATTGTACTATTGTGTATAAGTGCTGATCCTCAGTATACTCTGTACTCTTGTGTACAAGTGCTGGTCCTCAGTATCCTTTGTACCCTTGTGTGCGAGTACTTGCTCTCCGTCTGCACTCTACCCTTTTGTACAAGTACTGATTCTCAGTATACTTTGTACTCTTGTGTACGACTACTGGTTCTCCGTCTGCATTGTACTATTGTGTATAAGTGCTGATGCTCAGTCTGCATTGTACTCTTGTATACAAGTGCTGGTCATCGGTACATTTTATGGTTTAAGGGTTCCCGCCTAGTAATTTTTTAAGGATTGGAAGTGTATATTTTGAAATACAGCAATTTGAAAAATCCGTTCTTAGCCATTTTTGGAGTAATGTCTGTTCGCGGTAAAATGAGCACTTTTGAAATCCCTGCTAAAGATCTACTTGTATGTACGTTGTGTATTCTTCTTCCACCTTATATAAGATTAACATTGTCATGGGCCTTATCACTTTATTCGTGTGTCGGTCAAGTGAAACTGTGAAATAATTACAAAAGTAAATATTTCACAAATCTGTTCTTCTATACAAAAAAAAACACAAAGCGAAATAAGCAATTTAAGTAATCACATATATTTACCTAACACTTTTAATTCGACGGCAATGTATGGAACTACTTTCCATTGATCATTACCAACTTTACTGGGCGTGTGTCACGCAGTGCGCCCATTGTAATATATGCAAGCAAGGGGCAGTGACTTTGTTCTAAGGTTGATTTAAAAGTGCTCATTTTAGCTTGAACAGCCTATACTCTGAAATGGTGTTTCTAACGCACGTGACGTCTTGAAAGTACCTACTCAACAGCCCTCGTCTAAAATGTGTGTTCTTTCCGTAGATCAGAACATTGGATGCACGTTTAATAGTTTCGTGGAAAAACGAGTATTACGGACACACTGCAACGTGTTTCAAGTGACAGGTAGGTGGGGACCTTAAGTAAGGTGCAATTTGTAATAATGTCAAATACGAGCAAGAATCAGAAGACCTACTATTATCACAGTCGGTGGGAGGCGGAGTATTTCTTTGCAGTGGTGAAGGGGAAATGTGTCTATCTGTAAGTGTGATGCGAGTGCAGTCGTAGAGGAGAAAAGACACATTGAACGACTCTACAGAAATGTTCACGCGGCGGTTCACTAGTCTTTCCCTCCACGTACTCCTGGTAGCTCACCATCTATATCAAAATCTCGGCAGTATATTTTATTTGCGGTTCCTTCAAATTTTTCGACTCAAATTCTTTTTAAATCACCCAAGTATGATGTGTTTGGCTGTTTCCTACACTGTAAAAAAATTTCTGGTAAACTTGCTAACCTGTAATGAAAGTTTTTAACCTATACACTGTATGGCAATAATACCACACATCAAGCTGCATATATAGGAATGTTTAGCCTCATTACTATACAAAGTTGGGAACTTCGCTAAGCATTTGAATGTTTCCTGAGCAAACATAGGGGCACTACATTGAATATGTAGTGGGGGGGGGGGGGGATTACCATTCCTGCTTTCTGACTAAGCGTATACGCTGGTATGGTAAATTTCCGAATAATTTCTTAGGGTGTACATATGTCGTTTATCACGAACGCTATATATTTGTGTTAATATACAATTGCCTTATTGTTGGTTAAATAGAATCTTTACTTATATTTTATTTATAAATTATAATTTTTGATTTACAATTGAAATGAAAGGAAAGGGAGAAAATAGGTTTGGTGGTAATGTTTAGTAAGAAATAGTTCTTATGAGAAATAGTATTACACTGAGTGCGTACGAATGCGGTGCGCTGTCCCTTTGGTGTAATTCCCTATACTTGGTTAAGCTTCGTTTTAATGAGGCGGAGGAATATCCTGGAAGCATAACTTTAGCAGGATCTTCAGAAAAGTGTGAATTAACCGTGAATGGATTATAGCTCGGAAGCAGCCCTTTGCCATGCGGAGTTCGAAGACCCGTTCTATAGAGCCGCGGATCCTATAGTAGAGTGAGAGGTTTGGATGGCTCTCAACAGCTAGGACTTGGGAGCCGACGAGGGTGACTGAGGTGAGTATGGGGCGGCGCCGGAATGCAAGGGTAGGGGAAAAAAAGAGATCCCCGAGGAAACCCTTCCGACCAGCGGAATCGTCCGACATTTTTCCCGCGTGCGGAAATCCGGCAGCAACCCCACCGAAAATCGAAGCTGGTTCACGTTGGTGGGGAGCGAGTAGTCTAGCCACCAGACTACCGCGGCCCCGAAGTTCCTAAACTTTTCCTGTCACGTCACCCTTGATAATCTTTTGCATCTGCACCGAACCTTTAATCATTTAGGTTTTCTATCAAGAATTTTTAAACCAAAAAATTCTAAATTTCTTGCACCTATGCAGAATGCCAGAGTGATTTTACACAATAAAGTAAGCTTGAAATCAGTAATTTTGCGTAACCAAAAACTTTAATTTGAAACCAAAATGCAGCATCTGCATCTAAACTAGCATTTTTACATTTCAAAAATACTTTATTTTGGTACAGAGCTACCAAAATTTTTGCAGTGAGGGGCAGAATGATATCGTTAGAACGAGACCTAACATTTGGATCGAGTGCGTGAGTGACCAAAACTTAGTTTGCGTTCCTCTTCGTGTCCAGTTTCTGTGAGATGAGGAAGCGAGTTGGAAATTTAAGCTATACTCTTAATTTAGTAAAGGGCACATGAGCGTGAACTGACTGCACAGAGACATCTATCATCGATAACCCGAACTAACCAAAGGGCAGCGCTCATCTTCTTACAATATCTTTGGGATAAAATTACCTCTAGACGATGTCACAGCTGCAGATCGACCTCTTGGTGTGAAACGTAGAACTTAAGTACATATTGTAGTTATAGTTTTTTGAGTGAAAGGAAGTTGACTCGAAATATCAATGTGCGTAAATTATTATTTTTATAATATATATTGTTATTTAATTTTGTTGTTGAGAGTTTTTGCTGAACCACTATGGGATTTTGACGGAACCCTAAGGTATTCATGGAACACAGTTTGGAATCTCTACTTGAGCGCACCCGCACCACGCTGGAATCTGGAAACTCAGCACAGAACAAAATATGGAAATATCTGCCGTAAATAAATCGGCAACTGCGTTTTCAAAAAAGTTTGTTTCAGTTGTTATTTTTCCTTTTGCAGTTTTCGTATTTAATTCCCGGATGTCAAAATCGGACATATTAACACACTCAAGATTGGTCGCAAAAGTGTTCGCAAGCGCGGTTGTAACATAATGTTGAAAACTCTCGTACTCCAGAGCATTATAAACACCACTGCCCGTTTCAACTGCATACAGATCAAACACGGTAGCATCTGACTGAAACTTAAAGATACGTCCAAATTGTCTTTAAAAAAAAAAAAAAAAAAAAGGCGATCGTGAACAGACGTGTTATCGGGAACGTAGATATTGCCCGTGCTATTTAGTGATATTTCTAAAGACAAGAAAGCATAGTGACATGCGCCACTGAGCCTACTTTACGAAGATCGTAGAAACGAACAGCATAGTGAAACAACGGCGTCATGCCAAATGCTGGACTAGGTTTGGCACAGCAGTCTGGAATCGAGCCCGGTTCGCTTAGGTGGGAGACGAGCAGTCTGACCACTACAATATCCCTGTTAGGCTATCGTACAAGCTATTGGGAGTAGGTCTGTTCGATATCATAAAAATTTAATATCAATATTTTTCCAAACAGTTACTCGGTATTTTCGGTATACCGAAATTATCAATAATACCGAAATAATCGGTAATGCCGAAATTATATATAATACAAAAATAATTGATAGTAAAAAAATAATTGATGATACCGAAATAATCTATGATACCGAAGTAATTGATAATACCGAAATAATCGATAATACCGAAAACTTCTATATTACCGAAACATCGATATACCAATATTTTTCAAAGTTAGATATCGTTCGATAAGTTATTTTTAATATCGATGATTAAAGATATATCGATATTTCGAACAGCCCCAATTGGGAGTGCGTAACTCAAAAATGGTAGGCGACACATCATTTCACTACGTCATTTTGTTTAATATAATTACTTATGTCATTTACAATACGTTAAATTCATATCTTTACAACCATGGGAGTTCAATATAGTTATTATTATTACACTACTGAATTACTTTAAGTTTAGCCACCCCATTATCTAAAGTCTATGATACCTACATGATCCACTGGACTGATATAGGCTGTTCACGGTAAAGTGAGCACTTTATAAGGCACTGCAGCATTTTTCCTTTTGACAGATTTCTATGTCCCTATCACTTTTTAATATAAACATTGCCTTGTGACAAACAAACATAGTTTATACTTTTCTTCACTCCCAAAAGTTGATGTCTGAAACTGTAATAAATTATATTTATTAGTGGTTAATACTGGTTTAAAGGGCCTTGAAAAGTGCTCACTTTACCGTGAATCATCTTGTCTGTTGCCGAAGGCTGCTTCACATCTCGGCTACGAAGGTTCACAATAATCCTGCGTCGTTCCATCTCCATGGTTGGCGTCTGTTGCAGGAAGACCCCGCTTCGTGGCCCTGCCATAGCGGCGCTTAAGTATTCCCACACGGTTGACTAACTATGCTGCTGTTTTCCAAACCCCTAGCTGTTCGTGGCCTCGCCCTGAATACTCTCGTTTGTCGCCTCTGCGTGGGGCGTGTCTCTGGTAAGCGTTAAATATATTGCTTGCCTACACCGTAACAAATCCTACGTCATAGCATAGTGTTTATGACAAATCTCCTAAAATCTCTATTTAGTCCATTAAAACGAAAAGTTTATCTCTCCAGCAAAAAAAAGAAAGTTTAATTCGCGGCCTGACTGTGAGGAAGGCAGAAGGTTGTCGCACGCCTGCAGTAGACGGGGTTATCAATCTCGTATAGGTCATTCACGGTCAAATGAGCATTTTTGAAAGCCCTGCTTATGATCTACTTGTACGCACGTTGTGTATTCCTCGGCCTTATGTGAAATTAACATTGCCACGGGCCTCATCACTTTATACATGCGTCGGTCAGGAGAAACCGTGGAATTATTATAAAAGTAAATATGTTACCAATATGGTCATTTTTAGAATTGATGAATTAGAAAATAAACCGCAAACGAAAGAAATAATTTAAGTTAACACAAATGATTACTTATCACTTATTATTCGACGTTAAGATATGGTACTACTTTCCATCCTTTCATTAACAACTTTACTTTGCGCATGCCACTCTGTGCGCCCGTTAGAAGTATATGCAGGCATGGGCAGCGACTTATTCCTAAGGTTGATTTCAAAAGTGCTCACTTTATCGTGAGCAGCCTTTAGGACAGTGCGCGGATCGCGGGCGGGCGGCGTGAAAGGCGGCACTTGTTCTCTTGCCGGGGGAGAGAGAGAGAGAGAGAGAGAGGGAGGACGGACTGTCGGACCGGATTGCCCAGTCGCGGCACGTGGTGGACAGCCGAGGACGCCCGTCACAAAGGAACTGAGCAGAGGGAGAGCCACGCTACGTGCCGGGCAGCGCGTATGGGCGCGTGCTCCGGTCAGCACCGTAGTCACGTGATCGCCGGCCATCTCCCGCGGTCTCATTCGCCGCCTGCCCGAACCGTAGGCTAAAGATGAGGCAGATCGATCTCGCTGGCTGCGCACAACCGATCTCCGTGTCCCAATGTTGAACTGCTTTCCTGCCAACACGTCTAGCGAAAATGGCATGGTTTGGATTTTAGTTTAGAAAAATGCTTTGAGATGAATACATACTTCCTCTAACCGATTTGTAATGCAGCTTGATGGAATTAAAACTGGTAAAATTATTTTATTAATATAATAGCCCTTGTCATTAAAAAAAAAAACACGTTCATCACTGTTGACCATGTGACTTTGACTGTTCTGTAGGATTGGGTTAGGTCAGTGTTGGGTACATCCGCAGAAGACGAATAAGCTGTCTATAGGCTGTTCGCGGTAAAGTGAGCACTTTTGAAAGCCCTGCTTAAGATCTACTTGTATGCACGTTGTGTATTCTTCCACCTTGTGTAACATTAACATTGTCATGAGCCTCGTCACTTTATTCCTGCGTCGGCCAAGTGAAACTATGAAGTTATTAAAATTAAATATCTTAGAAATCTGCTCGTTTTTACACTTCGAAGCATAAAAAAAAAAAAAAAACAGAAAGCGACAGAAATAATTTAATTGAACACAAATGGTTACCTAACACTTTTTATTCGACGTGGAGACACGGAACTACTTCCCATCTATCGTTACCAACTTTACTGGGTGCATGTCAGTCAGGGCGCCCGTTAAAATATATGTAAGTAGGGGCAGTGAATTTTCTCTAAGGTTAATTTCAAAAGTGTTCACTTTATCGTGGGCAGTGTTTATTTACGTCATCTTTAGTCTGTGACCCGAACACACGTTCTCTGACTCTCCCGCCGCGTAACCAGAAAAAAAAAACACAACACGCTTGTAGCCAGTTGCACCGCTGTTCATCGCTCGATCCAAGATCATGCCCCGAACTTGATATAAGATCGTCACAAAGTACTGGTGCACCATTCGAGCTCAGAGAGTGACTGGAGATGGAGCTGAACTTGATATAAGATCGTCACAAAGTACTGTTGCACCATTCGAGCTCAGAGAGTGACTGGAGATGGAGCTGAACTTGATATAAGATCGTCACAAAGTACTGTTGCACCATTCGAGCTCAGAGAGTGACTGGAGATGGAGCTGAACTTGATATAAGATCGTCACAAAGTACTGGTGCACCATTCGAGCTCAGAGAGTGACTGGAGATGGAGCTGAACTTGATATAAGATCGTCACAAAGTACTGGTGCACCATTCGAGCTCAGAGAGTGACTGGAGATGGAGCTGAACTTGATATAAGATCGTCACAAAGTACTGTTGCACCATTCGAGCTCAGAGAGTGACTGGAGATGGAGCTGAACTTGATATAAGATCGTCACAAAGTACTGTTGCACCATTCGAGCTCAGAGAGTGACTGGAGATGGAGCTGAACTTGATATAAGATCGTCACAAAGTACTGTTGCACCATTCGAGCTCAGAGAGTGACTGGAGATGGAGCTGAACTTGATATAAGATCGTCACAAAGTACTGTTGCACCATTCGAGCTCAGAGAGTGACTGGAGATGGAGCTGAACTTGATATAAGATCGTCACAAAGTACTGTTGCACCATTCGAGCTCAGAGAGTGACTGGAGATGGAGCTGAACTTGATATAAGATCGTCACAAAGTACTGTTGCACCATTCGAGCTCAGAGAGTGACTGGAGATGGAGCTGAACTTGATATAAGATCGTCACAAAGTACTGGTGCACCATTCGAGCTCAGAGAGTGACTGGAGATGGAGCTGAACTTGATATAAGATCGTCACAAAGTACTGGTGCACCATTCGAGCTCAGAGAGTGACTGGAGATGGAGCTGAACTTGATATAAGATCGTCACAAAGTACTGTTGCACCATTCGAGCTCAGAGAGTGACTGGAGATGGAGCTGAACTTGATATAAGATCGTCACAAAGTACTGTTGCACCATTCGAGCTCAGAGAGTGACTGGAGATGGAGCTGAACTTGATATAAGATCGTCACAAAGTACTGTTGCACCATTCGAGCTCAGAGAGTGACTGGAGATGGAGCTGAACTTGATATAAGATCGTCACAAAGTACTGTTGCACCATTCGAGCTCAGAGAGTGACTGGAGATGGAGCTGAACTTGATATAAGATCGTCACAAAGTACTGTTTCACCATTCGAGCTCAGAGAGTGACTGGAGATGGAGCTGAACTTCGGCCGTGTCCGAAATAACAGATATTGTTGACAAAATAATCACGTGACCCGATTGTGTATACAAAAATGGTGACGCATTTGGTAATTCGGTATTTCTTATTTTGCATATGGAGGATGTTAGCAAAAAATACAAAATCACAAAATCAGCGCCATGTTGGTTTTGACATTGAAGACACGTGTGCTAATGCCTAATTAAAACGTTCTTTTTTAAAAATAAATAACTTCATAAAATGCAATATACATGTTTTAAAAATCAAGTGCTGTGCTCTGTTTATATATTTCACAACATTTTTTTTAAAGTCGTTAATGCATAAATTATTATTTTATTGTCTATTAACATATTCGCAGCATTCCAGTGATGATTGTATAAATATTACATCCACTTTAAGCATTAAATTTAGATTTAAAAAAAAGTTCACTGTTACAGTAAGAATGCGTTACCGCGAGTTCTGGACAAGTGACTGTCGATAACGTCCCAATTGAAACTTACGAAATGACAAATTACAAAATAACGAATTTGTCATTTCGTACACGGCCGAAGCGTTTCGAACCGCTCAATAAGGCTGTCCAAAGTCTTGATCCTATATTAGGGTAGTGTCTAAAATCACCGCTGCATATATTCATTTACTAAAAAGAAACTACGTAATTTTTAAATCGTTTATATAAAGATTAGGTTGTTATTTACTGTCGTAAGATATCAATTTAAGACATATCACAGGGGCTCAAAATTTAATGCTTTTCTTCAATTAAAGAACTATTAAAAATTTTGTAAACGTTTAACGAAATTTACGCTCATCGCTCCAAGCAAAAAAGCGGAAAACTGGAATATCAGGAACTGTCATTATTTTCTGCACGAGTTACGTCTGGAAGTGAATCACACGTCAAAATGTTTAATCGCTAAAGGGCAGCCGTCGCCGACAAATGTAGTTTGAAAATACACTAGCAGATAGCGCTATTAACTATTGTTTTCTTGGAAATATCTTAAATGACATTATACACTCTTGAAGACAATTCCAGTAAAATTCGTACAGAAACTGTTTTTCATTACTTAAAACAGATCAAACATCGCATCATCTAGTTTTCTGTACACACCTTCTTCGATATTATGTTTATTAAGATTTTAAATAACAAAACAAAATGTATGTGCAAAGTGTTTCCAGTTAAACAGAAAACAAAGGAAATTTCTCAAAGAATTCCACCAGATTATGCAGTAAAAAAATTATAGTCTTAAAAGATAGTGTCCACACAATTTTTGTAGAAACGATTTACTCCAAATTTTTTTATTGAACGAAAGACACTGAATAATTAATATAACTGCAAGAATATAAATATATTTTCATAAAATCGAAGAGTATGAATAAGAAAGTGAAATACTGTATAGGCTGTTCACGGTAAAGTGAGCACTTTTTAAGGCCCTCCCA